>JAESUZ010000555.1:0-600000 GCA_017311185.1 Proteles cristata cristata
AATAAAAGAATGATACAATAAGCAACAGCTAGGCAAATATTTCCCATACCACTCTAAGAAAGATCCTAGTATCCTGGAGAATAGCACTAAGTTTCCTGAGAAATAAATAATGGTCGGGAAGGAAATGGTAGTTCTGTGGTTGCTCGTACCAAATCTCCTTATTAAAGATTCCCATTGCATACAAGCAAACTAACAATTTTAATAAGTCCAGAAGCAACAACACAAACCACCTACTACTTTCAATAGAACATTCTTCAAATATATGACAATGGGCTCTTTTTGTCATTACACCCAAAACATCCTCTCCCCCAAAAAAAGACTATGTGTAGAAGAGTCTGAAACACTGTATTACATTAATTTAAATTTACCAAATTAAGCAATCCCAAATACTGGTTGATTGCAATAGAGTCTTATTTTTTTAAGGTTTTATATGCAGGAGGTGTGGCCTTAGATAAGTATAAACAGTCTGGTTGTGGTTAGAAGGTTCAACTAGCACCTTGTACCTTCCCTCAGAGTTTCTATAGGAAATGAGTTCCAGAGAGAGGGGAGGGGAGGGAATTTGATAAGACCCCATACATTATAATCTTCATAAAGCATGCAGGTCCTTGCTTCTGTTGTATTAACAAGAACACAGCTGTCCCTGGGAAAGAATGACCGGTCTGAATGTATTCAAAGAAGGAAAAGATGGGAAAAGAGGGAGACACCTGCTCAAAGATATATTATGTTTCCAAATAGTAAAAACCCTTGTTTTTCTGCCTGGCTTCCTTATATTACAAAATAAAAAGGATTCACAAGTGAGAGTGGAAAAGTGATCCTCAGATGGCCCAGAACAGTTAATCTTAGTTGTTCAAATGGTGATAGGAGCCTTGGAATCAGTGAGTCTGTCTCATACCTGGGGCTTGAGGCTTAAGGTGGCAATTTCAGTTCTCAGGTTTTCCATCCACTTATGTTATTAATGTTCTGCATCAAAATACCAGAGCCTTGCTCTTTTGGTGTGATTTGATGCTGAGGAGAGGCAGGGTGGAGGACAAGGTTATCCATCACCTCCAACCAAATGCTTGGCTCTCATAGGATTACCTGCGCTATGGGTGTGCGCCACTGCCACCTAGTGGCTACCCACCTAAAGCACAGTCTCCTTCCTCAACATTTTAGTGGCATCCTGATAGCCAAAATTCTTAATGAAATTCTCTATGTCAAGAAAGACAAAATAAAATATCTTATATTCATCTTTATTTAATATATATCAATCATTTAGCACATTGAGATTATCTTCCATTTGGAAATCAAGAATAAGCAACCAAATAGCAGAAATCTCCTGGACTTTGACTAAACAGAACTGGATCGGCAGTTTAAAGATTAGTGGTTATGAGTGTGTCACCATATCTCTCAGAGGCTCTATTTATTCATTTTAAACTTAGAAAGTACTATTTATTATAGGGATATTATAAAAATTGGTAATATACATTGTATGTATATCCAAACATACATGTGTAAAATATATATGTGAAACACACACACATTTTATTGTCACTTTCACAGCCAGTAAATAGAGATTTGCAGCACATCTATAATGTATCAAGGACAAGGGGGAAAAGTCGCTTTTTTTTTGTTTGAAATATGTGCTTTTCAGTCTACTGTGTAGGCCATGGGTAATGAAGAACTGGGCTAAGTATTAATTCACCATCTTATTTAGTTCCTGCAATATATTTGTGACTTAGATAATATTTCTTCCCATTTTAGGGACAAGAGAATCAAGACCCAATGATTCTTGTGCATGGTTTATCATCAGTAAATGATGGATGATATTTTAAATTTGTCTGGGTCAAAAGTTGGCTCTGGAAACACAACCTATGAAAGAGGATGCCATATAAAGTGCACTGTAGTATCCTAGGCAGTAAAAGAAGGTCAAAACTGGTGAGAATTCAAAACCCTGCCAGTACAGGGATTTGCAATCTGGGTTCCATAGAGGAGACTCACTTGTTCTGGTTATCTTACTGCTGTCACTGTCTGTATTAACTATTTCCTACCATAATAACGCTGAGTAACAAATAATCACAAAGCCCTATTGGAATAAGAAGGATTTGTTGATCACATGTCTCAAATAAACTGACTTTTGGCTAGGAAGTCTACTGATCTTGGTTGGGCTCATTCACATGTCTGAAAGAGGTATGACTGCCACCTAGGGATGACCAGGCAACTACATTCTACTCCATGTTCCCTTATCCTCTAGCAGACTAGCCTGGGCACATGTTTAAGCAAGAGAAGGCACACAAATGTAAAGGCACATCCAATTACACACAAGTACTTTTTTCAAGCCTCTGCTTCACATCTGCCAACATTTGATTGGCCAAAGCAAGCCACATGGCTAAGTTCAGTGTGAGAGTGGGAGAGCACTGCAAAGTTTCATGGCTTATATTAGATTCCTAAGGTTGCTTAACAAGTACCACCAACTGAGTAGCTTAAAACAACAGAAATTTGTTCTATCATAGCTCTGGAGACTACACTTTGAAATCAATGTATCAGCAGGGTAGGTTCTTTCTGGGTACTCTGAAGGAGAGCCTGTTCCATGTCTTGCTCCTAGCTTATGGTGGTTTCTGCAATCCTTGATGTTCCTCAGCTTGTGGACATACTACTCTAATCCTTGTCTCTATCGCCACATGGTATTCTCCCTGTGTGTGTCTATTTCTCTGTTTTCTCTTCTTGTAAGGACACCAGTCATTGGTTTACGGTCCACTATAATCCATTATGACCCCATTTTAACTAACTGCACTGGCAAAGATGTTATTTCCACATAAGTTTACCTATAGAGCTTCAGGTAGACATGAATTTGGAGGGGACACTATTCAGCCCAGTACAATGGCAAAGTATGTGGATACAGTGAAGGAGGAGGAATTCGGCCCTTTTTGCATAGACTGCACTATCACTGAGGCCATGAAAATTTGTATTTTTTATTTTATTTAAGAGAAAGTTGCTACTAAAAAACAGAGATAAAAAATTGCTGGTCTAGGACACTTTTTCCCTTTAAGAGATGAAGAAAATGAAACTCAGAAAGTAGGCGGCTCAGGCTAGTGGTGAAGCCAGGAACAGGACTCAACTCAGACCATCTCTCCTCCCACTACCCTACAACACCACAGAAGGCAGCAGATGCATTGTTGCTGCTGCTGTTGCTGTCATTGTTGAAAAACAGAGTACATGTTGGTCACTGTCGCCGGCAGAATAATACTTCTCTCCCCCAAAGATGTCCACATTTTAATCTCTGGAAACTGAATAAGCTATGTTCTACATCAAAGGGGAATTAAGTTTGCAGTTGGAATTAGAATTGCAAATCAATTGACCTGGAGGTGGAGGATTATCTTAGATTGTCCAAGTGAGTCAAATGTAATCACAGGATCATTAAAAGTAGAAGAGGAAAGCCAGAGAGAGTCAATCATAGGAAGATGTCCCATGAAAGAAAGGCACAGAGAGATGAAATGTAGCTGACTTATTGAAGATGGAGGAAGGGTACCACTAGTCAAGGGATGTGAGTGGCTTCTGGAAGCAAGAGAAAACAAGGAAGTATTCTTCCCTAGATCCAGAAAGGAACATAACCCTGCCAACACTTTGTTTTTAGTCCACTGAGATCCATTTTAGACTTCTGACTTCCAGAACAGTAAGATAATATGTTTGTGTTACATAAGCCTCTAAGATTGTGGTATTTTGTTATAGTAACAACAGAAAACTAATATGACACTCTGGGGAACAATCGCTACTATAAACCCTTATTTCAGGTAAGAATACTCTTAGCTACATACTAAAAGAATGGCTTCAATAAATATGGGTTTATAATTCTCAATAACAATAAGTTTGGAGCTAGCAGGGCCAGGATGGTTCAGTTGCTCAGTGAGATCATGAAGGAATCTGGTTCCCTCTTATCAGAGGCACCTCTCTATCAATCAGACTTTACTGTATGTCTTATCAGCCTAAATTGGATTATGTAAATATATCTAGTTGCTAGGAAAAGTGTAAAATCTAGAAAAAGAATAAGAGCACTGTCAGACTAGATCACCCAAGTCATGATTCAATGCTTGGGGCTGGGCATATTGATGCACTGAAACAAACTGGCCAGGATGCAGGAATTGTAAAAGCTTACAATTCACAGGGTGTTGGGACAACTACTCACTTATATAAACTCTAAGAACATAAATAAGGCACTTATAACCAGATATACCTAATCGAGGCATACAACACACAAAGGGATGACACAAGAGTACATAAATTATGCATAAGAATTAGGGGCGCCTGGGTGGCTTAGTCGGTTAAGCGTCCGACTTTCGCTTAGGTCATGATCTCGCGGTTCGTGGGTTCGAGCCCCGCATTGGGCTCTGTGCTGACTGCCAGCTCGGAGCCTGGAGCCTGTTTCAGTCTGTGACTCCCTCTCTCCTTGACCCTCCCCTGTTCATGCTGTCTCTCTCTCCTAGAAATAAATAAAACATTTTAAAAAAAATTATGCATAAGAATTAATACTCTCAAGGGGGTAGAGAGGGTGAAAGTCATTATTCCCACTTAAGAGTAAGGAATCTATCTCTTAGTCTAAAAGAGGTTAAGTGGTGTGCCTAAACTCAACTAGTGAACAAAGGTCCCTATTCAGATTCTCATTCTGCTTTTCCCTGATTCAAAGAGTAAAGAGGAATGACTGGTATTAGTTAGACGGTGGTCATTAGGAGCTTCCCAGATCTATCTAGAGGATCATCTGAAGGATAGCCAAGCCATTATTACTATAAGGCCAGTCTTGAGGAACAAGGAAGGGACACATGGAAACAGGCATTGGGGCTTTTGCCTACTCACCTCTGAAACTCTAATATTTCTTCTGCTACAAGAAATTAAATTCCACATAATTTCAAACTCTTCAGAAATTGAGGGTTACTTATAAGTCATACTCATTAAAAAAAAAAAAAGATCATTCCCTTGACCTAGCACCAAACAGTAATTTCATATTAGTGGTTGTCTCTGAAAAGGAAAGAAAAGGGGATTAAAAGAGGTATACACTCTTACAGACACTATAAACAAGACCCACAAAGTCATTGGCCTCATGGAGGTGAAACTCTAGACAAAACAGACAATAATCAGACAAGGCCATTTCAGTGGGGTTAAGTGTACTGAAGGAATAAAAGAGAGCAATGTGATAAACAGTGGCCCAGAAGATGTTGTTTCTCATTAGAGTAGACAGGAATAGGAACGTCAGTGAGGAGGTGGCATTCAGTCTGAGAAATGAATTATAAAAAGTCAATGAAAGATTAAGGAGCAGAGCGTTCCACAAAGAGCAATCAGAAAATGCAAAACAAGTAAGAAGTTGCTGCGGTGGAGGTCAAGGAGGTTGTTTCCTGCTTTCTCCTCTAGGGTGTTGATAGTTTCCTGTCTCACGTTCAGGTCCTTTATCCATTTTGAAGTTTATTTTTGTGCATGGTGTGAGAAAATGATCTAGTTTCATTCTTCTGCATGTTGCTGTCCAGTTCTCCCAACACCATCTGTTAAAAAGGCTGTCTTTTTTCCAGCGGATATTCTTTCCTGCTTTGTCAAAGATTAGTTGGCTGTATACTTTTGGGTCCACTTCTGAGTTCTCAATTCTGTTCCATTGGTCTATGTGTCTGTTTTTGTCCCAATACCATACTTGACCTCCACCGCAGCAACTTCTTACTTGACACATCCCCAAAAGCAAGGGAATTAAGAGCAAAAATAAACTGTTGGGACCTCCTCAAGATTAAAAGCTTCTGCACAGCCAAGGAAACAACCCAGAAAATTAATAGGCAACCAACCGAATGGGAAAAGATAGTTGCAAATGACATATCAGATAAAGGGTTGATATCCAGAATCTACAAGGAACTCACCAAACTACACGCCCGAAAAACAAACAACCCAGTGAAGAAATGGGCAGAAGATATGAACAGACACTTCTCCAAAGAGGACATCCAGATGGCCAACAGACACATGAAACGATGTTCAGCATCGCTCCTCATCAGGGAAATACAAATCAAAACCACACTGAGATACCACTTCACGCCAGTCAGAGTGGCTAAAATGAGCAATCAGAGAACTCTAGATGCTGGCGAGGATGTGGAGAAACGGGCACCCTCCTACACTGTTGGTGGGAATGGAAACTGGTACAGCCCCTCTGGAAAACAGTGTGGAGGTTCCTAAGGAAACTAACAATAGAACTCCCCTATGACCCAGCAATAGCACTGCTAGAATTTACCCAAGGGATACAGAAATGCTGATGCATAGGAGCACATGTACCCCAATGTTCATAGCAGCACTCTCCACAATAGCTAAAACATGGAAAGAGCCTAAGTGTCCATCAACAGATGAATGGATCAAGAAGATGTGGTTTATCTATACCATGGAATACTACATGGCAATGAGAAACAATGAAATCTGGCCATGTGTAGCAACATGGATGGACCTTGAGGGTGTTATGCTGAGCGAAATAAGTCAGGCAGAGAAGGACAAATATCATATGTGTGCACGTATAGGAGGATTAGGAGGAACTTAACAGAGGAACAAGGGGGAGAAGAAGGGCGGAAATGGTGGGGGAAAGGGAGAGAGGCAAACCATGAGAGACTCTTGAATGCTGACAAAAACTGAGGACTGATGGATGTGGGGGGGAGGAGGGATGGGCATGGAGGAGGACACTTGTGGGGATGAGCACTGGGTGTTATGTGGAAACTAATTTGACAATAAACTATTTGTAAAAAAAAAAAAAAAAAAGAAAATGCAAAACACCCCTCATCCCTCCCCGCCAAAAAACCAAAGGCCCTGAAGCCTTATAACGTTCTGAAAACCAAGAGCAGCCCAGTGCTGTTAAGGTACAGCAAGTCAAGCTGTGAGGGATGTGATCAAAATGGTGGGCATGGGGGCACGACAGTCATGGCAAGAAGTACAGACTTTATATGAATTGCAGTGGGCAGCCAATGGATGGAAGGTTGAGGGAGAAGGGAGCCAGACAATCTAGTACCTTATTACAATATCATCATTTAAAAATAGTACTCTGATTACTACATGGGCAATGATGCAGAAAGCAAGGAAAAAATACAAAATTTTGCTAATAGCTTACAGAAATAATTCAAGCAAGACATGATATTGGCTTGGAGATAAGTCCTATATATCAAATATATAAATATACTGAAAAGGAAATATATTCACAGTATACTGACAAGTAAAAAAAATATTTAAAAACAACACGATAGCAACATATCACAGTTTACCCAAAAATGCGTATTATTCACATGGTAGAAAGTTGAGAAACATTTATATGAATGTGGTGGGATTTTATGTAATGAGTATTTTTCTAGTTGTTTATCTATATATTCTTACTTTTCTTTCACTGCCCAGACATTAATCCTGACTTTCAATCCAGTACTATTTTCAGGGGATCATAAATGTACTTCCTATATCTGGCTGTCCCAAAAAATGTTTTAGGCAGAGTTCCACTGGGTCTTAGACTAACTTTGGATTTCATCCCCTGTAAGTTTCTGGTTTTCAATGCCTGGAGGGAAACAGTGCTAAGGGCATTTTTTTCCCCCTCATTTTTTAAAATGTTTATTCATTTTTGTGAGAGAGAGAGTGAGCACGAGCAGGGCAGAAGCAGAGAGAGAGGGACACAGAATCCAAAGCAGGCTCCAGGCTCTGAGTTGTCAGCCCAGTGCCCGATGTGAGGCTCGAACTCATGAACCAAAGATCCTGACCTGAGCCAAGCCAAAGTTGGATGCTTAATCAACTGACGTACCCAGGCATCTCAGGTGAGTTTTCATCTTAAATATGTCAAGTGTGAGATGTCCGTATTAGTTAGGATGCCTCAACAAGGTACCACAGACTCAATGTCTTAAGCAACAAAAATCAATTTTCTCACAATTTTGGAGGTTAAAAGTCCAAAATTGAGATGTCAGAAGGGTTAGATCCTTCTAGACCTCTCTCCTTGGCTTGTAAATCGCCATCTTCTCTTTTAATCTTCACACGGTGTTCCCCCTGTGTATCAATACTCTACCCTAATCTCTTCTCACAAAAACACCAGACATCTTAGATTACTGCCACCTTAGTAAACCTATTTTAACTTAACTACCTTTTTAAAGACTCTGTCTCCAAATATAGTCACATTCAGAGGTACTGGAGATTATGACTCCAACATATGAATTTGGGGGGATATTGGGGAAGTAACACAATTCAGCCCATTACCACGTCCATCCAGAGAAGATTTTCAGAGGATGCCAGAAACATGGCCCTGCAGCTGAGCATAGCACATTGACCTGGAGGTAAAGACTTGGGGATCTTTCACGTGTAACTATAAATGAGCTCACCCTAGGAGAACCAGTAGCATGAAGAGTCAATGACAGAGGGAGGCAGAGGGAAAGAGCCTGTGAAAGAAAGCATGACTCAAGAAGTAGGACAATTAGAAGAGAAAGAGGATACATGAATGGTCAACAGTGTCCCTTTTGTGCCTTCAAAATCCTTCAGAATTAGCAGCACAGAACTGCTACATGCTGTGCTACTGTTCCTACATGCTTGCCCAAAGTTCTGTGGCCTCTGTCCCTTTGTACATGTTACCTCCTTACACAAGAACACCCTTTCCATTTACTGTCCTTATTCTGAACCTACCATCTTTCAACGACAATGCCACCCTTAACAATTTCTCTATATAAAGCTGATTTCTGTATCTGTCTATTGAACTGCGTTGTGGACTCCTAAGGGAAGATCTCTTATCTTTTATGTATGGCACCCTTTGAAACCTGCCATGGTGCTTAGTGTATAGCAGGTACTCAAAAAGTGGATTTTTGAATAAATGAACTAATGTTGTTTTGTACCAAGCATCTTAAAATAAGAATTTAGCAGCTGACATTTGAAAGTCGATACTACTATCTCACCTGTTTGGGGGAAGGGATGAGTTTTAATGACAGTAGCTTTCACATCTGTCAGACACGCCTTATCCTTGTTTAATGTGATCACTTTTTACAAGGAGAGACAGTTACTCAGGATTCAGGTATTTTCATATAGTCGGATTATTATGTCTGGAATTTAATATTGCTCTGTCCTTTGATATTTATTTCAGGGTCAGTAGAAACATAACCATCCTCTATTTGTGTTGAATCTAATCACTTAGCAGGAGGCTTAGACTGAGCACATCCTGGTTTTTGAAGCTTCAGGAATGAATTTAAAAAATTTTACTGCTATAAATATTTTCCAAATGTATTACTATGTGATAATTATTACTTAATACTTTAATCTTAACATGCTACTAGGCTCTGAATATAATATAGATAATATATATGTTAAGTTATAAGTGTGTACAGTATACAAAAATTTTTTTACCATATTTTACTGTAAATAAATCTACAGATAAGGTAGAATACTGCTTCCTTCAAGACCTTAATCAAAGCCAAATTGGAATTTTATTGTGAAGTAAGGATGTAAAGGCATTCATTACTGTAATAGAGTAATGTAATATATGATGCATTTCAATACTTTTCCATATCTATCAACTCATGTATCAGAGCTTTAGGATAGTTTAGCTAATATTATTATGACCATTTTATGCATTAAAAAACTGAGACACAAAGAGATTATTTAAGAAGATATATAACAAATTGTCAGATCCATGACAGGAATAGGTCTTTCCTCAATGCCACATACTTGCAAAGACCTTAACTAAATAAATTTCACTCTAAAAATAATTAGTAACTGGATTAAATGACCTTTAAGACGTCTTCTAATTCTGAGAGCTAGGAGTCCTCAGGTAATTATATTCCTTACAATAGACCTTCTATATCCAACCTCTATTTTTTTTTTTAATTAGCTGTAGTGCTTAATGGTTAAGAAGTTGTGATCTGAAGTGAATCAGAATCACAGTATTCTAAGTAGGTCAATTATAATATTGCTTTAGGCAAGTTATATAATTTATATGAATTTCAGTTTTCTCATCTGTAATTTGGGGATAATAATAGTAATAGTAATAATATATATATAAAGTTCTTAGCAAGTACCTAGGACATATAAGCACTCAATAAAAATTAGATGCTATAATTAATGTTGCTATGCTACTACTATCACTGTTATGACATTCTAGGATATATTTGTACTTTTAGAACTATGTTCTATGGATATTAATAACAAACTAGTTGAATGTCTTCCCTATATGAATTTTATATAAGCTAGGCTCATGAAATATAGTTAGCCAATTGATCATTCATGTTGTAGAAGACAGCATTTAGATGCCCTGCAACAGGAATTCAACCATGAATTAAAATATCTAGTCTCCTCACTGTAATAAAGAGAAAATCCCTAGTAGAAATAGTTTACCAAGGATTTATTAAAACTTTCTTGCATGAGAAAAATATTCAGTGGATTTCAGTATATTTTAAGAAGGAAATATGCAGAATCAGAACTTAAATCTCAAGGCTTTGATCTTTCTTTATAAAATTCAATAGAAGTTCTTTCAAGAAATATAATATTTACCAAACCTTATGCTAAGGTGAAACAGGTGTCAAATCTCAAATTAGAAAGTCTCCTTTTTAGTTAGCCCCTATTGGATTTGGCTGCAGCAGTTTCTGTTATTTGCATTGTAGCAGGAAGAGCATTTGCACAAAAACTTCAGTATCAGTGATGGAAATTGATAAAACAGTGGAAATGAAAACACGATAGCCAAAGACAGGATGGATTTCCTGTGTGCTCTGTAGAAGGGAAAACCATTTCTTTGGCTATTAAGAATACAATTAAAGGAAAGTTTTAACATAATATTTCCTATGAAAGATTAAAGAGATGAATATTAAATCCCTATTATGAGGCAAGTATATATGGATAGCCTATCAATTACTCTTTTTATAACTTTATAACAAAAAAAAGTATTCTCCCTTATCAACCCAAAATGGATCAGAGACTCTTAAAGAGGGTTTCATTTCAAAGATGCACCTATGACACACACAGATTTATAAGCATGCAAACTATGAGCATAACATTATTTAACTACACTAGCAGGGCCCCAGGGATCCAATCCCTAAGCATACATCCAAAGTTGATCTCTAGGGATGTTCCTGAATCTTAACCAGTCCTTCCTGAATTCCCAATCTAGTATGGACTTCAGCATGAGGATGAAGAAAAATGAGAAAAAAGGTCGATGACTCCAAACAACATATTAAAGCACAAAATCAATTTCCCTTCAGAAATACTTGTTATCTTTCAAAAAAGAAAAGAAAAGAAAGACTTGTTACCTTTTAATATCTCAATTAAAATTTAAAGGACACTGTTCTGTTTTGGTTAAAGGAAGGTACATATTCACATGATAAGGTCAAACAGATCAGAGTTAACTGCTTTATGCTCTTCCCCACATTAGCACACCAGCCAGACTAATGGGGGCTAAAGCTGTGTTGAAACTAGAGTGAGCTCTAGTTTTTTGTGTGTGTTTTTACTATGTGTAAAAACACGTAGTTTTTACAATGCATAGATTCTCTCCTTCCATGTCACAGCTATTCCATCCACTGTCATTATCTCCTCTCCATAGTAATCACCAACTTTTGTGCCATATTCCTTTACCTAACTGGGATACTAGGATGTTCAGTTCCCCTTTGTTCACTCATCATCAAAATTTCATTGTGCTTCTTTTATGTGTCAGGCAACATACTATGCACTGGAAATATCAGAAAGAGAATGAAAGGACCCGTCTCCTCCCACATACATACTAACGGTCTACCACCTGAGCAAACCTGCCTGCTTACATGGTTGTAGTTAAAGATGGCTAAAGTGGCTGAACTAGGCCAGGACTGTCAAATATGGAAAACAAGGAGAACATTTAGGAGCACTAGTGTCAGCCTGCTGACATTCAAATCCTCAAGATGGCCTGGTTATTTAACCTTGGTCAAGTAATTTATGTATTCAGTGCCACAGTTTCTCCATTTTAAAAATAAAGATAATGACAGTTTCTAGCACATAAGGTGATGTGAAAATTTAAAAATATGTGAATGTCTTTTAAAAAGTACATATTTATTATCTAGAACAATTCCTGACACATGGTAAGTGTTCAATAAATGTTGGTGTGCCTTTTCTTGCAAAGCTGGCTGGGATTATTTGGATGTAGATGTGACACAGGAATGCAAAAGGCTTATTAAGAAGTAATATCTGTGAAAGAAGAGAAGTAGGATTGAACAGAAGGATCTATCTCTGCCAGCTAGCCATGGTAGCTACAGCTGACATCTAAGAGCCCTGGAGCACAGACTGACCTCTAAAGTTGTCTCAGACTGGGCAGAAATGGCCAGGTTCTTATGCCACAGGCTTGCTCATGCAGGGATTGAAAAGAAGCCACCCAGAGAAGAGTACAGTCTCAGCTCAAAAGCAGAGACCCCAAAGGATCATACTCTTGGCAGCTGGGAAACAATTCCTTTCCTAAAAGGAGATTTGAAGGGCACCTGGGTGGTTCAATCAGTTAAGCATCAGACTTTTGACTGCAGTTCAGGTCATGATCCCACAGTTTATGGGTTCGACCCTGCACTGGGCTCTTTGCTGCGCCTGCTTGGGATTCTCTCTCCTCTTCCTCTCTCTCTCTCTCTCTCAACATAAACTTCAAAAAATATTTAAAAATAATTAGAGACTTGAGGGGCGCCTGGGTGGCTTAGTCGGTTAAGCGTCCGACTTTCACTTAGGTCATGATCTCGCAGTTCATGGGTTCGAGCCCCGCGTCGGGCTCTGTGCAGACTGCCAGCTCAGAGCCTGGAGCCTGTTTCAGTCTGTGACTCCCTCTCTCTCTGACCCTCCCCTACTCACGCTCTCTCTCTCTCTCTCTCTCTCTCCTAGAAATAAATAAAATATTTAAAAAAAAATAATTAGAGACTTGAGCAGGCATCTCCATGTTGGTCATAGCAGCCTGTCTGGGGTTTTGTCTCAGAAGGATTATGAGGAAGTGCTGGAACTCAATGATCAAAGGCAAGTGGAGACATCATGATTAAGATGTAAGCCATGGGTCTTGAACAAAGAGAGCCCCAACCCACCAGGAATTTGCCCTACTCAAATAGACAGTCTCAAAAGGCTCCTCCACCTCTGACAAACTCAGTTCTTTACTCCTTCTGCAGTAGTTTCTCTGAGACTCCAAGACTGGTGGGAAATAATGCCAGAACCGTGCTGTTCCCTAAACAGTGCAGTATATACCATGCTCTTCTAAAAAAGAGGTAAGCTGCCAACTGTCCAGAAATCCAGATTCATAGAATCATTGATCATTGCTCAAGTCCTGACCACCAGCTTTGGTTCTGTGAGTCTTTCTCAGAACCTCATTCAAGGCCGAGTTTTTCTGTTGCATTCAGACTGTCGGGCCAGCTCTGGAAGAATGACAGCTTGAGTTAGAGCACCACTAATTATTTACACCCAACCTTATTTCAAAATTGATTTAAAGAATCTTCAAAAACAGTATAACTAGGGTAGTTCATCTAACAAAGACTTTTATCTAAATGATGTGTTAGTGCAAGAAACTAACAAAATATAGACAGAGTACAACTGCAGGGAAAGTTTCTGCAGAAGAGACTTTGGATAAGAGGAAAATGCTATCAGGGAACAAAATCAAGAGTTATCAGCTCAAACAGGTAATGGATCATTTAGTACTTAAGTATTTTCTCGTTGTTTTGCAACTGTGCTTTCAGCAGGAGGGATCTGTGATTCAGTAATAGGGCTCATTTTTGCTGTCCACTGTATTTCATTTATAGATAAGTGCAGTGAGAATCTGGGCTATGGCAGGTGTATGTTCAGCTGCACCTGTCAGAGAGCAGGGAGGCTGAACAGCTGATGGCAATATCTAGTTCCAGATCTCACCTGGTGGCAGCCACCTGCAGTGAGGTAAATCTCCTAGGAAGAAACTAAAAGTCTCAATTGCAATTTCAAAGTCTTGAACCTCCAAACTTCAAGTGCACAAAGTAACTACAACAACCTCTAATGTTAATACCTGAATTTCAAGTTTCAAATGTGTTAAAATTTTTTAAAAACTGTTTTTATGAAGCATTTTGGTGGTCAAGAACAGTGGCTAGAATGGAGCTGGTTTCTCAGTTCCATTAATGCTTGCTGACTCTGCAAGAAATAACAAGATAAAGAAATAACAAGATATCCTCCATCCTTGAAGTTCATGAAGCAGATTCACCAAGTTTAAGTCCAACACCTCTCATCCACTATCAGTTGATCTCATATCTCCTCTATGATTCCAAATCATGGAATCATCTCTCTTCTCCCACTTATTCCCCCACCCTCATTTCCCTACATGTCATCAACTTCACATTGCTTCTTGAGCACTTTAGGAAACTTGTCCCTGACCTATGTACCTAACAGCCTATAATAACAGCTGAGCTCAACAGGAACACCCATCAAAATCCCTGGTTTGAGCTTCCCATTCCACACCTCACCGTGGAAATTTAGACTGCAACTCATTCTTAAGGTCAAGAATGTGGGGCGCCTGAGGGGCGCCTGGGTGGCTTAGTCGGTTAAGCGTCTGACTTTCGCTTAGGTCATGATCTCGCGGTTTGTGGGTTCGGGCCCCGCGTCGGGCTCTGTGCTGACTGCCAGCTCAGAGCCTGGAGCCTGTTTCCGTCTGTGACTCCCTCTCTCTCTGACCCTCCCCACTCACGCTGTCCTCTCTCTAAAATGTTGTTGAAAAATGAGATAGAGAGAGAGAGAGAGAGAGAGTTGAAAGAAAGTTGAAAGAAAGAAAGAAAGAAAGTTAAAGTGGGTGCGTTTGGGTGGCTTAGTCTTAAGCATCCGACTTTCGCTTAGGTCATGATCTCACGGTTCGTGGGTTCGAAGCCCCGCGTCGGGCTCTGTGCTGACTGCCAGCTCAGAGCCTGAGCCTGTTTCAGTCTGTGACTCCCTCTCTCTGTCACGCTCTCTCTCTCTACTAGAAAAGAAGAATGTAAAGGACCAATAGGTGAATGTTGAGATAGCTCCAACTAGACTTCTAACGAGATTCTTCCAAAATGCCATAGCCAAGCGGGCACTTTTCCCACTTCCAGGCGAAAAGCACCAGGAAATACACTGTGACTCATCCTCAGCAGCTGGTTCGAGGGCACCTGAGCTCCACAGGCTGAACTGGTGAGGGTCTGTCTTCTCTAATTTATTTGACAGAATTTTCTAAATAAGCAAGTACTAGGAGAAATGAAAATTGCAGTCACAGCTCTTAACCTTCTAAAGAAACACAAGGTTAGCTTTGGGCAAATTTGATCTCTGGAAATTGGGCTTTTAAAGCTTTCCAACTTCATTTTTTGACATCCTTCTTGCTCTATGATGCTTCTGATTATTACACTCCAATTCTCCCCTAACATTTACTCCCATATCAGAAAATATGAGTATCTGAGAATGTTTCTCTGACCCCAGCAGGGACTAGTTGTTTCCTTCTCTGTGATCTTATTGGAACATACTGTAACACAAATTATATTGCATTATTGCTGGTTATCCATGTATTTTTCTACCTCGATAGACCGTAAGACCCCTAAAAGCAGGGACCAAGTACAACCCATCTTAACATAGCACATAGTAAACTAGTTGAAATGTAACTGATTTGCAACAAAGAATTAGAAGGAAATTATGAAGGAAAATATTGGTATGTTTGGCTATACTAAAATTTAATGATTTATAAAAAATAAAGATATCCTTTTACTCATATTTAAAAATGAGTAAATTGGATGAAACAAACAATTCACCAAAGAAATGCAAATAAACATGAAAAAATGTTCAACCTTACCAGTAGTTAAGAAAATACTTATAATTTTTCAGTTACAAACTGCCAAACACACACACACACACACACACACACACACACAAACATACACACCCTCTTTTAAGATTTTCAGTATCCTACCAGCAGTTTAAGGAGAGTCCTTGTTACCACTGTGTGTGTGTGTGTGTGTGTGTATGTGTGTGTATTTTGCCCATGTGTAAGAATACTGGCCCTTTAATACGCATTTAAAATCAGTTTCTTTAAATATTTTGGTTACATTATCTCAACAGTAAAGTCATAGTAGATGCTGCAGGCACTCACTATTGGTTTCCATTCCTCTCCCTTAATACACCCCCAGACCTTGCTGCTTCACTTAAGATACAAATGAGCACTCTGCACTAAATAAATGGCCTCCAGGTCAAGTGTCAGCAGCCTCAGGACTGGATGCAAGTTGGATACAAAGATAGGAAGCCCAGTAGCTTTCATAACAAGATGGATGCATTTAACCATGCTCCAAGGAATTCCAATAATTGTGCAAGGACATAATGGGCAGTACCACAGAGGTGACATCAGCCATTAGCCCACTGTGTACTAATAACATGGGACTGGTTTCCACTGTAGCTCATCTGCACCCAGACCTGCAGAAGAGTCAAGACCTTACTCCCTAAGGACCATAATGTAGGAAGAAACAGAACTGCCTCTTCAAGCCATATTCTAATAGCAATGAAATTTAGAATTTCAAATCAATCTGAGCCAGTCCACAGAAAGCCTCCCTCACCACAAATTCAGCGTGTGTGTGTGTGTGTGTGTGTGTGTGTGTATGTGTATGTGTATATATATAGAGAGAGAACGTGGGGGGTGCAGAGAGAGAGACAGAGAGCATGAGAGAGACAGAGTGACAAAAAGAGAGGTAGAGAGGGAGAGATACGATAATAATACTGTATCTAAGAATCTGATCTAAGGAAAATTCAGAGATTCAGAATTACAAATAATATGCTTGCAACATTCCTTGCAATAGTGGGGGGGACTGTTGAAAACAGTTTGTCTAATCATTGGGAAGTGGTTAGATTAACCAAAATTCATCCAACAATTGAAAATGAATTTTATAAGAATATTTAATAGCATGAATAAAAGCTCATGATAAAATGTCAAGTGGAGAAATGCAGAAAATACAAATATTTTTCAAAAGAGGAAAATAGTAAAAATGGCATACAAAAGTCATGTAAGATAAAGTTTAAGAACTGAAGAGCATGTCAATTCAGCAATTAGGAAATCAAACTGACCCTCACAAAAGTATTTTTTCTTGAGTGGGAGAAGATGGGAGAAGATGAGAACCCTAGGCTCGCTCATCCCACAAATACAACTAGACAACTATTAAATTTTCCTAAATACCCTACAAATTGACCTCAAGCCTGGCAGAACAAACTTGACAACTAAAGGTATAGAAGAGGCCATATTGGAGAAGGTAGAAAGTTCAGAGATGTGATTTGGAAGAGAAGTGAATGGTGGACACTGTGTTAGGAAGGGAGTCATGGTCATGGAAAAGGTCAGGAGATAGACAGACACACAGGTAGTGCATGGGGAAAACAAATTTCCATAGCAACTGGTTTGGAAAGCAAGAGGGACCAAATTTCATGAGTTCTTGCAATAAATGGGGCTTAAAGCCTGGAGTTCTAGGGATTGGCAGCCTTGGCTCAGGGAGAGTCCAAAGGCATTAGGCCTGCTCTTGGAGAGAAGGCAGAACAAATAGCAATCTAAAGAGCACCTGGCAAAAACAGAAGGGAGGCTATTCATGCATCCCAGAGAGACAGTATTCATAGAGAGACACCTCTGGGAACAACAGAACTGGCAGACACCACTTCACTCCCCCCTATTCCTCAGCATAAACACAGAACCACCTGTGGGAACCAGCACAGGACTGACACATGCTAATTTGCTTACATCACCCCCTACCATCTTGTGCTCCAGTGGAAACACACTTTCTAGTCATGCTTGCCTCAGTCCCAGCACAAAGGGCCCTACACCCCAGAAGAACAGCCCAAACCCCTGTCAATACCACATCTCCTGACTCAGAAGCCTCGGTCCCAGCAGCAGTGGAAACAAGTTTTATTTCACAAGCAGATCAGAGAACATTTAGTTAAAATGTGCTACATTTCAAGCCAGGGACCAAACACTGCCCACAACAGGCAGAGAGAACCTCTGTAGATGACTGACTTGAAGGATAAAGTGGCCAGGACAAAACTCCAGAGCACATGCAGAACACATTGGAGATATTCTCAGAAGCACCCGGCGCTGGGAACTGGGGACACTACACTGCAGGACACTCAAGAAACTCTTCTTCATAAGGCCATTCCCCTCAAGAACAGGAGATGTAGCTGACTTTCCTAACACAGAGAAATAGGCACACTTAGACAAAATGAGAAGACAGAGAAATTTGTCCCAAGTGAAGGAACTGGCAAAGGCAACAGCCAGAGATCTAAGCAAAATAGATGTAAGTAACATGCCTGATGAAGTATTTAAAACAGTGATCATAAAGATATTCACTGGACTTGAGAAAAGAGTGGAAGACATAAGTGAGACACTAAACACAGCATAAAAAAAAAACAATCAAAAGTAAAGAGTATAAAAAATGAGATTAAAAACATGCCTGATGTGATGAAGCAGTAGAATGAATTAATGACCTAGAAGACAGAGTAATGGAAAGTAATCAAGAAGAACAAAAGAGAGAAAAAAGAATTACGCAAAATGAGAAGAGACTTAGGGAACTTAGCGACTCCATCAAATGTAAGAACATTCACATTATAAGAGTCTCAGAAGAAGAGGAGAGATAAAATGAGGCAGAAAATCTATTTGACGAGATAATAACTGAAAACTTCCCTAATTTGGGGAAGGAAACAGATATCCAGATTCTGGAGGCACAGAGAAACCCCAATAAAATCAACAAAAGCAGCTCCACACCAAGACGTATTGTAATGAAAATGGAAAACTACAGTGATAAAGAAAAAGATTTTCAAGAATCAAGATGACAAAAGGAGACAGTTATATACAATAGGAAATGCCATAAGATTATCGGGGGATTTTTCAACAGAAATTTTCTAAGCCAGAAGAGAGGGGCATGATATATTCAAGTGCTAAATAGGAAAAATTTGCAGACAAGAATATTCTATCCAGCAAAGCTATTATTCAGAATAGAAGGAGACAGTTTCCCAAGACTAGCAAGGCTATCATTCAGATTAGAAGGAGAGTTTCCCAAACAAACAAAAACTAGAAGAGTTCATGACCACTAAATCAGCCCTGCAAGAAATATTATAGAGGACTCTCTGAATGTAAAAGATCAAAATTAAGTATGAATGTAGGAAACACAAAAGCAATAAAAATGAATATTTTTGTAAAATATCAGTCAAGGAACTCACAAAATAAAAAGGACATAAAATATAATAACATTCCTGAAACATGGAAAGGAAAGGAGTAAGGGATGGGTTAAAACAGAAACAACCATTAGCTTAAAATAGACTGTTATATGCAGAAGATGTTATGTACAAACCTAATGGTAACCACAAATCAAAAACCACTAATAAATATACAAAGAATAAAGAGAAAGAAATCCAAATATACCACCAAAGATTACCAGCAAATCATGAAACAGAGAAAGGCAATAAAAGATCAGAGAAAATCTTCAGAAACCACAAAACTAATAAAATAGCAATAAATACATATCTATCAAAAATTACTTTGAATGTAAATCGACTAAATAGTCCAGTCAAAAGACAAAGGGTGATAGAACAGATTAAAAAACAACTAGACCCAGCTAAATGCTGCTTACAAGAGGCTCATTTTAGACCTAAAGATACCTGCAGATTGAAAGTGAAGGGATGGAGAAATATTTATCATGCAAATAAACGTCCAAAGAAAGCTGAAGTGGCAATACTTACATCAGACAAAATAGGCTTTAAAACAAAGACTGTAACAAGAGACAAAGAAGGTTACAACATAATAATAAAGAGGACAATCCAACAAGAAGATACGACAATTGTAAATATTTATGCACCCAACATGCAAGTACCCAAATACATAAAACAGTTAATAATAAATATAAAGGAAACGTTCACAATAATAATATAATAGTAGGAAACTTTAACAACTCACTTATATCAATAGACAGAGCTAACCAGGAAATCAACAGGGAAACAATGTCTTTGAATCATACACTTGACCAGATGGATTTAACAATATATTCAGAACATTCTACTCTAAAACAGCAAAATACACATTCTTTTCAAGTGCACATGGAACGTGTTCCAGAATAGATCACATATTAGACCACAAAACAAGGCTTAGTAAATTCAAAAAGACTGAATTCATACCATATATCTTTTCTAATCATAACACTATGAAACTAGAAGTCAACCACAAGAAAAAAATCTGGAAAGACCAAAATTACATGGAGGTTAAATTACATGCTACTAAACAATGAATGGGTCAACAGCAAATCAAAGAAGAAATAAAAAAGTACATGGAAACAAATGAAAATGAAAACACAAGAATCCAAAACCTTTGGTATTCATCAAAAGTGGTTCTAAGAGGGAAGTTTATAGTAATACAGGTCTACATCGAGAAGGAAGAAAAAATCTCAAATAAATGACCTAACCTTACACCTAGAGCTAAAAAAAACAAAACAAAACAAAAAAAAAGAAAAAAAGAACAAATAAAGGCTAAAACCAGAAGAAGGAAGGAAATAATAAGATTAGAGTAGAAATAAATGATGTAGAAACTCATGAAATAATAAAACAGATCAATGAAAACAGGAGCTCATTCTATTTTTGTTAAGGCTTATTTATTTTTGAGAGAGAGTGTGAGTGGGGAGGGGTGAAAAGAGAGGGGGACAGAGGATCTGAAGTGGGTTCTGTGCTGAAAGCAGCAAACCCAATGTGGGGCTAGAACTCACAAACTGGGAGATCACGATCTAAGCCAAATTTGGACGCTTAACCAACTGAGCCACCCAGATACCCCAAGGAGTTCATTCTTTTAAAAAGAAATCAATAAAACTGATAAAACTCTAGCCAGATATATATACATATTTAAAAAGAGGAGGGGCGCCTGGGTGGCTTAGTCGGTTGAGCGTCCGACTTTCGCTTAGGTCATGATCTCGCGGTTCGTGGGTTCGAGCCCCGCGTCGGGCTCTGTGCTGACTGCCAGCTCAGAGCCTGGAGCCTGTTTCAGTCTGTGACTCCCTCTCTCTCTGACCCTCCCCTGCTCACTGTCTCTCTCTCTCTCTCCTAGAAATAAATAAAAAATATTAAAAAAAAAAAAAGAGGAAGGAATCAAATAAATAAAATCACAAATGACAGAGGATAAATAATAGCCAACACCACAGAAATACAAACAATTATAAGAGAATATTTTGAAAGACTATATGCCAACAAATTGGACAACCTATAAGAAATGGATTAATTCCTAGAAACATAACCTACCAAAACTAAATCAGGAAAAAAAAAAGAGAAAATTTTAACAGACTGATAACCATCAAAGAAATTGAATGCGTAATCAAAAACCTACCAAAATACACACGTCAAGGACTAGATGGCTTCACAGGCAAAATCTACCAAACATTTTAAAGAGTCAATACCTATTCTTCTCAAGCTTTCATCAAAACAAAACAAAACAGAAAAGGAAGGAAAACTTCTAAATTCATTCTATGAGGCGAGGCCAGCATTACCCTGATATCAAAACCAGATACAAAAAACACAAACACACAAAAAAAGAGAGAGAGGAAAAAAAAAACCCTACAGGCCAATATCTCTGATGAACATAGATGCAAAAATCCTCAATAAAATACTAGCAAACTGAATCCAACAATAAATTTAAAAAATCATTCACTACTATCAAGTGTGATTTATTTCTAGGTTACAAGGGTAGGTCAATGTTCTCTAATCAATCACTGAGAGACATCACATCAATAAGAAAAAGGATAAAAGGTATATGATCATTTCAATAGACACAGAAAAAGTATTTGACAAAGTATAACATTCATTGATGATAAAAACCCTCAACAAAGGGTTTTTCCTTCCTTTAGAAGGAAAGCACCTCAACGTAATAAAGGTCATTTATGAAAAACTACAGCTAATAAAAGACTGAGAGCTTTTCCTTGAAGGCCAGCAAGAATACAAGGATGTCCACTCACCACTTTTATTCAACATTGTACTGAAAGTCCTAGCCACTGCAATCAGACAACAAAAAGAAATATAAGGTATGTCATACTGGTAAAGACAAGTAAAACTTCCACTATTTGCAGATGACATGATTCTTTATACAGAAAACCTTAAAGATACCACCAAAAAACTGTTAGAACTGATAAACTTAGTAAATTTGCAGGATGCAAAATCAATGTACAGAAATTTGTTGCATTTCTATATGCCAATAATGAAGCAGCAAAAAGAGAAATTAAGAAAACAATTGAATTTACAACTGTACCACAAAAAATTAGATAATTGAGAATAAACCTAACCAAAGAGGTCCATACTACCCAAAGAAATCTTCAGATTCAATATAATCCTTATCAAAATACCAACAGCATTTTCCACAGAACTAGAACAAAGAATCCTAAAATTTGTATGGAACAGCAAAGATCCTGAACAGCTAAAATCTTGAAAAAGAAAAGCAAAGCTGGAAGCATCACAATTCCAGACTTCAAGTTATATTACAAACCTGTAGTAATCAAAACAGGATGGTACTGGCACAAAAACAGACACAAAGATCAATGAAACAGAATAGAAAATTCAGAAATAAACCCTCAATTATATGGTCAATTAATCTTCAACAGAGCAAGAAAGAATATGAAATGGGAAAAACTGTCTTCAAAAAATGGTACTGGAAAAACTGGTCAATCATGTGAAATGAAAGAATGTGGGGGAGGAAGGAAGGGAAGAAGGAAAGGAGGAAGGAAGAAACTGGACCACTTCCTTATACCACATACAAAAATAAATTCAAAATGGATTAAAGACCTAAATGTATCTTACAATTCTAGAGGTCAGAAGTCCAAAATGGGTCTCATTGTGTTGAAATCACAGTATTGACAGAGCTGCATTCCTTCTGGAAGCTGGAAGGTACCTTTTCCAGATTCTGCAAGGGAACCTGCATTTCTTGGCTTGTGGCCCTCTTCCAAGTATAGCATCACTCCAACCTCTGCTTCCATCACCATAATTTCTCTTCTTCTGTTGTCACATGGATGGCCTCCCCTATTATGTCCCTCATGTCTCTCCCTTTTTTGTAAGGGCCCAAATAATTACATTGGACTTATCCAGATAATCCCTGATAGTCTTCCCATCTCAAGATCCTCAACCATACCTCCAATGTCCCTTCTCATGTAAGGGAATGTAGCAGGCTAAGAGAATTAGGATGTGGACAACTGGGGTGGTGGGGTGGCATATTAGCGTGCCATGGTAACCATGCAGTCTTAGAGATAATTTCCAACCTTGACTTCATACTGCTGCCTACTGCAGTTTCATGGGACAAAAATGACTCTTTCTGGGCACATAGGATGACTGTGTGTCTCGAGCTCTTTGCAGTTAGGTTAGGGCCAAGTGAAGGACTCAGACAAACGGGATGTATTTAGAGGGGAAATAAGCACTATTTTCTCAACATGTGGTCTGCAAGACAGCAGCAGCATCACACTGAAGCTTGTTAGAAATGCAGAACTCCAGGCTCCACCTGCAACTTCCTGAGTCAGAATTTCTCCTTTTATCAAGATCCTGGATGATTCTACTACACATAAAAGTTCAGGAAGAACTCATCAGGCCACTTCTAACCCTGGCACTTAGAAATATTGTGCAAAAGCCAATCCTTCAGCTGTCTCTTCCTCTACTGCAGTGACCTCGGAGACCAAGAGCTCCAGGTAGCAAAGCCACAACACAGAGGCCACCCAACCCGCAAGAGACTATGAAATAAGCAAAAAATAAACTTCTGAGTCAAGGCACCAAGACTTTGGAAATTGCCTGTTGTAGCAGCTACTGTTAATTATTCTGGTTTTCAGTAAGATATTTATCTGAGTTAGCTCAATCAGAAAAGCTTTGCCCACAAGAGTGACTCTCAAGCAATATATGTATCAGGATCACCTGGAGGGCTTCTTAAAACTACATACTGCTGGGTCTCATCTCCTCAAGGGTTTGATTTAGTAGCTCAAGGAAGAGGCACAACAATTTGCATTTCTAACAAGTTCCCAGATAAGGATGATGTTGCTGGCCCTGAGACCACATTTTGAGAACTGTTGATTCACTGTTAGTTGCTCTCCATCACTATACAATTCAACCCAGACAACATAGACCAGGAGTCTGCACACTACAGCCAACAGGCCAAATCTGACCCACTGCTGGTTTTCACAAATAAAGTTTTATTAGAACTTTGGAACTTAGCTACACCTATTTATTTATGTACCACCAGTGGCCACTTCCTCACTACAAAGGCAAACTTGAATCACTGCAGCAGATATGGCCCACTGCTATGGACTGAATGTTTGTGAATTAGTTTAAGGCTTATCCACTAAATCAGTTAGCTGGCATATATTAGTCCCTATATGAATTCATTTGGTGAAACCTAATCCCCACTACAATGATATCAGGAGGCAGAGCATTCAGTCAGTGCTTAGGTTATGAGGGTGGGATTATGAATGTTATTAACACTTCCACAAAAAGGGACCCCAAAGAGCTCCCTTATCCTGTCTGCCATGTGAAGATGCAGCAAGAAGATGGCCATCCATGAACCAAGAAGCAAGTTCTCAGCAGAATCTGAAACTTTAAAGCTAATTTATTTTGAGAGAGGAAGACACCCACCCACACACACACATCCACCCACACACACACACACACACACACACAGAGACAGAGAGAGACAGAGAGAGAGAGAGAGAGAGAGATCAAGCAGGGAGAGAGACAGAGAGCAAGAATCCCAAGCAGGATTTGCACTGTCAGCATGGAGCCTGATGTGGGGCTCCTACTTACAAACTGTGAGATCAATACCTGAGCAGAAACCAAAAGCCAGTCGCTTAACTGACTGAGCCACCCAGGCACCTCAACATAGACTGAATCTTCCAAAGCCTTGGTCTTAGGCTTCTAGTCTCTGAAACTGTGAGAAATAACTTTCTGTTGTTTATAAGCTACCTAGTCGGTCATATTTTGTTACAGCACCCCAACTGTACTAAGATACATACAAAATCTAAAATATTTACTACCTGGCTCTTTACAAAAACAGTTTGCCAGGGTGCCTGGGTGGCTTAGTCGGTTAAGCATCCAACTTCAGCTCAGGTCATGATTTCACGGTTCGTGGGTTAGAGCCCCGCGTCGGGCTCTGTGCTGACAGCTAGCTCAGAGCATGGAGCTTGCTTCTAATTCTGTGTCTCCCTCTCTCTCTGACCCTCCCCTGCTAACACTGTCTCTTTCTTTCTCAGAAATAAATAAAACATTAAAAAATTTTTAAAAAATAATTTAAAAAAACAACAAAAAACCAGTTTGCCAACCCCTGATATAGACCACAATAAAGTTTTCCTATAATATCTTACAGAATACTGAATAGAGAATACAGAATACTGACTTACTTGAGGATATTCATTGATATTCTCTACTTCCACTATGCCCTTTTCCATTTTGGCAACAACCACAAGAAAATTCTTTGAGAACTGGTATTTACTATTACTATTATGTCCCTAGTAAGGGCCGTTTGTTACCGAGCACATGTCTCTCCAGTATGAAACTGGAAATATTCCAGGGAAGCAATAAGGATTTTCAAAGAACTTTGTGTGTGAAAGCTGGGGTTATTTTAGCATACCTGATTACAGAGGCAGAAGGGAGGTTACATGAACAAAAAGGAGGCAGTTTCCAATGCTATGAACACACTCTTAATGACCTTATGGCCTTACTGCTTATGTTACAAATCCAAATGGGCTTTTATGTCTTTCATCAAGCTGAGGTCAACTTATTTTATTAAAATTAAGCTGCCTGTCATCTTCCAGAATGGTACACAAGACTATTATATATGCTCTCCACCCACTTCAAAAGCCCTATGACCTATTTTTTTAATCCTTAAATATGCCAACCCACACAAAAGCACTGTTTTTTTTAACTATTCTTTCAGATTGTTCCTTTTAAAACAGTAGTGTCTGCAGAAATGTCACATCAGAAGAAATTGCTCAGAGGAAGAAGTACTTAACTGAAACTGCTTTTATTAGTATATTGGGGGAAATTTGCTGGTCTGAGAATGGAAAGAGGGACTGATACTGAATAAAAACACAGTGATGACAAAAAAAAAAAGGAGATTTTTTTTTGGCCATAAAAACCCACCTTATATTTTAAAATCTAAATAAGAAGATTCTCTATTGATTATAGCTGGTTTGTTTTTTTTTAATTAATAACTCTTTCCAAGTCCCTCCCCAGAATTCTGATCCCAAAATTAAGCTTAGGGCTAATCCATTAGGTTGGTAGGCTGGCATGCCCACTGGTCTCAGAGGAAGTCACAGTCTCTGCTGCATAGTTGTCAACTATGTCAAGCCTCCACATGCCCCATTGAAGCTCTCACACCAGAGCTCTTAGTAGACACTGTGCTCTCAATTTTCTCTGGCTTTGCACAGACTCATTCCTTTGAAAAATGTTAAGTCCTCTGTTTGAATGAATCCTCATTCATCTACTTATGATTCATCATATGCTCAGATTTTGATGGCAATTAGCTCTCTCCCTTTCCAACCATTTCAAGAAGAATCCTAACCCCCACAAGTGTTCCTAATTCTTTAGGAGGTTTGCAAGGAGATGTTTCACATGCCCATAAACCAGTTATCCAACCTCATTCTTTACCCACTGCCTGCCCTGTTTCCTCTCATGCCATGGCTCTCCCTATCTAGGATTTGAGAGGAGTCCCCACTGCACATGAATGCCAGTCATATGATGCCAAAGTTCATGCCACAGATGTTGCTGAAACCACTAAAATGGGAAACAGAGACACTGGCTTTCCTGTTGAGGTAGGAGAATTTTCTTCTTCTCTAAGCCTATGCCATATTTTGTCATTTGGGCCCCAAAGAAAACATTTGTTTCATCTTCCTAGAGCAAGTCCCCAAATAAGAACACACACATCTTTCTCTGACAACATGCAACAGTACTTCTTCAGGTTAGTCTAAATCTAATCAACTGAAAATATATGTCCCCAAGTTCACATTTAACCAACATGGCATTTTTCTTCCAATCAGTGCCCCAGTAATGCTTCCACAAACACGCCCATTTTCTAAGAGATGTTTAGATATATGTAATCCCTTCTCCTATCACCTACAGCACGGGGCAGACATAAAAGTGGATAAATATCTTATTAGAAAACATCTTATTAGTCTTTCAGGAATACCCACAGAAAGTCACCCAAGTATCTCTCCACTTTTCCTGATTACTTCCATCCATACTGAGTCAGCCTCAGATGGACACCTGCTCATCTTCTCTCTCCTGATCTTCTTCTAGCTTCTCTTTTCTACCCTCTTGCTCCTGGCCTGCTGTTGTCCATGCTCTCTCTAGATCCAGGCCATGCACAACTTTCTTTTTCAGTCCTCTATAGTTGTAGTTTGGTTTTTCAAATCTTTCACAGCTGACCATCTATAGTCAAAAAATCCCTTCCTCATCTCTAGTAACATCACATCAATGCACTGTATCAAAAGATCCCCCTTACTACCAGTGCAGAGAAGGAAAAAAAAGAGTAAAGGAAACATAGAAATCCATCACATCACATGTATCTTTGTCTAAATAAAAGTTTCTCCACCAAAGATGATTAAAATCTTCATGTTTTAGGGGCGTCTGGGTGGCTTAGTTGGTTAAGCGTCCGAATTTCACTTAGGTCATGATCTCACGGTTCGTGGGTTTGAGCCCCGCGTCGGGCTTTGTGCTGACCGCCAGCTCAGAGCCTGGAGCCTGTTTCAGTCTGTGACTCCCTCTCTCTCTGACCCTCCCCTGCTCACGCTGTCTCTCTCTCTCTCCTAGAAATAAATTTAAAACATTTTTAAAAATTAAAAAAAAAAATCTTCATGTTTTAGAAGATAAAAACAAGCAGTTTTTAAATAGCAATTTCTCCATTTTGATGTTTCCAAGATCTTGGGGCCAAGACTCATTCTTGGGGTCATTTCAAGGTATCACAGGCTTTCCCTACCCTCCACAGACTCTATAAAACCTAGCGATCCTATGCCTTTGACCTAAGAATTGGAGCTCTACACTGAGATAATGGCTGTGAGACTGTACCTATCAATTAAATTCTCTCAGCTTCAAGTAATGGAGACCCAAAATAATAGTGGCCTAAACACGATAGAAATTGTTTTCCTTTTCATGCAAAACTCTAAAATTATGCAGACTGAGTCTAGACTGGAGGCTCTGCTCTGCAAAGTCCTTGGCACCTCATGTGCTCCCCAGGTCACTGTACCACCAGCTCTACAGTGTAGCCTTCACCCTCCTAGCCCAAAATGATACATCCATATTACAAGGAACAGGATGAAGGAAGAATGAAAAAGAAGAAAAAAGGGCAAAAGTTGCTTGCCACCTGTCTCCTGAAGTTCCTGAAAGCTGTCACACAACATTTTAATCACACCTCTTTGCAAAGCATAACCATTTCTGGCTGCAAGGGAGGTGGGGACATTTTACTCTGTTCTGGGCAACCATATGCCCAGCTAAAAAAATCTACTGCTATGGGAGAATGGAGAAAGAATGAATATCAGGAAACAGCTAGCAGTGTCTGTCACTTGTGCTCCTCAACTCACTACCTTTTTCAGGGCTAATAATAAACTCTGGAGTCACCTAAAATAGAATGCTTTAAATTCCATATTCTTATAAAAAGTTGAGGTAGAAGTCAGAATTCTGGCATTTGATGTAACTGTCGGCAAGTCACTCTGCCTTACTCAACTGGGAATAAACTGAAATGATAAAGGTGAAAGCAATTTTTGAAATATGACATAAATAACTCTTGAAGCAAAATAGATTTAGAGCAATAAATTCTCTTTTGTCTCCTTTAAACATGTATGTCCTTCATTCAAATTATTTCCATTCTCCTTTTAGGTCTCTTAATAAAATATGGCAGATAGATATCAAGACAGCAAAGACCAGAAACAAAGGTATGTGGTCTGATACTAAGTGATTTTGATAGAGTCATCAGTCTATCAGAAAAAGAATAGGAAATTCTCTAGAAATTGCCAAGATTTATGGAGTATCACACTATCAACCTGGTCTCTCCAACCTTCTTCCCATATTTAATTATTATTAGATATAGAAATAGATCTTCATAGGGGCGCCTGGGTGGCTTAGTCGGTTAAGCGTCCGACTTTCGCTTAGGTCATGATCTCGCGGTTCGTGGGTTCGAGCCCCGCGTCAGGCTCTGTGCTGACTGCCGGCTCAGAGCCTGGAGCCTGTTTCAGTCTGTGACTCCCTCTCTCTCTGACCCTCCCTGCTCACGCTGTCTCTCTCTCTCTCTCTCTCCTAGAAATAAATAAAACATTAAAAAAAAAAAAAAGAAATAGATCTTCATAAAAGAAGTTATTGTTCTTCAGGAAAATTCTCATAATTACAGTCCTAGCAATTCTGTTTTGCAGAGAAAGCTACCTTGGCCATTTAGGGTAAGCAGAACAGCTAAAAAATCAGCTTTTGTAACTTTCTGGAGTTTTAGTGTTGCTACCACTATTGTTGCTTCTGCTGTAATTTGCTGAAAAGCACTGGAATGGTGGAATGACTGGAAATCACCTAATGATTCTAAACTGCTTTAACGGATGGCATGAAACAAAGGGAGTCTTGGTAAAAGTAATTTGTATAGATGCTATGATTTTGCCATGTTCTGCTGGAGGAACAAAGAGAATACAGAGTGAGCAAAAGGTGTGGTAAGGAATGAAAGCTTTGGAAACACAGACGATGATTCTGAAAATCATAGTAGAACAGATTCCAGACTTTGGATGTATTTTTCTTCCTGTCCCTCTGGTTTGGAATCCTATAGAGTCAGGCAGACTACTAACATGCCCTCCAGGGAACCTGGTAGAGGCTTCTTAGTCAGAATAGGCAGGGTAATGGTACAGTAACAAAATAACCTCATTCTCAATGACTTAACACAATAAAGATTAATTACTTTCCTATGCTACACATCTAACATGAATCACAGGAGACTGTGCTCTACACATAGGATATAGGCTGTCAGAGTCTCTACTAACTTATAGCTGCAGCACCTGAAAATGTAGCCTCTGCAATACCCACAGAAAGAAGAGAGAGCATCAGAAGAGAGCATGATGCAAGAGATTTCTACTGCCTCAGCCCAAAAAATACACTTCACTTGTGCTCATAGCCCACTGGCTAGAATTAGTCACATGTTCCCAATCTAAATACAGGAAGCTAGATAATGTAGGCAAGTTTGTGGAATATTGGTGATTTGTCTATGCCACCTGAGTTATCTAAGAAATGTTTTCTGTCTCATTTTTACTTTAAGCTTTCTGAGAATTACAGGTTTTATTTTGAGAAACTTTCTTCTTTTGAAGAAGGTAAGACAAAATCTTGGACTTCTAACACAATTCACTTTACACACACATCATGAAGGAATAGAAATTCATTCTATAGGGCATGGAGGCACACATGTATTTATTCTAAAACAGGCTGAACTATGTTCTGATGAGGGTAGCCAGTAGAATAGTATAGTATAGAAAAGCACAGGCCTTAGAAACAGACAGCTTGAGTTGGACTTTAAGTTCTCCCATTTACTAGCTACATGAACTTCATGAAGATATTTTAACTCTGTCACAGTTTCCTTATTTCTAAAGTAGAGATGATTATAGTACTTATGTTATGGTTCCTATGATGACTAACTCAATTAAAATGGTGTATACAGAATACATAGCACTAAGGTGCACACTTACATGTTGGATAAAAGTTAACTCATTCTTTAGTGCCCTGGCTTTTTATCCCATTGAATTGGTTTCATTTTCATAATCTAGCTTTTTAACCAGTGCCCTTAGCTTAAAGATTTATTGTAGAGATTCCTTACCTTTTTCTTCTCTCTTTGTGAGATTCTGCTTCTCCTCCACTGGGGCCAGTCTGTCTAGCAAATAGTTATATGACTGAAGGAAGAATACCAGGGACTCTAGAGTCCTCTTGCATGGTCTGGAATTGAAGCTCTGCCACTTACTTACTGTGACATTGGGCATCCTAATGCACTGCTCTGATCTTCATTTCTTTATTTACAATATATAGTAGTAATATGTATTTCATAAGGCTTTTGAGAACATTCAATGGTGCTGTGCATGTAAGTATTTAGCACAGTGACTAGTACAGGGTAAGTGTTCAGTAAATGTTTGTATTCTGTAAAATGAGGACCATAATACTTTTCTCAAAGGATATGCACAAACTTAAGGAAGCTGTGAGAGCACCGCAAATGGTTATGTCAACATTTTCTATGTATGTCTACATGTGTATGTGTGTGTGTACATATATATAAGATGCTCCCTCCCAAAACCAAAGATGTACAAACAACTGTAATCTGCATTTTATGCTGGGGTAACTGCCAACATTAAATTATAAATTACTATCTTTTCATATTATTTTCAACATAGGCCACATCAAGCATCAATAAATTGTTAGTACTTAGATATGCATTCCATTCTCAGTGCTTCATACTTTAGTTCTAGAAACTTGCCAACCAGCATCAAAACAAAAATAAAATCCATAAGTATTAACTGAATGCTTACTCAATGCAAAACACATTGCTATGAAGCCAAGGAAATATTTTTAGCTTCATGCATTATCAGTGATTGATACCAAATGCACTGCCTTCTTACTGGAACAGTATCATAGAATATTCCGAGTGCCATTACTGCTTTTAAAAGAGTTCCTATCAGGAAAGCTCTATGCCACTATATTCCATCTTGCTCTGAGGAAAAGAAAATGCAATAGAGATGAGCATTAGATTTCATTTCATTGTTCACAGTATGCTACTATCTCAAAGAATGAAATAAGTTAAAGTTCCATCTGACTGCCCCAGTGGATAAGAACAAGTTTACCTGCTAATATGAAGACTGACCTTCCTGACACCATCTCTTAAAAATATAAAGTGCATTATTGTGTCTTCATATTAATAAACATTGGCAACCAATAGGCTTTTCACTTTATTATTTTTCACATTTGTATCAGTTGACCTAGACTGGCAATGTGTAATATACTAAGGCCAATAAACGGGTCTTATGACCTCTGAAAATTTACTCATTAGCCAACAAGTTCTATACTAGTGCTGTCCAATACAAATACAGCATGAGCCACTTATGTGATTTAAAATGTTCTAGTAACCACCTTTTAGAGTAATTTTAGAGTAAAAGGAATAGCTGAGATTGACTTAATAGCTTATTTTATTTAGCCTAATATATCCAAAACAATGTCATTTCAGTGTAAGCAATAGAAAAATCATTGAGATAGTTTATATATTTTCTTTGAAATCCATTTTGATAGTTTATATATTTTCTTTGAAATTTTATACTTACAGTACATCTTAGTTTGGACTAGCTGCATTTCAAGTGTTTAATAGCCACATGTGGGTGGTGGTTCCCATATTGGACAGTACAATAGCCCTATACTGTCATTGGGTAATTCAGTAGGGTAAAAAATAAAAATTTAGCACTTAATATGGAAATATTCCATAACATATATTATATATTACTGTGTAATTTCAATAAAGGAAATATTTTTTAATTTTTTTAACATTTATTTATATTTTTTGAGAGACAGACAGAGTGTGAGCTGGGGAGGGTCAGAGAGGGAGAAAGAGAATCTGAAGCAGGCTCCAGTCTCTGAGTTGTCAGCACAGAGCCTGACATGGGGTGTGAACCACTGAACCATGAGATCATTGTCTGAGCCAAAGTCTGAAACTTAACCAATGGAGTCACCCAGGTGCCTCTAAAGGAAATAAATTTGAATAATTAAGATCAATTTGAATAGCTAAGGTAAATTTGAATAACTAAAAATGATACAATTGAATTAGAAATTATTTAAAGTACATTAAGCATTTTTAAAAATTTACATAATGAAACATAATTCCCATAGGCAAAGAAAAAGAGAAAAGGATTCCATAGAAATAACAAGTAGTTTATCAAAAACCAAGCACAAGTATTTAATTTCCTACTTTTTAAACTCAAACATTTAAAAATGACTTTAAAAATTCTTTTTATAATTAAAAAAAATATTTATTTTTGAGAGAGAAAGAGTGCAAGTGGGAGAGGGGCAGAGAAAGAGGGAGACACAGAATCCTAAGGAGGCTTCAGGCTCAGAGCTGTCAGCACATAGCCTGATGTGGGGCTTAAACCCATGAACTGTGAGATCATGACCTGAGCTGAAATTGAACGCTTAACTAACTGAGCCACCCAGGAACTCCTCAAAATCCTTCATAAATGAAAGAAGAATGTCAGTCATTGAGCATATGTACAGGTAGAAAGTCTAGGGATTCTTATAAAGTTGAGGTCATCCATTCACCAGAATCCACAAGAGAAGTCTGCTGTACACTTAAAATATAATGTGATAAGGGGCTCCTGCGTGACTCAGTCCAGTGATTATCCGACTCTTGATTTTGGCTCAGATCATGATCCTAGGTTTTGGGATTGACCCCCATATTGGGCTCTGCACTACTCTCCTCCACTCGTACTGTCTCTCTAATGTGTATGTATATACACACACACACACACACACGCACACACACGCACACACACACATACACACACAAATAATGTAATGTAATGAGTGCTAATATTGAGAGAAGTACTGGGAACTAAGGAAACAAAACAGAAAGTACTAGACTGAGAGTAATGACTACTGTGAAAGGTGGAGTGAATGCATACTCAAGAAGCTACATCTAAATGAAGTCTTATAATAGTACTTGTAGGAGGAGCTTAGGTGAAAAGGAGATGAGAAATGTATCTCAGGCCTAAGAAACATAACCTTCTGTCCTTCAAGGAAGAGGAAAAAAAGTACATGATATTTTGGGAAGTGGGGAGGTGCTTCAATAAAGTAAGAATTTGACATAGGGTCTCACTGAATAATGTTCAATATTTCATTAAATATGGAGTTAACAAAAACAGTAGAGAACTAGAAATAAAGGAGGGTGTTATCAGTTTCCAACCAGGAAAAGAGCACTGACCCCTAATACAAAAAACAGACAGAATTTAATCCAAAGAGCTGACTACCAAGTGTTAGAATTACTAAGAGGCCAGACAGGAAAAATGAGGCAACCCGAAAATCAGCACAGCACAGGAAGTCCCACTTAACCCTCAGGACTGGAAGACACAAGTGGGATTTCCAGAGTCACAATGTGAGACCACCCAGCAGAAGCTTAAGTCATAAGAGGAGTTTCCTCACAAAAGTTGGAAACACTGAGGGAGGAGCTGTTGATATGAAGTGGACCCAGGGAGAAAATGCAGCTACTGTCAAGAAAAGAAGAATGTAAAGGAGAGAAATATTCTGACTTCTTTCTTTTCATTCTCCAGTCTCCCTCCACAGAGGTAAAGCCTGATGACAATGGAGTTTGGAAAGGCAGCTTGCAGAGGTCTTCCCCAAATATTTTCCTCTCTCCACGAACCCTCAGCAATTCATCTACCATCCTTATTCTCAGATGGTCTTACTTGATACTTTACTAAGAAAATAGTATACAGGAGAGCTTGCACAGAGCCATTCACCAGGCCTACCACTCCCATCTTCTGCACCCACCACACTTCCTCCCCACCACCAGCACCTCCCCTCATAAGCTCTGCCTCCTGCCTGATACTGGAATGACCTCCCCATCCTCCTATCTAAAGCCAGTCCCTCCACTTATGCTTTAAAATCCATTTCTTCTTACCTACCCAAGAACACTCCAGAAATTCTACTCTCTTCTTCCAACATAGTTACTTCTTTCTCTCTACTCAATTACTTGTATCATGAAACAAATACACCATTATTCCTTCCATCTTAAAATAAAGTATCAAAAGAAAGTTATCTTTACCCTATTTCCCCTTGACCAAATCACCCATTTCTTTGGTCATTTTTGTATCAAAACTCCTGAAAAAAATTGTCTATATTTGAATTTTTTTTTCTCTTGCCAATAACTTAAATAACACAGCAATTAGGGTTTTATTCCCCTCACCTCCAAAGAAAGTTATCTAGCCAAGGACACTAGTGACCTTAACATTGCCACATGTACTGTACAATTCACAGTCCTCATCTTAACCTGTCAGGAGCACTTATCACAGCTGCCACTCATTCCTTTGTATGCTTTCTTAGCTTCCGGAACACCACATTGTCTCCATTCCTCTTTCCTCAACAGCCCTTCTCAGTTTCCTTTAGAAAAAGGCAGCAAAAAACAAAAACAAAAACAAAACACACACACATACAAAACAAACCCTTCATCTTATCCCTGATCTCTTAATGTTGGAATATACCAGGCTCAACTATTGGTCTTTCTATCTTCTCTATTTGTACCCACTACCTTGGTAATCTCTTCCTAGGCTCATGTTGACAACTCCTAAATGTATAACTTCCACCAATATATGTCTCCTAAAATCTAGATTCCATATTCTACTTCAGATGTTTAAAGACATCTCAGGTTTAATATGTCCATATGGAACTCCATACCTTTTCCCCAAACTTACCATATCAACAGCCTTCCCATTCATTTGATAGCAAGTTTATCCTTTAAGTTGCTCAGGCCAGAGTCTTTAGTCATCCTTGACTCTTTTCTTTCTCTCTCATTCAACATTCATCTGTCAGAAAATTCTGTTGGCTCTACTTTCAATATATATCCAGAATCAGACTATGTCTCATTACCTTCGTTGCCACCACACTAATCTGAACAAATATAATTTCTCACCTGGGTTGCTGCAATAGCATCTAATAGGCCTTCCTATTTCTACCTTTCTTCTATGTTAGCAAGAGATCCCTTTAGAACCAAATCAGACCATGTCACTCCTCTCCTCAAAATCCTGCAATTGATCCCCTCTCACAGACAGTAAAAATCTAGGTACTACATTATTTGACTTCTTTTATATCTTTGTCATATCCTAATATTTCTAGCGCTGTACTTTTGCTCCAGCCACACTGTTTAAATAATAAATATTTGTTAAACAAATCAATCCTAGTCTCCAAGGGGCTCATACACTACTGGGAGAAACAGAGAGAGATTAATGATTTCAAACAGAAGATGGTGATTAAAGCCCTCCTCTATCTCCCATCATAAATTCTGGTAGGTGAGTGTTGAAGGTTGAGAAATTTACCAGGGATGGGAAGGATGTTGGAGAACACAGGTAGGAAGCAAAGACATTTCAGGCAGGAAAAACATGGCACATGCAAAGATCTGGAAAAATAAATGAGCAGAACATTTAGAGAATTACAAGTAAAGCATAAATTAAAGAATAACATTTGAGATTAGGGGATCTGGACGTGGGAGGTAAAGAGAAAGACAGTTTACATTTTAGATAGGAGTCAGATCATGAAAGACTTTCCATTTGTTTGTTTCTTCCATTACAGCTTTGAAGCTGTTCTCAGAGCAATTTATTAATCATATCTTTTTGATGCACCCTCTCAACAGGGCTAAAGCAATACTTGGAAAGGACTCTGATTTCCCTGAGTTAAGACACAAAAGAAAAACCTAGAGTCACATTTAATTTGACAAGGTAAAAGAGTGGGTGTGCTACTATATCAAATTTAATTTGTACAAAATCATCATCTCTGGTAACATTATTTTTCCTGATCTACTGCGTTTAGACTACTTTAGTAAGGCTTGATCTCCCTGTCTACCTAAACACTGATTCACTTACAGCAAGCTTCAGGGTAACATTGGTCTTATTAATACCCAGCAAATCCACAAGGTGTTAGTTGCACATGATTTTGTATAAAAGGTGAATGTAGACAACTCAGTCTACAGCTTTCACCAGACTTGGAAGCTAACCAAAGGTGAGTCTTGGCATCTATACTTATCAAGTGGTGATGGTTACTTTTAAAATTATAGATTTTCCAGGATCCAGAGAATAAATCTAGACCTTTCAACTACACAACTGCTGTTGTGTAGACAATTTGTGCTGGCCAACCTGAGTTCTTAAATATGGTTAATACACTGTAGTCACTCTTAGCAAGCAATTGAATTTTACATAGACCAATTCACCTGGCCTCTTAAAATAGTCTTATTTTAAACAAAGGTAAGCAAAAGCAAATGATAATATTTATGAGATGCTAAAAATGATGAATTTTATAGTAAAGAATTTCCTTTTACATTTTACACAAAAATAGTCTTTAAAATGGTAATGAATGGACAATATGATGATCACAATTACCATCCTCAGAATAATGACTTAAATACTCTAATCTTTAAATTACTGCTACTTAAATCATTATATTGGAGTTTTGACTTGTAATAATGGGTTTACTTTGACCAAGAAAAAAAAATGGAGAATAAGAAGAAATGTTTGTTCAAGAAACAAAGAAGGAAATAAAAAGGAAGGAAAAAATTACTGCAACAAAATGTGACTGGGGGGGGTGGTGCCTGGGTGGCTCAGTCGGTTAAGCGTCCGACTTTGGCTCAGGTCATGATCTCACAGTTCGTGGGTTCCAGCCCCACATCAGGATCTGTGCTGACAGCTAGCTCAGAGCCTGGAGCCTGTTTCAGATCCTGTGTCTCCCTCTCTTTCTGACCCTACCCTGCTCATGCTGTCTCTGTCTCTCTGTCTCTGTCTCTGTCTCTCTGTCTCTCTCTCTCTCAGAAATAAATAAAACATTAAAAAAATTTTTTTTGAAATGTGACTGGGGAGGATGGGAAGATCAATTCTTTTTGGTTTGGTCAATTTACATAATGATTATAATTATTTGGGGTTTTTTTTGTTTGTTTCTGATAGCCTAATTGTTTGCTTACAGCCCAGGATGAAGTCAGTCCAGTTTTGCTTCCTTTTCTGCTGCTGGAGAGCAATCTGCTGCAAGAGCTGTGAGCTGACAAACATCACCATCACAGTGGAGAAAGAGGAATGTCGCTTCTGCGTAAGCATCAATGCGACTTGGTGTGCTGGCTACTGCTACACCCGGGTAGGAACTTTGTTTTGCTGGAAGTGAGGGTGATAAGGGTCTGTACAAGGATGGCTTGATTAATTCTCACTTTATGAATATTTTAACTTTCCTCAGTAACAGCAATGAGTCCCTTAGCCAATACTGTCTGTTATGATTGGAGTTAATTGCCATATCAGTTAGATGTTAGGGCTTGGATTTGAATAGGGTAAATCTAGGGAAGACTCAGATTTGATATGATCAACTTGAAAATATGCCGATTCTTCATTTCCAAAAAAAAAAAAAAAAAAAAGTGCTATGGTAGATTTTACATATAGTAAGCAAGTAAACATATATATATTTAATAATAAAAGATCTAAAATATTCCCCCAAAGTCATTTTTTGAAATTGAAGCCATATCTTTGCAACAAAGTATCAAAATGCTTCTAAGCCACATAAAAAACATAAATAGCTATATTTTAAAATGTTATTTATTTATTTGAGAAAGATACAGCATGAGTGGTGAAGGGACAGAGAGAGAGGGAGAAAGAATCCCAAGCAGGCTCAGCACTGCCAGCATGGAGAATGACACAGGGCTTGAACTCATGAACAGTGAGATCATGACCTGATCAAGAACTGACTGAGCCACCGAGATGCCCCACAAACAGCTATATTATAAAAGCTGTCTTATTGATCCACCTTATTACAAATGGCAACAAGTAGCCTGAGAACACAGTTAAAATTCACAGACTATTAGAACCAAAATGAAACAGCAATCCTACTCACTGCTTCATACCTTTAACAAAACCAAAGCACAGAAACATGAAACCACTAGTTTGTATTCACTCAGCTTCTTTGCATTAACCTAAGTAAAGAGTTTTTACCTTGTTTGCTTTCTTCTCCTATAGTATCTGGTTATCTATGCAAAATTTCATTCTATAAACTCAAACTGAAAATAGCTTTTCAATGAAATATATTTTATTGGGTGGTAAATGACTTTGATCAACAGACCTGATAGCATGATACTGAAACAAATTATACAGCACTGCAAATTTATTATCATGATGCAAATAATTTTTCTAAAAATTGCTGGAACAAACCTATTGTGTCTGGATTAAAATGCAGGAACGCCTGGGTGGTTCAGTCAGCTAAGCATTTGACTCATGATCTTGGCTCAGGTCATGATCTCACTGGGATCGAGCCCTGCCTTGGGCTGGACCCTGCTTTGACAGTGCAAAACTGGCTTGGGATTCTCTCTCTACCTCTCTCTGCCCCCCACCCCCTCATAGTCTCTCACAGTCTGTCTCTCTCTCTCTCTCAAATTAATAAAAAAAAACTTTAAAAAATATTTTCATATGCAAACCATGTATGCTTTGAAACTGAGAGCCCTGCAAAATACACAACATATAAGGGGGAGAAATGTCTATGATACAGTGAAATTTTTAAAATTTTCCATAGTCTTCATAATCATGTTAAGCTAAGCATTAACATTTCCTATTATGGTTTTTTTTGGCTTTTTATAAACACCCAGGGACAATGTATTTGGAAACATTTTCTGAGAAACTAAACTTCAGTGTTTTAATTAAGGTTCAAGTTGTCATTAATATACCCTTTGACTAAGTATAAAAAACCAACTTAACATTTCTGTCATACTTCCCTTTTCATCATTTTTCCTATATTGAAATTTAAAATTTCTCCACAGCTTGAGAAATATTTAAGAATTGATATTGACATAAGGAGTAGGAAAAGGAATGGCTTATATTTTCTGTAAGATTTCCAGAGCCAGGAAATACGACATTTATAAGATCATATTTCCTTGGTTAGGAATTCCTTAAGTGAGCTTTAATGGGTAAATGTTAGAATAAGCAATACTAAACTCCTGTCTCATTTGGATTGTGCTACATAGAAAGTTCAAGAATATTTTAACCTAACTCTCTCCTTTCTAAACTCCTCAGGATCTAGTGTACAAGGACCCAGCCAGGCCTAACATCCAGAAAACATGTACCTTCAAGGAGCTGGTGTATGAGACAGTGAAAGTGCCTGGCTGTCCTCATAAGGCAGATTCCCTATATACATACCCAGTAGCCACTGAATGTCACTGTGGCAAGTGTGATAGTGACAGTACTGACTGCACCGTACGAGGCCTGGGGCCTAGCTACTGCTCCTTCAGTGAAATGAAAGAATAAAGAACAATGGACATATCCGATGACCTACCCTTGTCCTGAAGGACCAAGATATTCAAGAAGTCTGTGTGTGTCCATATGCCCAGACTACAAACCACTGTGGACCAGGGGATCATTAGACCCCAGATTCCTGTTCTCCAGGCAGAAGAGATCCAGGAATTAAGAATTCTGGGGCCAGTAGCCTGTTGCCACTCAATCCTGTATACCTGGTTTCACAAATTTTATTCAGTCTTACTTAACTTATAGACATGTGGGTGCTTTCCTATCTAATAAGCCTATAAATCCTCTCAAGCAACCCCTTTCTCTAAGAAGAAGAAATAAGGGAAATAAGATGGGAATTGGTCAGAGTATTAAAGGCAGTCTTCTAGACATTTAAGCCCTCAAAAGCAGGGCCAGCATCTTCATGATTATAGTCTCAGTGCCTGGCACCATGCATGAAATTTAGTAAGAAACTCAGTAATGGCTTCCTTAAGGAAAGTAAGATCAGAAAAGTAGGGATGGAAAACATTAAAAGAGCATGTCTGACTCTGGCTGATGAGACCGTCCTCAACAATGCCAATCAGTAAATTAGCATATGAGAAAATTAGCCCATATCTAATTCATCATTTAAACAAATTGAACAAATACTATCTGGCTCCTGCAAAACTCCCTTTAAGAAGTAGGAAAAAAACAAAACACTACATTGCCCTGCGCTCCAGGCTACAATCCACTCCTTTGAAGAGAGGTGGATTTGAAAGTAGATTTGAAAGCAATTTTGTCAATTTAGTAAGTATATTTATCCTATCTACAAACACATTTGTATAAAAAATAGCTTTTTTATAAAGAGTTATCTAGGAGGAAAAAGAAAAACTACCTGTTTTCTAGAATCCTCCGTATATCAATCTTTTCTTTTGTCTATTCATGTTCTCCCATATCTGTTTCTTTCAAGAGGATAAATATTAAAGCTATTTCAGGCATTGATTTCTTTTCAGGGTGTTACCTCTCTTACTCATGTACTTATTTCATACTTATACTGTTTAATTTATTTAAATCTTATTTTTTTTAATACAGATGCTAACCACAGAGTCTTAGATTTAGATTTTTTCATGTATAAGCAAATGACTAAAATATGTGTTATGTTTATAATATTAGTAGAAAAAATATTTAAAATAATTCCTAGTTCTTCTGGAATATTTACTTGTCCTCACCTTTGGAAACATTAAAATTAATTTTGTTGGATTTCTAGAACTGTTTACTTAAATTTCCTGTCATTTTTTTGAACTCAGTTTCTGATGGAGTGGGGCTTGGGCAGGAGACAAAGAGAGAATCACAGAGTGGGTGGGCACATTGGAGATTTTCTAGTTCATTTCTTGAATTTTTAAAATGGAAAAATTGAAGTCTAAAGATATTAATTCACCCACCCAAGATCACAAAGACAGTTCATGGCAGAACCAGGATTAGAACTCTAGCCTCCTAGGAGCACCTTAGTAGCTCTATTTGTTGAACATCCAATTCCTGATTTTGGTTCAGGTCATGATCTCAGCTCAGGATCATGGAATCATGTTCCACATCTGACTTACACTTAGCATGGAGCCTGCTTGAGATTCTCTTTCTCCCTCCCCACAACCCCTCCCCTGCTTATACATTCATGCACTAACACAAAAATTAAAAAAAACAAAAAACAAAAAACAGAAAAGGAGCCCTGGCCTCCTAGTTCTTAGCCAGTTCTCCTATGACTACTTCACCATATTAAGAAGTCATTTTGGCAAAGATTGAAGCAAAATTGTATGTATCGATAATCGAGTTATGCCCATCCAAATCTGGTACTGATTGAGGCTTACTTATATTCTCTACAATATTTTGACATACTGATATTAGGACTTATTAAACAAAGTTGAGTAAGAGCTTTATATTATAACAATGTTTTCCTCCTCATTATACTTTTAGAAATCAAAACAATCGACTTCGTGTTGGAGACAGTACAGGGCAATGGATCCAGAGTTCACTTGTCTTAATCACCTTGTCCAGATATAACATCTTAAACAAGCCACTTAAGTTCTCTGGATTTCTTTTACCTCAGGTGTAAAATGAGGATAATAATATTTACCTCAGAGGGTTGTATGGATGATTAAATGGGAAAACACATGCAAAGGGCTTAGAACAGTGCCTGGCACACAGCAATTCCTCAATAAATACTAGTTGTTATGCTTTAGAAGAGATGATGTGTCAAGATGGTAAGTCAGACCTAAGTAAAGCAACATAGTTTAGGTTCTTTCTAATAATATTAGGCAAGCTATTTAACTACTCCAGGCATCACTTTCCTCACTTTTAAAATGGAGTACAAGTGGTAACTATCCCACAAGCTTGCTGTAAAGATCAAAAACGATAATCAATGTGGGGTGCTTTAGTTGTCCCATAGAAGGACTATAATCTAATGTAGAGAGACCTCTACAACTTAGCTTAGAACGTCAAGGTCAAAATGCTAGGAAGCAGCAGCATTTTCTGCTTGAGACACCTCTCATGCCAAACTGAAATACAATCCTTTATGAAGCAGCAAGAAAGGACATTTATGAGCTCTCAAAGTGCTTGCCAAAAAAAGTTGTATCCTCATAGGCCACCATTTTACTTAAAGCCCATATTATCTCTCCTTAGCATTATAGCAAGGGTCTTTCTACCTCTGAGCTGTCCTCACATGGCTCAACTCCTCACAAATGACAACTTTGACCATGTCTAATAATGAATGAGATTCCCCTTTGTTTTCATGATAAAATCTTAATATTTAGCTGACACATGAGGCTTATCATGGTCTATCCTATGACTACTTCTCAACTTCCTATCTCCTTGTTCCCTCATTCCCAGAAGCTGCTATACCTGAGACCATCTATGAGGGTTGAGTGATGATTTTGTACCTTCCACTCCTGGAATGCTTTAACCAGAATACCATGCCTTTCCTTCCATAAGAGATTTGGCTGACTATTGTAGAATTCAGTGGTGCTGACTTACTGATCAATTTAAGTGATTAAAAATGTGGTACCAGTACATAAGATTAACAAACACCAAACTCACAATGTCTAGGAAAGATAAAGATGAATAAACTGGAGGTAAGTATTTAAGGAGGCTCAAACTAGATTTATAATGCATATATCTTAATACAAAGTCATAATGGTATAATGTTACCATATATACATCCAGGGGAGAGTTATCCAGGTGTTCATTATATTCTTTCATACATATAAAGTGTTTGCTAGTTAACAAGTGACAAAGCATCTTTATATGCTTTGTATGTTTAATCCTGAACTTATGCTCTTTATAAGTAAAGTTGAGATCAGGCCTGAGCCTAAAGTCACAGAGCTACTATGCAAGGCTCAGTCATTAGTATTCATTTAGAAATTGAGGCAGAATTCAGTATGTTCACCAAGATGTGTGCCTACTTCTTCCTAGCTATAAAGTGGAAATCCATTTCCTAGCCTTCCTTGTAATCAAGTTATATCCATGTTCCAGTCAATAGAATGTGAGTGGAAGTACTAACAGATATTCCATATCTGGCCCCTGAAATCCTCTCATCAATAATCATCCATTCTTTTCCTATATCAGCTGAATGTCAACACCAAGGATGACACTGAAAGCTTTGTGCTCATGATAACAGAGCCACTGTTAGCCTGGATTCCTGAATGCTTGCATGGAGTAGTATGGCCCACCATCAACCTTTCAGTAGACTGGATGAAATTTAGGTCAATGAAGAAATGTTCTATTGGGTTAAGTTATTGGCATTTGCTGGTTTATCAACTGGGGAAAATTGCATTATTTTAAATAATATAAAAATTGGTACTGGAAATAGAATGCTGCATTAACAAAAAATTAGCATTTGTGGCATTAGCTTAGTGGTTGAAAAATAGGATTAAAAAAAGTGATAATCAGAGTAAAACTTTCACCTGTAAAAACATGAAGTCCAATCACATGCTTACTGAGCAATTAGCAAATTTATGGCCTATGGTCCAAATCTGGCCCATCAACTTTTTAAAAAAAATAAAGTTTAGGGGCGCCTGGGTGGCTTAGTCGGTTAAGCGTCCAACTTTCACTTAGGTCATGATCTCGCGGTTCGTGGGTTCGAGCCCCACGTCGGGCTCTGTGCTGACTGCCAACTCAGAGCCTGGAGCCTGTTTCAGTCTGTGACTCCCTCTCTCTCTCTGACCCTCCCCTGCTCACGCTGCCTCTCTCTCTCTCCTAGAAATAAATAAAACATTAAAAAAAATAATAAAGTTTATTGGTACATAGTCAGTTATCTATCGCTGTTTTTGCACTACAACAGAATTCAGTAGTTGTGACAGAGGTCCACAAAGTCTAAAATAATTTACAATCTAGACTTTTACAGAAAAAGTTTGTCAAACTTGCTATAAGGAAAAGGTTCACAAAGAGTTCAAATGTTAATAGAATTGGCTTTTACCCTCTAGTTATTAAAGCTATGGTTTGTTTGCAAATAGACATAAGAGAGAATGGAGAAAGTCTAGGAATTTAAAGACTTGAGGTTTATAATAAAAGCTTATTGCTTCTAGACCCCTAATAGAGATAAAATGGCTTTGATAAACAGAGGTCTATTAGGATTCAGTCTTGAAGTAAAGACAGATTTAAGGTGTGGCCTTTCTACCGAGGTCTTTTATCTCAGATAGTATCCAGAGTGGAACCATTAGGTTGTAAGGAAGCAAAAAATAAATAAATAATGATTTATAATCATGTTTAGAAAAAGAACTGTAGATGTTTTTATAGGCACCTGGAACAAAATGAAAATATTTGAGAGAGTTGTCAACAAAACCAAAAGACTAGACTAAGAATGCCTTTGATTATTCAAACAACCTTTGAGTCCCCTAAGTTGGTGAGCAGAAAGTACTCTACTAAACTTGTACAGTCCCAAGGAGGGCCTCTCTCCATACCTACTTTAAATGTGATGATGGAGAACAAGGACATGGGGAAAAAAGTGTTGCCCTAGAGAGAAGAATCAGCATCTAATTAAGGAACTTCCTCAACTGTCAAGGCCAAAGGATTTCATAAAGCTTGTGCAGTAGGATTTGGTCATTGCTTAATCCCATGAGCTGTGTCTTCTCATCTTCCCTTTTATGGATGGAATGTTATTGTGATTAGTGTTATGGTATAGAACTGCCACTACTTCACTGAATACTAGGCGGAGAGGTAAAAGGAAGATAACTTGTCTTTTTAGTTCATGGGTTGCTAGCACATGAGAAGGTACATGTGGAATGATGGTGTGAATTTTATCATCTGGAAAGTAGCGGCCTGGAACTGGACTCAGGGATGGATAACCTCTTTAGAGAGGCAAGGAAGTAGTTTGACATGAGGGGAAGCGATGAAACTGTATTTGTTCTTAGATATTTGGACTGTGACAGAGATTGTTATATGCTCACCAAAATCCTTTTTCTACTCTTCTTTGGAACATTAGTCTACCTTTCCCAGTTTTACCTATAGAAAGATCTGATTATGTGATTGAGTTCTACCAATGGAAGGTTATCAGAAATGATGTGTGCTCATAAATCCTTCCCATAAATGAATAATATTTCCCCTCTTGTCTGGCTGAGTTTTATGCTTAAAGCAATCTTGGAAGTCTTGTATAGAAGATGGCAGAACACCCATCAGCCAGTCTCTGAATGACCAGAGGAGTCACATAACCCCACACACCTGTTCCCTCTGAGAGGACTTAATGTCATCAATAAGTACATTTCTCTTGTGTTAAGTCACTGAAACTTGAAGGTCTCCAACAGGTAATGCTACCTTAACTAATCCAGAGATCCACAATGCTCAAGAAACTTAATGTTTCATACCAATCTACATAAACCAAATATAAAGTCTATTATCTAATATTGTTCACATATACACCCATAGATTACCAGTTCCTGGTGAAAAAAGAAAAATCAATTTGTCAATTAGTACTTTAACTTTGAGTGTGTGTGTGTGTGTGTGTGTGTGTGTGCGTGTGTGCGTGCGCGCACACCATTTCCCTAAATGAAATTTCCTTCGACTTTCAGTCTGAAAGTAGATTCAGGAAATGACACTCAAGAGCCCTGATGACCAGTAAAAGGACCTCTCACAAAAAGGTAAGCTAGGGCCTCCTTCCTGTTGCCCTGGTAAAGTCTCTTTCCTGAGGCATTATGATCGTAGATATTGAGTGGGGGAATCCAAGGTCAGGAAGTTCTCATGATTTCCATGCCCATGTAGTATCTACTATGCTCCACTGTTTCTCCACAGGCTTCACTGTGAGAGTAATTTGAGGGTCTATGTAGAGACAGACCTGGCAACATTTGAGTGGGCCTTAAAAATTCAATACTCAGAGCACTGTTAAGGTTTTAATGAAGCCAGGAATTCATATCACACTAAGATATAATTCTGTCTTTCAAATGGAATTATTTCAAAGCCTCACCTCACCTGGGTAAAGAGAGGGTGACCCCAAGTGAGAGGTAATATTGGTTAGATCAAATGTTAGAGATTAAGTCCAGTGAGAGTGACAAAGTACAGAGGAAGTAGGCTAAGAATTACAGTTATTAAGCAATAAGTCCTCAAAGGCTCCCATATGTGGAATTTCCATCTTAATATAATTTTTCCAAATCTAGAGCAAGATAGTCTACTCCTTTAGTACTTCTTTCTCAAGCTCCAATACAGATCCTGAAAAGTTCACCAAATAACATCAATAATAACAAAACAATCTGAGCCACTTTGAAGCAATACACATAATGATCAAATTAAAACCCCAAACATAGAATATGGTCTGTTGGCCCATGTGAAGACATGAATATATAGACAGTCAGCTCACATTAAATAATAAAAATAATAAATATCCATTCAAAGCCAACTGAAATAATAGATGTTGCATTTAGGAAGTCAGCTGTCCTTAAAATAAGCAGGAAAACAAAAGTCCATGGTGCAACAGCTCAGACAGGTGGGCACTGAAGATGTAGCTGCGTTAAGTATGCAATGAAATCAGTGCCCAGTTTACCACCCTCCTCCAGGCAGGGCCTTTTTGGTGACAAAGTACAGACACCCATTTTGTTTCTTTATAACAAAGAAAGATTTTATTTTAAGAATGCCCATGGAATTGGAACTAAAACTAAAACACCTAAAAGGACCAAAGCATCATTCTTGTTCAGGGGTTCCCAAGGCTCATTTATAACATCTCTTTCTCTCTGCACAATAGCTCCAATATCCTCAGTATGGATGTGGCTATTAATTAGGGACTCCTTTCAGCACAGCACCCAACATCCATCAGAACTTCTCTTTGAGTCTCTTAGCTTAAATCCCCAAGAGAGAAGATTTCATTGACTCAGATGGTATCATCTCTGCTTGGGTAGAGTTCATCACACACGCCATGACAAAGATCACTAGGTACCCTAACAGCAGGCTTCTGAGTTACCTAAAAGCAGGCTGCCTTTGAAAGCAAAATATAACCTTTGCCCCTTCAGTGGCTTCCCATAAGCAAAGAGCAGCCTGATGTTTTCTTGAGCAAGGAAAAAGTAAAAAAGTAGCTCATATTCAAAAGGGAAGTTGAATATGGCAGGCAGATTAACTGCCAGATCTCAAACAGATATTTCTGAAATCAGACCTAACAATTTTAATGGAATTTAAAAGGTCTAAGTAGTTGTTCTGCATTTGAAAAAGAATATGTGATTCATCCTTTTCAAGATAGGCATACTGATCTGATTTCAGGCTACTTCCTATACATTGGCCCCAAAATATAAATATTATATGCTACTGTCATCAGTACACTGAAAAAGCAGGATTCGTGGGTGTGTGATCCTAAAAGCAATTTTATTTGTTGTCCCACTGTCCCTTTGAATTTGTTCAGAGGCAGCTGTTCTTTCCCTGCTACTGCATAAAAATTTATCAGGTTACATGTCATCACAGGTCACTCTTGGGTAATAAAATCTTCATTATCATTTCACAAACACGATTGTAACCTCCAGTCCCAGCTAAGAACAAAAACCTCAAATAGGAGCTGTTATTAAACTTTTTCCATTCTTGCTAGAATGGGTGATTGATCCTTAACTCTGTCCCTCCAGATAGATTTCTATACCTGGACTGCACATTCCTGGCACCCATGGATGGGAATACAGAGTAGGGAAAAGAAGGACAAAAAAGATAATTTCATGCTTTTAGGACCTGATAACGTTTTGAAGCTGACTGTCTCCGAACATATGTCTGTGTTCTCCAGAGGCGTCTCTGCTGGGACTCTCCAACTGCAATTCCCTGACATGGGTAGTGCATCCCCGTAGGCATGCTTCTCCTGAGCCCCTTACCTTTATCCAACACTGTATCTCCAGTTTCTGACAAAAACCCTCCTGAGCAGGATCCTTTATTATATAGACATTCCTAAAGTGGTCTTCCCATACACACCCAGAATTTTTGAGTCACTAGTCCAATATTAGAGAGGAGAGAAGTTATTTTCCAGATCCTGCCCTTCTACTCCAAAGCCATTGGAAGCCTTAGCCAGTTTCTTAACCTTTAGCTTTCTCAGGCATAAATCCAGTATCAGTATAGAGATACCTGAGAATGTATATCAAGCTGTCTGAGGGGTCACATTGAAGCCTCCCATGCCTGAAGTAGAAATGAGGAGAAGGTACCTCTGTACTTTGCAACAGGGAATAGAGTGGAATTTCATACAAGCTCCTGCAAAGCATTCATCTTCATAAAATCGTTTCATTTCCAACCGTCAACATTTAGTTAATTCCTTAGTGAGAGTGATGTTCCTTAAAAATTTTTGGCTATCTGCTCTGAAATTCCTAGAGGATGGTCTCAGTTCATTTTAATATCTGGAACCTGTTATAAATCTATGTCTTGAAACTTTCATTTTAATATCCTATTATACTGCCTAATACATTGTGAGAAATCAGTTGGTCAAAAAGAAACATTATGCTCATGGTTTTTATTTTCCTTATCTTCAGTCTGATGCAGGAACCCACTCTTAACTATGCACTTACCTTCAAATCATTCTTGAGTAATTTATTCTTGATGATACCAAAAGAAATGCAGTAGGGAGTGGTATGGTAGTATGTGACATATGGAGGAAACAGAAACGGAAATGATCTCTAGATAGACACAGGTACTGTGAGATAACTACATTTCCACTCAAATGCAATTTTACCATCTCTTAAATTCCATTTCCCCCTCCAGTTCACTTAATATGCACCTGCAGAATGCTGTCTCAAAATTTAATTTTCCTCTGGATAAAATTCTCATCCAGCCTTGAACATGTTTTATGTCTTTCTTTACTTTCTTAAATAAAAGTTATGACAAAGACAAATGGGTAGAAGTTGGAAGGGGACACAAGAGCCAACGAGAGAAAAAGGAAGAGGGGGGAAAAAACAATCTCAGGAATTGTCTTAGTCAGTTCGGGCTGCCATAACTAGACCAGATGGCTTAAACAACAGAAATTCTGGAGGGTAGAAATCCTACATCAAGGTGCTGGCCAATTCAGTTCCTAGTGAGAGCATTCTTTCTGGCTTATGGAAAGCCACCTTCTCACTGCATCCTCACATGGTAGAGGAAAAGGGAGGAAAGGGAACAAGTGAAGAAAGGAAGAGAGTGAGAAAAGGAGAAAAAAGAGAAGTGGGCAAGGGAGAGGAGGAGACAGGCGAGAGGAAGAGAACATTTTTGTGTCTCTTCTTCTAAGTGTTTTTTAAGTTATTTGAGTATGGTTGACACATAATCTTACATTAGTTTCAGGTGTACAACATAACAATTCCATGATGAGTCTATATGTTATTTTCACCACAACTGTAGCTACCATCTGTCACCGTACATCTCTATTACAATATCAATGACTATATTTCTTATGCTGTGCCTTTTATTCAAACGGTTTATTCATTTCATAACTGGAGGTGTGTATCTCCCACTCCCTCTTCACCCATTTTTCTCATTCTCCCACTCTCCTCCCCTCTGGCAACCACAAGTATATTCTCTGTATTTACAAGCCTGATTTTCTTTTCTAAAATTTATTCACTTGTTTAATTTTTAGATTCACATGAGTAAAATCATATGGTATTTATCTTTTTTGGCCTTATTTCACTTAGCATAATACTCTCTAGGTCCATCCATGCTGTCTCAAAGAGGAAGATATCATACTTTTTATAGCTGCATAGTATTCCTGTGTGTGTATGTGTGTGCGTGTATGAGTATACCACATATTTCTTATCCATTTGTCTACCGATGAACACTTAGGTTGCTTCCATATCTTGGCTATTATATATAATGTTGTAATATACAGAGGGATTCATATATCTTCTCAAATTCATGTTTTCATTTTCTTTGGGTAAAATGTCTAGTAGTGGAATTACTGATTCATATGCTATTGCTATTTTTAATATTTTGAGGAACCTCCATAGTGTTTTCCACAGTAACTGCACCCCTAATTTACATTCCTACCAATAGGTTCCTTTTCCTCCATATCCTGACCAACACTTGTTATTTCTTGTCTTTTTGATTATAGCCATTTTGAGAGGTTTAAGGTGATATTTCATTGTGGTTTTGATCTGCATTTCCCTGATGATTAGTGATGTCGAGCATTTTTTAATGTCTCTTTTGGTCATCTTCTTTGGAAAAGTGTCTATTTAGGTCCTCTCCCATTTTGTAATCAAATTGTTTGTTTTCTTGGTGTTGACTTATATAAGTTCTTTATATATTTTGGATAGGTAAAGCTTTATTGGATATATCATTTGCAAATATCTTTTCCCATTGAGTAGGTTATTTGTTTTATTGATGGTTTCCTTTGCTATGTAAAAGATTTTTCTTCTGATATGGTCCCAATAATTTATTTTTGCTTTTGTTTCCCTTGCCTAATGAGACATGTCTAGAAAAATGTTTCTGCGGCCAAAGTCAGAAAAATTACTGCTTATTTTCTCTTCCAGGATGTTCATGTTTCAGGTCTCACATTTAGGTCTTTAATCCATTTTGAGCTTATTTTTGTATATGGTGTTAGAAAGTGGCCCTTTTTTTTTTTTTTTAACATATTGCTGTCCAGTTTCCCCCGTACCATTTACTGAAGAGATTATCTTTTCCTCATTATATACTCTTGCCTCCTTTGTCATGGATTAAATAGCCATATAAGTGTGGGTTTATTTCTGGGCTTTCTATTCTGTTCTATTGATCTATATTTCTATTTTTGTGCCAGTACCATACTGTTTTGATTACTACAGCTTTCTAATATAACTTGAAATCTGGAATTGTGATAACTCCAGCTTTGTTTTTCTTTCTCAAGATTGCTTTGGCAATCTTTAGCAATTCAGGGTCTTTTGTGATTTCATACAAATTTTAGTATTATTTGTTCTAGTCCTGTGAAAAATGCTATTGGCATTTTGAGAGGGGTTACTGAATCTGTAAATTCCTTTGGGTAATATGTCCACTTTAACAAACTAATTATTCTAACCCACCAACATGTAATATCCTTCCATTTATTTGTGTCATCAACAACTTCTTTCATTAATGTTTCATAGTTTTCAGAGTCTTTTACCTCTTTGGTTAAGTTTATTCCTAGGTTATTTATTCATTTTAGAGTAATTGGGTTTTTTTCAAATTTTAAAAAATGTTTTATTTATTTCTGAGAGAGAGAGACAGCATGAGCAGGGGAGGGTCAGAGAGAGAGGGAGATACAGAATCCGAAGCAGGCTCCGGGCTCTGAGCTGGCAGTCAGCACAGAGCCCAACACGGTGCTCGAACCCACGAACCATAAGATCATGACCTGAGCCAAAGTCGGCTGCTTAAATGTCTTAGCCACCCAGGCGCCCCTCATTTTAGAGCAATTATAAATGGAGTTGTTGCCTTAATTTTTCTTTCTGATACTTCATTATTAGTGTATAGGAATGCTACTGATTTCTGTGTATTGATTTTGTATTCTGCAACTTTACTGAATTAATTTATTACTTCCACTAGTTTTCTAATGGAGTCTTTAAGGTGTTTTATACATGTTATATGCAAATAGTGAAAAGCTTAACGTTTCTTTACCAATATAGGTGCCTCTTATTTCTTAATCTTTTAAATATTTATTTATTTTTGAGAGAGAACAACAAGGGCAGGAGTAGAGAGAGAGAGGGAGACACAGAATCTGAAACAGGATCCAGGCTCTGAGCTGTTGGCACAGAGCCCAACGCGGAACACAAACCCATGAACTGCGAGATCATGACCTGAGCCAAAGTAAGACAATCAACCAACTGAGCCACCCAGGCACTCCACCTCTTATTTCTTTTTCCTGTCTGCTGTGGCTAGGACTTTCAGTATTATATTGAATAAAAGTGGTCAGAGTACACATTCTTGTCTTGTTTCTGGCCTTAGAGGAAAAGCTTTCAGTTTCATTTTTTACCATTGAGTATGATATCAGCTGTGGGCTTTTCATATAAGGTTGTTGAGGTATATTCCCTCTAAATCCACTTTAATGAGAGTTTTTATCATGAATGGATACTGTACTTTGTCAAATGCTTTTTCTGCATCTATTGAGATGATCATATGATTTTTATCCTTCATTTTGTTGATGTGGTGTATCAGTTTGATTGATTTACAAATATTGAACCATCCTTGCATCACCAGAATAAATCCTCAATCATGGTGCATGATCTTTTTAATGTATTGTTATATGCTATTTGCTATTATTTTGTTGAGGATTTTTGCACCAATGTTAACAAGGATATCGGTCTGTAGAATTTTTGTGGTCTCTTTGGTTATGGTATCAGGCCTCATAAAATGCATCTGGAAGCTTTCCTTCCTCTTCTATTTTTTGGAATAGTTTGAGGAGATTAAAATCAACTCTTCTTTAAATGTTTGGTATGATTCATCTGTGAATCCATCTGGTAGTTTTACTTTTTGGTACTTTTTGCTTACCAATTCAATTTTATTAGTTATTATCATTCTGTTCAATCTTCTATTTCTTCTTGATTCACATTTGGAAGACTACATGTTTCTAGATATTTACCCGTTTCTTCTGGATTGTCCAATTTGCTGACATATTAGTTTTCATAGTATTTTCTTATAATCCTTTGTATTTCCTTTTTGAATTTTTATGTATTTGAGAGAAAGAGAGAGAAAGAGAGAGAGAGAGAGAGAGAAACGCAAGCCAGGGAGGGGCACAGAGAGAGGAAAAGAGAATCCCAAGCAGGCTCTGCATTAACAGCACAGAGTCTGACATGGGATCTCATCTCATGAACCGTGAGATCATGACCTGAACCAAGATCAAGAGACGAATCTTGAGCCACCCAGGTGCCCTTAATCCTTTGTATTTCTATGGTTTCAGTTGTTAGTTCTCCCTTGTTTCTGATTTTATTTCAGTGCTTCCTCTTTTTTCTTGATGAATCTGACTAAAGGTTTATCAATTTTCTATTTCAAACCAGGTCTTGGTTTAATGTGTGTGTGTGTGTGTGTGTGTGTGTGGTCTCTGTGTCATGCACTTATGCTCTGATCTTTATTATTTCCTTCCTTCTATTCAACTTGGGCTTTCTTCTTTTTCTAGTTCCTTAAGTGTAAGGTTAGACTATTTATTTGAGCTTTTCCATGTTTCTTGATATAAGCCTATATCACTATATATTTCTCTTGTAGAACTGCTTTGGCTAAATCCCAATGATTTTAGACCACTGTGTTTTTTATTTTCACTTGTCTCCACTAATTTTTTTTATTTCTTCTGTGACTACTTCACTGATCCACTGGTTGTTTAGTATCATGTTGTTTAGCCTCCACATGTTTGATTTTTCCAGTTTTTTTTTTCTTGTCATTTATTTCTAGTTTCATAATGCTGTGGTCAGAAAAGATACACAGTTATGATTTTAGTCATCTTAAATTTATTGAGGCTTTTCTTGCGGCCTAATATATTATCTATTCTGTATAATGTTTCATGTGTACTTGAAAAGAATGTGTATACTGTTGGTTTTGGATGGAATTTGCTATATATATCTCTTTTATCCATCTGGTCCAATGTGTCATTCTATTTCTCATTGATGTAAGTGGGGTATTAAAGTCCCTTATTATTGTATTCCCATCAATTTCTCTCTTTGCTTTATATATTTAGGTTCTCCAATGTTGGATGTATATATATTTATAATTGTTATATCCTCATGCTGAATTGTTCCCTTTATCATTATGTAATACCCTTCTTTGTCTCTTGTTATAATCCTTGTTTTTAAGTCTATTTTGTCTGCGGCTCCTGGATGGTTCAGTCGGTTAAGTGTCCAACTCTTGATCTCAGCTCAGGTTGTAATCTCAATCTCAGGGTTGCAAGTTAAAGCCCCATGTTGGGCTTCATGCTGAGCATGAAGCCTAAATAAATAAATAAAGTTTATTTTGTCAGATATAAGTATTACTATTCTGACGTTTTTTTCTTCCATTTGCGTAGTAAATGCTTTTCCATCCCTTTACTTCAGTCTGCATATGTCTTTAGGTCTGAGGTGAGTGTCTTATAGGCAGCATATTGATGGGTCTTAATTTTTTCTTATCCATTTTGCCACTTTATGCTTCGATTGGAGCATTTAGACCATTTAAATTCAAAGAATTATTGATAAATATGTACTTATTGCCATTTTATTTGTTTTCTGCTTGTTTCTGTAGTTCTCTACCTCTTTCTTCTCTTGTTCTCTTTGTGACTGACAAATTACTGCAGTGTTATGTTTGACTTTCTCTTTATTATTTTGTGTATCTGTTATATGTTTGAAATGTCTACTTACCATGAGGTTCATATATACATAATATACGGAAGTAATTACAAGTCTATATTAATTTGGTTGACATTGAAGTTCAAACACATTCTATTAAAGGAGGGGAAAACTTTCTTTTCTTTTTTTCTTTGTTTTCTTTTCTTTTCCTTTCTTCCCTTCCTCCCCTCCCCTTTGTTTTCTTTCTCCTCCCTCTATGTTTCATATATTTCCTGAGTGTTCTTATCTAATCCTATCACTAATAGATCAGGGCTCAGACCTTATGACTTCATTTTATCTTAATTACCTGCAGAAAGGCCCTGTTTCTGGATATATTCACACTGTGGTTTGAGGCTCAACATATGGATTTGGGGGTGACACATCAGTTTATATTATTATTCCATATCTGGCCCACCAAAATTCATGCCCTTCTTATATGCAAAACACATTCATTCCACCCATAGCCCTCAAAGTGTTAACTCATTCTACAATCAACCCTAAAGACTAAAATTTCATCCAAATATCATCTAAGTCAGATATGGGTGAGACTCAAAGTATGATTCACCTTGAGTCAAAATTCCTCTCCAGCTGTGATCCTATAAAACTAGTTATGTGCTTCCAAAATAAGACAGTAGGGCAGGTAGAAGATACACATTCCCATTCCAAAAGGGAAAAATAGGAAAGAAAGGAGTGATGAGTTCCTGACAAGTCCCAAACCGAGCAAGATAAATTCCACTAGATTTTACGGCTTGAGAATACTCTCCTTTGCCTCTATATCCTGTCTTTCCGGCCATTGGGGTGGCAGCATCATTCCCACAGCTCTTCAGTGGGACCTCCTCCCCCCACCCCCCTTAAGCTCCGTGCTCTCTCTAGCCCTTGCTCACATGGCTCTCTGCAGAGGCTCTGAAACCAGGGAGGAGAAAATAGCCTTGCCACCTGGGCCACTGGTGAAAGTGGCAGTCCTGATATCTCTGAATAGCCTTCTGGGTTATTCTTCCCCTTCCCTGAAGAATAGCACATGTTCACAGCCAAATAGCTCTGTGCTCTGGTCCTACAGAATCCAAGAAGTCAGACAGCCTTAATTCATTTCATCCACTTTCTCTGCCAGTTTATTTTAAACTGGCAGTGCCTTTGATGGTATAATCTCATCTTTATTCCTGGTTGATGCTGTGACAGTTGATTAAATCTATGAGTTGTATCCATGATCTCTTTATCAAATGCTTGTTCAGCCATACTCCTAATGTTCTCTTAAGAATAAGCCTTCTTGGGGTTCCTGGGTGGCTCAGTCGGTTAAGCATCCCACTTTAGCTCAGGTCATGATCTCACGGTTGTGGTTTGGGCTCTGTGCTGACAGCTCAGAGCCTGGAGCCTACTTCAGATTCTCTCTCTCACTCTTTCACTCTCTCTCTCTCTTTCTCTCTCTCTCTCTCTCTCTGCTCCTCCCCCAAAATGTTCTGTCTCTCTGTCTCTCAAGAATGAATAAACATTAAAAAAAATTTTTAAAGAATAAGCCTTCTCATTTTTTGCATTATGAATAGGCTGAGAATTTTCCCAATCTTCAAGTTCCAGTTCCTTTTACCTTCACAATTCTACCTTTAATTCATCTGTTTCCTCTAGCATTTTACTATACGCAGTAAGGAGGACCCAAGCTGTGCCTTCAAAATTTTGCTTATAAATCTCCTCTGCTAAATATTCAGTTACACAGTTTGCAGAGTCTACCTTTCACAAAACACTACAAGACAACTCAGCCAAGTTCTTAGCCACATTACAAGGGTGACCTTTCCTTCAGTTTCCAAAAAACTTTCTCATTTCCATCTGATACCTCACCAAAATGGCCTTTATGTCCATATTTCTACCAACATCCTGCTGATGATTATTTGCATATTCTCTAATTAAATGGAAGCTTTGAAATAGAAGCTTTCTCTCCAGCACTCTTTTCTTTCTGAGCTCTCACCAGAATCACCTTTAATATCCATAATCTTACCAACTGTCACTTCATGAAACTTGGCTTTTTTTTAGCATGCTCAATCCCACGACCAAGAGATCATGATCTGAGCCAAAATCAAGAGCCAGATGCTCAACCGACTGAGACACCAGGCACTTCATAAAGTATCTTAAAGCTTAACCTTTCTCCTAAAATTTTAATCAGAGTCTGTGATGGTTACTTTAATAGTCAACAAATAATTCTTCAGAACCTACCATATGTCAAGCACTGAAGTTCTAGACTCTGAAGACAGAATTGAGAGCAAGAAGTAGTTCCTATCCTCAAGGAGTGCTTATAATCCTGTGGTCATTTCCAAATACCCATTTCCAAATATAGAGCATTAAACTAAATAGCCTGATGATTCCTTTCTATTCTGATAGCTTACTGTTTCATAAGGGAATGTTAATTGCCTACCCAGAAAAAAAAAAAGCATCAAAATGTATTTGTACTTATATATCTGAAAGATTTCTCAAATAAACACTAATAAAACATAATTTATCATCTCCACTTTTAGAGACATTCATTTCCCACACCTAAAGTCAGCAGATATGACCATTATTTTTTAAGATAAATAATTATAACATGTATTTAACTATTTTATGAGTGAAATTATCTCTTCTTCTCTCTCCCCTAGGTTTTAGCAACAATGGAAATTGTGATAAATATAACCTGATATTCTATCCTCTAACATTCTATAATCCAATCAGAGTACTAAACCAGCACTATAGATAAGATGAATTTATTTTCTGAACCCAAAATTAGTCTGAAACACATCACTCTAGCCATTGCCTTCAATATTAATATGACTATGTATTCCTAGCTCTGGAATTAGAGCAGAAATCATATATCCTTACAAATATTAAAAGAGTCCATCTTGCCAAAAATTATGGTATTACTTCAATAATGAGACCTCGTTTGTTGGATTTCATTTATATATTGTAGTGATAGAATTGTTGCTAATGTTGATGGTTTGCCCCATGTTATAAAGACTTTGAGATCATGACCTGAGCGAAGGTAGCAGACTTTAAATTAGGGCTGGTCACAGAGTCTTAAATAGAAGATCATCTAATCAAAATAAAAAGTTAAAAGGACACAGGAGAAAGCAAATAAATTATGAGACTTCATTCTGATCCATAAGCAACTTATATATAATGTCAAAGTAAAATAATATAAAGCAAAGGAAAAAACACTAGAAAACAAAATACAAAGTGCTGGGGGTGCCTGGATGGCTCAGCTGGTTAAGCTTCTGACTTTGGCTCAGGTCATGATCTCACAGCTTGTGAGTTCAAGCGCCGTGTTGTGCTCTATGCTGACAGCCCAGAGCCTGGAGCCTGCTTGAGATTCTTTCTCCCTCTCTCTCTGCCCCTCCCTTGCTTGTGTTCTGTTTCTCTCTCTCTCTCAAAAATAAACATTAAAAATTAAAAAAAAAAAAAACATACAAAGTATTGGGCTGCATAGTACCCAATAGATGGTACTATTATATAGAAGATGAAAGCTACAGAAGAAAAGAGAAATATCTGTCCATTTCAGATATTTTACATTAACTTCTTGAATTTAGAGTGATTGTATATATTTTCTCTCTTCACAGCCACTCAGCTCAGTAACTGGGATTCTTATTAAGTAAAAACCTAGCCCCTAGTCTCTTTTCCAAATGACAGCCCATGAAAATAAACCTTTTATCCTACTCACTTGGAACAGAGCCACTCTCACAATGACTTAAGCAGATCTAAAATTTAAATATTTTAAAGGAAATATAGTTGTGGAAGAAATGTGCCCCCTGGAATACATAGCCACTGATCATGTATTATATAATAGCTGCCAGGATGGAACTGTGGAGGAGAATTTTGTTCTACTTAAAAAATAAATTGAAGGCTTAAAGTTCTCTGAAACATGACAGACAAATAAACGATTGAAATTGTTATGAGAAAGGTAATTATATGTAACACTATATAATGTGTAAGGTAAAGCAAGAAAAACAAACCAGCATATCCCAACTCTAGCAGAGATCAAGTCAAGTGAATTCAACAATGTCAAAGCAAGTCACATGGCTAATCTACATCTAGTTGAAAACAGTGTTTTTAAAAACAATCTCCTATGTTCTACTTACAAAATCTCTAGATCTTTCCCTCTATCTTCCTGTAACAGACTTTTAAATAAATATTTCAACTATTTCAGAAATGTAAAATGAAGTTTATCAAGATCCATTTCTCATATTAATAGTTTACTCTTAAGATCTTTCCTTTTTACAGATGCTGTAAGTAACCTAATAAATTCTTTCAAGTTGAAGGTCCTACAACCAACATAAAGAAATCCTGAAAAAAGGTGCAGGACAAGCAATGTTGCAATGATGGTGGCAACCACTTCAAAATTTGACAAAAGAATGTAAAAGTAGCAATTTAATAATCAACAATATTACTATTCGATATGAAAACAATAACAAATAGGCCTTTAAACCCATTGTTATTTGGTCTAGAAATAACAAAAAGTTCGCAATTGTAAACATTCCCACTAAAAACTGCAGATATTTATTGAAAAGCTATAATAAATAAGAAACTGTAGTAGAGACCATGAAAAAGACACCAAGAAGTATAAGGCAGATCTTCCATTCAGTGACTCTATAATCTAGTACGATGACATATGAAATGTATTTACTTTTGGACAAAATGGTGTAGACCCATTTCTTCTAGCTCTTCCTCCCTGCTAAGCATAACTATGAATCCTGGAAATAACATAAAAGGCAACTAAAGGAGAATTCTGAATGGTGTTCAGAAGAAAGTGAACTTACATAGAATCCCGATTAGAGAGACAACAGCAGCAGGGCATCTTGCCTCCTTCCAACTAAGAGAAGAAGGCAACCCAGACCTATTCACTAACCCCCAACCCAGGGAGGCTCATTCCTCTCCATGATCCAGCTAGGGTCCCTAAGACAACAACAGACAAACCCAGTACCACTGGGTTGACCAGAAGGTCTGACAACAAAAAGGGGCCAGGAAAAGCACTCATATCTACCCTTTACCATCCCCTCACACCCTCTTCAAGAATGTGTTTAAAAAGACCCAACTACATGCTGTTCACAAGAAACTCATTTTAAATTCAACATAGAAAGTTTTAAAGTATAAGGATGCTAAAAGGTGTGCCATAGAAACATCAATTAATTTTTTTAAAGCAGGAATGTCTATGTTAATATGCAAAAAAATAGATTCAGAGCAAAGAAAATTACTTAGAGACAAAGAGGAGGGTGGCATAATGACAAATCCACAATTATAGCTGAATACTTCAACACCCCTTCTCAGGATCTAATAGAAGTACTAGAGAGAAAAGCATCAAGGATTGAAAAGGTCTGAACAACACAATCAATTAAGAGGTTCTAATTAACTTATATGAACATTCCATCACCAATAGTAGAATACATTTTTTTCTCAAATGCTTGTGGAACATTCACCAGGGAAGACTATATCTGGAGCCATAAAGCACACCTCAGCAAATTTAAAATAATTGAAATCACACAGAGTAGGTTCTCTAACCATACAGGAATCAAGAAATCATTTTTTTAAAAATACAAGAAAATCTCAATGAAACTTAAATAGAAAACTTCCAAATAATCAATGGATCAAAGGATAAGTCCCAGAAAAAGTTAAAAATTCATTGGACTGAATTAAAAGTATAACATATCAAAACTTGTAGGATACAACTAAAGCAGTGCTATTTTTATCACTAATGCTCATATTAGAAATGGCGAAATGCTCAAATCACTAATCTAAATTTTTATCTCAAAAGAACAGGATAGCAAATAATCCCAATGACAAGAAAGAAAATAATAAATATCAGAGTAAAAATCAATACATTAAAAATAGGACAATAGAGGGGTGCCTGGGTGGCTCAGTCAGTTAAGCATCCGACTTCAGCTCAGGTCATGATCTCATGGTTCATGAGTTAAAGCCCCGTGTCGAGCTCTGTGCTGACAGCTAGCTCAGAGCATGGAAGCTGCTTCAGATTCTGTGTCTCCCTCTTTCTCTCTGACCCTCTCTGCTCATGCTCTCTCTCAGAAATAAAATTAAAAAAAAAAAATTAAAAATAGGAAAATAGAGAAAATCAATGAAACAAAAAAAGGGTTCTTAAAAAATATTCAATAAATAGAGAAACTTCTACCAAGACTAAAACACAAACACACACACAACTAATATTAGGAATTAAACAGAGGTTATCACTATACACTCAAGAGAGATTAAAGAGATAAGGTAATACAATAACTTTATGCTAAGACATTCAACAAATTAAAATATACTGACTAATTCCTTGCAAACCACAAACTACCAAAACTCAACCAAGATGTAATATGCATCATGAACACCTTGTGATTAAAAAAACTGAATTTGTAATTTGTAAGCTCCAAAGAAAACAAATCTCTAGGCCCAGATGATTTCACTGGAGAATTCTAGCAAAAATTTAAAGAATTAACACCAATTTTACACAATCTATTCCAGAAAATAGAAGAGAGAATATTTACCAACCCATTTTATTAGGCCAGTATACAAAACCAGACAAAGATACTTTAAAAAGAAAAATAAAGGGGGGGAGGGGGAGGGAACCATGTAGATCAATGATTCTCATCAATTTAGAAGCAAAAATCTTCAATAAATGTTAGCAAGTTAATTCCAAACAATGCATAGAAAGATTTATATAGCATGACAAAGTATGAGGTACTGCTATGCAAGCCTGCCTCAATATTCAAAATCAATGTTATCCACTGTATCACAGCAGTCTAAAGAAAATTTACATGATCACATCAAATGATGCAGAAAAAAAATCATTTGACAAAATCCAACAACCTTCATGGTAAATACAAAACTTTGCAATTGAGAAATAGAGGGGATTGATCTTAAGTTGAGAGAGAGCATCTATAAAAACGTACACTTACATTTAATGGCGTATTTTTTATCTTCCTAAAATCAAGAATAGGGCAAGGATGTTCATTCTCACCACATTTTGTTTTAACATAGTACTAGAAATCTCAGACAGGGCAATAATCAAAATATAAATAGATAGATACATGGCATACAAATTGTAAAGGAAGGAATAAAATATTCTCTTTTGACAGATGTCCTGATTGTCTATATAGAAAATCTCAAGAAAGCTACAAAAACTTCTAAAATTATAAAGCTAAGTAATACAAGATCAACATATAAAAATCAATTGCATTTCTAAATACTAACTGAATGTGTAGAATACAAAATTTAAAAATAATACAATATACAATCACTCTAAAGAAAATGAAATTTTGGGGTATGGAGTTAGCAACCTACAAAATCTATATGCAGAAGATTATAAAACGTTTCTAACAAGAGTAAATATCTGATAAATGGAGCCTCAACATGGTAAAGATATCAATTCTCCACCACAGTGTTTATGTTTAAAGCAATTCCTATCAAAAACCTAATAAGATATTTTTGTAAAAACAAGCTTATTCTAAAATTTATATGTAGGGGCACCTGGGTGACTCAGTTGGCTAAGCATCTGACTTCAGCTCAGGTCATGATCTCACGGCTTGTGGGTTCGAGCCCCATGTCAGGCTCTGTGCTGATGGCTAGCTCAGAGCCTAGAGCCTGCTTCTGATTCTGTGTCTTCCTCTCTCTCTGACCCTCCCCTACTCACGCTGCCTCTTTCTCTCTCCCTCAGAAATAAATAAAACATTAAAAGAAATTTAAAAAACATAAATAAATAAAATTTATATGTAAAGGCACAGGCACTAGAACAGTTAAGCTAATCTTGACAAAGGATAAGTGAAAGGAATCATTTTACCTGATATTTAGACTTAATATACAGCTGCAGGAATCAAGACTGATATTGACAGAGGCATATACACCTAAGTCCATGGAATAAAATGGAAAACAAAATAGATTAACACAAAAAATAAATTATGCTCAAACAATTTTTCAAAATAGTGCAAAGGCAATTCAAAGGAGAAAGGAGATATTAGTACTTCTCTATCATAAAATAAATAATAACAATACCAAATGTTCGTGAGCATCTGATGCTATCATTCACATACTCCTGGTAGAAATATAAAGTGATACAGCCACTCTAGAAAACAGTTTGGCAATTTCTGATAAAACAAACAAGCAATTGCCATTTTACACAGTAATTTCACTCTGGGGCATTTATCCCAGAGAAATGAAAAGTTATTTTCACATAAAACCTGTACACAAATGTTCATAGCATCTATATTCATATTAGCCAAAAACTGGAAACACCCAGATAGTCTTCAACAGGCAATTGTTAAACAAACTGAGATACATATATGCCATGAGTACTACACAGACATAAAAAAGGCACAAGCTACTGACACATACAACTTGGGTGAATCTCCAAGAAATTAGGCTGAATGAAAAAAGCCAATACCCAAAGATTACACACTGTATGATTCCATTTCTGAAATGGAGAACACATTAGTGGTGAGGATAATGGTGCTAGCAGGGAAGTTGGTGTGGTTATAAAACTCAACAGGAAGGATTCTTACGGTATTGAAACAGAGCAGAACTTTGACTCTCGGCAAGAATACCAAAATCATGCATTTGATAAACCTGCAGAGAATTAAATACACATTCAGAAATACAGGAGTGCAAGTGAAACTGGGAAATCTGAATAAAGTAGGCAAATTGCATCAATGTCAGTATCCTGCTTGTGATCTCATACCATGGTTTTGCAAAATGTTACCATTCAGGGAATCTGGGTAAAGTGCATCCAAGAAGGCTCTGCATTATTTCTTTTTTTTTTTTAATGTTTTATTTATTTCTAGGAGAGAGAGAGAGACAGCATGAGCAGGGGAGGGTCAGAGAGAGAGGGAGTCACAGACTGAAACAGGCTCCAGGCTCTGAGCTGGCAGTCAGCACAGAGCCCGACGCGGGGCTCGAACCCACGAACCGCGAGATCATGACCTAAGCGAAAGTCGGACGCTTAACCGACTAAGCCACCCGGGCGCCCCAGATCACAACTCTGCATTATTTCTTATACCTGTAGTGAGTCTACAATGTTCTCAATAAGAATATCCCCAAATATATTACCAGTCTTTGCTGCAAAGCACAGGTTCGTTCTCCAGGCAAGTGTTTGTCATAACCATTCTCAATGCACTTTAGAAACATAAACTCTCAGAAATTAAAGGGCCCTTATAGATTGTATTCAGTTTTACCAATACCTAATTCCCCTTCTTTGAAGTCAGATTTGGCCTTAAACCAAGATTTGATCAGGGGCACCTGGGTGGTTCAATCAATTAAGCATCTAATTCTTGATCCTGGCTCAGGTCATGATCTCACTGTTCTTAAGTTTGAGCCCTGTGTTGGGCTCTGTGCTGACAGTGTGGAGCCTGCTTGATCCTTTCCCTAGCTCTCTGATCCTCTCCTGCTGCTGCTTGCTAAAAAAAAAAAAAAAAAAAAAAAAAGCTAGCTTCAGTCAATATGTAAAAAAGTGACATGTGTCACTCCTGGGCAGAAGTTTTAAGAGCCAATACATGGCCAAATTTGCCATCTTTTTTTCCCTCGGTGAAGGTCATACCAATGTTTCAGGCAGTGGGCATCCTAAGTCCCCAAGTGAGGATAATGACGACATGGGAGCAGAGATCCCAGTCAACTAATGATGGTTATATACAGTGGAAGCAAGATATAAATTCTGATTGCTTCAAGCCCTGTGATGTGGGTGTTCTTTATTACTGTGGCTTAACTTAGCCTATCCTGACTAATACACAGTCCAACACCTCTCATGTTACAGGTAATAAAACTAAGAACCAAGGGACTAGAGCCTAGGTTACCTAGGAAGTTAGTGATACAGATAATACTATCACCTGGATAGCAACAGTTGCAGACTGATGCCATTTCCAGTACAAATTTTATCAGTGAGCCACAGGTTATTTTGTTCATAAAAATACAATTAAAATATAAATAAAAGCTCTGTACCAAGTTGAATAATCAAATTAGTCTTCAGTTAAGAAGCGAAAAGTGAAAGAACAGATTTTTAAAAGTAGACTGAATGAAATATTAGCATTTCTAATTTTATCATGTATTTCTGAATCAGCAGTCCATCACTCACAGGGAGGGAAGAAAGCACTTGACTCAAATGAGTCACATCAGAGAAATCCTTGATATTTTCAAAATTCAAATGTCAACAAGCCACATAATATGAGAAATGGGACTCATTGCTTTTGAGCAATATCTACAAAATGAATCAAAATCAAATATCAAGACTAGAGGTTTATTGACCTACAATAAGATGTCTGGGTAATTCTGTAAAGAAGTGCTTCCATGGTGGTCATGACCATTTATAAAATTAAAAGAGAATTTGTGAGAGGTGCCTGGGTTTCTCAGTTGGTTAAGAAACTGAGTGTCCGAATTCTGCTCAGGTCATGATCTCATGGTTCATGAGCAGAACCTCGCATCAGGTCAGGCCCTGTGCTGACAGCTCAGAGCCTGGAGCCTGCTTTGGATTCTGTGTCTCCCTCTCTCTGTGCCCCTCCCCTCCTTGTGTTCTCTCTCTCAAAAATAAACATTAAAAAAGAGAGAGAGAATTTGTGAAAGTAAGGAACATGTTTTCTTCTAAGAAAGGGAGTTTTTTATTCAGCAATATTTTGTGAATCTGCTTAGGACCCAAGAGACTTCTTGTGGTATGTATTAAAATTTGAAATTTGATTTTTTTAAAAATCTTAATAGATAAACCTATTTCAGAATCATTTAAGAAAACATTTGCTCCATCCTCATTTGCTTTATATCACATAGGTAAAAAAAAATTAACTTCTCTGTACAAAAGAACATTCTAAAAATTGCCAGTAACCAGGTCAGTCAGGCATTAAGGCTTTATTGCAAATATTCTACTATGAAACAGCAAGCAGTTCATGAAGAGCAAAAAATGCAGCTAAAATTTTCTTTAGGAAAAAAAAAAAACTTCACCTTGTCTTTAATTAGCTCTTCCATTTACGTATCACTTCTTGAAATAATGAGTTTTTCCTCTTTAATGTTAATTCTGATGATAAACGTAATATAGTCATTATAGGAAATTTGGGGTTTAAACAAGAGAAAATTTTTAAAAAAGGTTTTCTACAATCCTTTCACCTGAAGCAAATAGTAGCATAATTTTGGCAAATTTCCTTTGACTTTTTTCTGTATACTTTTCAAAGATAGTTTTTTGATAGTTTATAATTCTGAATAGTTCTTGTGTTCTAATCATCACTGTGTCAAAAATATTCTCTCATATTGAAAACTCACTAGCAATTCCATTTCATTAGATGCGCAAAATTCTATTGTCACTATTACTTATTTATTCAGTCCTGAAACACAGGACATCTTGGTAATTTCTTCTCTTTCATCATCATAAAGTATCTGAGTTATTTCAACTTTACTTCATATTTTTATTGTTTTTATTTATCCTGAGTTTTTAAAAAAATATATAATATAGACCATTCAATTCCATACTACCCTGCTTCCCCCTTAAGCTTCTGCTTCTCTAGATTGTCCTAAGAATCTTGAACAATCTTCTCTACACAGATACAGTTCAACCTTACATTACAGCAAATGCTTTTTGGTGCTCTCACTATTATTACTGAGAGAGAGAGAAGAATATCTCATGTTCAAAAAATAAATAATTCATTAGTAATTGCCTAAATAAAATAATCCTTTATGTCTGTGCATTTTTAAAGGTAAATTCAATGTGATGAAAATAGAAAAGCATCGACTAAAGTCAATTTCTTTATTGAAGTATAGTTGATATACAATGTTACGTTAGTTTCAAGCATACAACATAGTGATTCCACAAGTGTATACTTCTTGCTACACAAGCATAGCTACCATCTGTTACCAAACAACACAAATACAATACCATTGACCATATTACATACGCTGTTACCTTTTATCCCTGTGACTTATTCATTCCATAACTGGAGGCCTGTATTTCCCACTCTCCTTCACTCATTTTGCCCATCCCAACACCCCACTCCCCTCTGGCAATCATCAGTTTTTTCTCTGTATTTCTGTTTCTGCTTTGTGTTCATTCATTCATTTTGATTCATAGACTCATACATGAGTGAAACCATATGATATTTGTCTTTTTCAGTTTGACTAAGTTAGTCTAATACCCTCTAAGTCCATTCATCTTGCCTCCAGTGGTAAAGTCCCATCCTTTTTATGGCCTCATAATATTGCAGTGTATGTGTGTGTGTGTGTGTGTGTGTGTACACCCCACATACATTTCTAATTCATTTGTCTATTGATAGACATTTAGGTTGCTTTCATATCTTGGCTATTGGAAATAATGCTGCAATAAACATAGGGGGGCATATGTCTTTTCAAAGTAATCTTTCCCTATCTAAGTGAACCTTAATTTTAGCAGTTTGATTATGATGTATCTTGTAAATGGAGATTTCAAAATGGAGCAAGCAAGCCTAGCTAAGAGAGTCTCTCTTAAAATAGGGTGGAGGGACCATAAGGGAAGAGAAATGTATGCATGTATTTTGCCAGCCACATTTTGCCAGCCACAAATCCTCAGCCTGGACTTAACTTCCTCCTCACTGGGACACCTGAATCATTGGCATGCTTCACTTCCAAAGAAGTCAATGCAGTTTAACAAATTTTCACCTGTCATTTGCATATTAACCCAATCAATCACAGCTAACCTAGTTTCAATCCCTGTTTTGCATATAGTACCTAAAAGAGAACTGAACTCATGAACTTTTGTCTTCATAGCTCTGCCCCCCTCTTTGTCTTCCTCAGAGCACAGGTCAGGTTTCTACCTGAATCTGTCTCCCAAATGCTACTCTAATTGCCCAAATAAATGCCTGTTTGGTTAAATCTGCAGTGAATTTTTTCTTGGTGGACAACTTCCATATGGTTTCAAGTCTAACTTACTTGGGGTTCACTGTACTTCTTGGGACTGGGTTTTAGAATTTTCATCAAGTTTGAATGTGAATACTTTCCAGCCACTATTTCTTCATTTATTTTCCTGCCCTCTATTCTCCTTTTCTGGGACTCCAAATAAATTAATGTTTTCTACATGTTACTGAGGCTCTGTTTATTTTTTTTTTCAGTCTTTTTTCTCTGAGTGTCAGTTTGGATAGACTCAATTTCATATATATTAAAATTCACTGATGTTTTTATTTTATAGTATCTAATTTGCTATTAATCTCATCCAGTTAACATATTAGGTATTGTATTATTCTGCTCCCGAAGCTCCATTTGGTTCTTTTTCACAATTTATGATTCTCTTATCATTATTTTCATGTTTCTACTATATCTTTAAAGATATAAGTAATGGCTGTTTTAAAGTTCTTTACTGCTTTAGTATCTTTTATTGGATGTCGGTCATTGTTAATTTTATACTCTTGAATATTAGATTTGTTTCAGCTTTAAATAGCGTTGGACATTGTTCTGCCAGGCAGTTAATTTACTTGCAATAATGTTGATCGTTTCAAAGTTTCTTTTTCAGCTTTGTTATGAAAAGTCTAGAGTAGCTTGTTTGGGCCAGTTTTGCAGTACTTCTAAACTATGACCTTTCTGGGGTTTTTCTATGGAAATGTCCTAGGTTTTAAATGAGGACCTCCACTCTAGCTGGTCAGAATTTTAACATCTCTCAGCCCTGTGTGAACTTTGGGAATTCTCAACTAATAACTACCCAATTATCTTTCCCTGGCTTCACGGTTTTCTATCTACAAATCTCTAGATTTGTATTTGGCATCAAACCCGAGGGAAACATGCAGATTTCTGCATAATTTTCTCCTCTCCTATACTCCGGCCTGCAAATCTGACCTATCTCATCTCTTCCACACTGGGATCTCTGTCTCCTGAAATCAAGGGGGATCATTCTGCTCATCCTGGGACCCCCATCCTTGTTCCTCTGGCAGGAAACTAAAGTGATTTTAGGACTCCCCTTATTTGTTTCTCTTCTCAGGGATCGAAGTTGTGGGATGCCTATTATCAAATGTTCCTAAAAGATGTCATTCTATATATTTTATCCAATTTTCTAGTTGTTTAAAATTAGAGGGCTCAGCAGGTCCCAACTTCTCCATCAAGTCCAGACGTCAAAAGCCATCTCATTTTCTTTTTATGCCGCAAAAAGTAGAGCTTCCAACCATCAACAGTTTAAAAGAATTTCTTACAAAAGGTATACGTGAATTGTATCTCTAGCACATGAATTTCAGGAACTGACACTATACAATCATGAGACAATTAATTTTGCAGAGAAAGTTCGGGAGAAGAGCAGCTATTTTGGAGTTCTTTGCTGCCAGCAGGGAATCACAAATGATTGATTTTTTTTTCCCTGCCTGTAACTATTTTTGGCTTAGGTCACTGAATCCAGGCCCTTTTTTGTCAGAACTTTTTCTTCAGCTAGTGGAGCAAGTATATTCCATAGTTTGGCAGTTGGATAAGCTGCTGACAGGTATTGTCATTTGGTTTGCAACTGTGGTGATGGCACAGGGAAAAATGCCTCATCCAGGGTAACCAGATGGAATACCCAAAGGCAGGAGAAACAGAGAAGACATAATGAACTGAAGATGAATTTATTCCCTCATTGTTTCTGTCTTAGGGAAGAAATGCCATGGGAGGTGTTGGCAGAAATTTGACATAAAAGAGTGGAGTATAATCACTTCGCTCCTCTTGGCAAAGGGTAGAGCAGCTGGCTTCTCTTAGAAAAGGGAGAGAAGTTTCAGGGGAAAGCAACAAAAATATTCAGGGAATGAAAAAAAAAAAGAAGAAGAAGAAGAATCCAGGCAGGAAAAGATTTATGAATTGATATTGTTTATACTATGAAAAACTACTAAAGTGACTTCACATATAGTTTGTGTTTATGGAGCACATTAAAACCCTTTCACAAAACACTGCCAGATTATCTGATGTTATCTTCATAATAACCTGTGAGTGTAGGATCTTATTTCTATTTGTAGAAACATAGATTAAGGTGCAGAATTTAAGGGATTTGACTTAAATCATAGAGCCAATTGATTACAGAGACAAAACCAAACAAATAATCAAACAACAACAGTTCAGTTCATTCCACAAGAGTATTTTGGCTAGTCATTCATCTCCATAAAGGAGGCCACAAGGGAGATTCATTTAAATAAATAAGATCAGAAACACAACATCACAACAGACTCCAGAAAGAGTATCCTGACATTTTCTGGACTTGTGGGTAAAGTTAGAAGACTGAATACACATACAACTTCCACTACCTATCAATGACCCACTAAAATAGTAAAGGGATTTTTTTTAAGGTACAAATCCACAAAAACATGGATAACACGAGATGAAACAAAAACAAATTTGGGTTGCTTCAGATTCTGTGTCTCTCTCTCTCCCTACACTTCCCTTACTCATGCTTTGTCTCTGTCTCTCAAAAATGAATAAATATTTTTTTAAAAATGTAAGAGAAAAAAGGGGGGGGAGCACCTGGGTGGGTCAGTCGGTTAAGCCTCCAACTTGGGCTCAGGTCATGATCTCACAGTTTGTGGGTTCAAGCCCTTCCCCAGGCTCTGTGCTGACAGCTGAGAGCCTGGAGTCTGCTTCAGGTTCTGTGTTACCTTCTCTCTCTCTGACCCTCCCCCACTCTTGCTCTGTTTCTCAAAACTGAATATTAAAAAATAAAATAAAATTGGGGGGAGAATATAAAGACAAGGAAAAAAAGAAAGAATTTAGCTAACCTAAGAAAACTGAATCCTCAGCTAGTGGCACAAGATTCAGAAATTGTATCAGACTTTTTTGAAAATGTGGATAAAGGAATAAGGGCCTTAAAAAAGGAAATTATCTTTAAAATAAAGGAATTATCTGAAAGTCTAGGAGGCCTCGAATCCCCCAACCTACTATGAATAGTCAGGAAACGAGCAATGCTCTGTTCTAGCAAAAGATTGGAGGTCTTGGCTTTAAAGAATGTAAGATAAAAATTTAAAAAAGTAAGATAGAAGCATCTCCCTTCTGGACTGATGTCACTGAGAACAGTGACATCAGCTGACCTGAAGGGATACCTTACTAAAAATAGAGGAGATCTCTACCCCACTGAGCTCACATGATGCTGTCAACTAGCCTTCACCACCCAGGAAGGGGACTGAAGATTCTCTGCAAAATCTCCCCAGTCCTGTAGCATATAAATACCAGAGGTTCCCATTCAGAAGGTCTTGACAGAATAACCTTCAAGGAAGCTCAGTTGACAAGGCATACTCATGTTTTCATATTTTCAGTTAACTTCTTAGTTCTCTCTTTAAGCAGAAAGCCACAGACCAACACACATGTAAGGAAAGCTTCTTCCAATGGTATGTTTTTTTCTTAACACCACCAAGCAATTCTCCAGTGCTTAGGAAGCACTGACTGGATATCCTACAATTTAACTCAATTTTGACACTATCTACCTGGAGATAGCATCAGATCCCACAGGTTTAGGATTCAGTCCTATGGCCCAGCTCTACTTAAGATTCCAATCCCAAGCCAGGCTGTTACCTGTGCCTCTGACCAACTGGCTATCAGAGGTTTCCACAAATCCCTCCTCAGATTCAATTAATTTACAAAATCTGCTCACGGAACTCAGAGAAACATTACTTATGTTCCCTGGCTTTTTAAGTTTATTTATTTTGAGAGAGAGAGCACAAGCAGGGAAGGGGCAGAGACAGAGGAGGAGAGAGAGAATCCCAAGCAGGCTCTGTGCCCTCAACACAGAACTAGACATAGGGCTCAAACCCACAAACTGTGAGATCATGACCTGAGCTGAAATCAAGAATCAGATGCTTACCCAGCTGAGCCACCCTGCTGCCCCATGTTTACCAGCTTGTTATAAAGGGTAGTATAAAGGACGTAGATGAACAGCCAGAAGAAGTATTTAGGGTTAGACAGGAAGAGTACCTAGAGCATGAGTTTCTGTCCCAGTGGAACTGGAGTGTATCACCCTCCCAGTATATAGATAAGTTCATCAAGTTAGAAGCTCATCAAACCTTGTTGGTTAGGTTTTATACAATTTAATCTGTAACCTTCATCAACCTTCTGCCTAGAGGTCGGTGGGTAGGGCTGAGAGTCCCAACCCTCTACTTAGCCTTTCTGGTGACCAGGCCCTCCTGAGACTGACTAGGGGCACCATCCTAAGTCACCTCATTAAAGCTCAAATGTGCCCAAAGGGGCTCCTTATGAATGACAAATGACTCTCCTATCACTCAGAAATTCTGAGGGTTTGAGGGGTTCTGAGCCAGAAACTGGGAAAAAGACCAAATATATTTCTTATGTCATATTTTAAAACTAAAGATGCAGGAGGAGGGGAGAAAGGGAGAAGAAGGAAAGAAAAAAGAGACTATGTAGAGAAAGAATCACCCTACTCCTTATCAAAACAAAGAAAACAAAAATTTGGGAAATTTTTGATCACTGGGGACAAAAATAATATCCCTCAAACTTCACCAGAAAGGAAAAATGGGATTCAAAGTGGCTTAACCTTAATACTGTAAGTGAGTTGGTTGATAATGGTGAATCTTTTTAAATTTCTAAAGAAAAATTATTTTCAACCTAGAATTCATTACCAAGTCAAACTACGATTTAAAAATAAAGGAAAAAATATTTTCAAACATGAAATTTTTTCAAAAAAAATTATCTTCTATGAGAACTAAATAAGAAAGACAAGAAAAATAAAAAAAAAATAGGCTATAAAACAGAAAGAAGAGGTAAAGTATATCTCAGGATGATCACGAAAAAAGGTCCCAAGAAGGTGATCAAATATACATCAGAGAGGGAGTCAATTCAGACAGGTACAGCTAAGAGCAATACAAGAGAGACTTCTTCAGGAAGACAAAATAGAAACATGAATGTGATTGAATGAACTCAGAGGCATTCCAGACAGTTGTTGAGTCTGAGGCTAGATTAATAACAGGTACTTAAAAATTTAGCAAATAAACAAAAGGGGACAAATATTAAAATTGTGTAGTATAGGAAAGGTAATGATATGTCTATCTAGGGCTCAGCTGTGATTAGGGAATACAGTCCTAATATTAGAATAGTGAATATATTAAACCAAAATTAGATCATCACTGCATTGAGTGTATGAGAGATAAAAAGGTTGCATGTATTTAGTGGGGCAAAGAGAGGAAAGGAATATATCCTTATTTTTCAAAGAGAGAAATCAATAGCTTGGAAAAATAAAAAAAATATCAATGAAACCATGTTATACACAGACACTAGAATAAATGTGGAACCAGGTAGGTTGTATGTCTTGCTTTGCTGGGAAATACTGAGCCTACTAAATCCGTGTGTCAAAAAGGCAACATAGCATGATTTTGAAAGGCATGTCTAAGAATTGAATACACCTGGATTCTAGTTCGGACTTCACCATCTATTGGCTGTGATATCATGGGCAGGTTCCTTAACATGCCAAAGTTGAGGCTTCCTCATTGATAAAATTAAAAATATAAAAATAATAATAATCTATTAAATAAATATTATTTTATCAAAAACATTATCAGGCACATAGGTGGCACTAACTGTTCATTTATTTAATGAATATTGGTGAAGAAATAGTGCATGTAATATGTTTAGCCTGATATATAATATTCAGTAAAAATTAGTTTTGTGTTTATTAGCTGATCTGTTTCTAAACATGCTCTAAATGTAAGCTCTTCTTCTTTTCATCAAATTAGTGACGGAGAATTAGTTATTATACTGACTTTATTCTCAAAAACTTTGGAAGTATATCTAACTCCTGACTTTCTTGGCCAACTTTGCACAATAATCACTATACTCTATTAATTCACAATATTAATCATTTTATATTATCTCCCACAACATCTTCTTCCTCTTCTGACTACCCTTATTTTCTCCTATTTGCCTCTGGCAAGAGTTTCCTAAATGGTTTCACTGCCTCAAATCTCTTATTTCTCAACTCTATCTTCCACCTTGTTGCTAGAGTTACCTTTCTAAAATTATAAATCTTTTTAGATTTATATCTAATACTTCCTAGAGATCCTCATAACTTGTGATAGGAAACCCCAGCTCTTCATAGCATGCCCACTAAGCCATTATACAATCTCATCCAAACTCACCTTTTATCTCCTGGTATTTCCTAACCCTCCTCTTCCTAACTAGATTTCCTCCTTTATACTGCTTAAACACATTCCTTCACAGTTCCTGCAGTGCTGCACTCTTTCTCAAATATGGGGCTTTGGACAACTGTTCTCTCTGCCTGGAAAGCTTTCCCTTCTTTCCCTTTTACACTTGGCAAAGACATTACAAATTAATCACTCATTGGTCTCCTCAGCTATACTATATTGAAGTTTGCACTATCTTATGTCTATGTGGCCCACTATTAGGTTCTAAATAATTGCTTGTTGTCTAAAGGACTAGCCCTACAATAACTAGTTATCCAACTAAGGGCTTTTTGCTTACCAATAATTAAGGTGGTTGATTATTCCACATTACAAAAATTATATTCCATTTTTAAACAAATCAGTCAGATTTCTAGTTTTCCTTATATAATAGTCAATATTTAAGTTGGTTAATTATAAAGAAATCTAATATGCTTATTTCTCTGTAACTGAAGACAAGCTTCCACTGTACTTCTATCACCTCTAAAAAAAACAAAATCAACTGGTATTAATATGCCCATTTTAACAAACACAATACCTGCATTTTAGGTGAGTATTTACTTACATTTAATTTTTTTATTGGCTTAATTTTCCTACCTCACTTCCTGGGAAACCGATGTTAACAACCATTATGCTTGCATCTATATCTTTAAATATTAAGATAGGTAGATATGCATACACATGACACATCTCTATACACAACAATCCTCTTTTCTATATCTTGCTTTTCTCATTCAGTAGAATCTATGGAAAGTCCTCTAAGTATATTAATTCATGTTGCATTGGCTGCATAAGAATCCATTGTATGCTTAGATCTTTATAAAAGCTTTACTATTCTCTACGTTATCTTCTGGCCTTAGTACCAGCTGATAAAAGAATATCACAGCCTGGGTGGCTTATAAACCACAAAAATTTATTTCTCACAGTTCTGGGGGCTATCAATCTAAGATCAAGATATCAGTAGTTTTGTTTTCTGGTAAGAGTCCCTCTTGTTTCATTGACAACAACATTTGCTGCCTTCACAAGGTAAAAAGAGAGGAAGGGTTCCTCTGGAGTCTCTTTCATAAAAGCAATAATCCATTCATGATGGCTTTGCCCACTTGATCTAATCACTTTCCAAAGGGCCCACTCAAAATACCAGCACATTGGTGATCAGGTTTCAACTATAAATTTGGGGGGTCACAAACATTCACTCTATAGCATGCCCAGTGAGAACGAAGCATTAGAATCTTCCTTAACAACCAAATAAAAGAAACTCTATAGTTCAAAATGGTTGGCAGAGCACTTGGGTGGCTCAGTTAATCATCCAACTCTTGATTTCCGCTATGGTCATGATCTCATGGTTCCTGAGATCAAGCCCTACAAGCATCAGGCTGAAGGCACAGAGTTTGCTTGGGATTCTCTCTCCCTTTCTCTCTGTCCCTCCCCACTGACACATGTGTGTGCTCACTTGTTCTCTCTCTCTCTGTCAAAACAGATAAATAAACTTAAAAAAATTAAAAAACAAAATGGTTGGCAAGTTCAGATTTCTGTCAGAATCGAGAAGATGTAAACAAACAAAATCTTAACTGAATGTAATCAACTATGAAAGCTGGGTTAATGATTTATATACATATGTTGCTAGAAACATTTTCAAACTGTCTCAGGAATTCACATTTGAATCATTTATATTCACTACAAAAAAAAAAAACAGTACTGCAATTTATATGGTACCTCTAGGCATTTCATTTGTTAGACTGATTTACAGTAAACTGGCTTATTTCAGCATAATAAAGAATACTCTTTTTTATATGCCACTAAAATAAATTAATCAAGCAATTTAAAATTGAATTTTCACACCACAATCTTGTTTTGCTTTCTCACATATCTAAAATAACAGCATCTATCATCATTTAAAACCAATATGATTTCTGCTTTGCAGAAATCAACAAAAACCAAACCTTTGCATTAGTAGCAACAGAAACAGCCAACAATGTTTGAGAAATGAGTCTGATTTTTCCTTCACTGTTATTCTAGCACTTGAAATCTGGGAGCAAATGGAGCCTAGTACAATTTTGTGATTGGTTTAAAAGCTGTTAACACTTCAGGACAATGCAAATAGGTTCTCACATTAAAAAGACATTAAATCGCTCAGCAATTTAGAAGAAAAGGCATACAACTACTCTTGAATTTTAAAAAGTGTTTCTGTGACAAATTACCTCCGAGTTGTAGGAGACCCTGAGGCTACTGTGATATACCCCTTTCTGTGTGCTGTAAGTGGTGGTAGCCTTCCCAGGGTTGAGAAAGGCAACGGTCTCGTTGTTCAAAATATCTTAAGTGAGTGATTAATCATGAGTTCTGTCATAGGCATATAAAGCGATGAAGATGGAAACATTGAAAAGCCAAGTAGCTTTGTGGAATGGGTATAATCAATCCTCGATTAATTCTGCTAATAGAAAGAAGTGTTATGGATAACACAAACATTAAATTCCAAATGACAACCAGCTTGACTTTGTCCCAAAAATATAAATTGAAATTTTAAGATCTGAAACACATTTTCCTCCCATGGAACTGTTACCAAGGAGGATGGGTCTAAAATTTAACATAAACATCATCTTCAAAAGAATAATGCTTTGCAGTGTTAAAGAAGTTAGAGTAACAACATCTGACAAAGGGAAGTACGTTCAAGATACACCCCTTTCGGGGCGCCTGGGTGGCTTAGTCGGCTAAGCGTCCAACTTTCGCTTAGGTCATGATCTCGCGGTTCGTGGGTTCAAGCCCCGCGTCGGGCTCTGTGCTGACTGCCAGCTCAGAGCCTGGAGCCTGCTTCAGATTCTGTGTCTCCCTCTCTCTCTGACCTTCCCCTGCTCGCGCTGTCTCTCTCTCTCTCTCTTTCTCTCTCTCTCTCCTAGAAATAAATAAAACATTAAAAAAATTTAAAAAAAAAAAAAGATACACCCCTTTCTAGAATAAGCATAGGTTCTATGCACTGCCCCTGTGCCTATATTCCTCAGCCTTAACACAGATGGACTAAGAACTATAAAGGTGAAAACTATTAGAAAATTAAAGCTCTGCTGGAGTTCCCAAAAGTCACTGAGGATAGACAGGTCAGATAAAAACAGATGAAAGTAATCCAGGGTTATTAAAGTTTTTTTCCTTTATAGGTATACTGTTTGGGCTATACCACATACATACCCATCAACACAGAGAAAACAGCCCCTTATACATCAGCCATTTTTATCCAGCCTTGCAGAAAAAATATTCACTCAAGCTTCCAAAAAATAATATTCAGCGGGCATTAAGTCAGACAGTGTGCTAGATATTAAGGATGGACTGGTCAACAGAACAAACCTGGTCACTGCCCTCATGGAGTAAAACACCCAACTCTTAGCATATAAGTTCACAATAAATATAACCATTGTTTTCCTTTCCCCCTTGCTTCTTTTACCTTGTTTACTCTGTTGTTAAACTGGAATAATGACATATACCTTAGAGCATATACTAATATGCTCTATATTAGTCTTATGATTAATCTTATGATTAATGATTAGTCTTAAGATTATATTAATCTTAATATACTAAGATTAAGAGTTCTAATAAAATTCCAAAAACTGTCGATTGATTCGGAAATCTCCCTGGGTTGAGCAGCCAGCTGCTAAAATATCAACTTATATTAAAAAGGGGGTGGGTGTAAGCATTTAGGGCAACATGCTAGTTGTCACTTCCTCTACAATGGCAAGTGCAAATAAGAAAAGAAAATAAATCTAGTAAAAAATCCATGGGGAAAGATAGGATTTTAGGACTTTAACTAATGGTTGTCAATATTTAAGAACATGAAAGAAGTGAACTGAAAGGGCATCAGATTCCCAAGGAGATTGTTCTAAGTTTAGTGCCAACACAGAAAAGTCCAAAAAAGGTTGGGAAAATGTCAAAAAAAAAAACCCATAGAAAATTAAAAATGATACTTGATTACACCAAATGAACTTTGAGAGTTGGGAAAGGAAAATGCCTAGTCAATAAATCAAAGATTATTCTTAAATATTTTTACTAGATCCCTTATTATTCATATTTATTGGCTGGTTTTATCAATGTAGAAACAAGAATCACAAGATTTTGACAACCTACACAGAAACATCCAAACCTCTAGAATTCTACCTGAAAGATTTTATTGTTTCTTATTTGGGGCCATGTATATGGAAAACAAATCATCCAGATCTCCACCATATGTTTGAATATACAACTCAGTTATTCTCAATGATCTAGTACCCAGGTGAAATAAACACACATATAGTTATGTTCATGTGTAAAGAAACACAGGTGAGAACAAGAAAAGATTTATTTAGGTTCCTCTCTGTATAGATGAGTTAAAATCCAACTGGAAAAAGGAACATATACCAAAAGCCAGAACTATTCTGAAAAAGAAAATGAGAAAAGACAAGCTCATCCTGATAATTAGACATGGTAAAAAGTTATTAGTTTGATACTAAAGAAAAAGCATATAGATCAATAGAATGGAAGACATAATTCAAAGTTGATGTAAATCCATGTGATAAATGAATATTTCAAATAAATGGTCAAAAAGAATAGATTATTCAATAAATCATGTTGAGGCAACTAGATAACCAATTAAGAAAGTAAAGAGAGATCTGTAGTAATTTGTAGCAATTAAATAATTTCCAGAAATATCTAACATTTAAATACTTAAAAATAAATCCATGTAGCCACAATAGTTTATTTTTGCTTTTGTTCCCCTTGCCTGAGGAGATATATCTAGAAAAATGTTGCTATGGCTGATGTCAGATAAATTACTGCACATATTCTCTTCTAGGATTTTTATGGTTTCAGGTCTCACATTTAGGTCTTTATTCCTTTTGAATTTATTTTGGTGTAAGTAAGTTGTCCAGTTTTTCCAACACCATTTGTTGAAGAGACCATCTTTTTCCCCCTGCATATTTTTTCCTGCTCTGTTGAATATTAATTTGCCATACAATGGTAGATTTATTTCTGGACTTTCTGTTCTGTTCTGCTGATCTATGTGTCTATTTTTGTGTCAGTACCATCTTGTTTTGATTATTACAGCTTTGTAATACAACTTAAGTCTGGAATTGTGATGCTTCCAGGTTTTTTTTCCCCCTTTTTCAAATTTGCTTTGTCTACAGTGTCTTTTGTGGTTCCATAAAAATTTTAGTATTATTTGTTCTAGTTCTATGAAAAACACCTTCAGTATTTTGATAGAGATTGCCATTCATAAACCTGTAGATTACTTTGGGTAGTATAGACATTTAAAAAATATTTGTTCTTCCAACCCATGGACATAGAATGTCTTTCCATTTGTTTGTGTTGTTTTCAATGTATTTCATCAATGTTTTATGGTTTTCAGAGTATGTCTTCTAAGTACAGCTTTTTCAAAATAAAAAGCTTCTGCATAGCAAAGGAAACAGCCAACAAAACTAGAAGGCAACCCACTGAATAGGAGAAGATATCTGCAAATGACATATCTGATAAAGGGTTAAGGGTTAGTATCCAAAATATATGAAGAACTTATAAGACTGAACACCCAAAAAATGAATAACCCAATTAAAAATGGGCAGAAGACATGAACAGACATTTCTCCAAATAAGACATCCAGATGGACAACAGACACATGAAAAGATGTTCACCATCACTCATCATCAGGGAAACGCAAGTCAGAACTACACTGAGGTATCACCTCGTGCCTCTCAGAATGGAGAAAATCAAAAATACAAGAAACAAGTGTTGGCAAGGATGTGGGGAAAAGGAACACTCATATACTTTTGGTGGGAACCTAAACTGGTGCAGCCCATGTGGAATATCATATGGACGTTCCTCAAAAAAATTAAAAACAGAATTACCCTGTGGAGCCTGGGTGACTCCGTCAGTTGAGTGTCCAACTCTTGATTTCAGCTCAGGTCATGGTCTCACAGTCCCTGAGCTCAAGCCCTATATCGGGCTCTGTGCCCGACAGTATGGAATCTGCTTTCCCACTCTCTCTCTGTTCTTCCCTGCTTGCATGCTCATACACTCCCTCTCTCTCTCAAAATAAAGAAATAAACTTAAAAAGAGTAGAACTACCCTATGACCAATAATTGCACTACAGAATATTTACCCAAAGAATACAAAAACATTAATTTGAAGGGACATATACACCCCTCTAGTTACTGCAGCATTATTTACAACAGCCATATTATGGATGGAGCTCATTCATCAAGAGATTAATGGATAAAGAGGTGGTTGGGGCGCCTGGGTGGCTTAGTCAGTTAAGCTTCCAACTTTCGCTTAGGTCATGATCTCGCGGTTTGTGGGTTCGAGCCCCGCGTCGGGCTCTGTGCTGACTGCCAGCTCAGAGCCTGGAGCCTGTTTCGGTCTGTGACTCCCTCTCTCTCTGACCCTCCCCTGCTCATGCTGTCTCTCTCTCTCTCCTAAAAATAAATAAAACATTAAAAAAAAATTTTTTAAAAAGAAGAGGTGGTATGTGTACACACACACACACACACAAATGGAATATTATTCAGCCGTAAAAAAAGAATTAAATCTTGCCATTTGCAACAACATGGATCAGTCTAGAGCATATAATGCTAAGCAAAATAAGCCAGTCAGAAAAAGACAAGTATCATATTTCATTTATATGTGGAATTTAAGAAACAAAACAAAGAGGGAAAAAAAGAGAGACAAACCAAAAAGCAGACTCTTAACTACACAGAACAAACAGATGGCTACCAGAGGGGAGGTGGGTGGGGGGATGGGTGAAATAGGTGAAGGGAATTAAAAGTACATTTATCTTGATGAGCACTGAGTAATACCTGGACTTGTTGAATCACTGTATTATATGCCTTAAGCTAATATAATACTGTATTGTTAACTACACTGGAATAAAAATAAAAAATATAAATAAACCCATGAGTGTTCTAGAAGAAAGAATCAATAAATGCATTCAAAATCTTAGACTGGAAAAGGCCTTTCTAAACAGGATACAATTTAGAAGTCATATGACTACATTAAAAAATTACTCATCAAAAAAATTTTTTAAATAATACTCAAGACTGGGGAGTATATTTATAAAAGATATAGGAAAGGAATAATTTCTTTAACAAAGAATTTATATGAATCAAGATTAAGACAAGTAATAAAAAATGAGCAAAGAATATGAACATATCATTTTTTTAAAAAGTGGTCAACAGGCATGGATAAAATTCATAATTCAAGAAATGCAATCCAAAACAAGATGTTATTTCCACCCATAAGATGAGCAAAAAATTTTAAAGTTTAACCATGACCAACACTGACACTGTTGGTAGAAGTGTAAATTTATGCAACATTTTGAAGGCAATTTGACAACACCTTCTAAAATTTAAAGTGTATATACTCTTGGACCTAGCAAGCCATTGGAGCTTATCTACAGCCACCCTTGCAAAAGTCAACCAAGATATAAATATACATACATACATATCTCTCTCTCTCTCTCTCTATATATATATATATATACACACATGCATATCTCTCTAGAGAGAGAGAGGGAGAGAGTGTGTATGTGTGTGTGTTTACTGTAGCTTGAAATGGAAACACATGTTTCAGCATTATAGCTCTTACTAAATAAAATATGACATACCCAGACTATGAAATACCATGCAGGCCATGACACAGGATGGAAATCTATATTAGCTAATAATGGAAAGACTGCTAAGCCATATTGTTGAGTTACGAAATTGCAGAAGAGTGTATAAAGCATGATCCCTTTGTGCAAATAAAAAAGTAGAAAAATTGTTATATGCTGGTGAATGCATGATTTTTTTTCTGGAAGCATGAAAAACTACTAATACTACCGGTGATGAAGGACTAGAAGTTATTTAAAACCTATACTATCTGGGTTTACTATATAGCAGGTCAAACCTCATTTTTTATGTCATAGCATTACAGGCAATTTCCTAAAATATATTTTACCATATCTTTAAAAATAAACAATTTCAGTTAACATTAAAATATTATGTCTGTTATTTGGAACTCAATCATCCACTTAGCAGGATAAGGGTAAGAAACCTCCATCTAATCACATATAACTATATGTTTCAGTCCCTATTTTCTTCTGACCATTAGAGAAAAAGGAAGAGAGACAGGATTTTTTTGTTAATAAGGAAACTAGTAATTAACCCTCTGCTAATTAGGATATCTGAAAATATAATCATATATCTATGAGTTTGCCTAGATAATTTCCTTAATAAAAAATTTCTAAGGAGACCTAGGCAAGTCCTTATTCTACAGTCTAAAAAGGTCTCTACACAAAGCCAGTTTTGTGAGTTATGCTTAGGCTGAAAGTCTTGCAAGATAGCAAGAGTGAACAATAAGTACTTGAGTCTGAGTGGAGCAAAAAATTAAAAAATAAATGACATTTTCTTTTACAAATGAATTGCAACAAGAAAAATAAAGAGAGATGGAGGGAAAACCAATAGATTAAAAGAGAGTTAAAGGATATTCACTGCAATAGATTTATGAAAAATTGTCCCCTTCTTCAACCTACCCTATGCAATTTAAGTTTGTAGTGCTTTCTAATCTGACACCATGACTTGGCATTGTTACTTGCTTTGGCCAAAAGAAGGAGATAAAAGTGATGGTGTGAGACATCTAAGCCCAAATTAGCATGCTACTACTTACTGTGTCATTCCTTTGCCATTGCTGTGAAAACATACCTGGGATAGTTTACTGAATGATGACAGACATAAGGATGAGGGTCAAATCATGCAAATCACTCCAAGTAGGGCCCATCCTTATTGACAATAGTCAGCCAAACCCAGATATATGCAAATAAGCTGAGATAAGATCAAAAGAGTTGCCAAACTGACCCAGCTACTCTGTGTTAAAAAGAAACAGACCCAAGGGGCACCTGGGTGGCTCAGTCAGTTAAGGGTCCGACTCTTTCCTTTTTTTTAAGGTTTTATTTATTTCTGAGAGACAGAGACAGCATGAGCAGAGGAGGGTCAGAGAGAGAGGGAGTTACAGAATCCAAAGACAGGCTCCAGGCTCTGAGCTAGCTGTCAGCACAGAGCCCAACGGGGGGCTCAAACCCACAAGCCATGAGATCATGACCTGAGCTGAAGTCGGTCGCTCAACCGACTGAGCTACCCAGGTGCCCCTTAAGGGTCCGGCTCTTGATTTCAGCTCCAGTCATGATCTCCCACTTCATGAGACTGAGCCCCACATAGGGCTCTTCTCAGACCATGAGGAGTCTGCTTGCGATTCTCTCTCCTCTCTCTACCCCTTACCCCTAGTCCTCCCTCCCTCCTCCAAAATAAATAAACTTAAAAAAGAAAAAAAAAAGAAACAGACCCCAAATGGAGTCACTTTTGCTAAGGCCCACCAAGACTCGATACCTTAAATGACTTAACTGCAGTTTCAGCCTCCTCCAGTAGTCAAATTTTAAACCAATCAGTCTGATATTTCCTGACCAGCACTAAGGAGGTAATATGCATGATGATCCCCTGACTTCCCCTAAGGAAAGGTAACCTTGCCTGAAAAAATCCACTCTTCTAACTTCCTTGTTCCAATGCTCCTTTTGCCTGTAAAATCCTTCAATTTTGTTCAGCTTATATCTTCTCTTGCTAGATGAGATGCTACCTGATTCATAAATTAAATAAAGCCAATAAGATCTTTACATTTACTCTGTTGCTTTTTTTTTTTTAACAATTAGCAATAACTTGTTTGTTTTTACCTCAGAAGTATTGTGGGGTTTGTTACAAAGCATTACTGAAGTAATAGATAAATGATACATCCACCAAATTGCAATACGGAGATCTTATGTTTTGATTTGAACAAACTGTTAAAATAAATGTGAGCCAACTGAGAAACCTAACAGTGATGGATTATTTGCTGACATTATGGAAATAGTCCCCTTTTTTCTCTCCCACGCTGACATTAGTGAGTTGCAACTCACTTTTTTGCAGTATGATGATAGTAATATAACCATATACCTTAAGAATCTTAATCTCTTAATGATACATACTAAAATGCTAAGATACCTTGGATTTGCTTGAAAATAATTTGTGAACCAGGGTGGTGATAAGGATGGAGAAATGATAAGTCTGGTAAGTTGATAGTCATTGAAGATGGGTGATACCTATTTGGGGCTTAATACCATTTTCTCTACTTTGATATGCTTGTAATTTTCCATAATTGAGAAGTAATTCCTGGGGGGGAGGGGAACAGGCTTGTGTCAAAAGCCAACAATTAAAACAACAGTACATAAGGAGAAAGGTTATTCATTAAAAAAATAACATATGTGTGCCTAATATTTGTCAAGCACTGGGAATATAAGAGTGAATAAAACAGACAAAAGTACTTGCCCATAAAGGAACTTACATTCTAGTGGGTGAACAGATATTAAATAAGTACATACATTATATATCAGACAGTGATTAGTGCTGTGGAGAAAAAGAAAGTAGGGAAATGGGATTGAGGATACAAGGAGTCAGGAGAAAGTAGTTTTCTATTATAAAGAAAGTGGCAAGGAAGGGCTGGCCAAGCAAAGGGGAGTAGGAAATTAAATGACTGATAATTTATAAAATAGAAACGTAATAAATTTTCCAGACACTTAGAAACATGCATTGACCTCTTATACTGCAATGCAGGCTTCAGAGATTTTCACACTTCAGTCTAAGCAATGGAGATCTTTTTTTTTTTTTTTGCTTCATTCTCGAAAACCAAAAATTTACTAGCCATATTTCAAATTCCTCAGGAAACCTTGCTATATAGTTCTTTATGTTCTCTATTCATGTATGTAGATATTGAATAAGCTTAATAAGTTATATTTTATAGAGAACACGAACCTAAACATGAAACTGCTCACTCTGTCTATATCAACAATGTGATTAGTATCCCTCATTTCATCTGCTACTACATGAGCCCAAATTACCATCCACACCGAATTACTGCAACAGCTTCCCAACAAGTCACGTGCTTCTACCCTTTCATGTGGTCTATTCCCAAGACAAGAGCCAGAATGAACTTTCTGAAATATAAGTCAACCTGATCATTCTTCTTTTCAGAACTCTCTAATGACCTCTATTGTAGTCAGAGAAACATCTAGACTCCTGACATGTCCTAAGAGGCACTATTAAGGCTGCATCCCTATCATTCACTTCTAGCCATTTCCTACTACCCTTATCTTTATTTACTCTGTTCTAGATGCATTGACATCCCTGATGTTCCTCACTTGTCTCAGACATGCCTCCAACCTGGGTATTTATACTGACTGCTCCATCTGTATAGAAAATTTTTCACCAGATAGCCACATGGCTAACTTCCTCACCTCCTTCAATCATTTGATCAAATTATACCTTCTCAGTGAAACAATGCTCTTTCTTCTCTTCTACAAATTTAACCTTGGGTTAATGTTTTAACACTCTCCTCTAGAAATCTGACAAAGGTGGAAGAACAGCTATGGTACTAAGCAACTGTGATTATCGTAAAAACAACCCGTGACTGGTAAGTAGCACCTGGATTGAAAGTTAGGTGTATGAACTATAAATTCCTGGTTAAAATTTCAGGTTGGATTTCCCTGAAAGTGTTAACTCTTATAGGTAAACATATCCCTTGAAGGAAATGTTCCCATCTGAGATTATAACATGAGATACTGGGTCAAATTTGGAACACAAGGCTTCTAAACTTTGAGTGGATAATATACTTGACCAATTAAATCTCCTCTCCTCACACCTGAACTAAAACTTGGGCGCAGGTGCAAAAAAAAGACTGGCTCCTGGATGACAATGCAGATCGTTTCCACAACTACTCCCACTGAGGAGAAACATCTGACTGCTTTGCTGGCATGCTATTTTTCCTGACCAATATTCCTGTAACTGAAACTTATTTTAAGTCTGGCCTATGGTAATGTAGTTGAACCTAAGAAGATTTCCAGGTGATAATCACACCCCAAGCTGAACAGTACACTGGCTGGAAATCAGCTGTGAAGCAGACAGACAGGAATGTGGGAGACCATAAAAAAAGCCCTGAAAGAGATATATGGGCATGTGGACAGCCCAGGAATGCAAGACTAAAGGTCAGGAGCTGAAGTCTGCAGGCACTAAAAGAAACAACTGTGAGTAAGTTCATCTACATAGCTACCCTGCTGTTACCCACCCACATCTAGGATGTCTGCATCCTGCTTCCTGGCCTTCGGATAGATCCTGTGCAGCAAACTCTTAAACTCCCTACTACTGCTTTTTGTACCTGCTGGTGGGACTCAATATTGTCTGCATCTGCCTGGAGTGGAGGCCACAACCAATCAGCAGTAATTTCTGGAAAGCCCATCCTGAAAAAGGACAATGGCTGAGTCAGAGCCTTAAAACAAGCCAGAGCACTTCATACCAAGGCAACTCTGACAACAGCTGGAACATGTGAAAAACTATAGCTCCAGGTCCAGAATGTTGGGCCCAAGGACTCAAGATCTAGCTCTCAGGCTTCCTCCTATTTCTACCGTTTTTTCCCCTGGCCAGATTCCTCATCACCCACCCTCAGTCCAGATATTCTCTGGCCACCACAAAGCAGGTGCCATGTTCTAATATGCTCTTGGCCTAATCTCTCAATTTATATAAAGGGGATTCTTGAAACTGCCTGAAAAAAAAAAAAAAGCTTTTGAGTGGTATTTTGAAGGCAAAGACAACAGCTAACCTGTAATCACCCTCTGGCATTAGCCCCTGGGGAGAAGTTTATGATCTCCATTCAGAATGTTCTGTAGGATTTGGTTTCCTAATCAGCCAGTGGGCCATGTCAACAAAAGAATATACAGAGACCCTTCACAGTGTGACTCCTATCAGCTTCTCTAGCTTCATCTACCTCCACTCCAGATCCTTCCTGTCTTGCCTACTCCTGACATGCTGCACATTCTCACTATGCTCACGTCTACATATTAGGCCTTTTCACACGTCTCTGCTTTGTTAAATATTATTTTCTCTGCCTGGCATGGACTTTTCCATTTGGAATGGAAGTCCAACTCACTTTCTCCATTTGACTTAAAAAAGGTCCCTGCAGGCTAGCTGAGTCTCTTGACCTAAAGTTACCTTTGCTATAGGTGGCCCTCTCTCTAGCAAGTGCTAGAGTCCCTTTCCCTTTGGACCTGCCCAAAACTTCACTAAATTTTCCTCAAATTATTCATTTTTTGTGTGTTCCAACTCTATCCTACTGGGTTTCTAACAACATTTACGAAAATGTATTGAACGTTTTTACTTTTTAGTTTTTTTAATGAAGATTACACTTGCCTCAAAAGTGAAGACTCAATTATTTTATCTATTTGTTCAGTAGTTTAAGAAGTATTTATAAGTTCCTCCACTATTTCTAGGATTGTGCTAGATGCCAGGGACAAAATGACAAGCAAGAAAGGCCATGCCCTCATGGAATTTACTGTCTACTAAGAGTCATTAAAAGACTTCCATGGGATTTCTTAAGTTGGAAGGTCATATCACAAATCATATCAAACATTTTTTAACCTACCAGTAAAAGTTATGAAAGTAGTCTTACAAATTTGTGTAAAATTACTGGACACAAGTAGTACATGTAACTCATAAATTATGATTTTATAGCAATTATGCTTATTGAGGACTTTGAAATTAAGAAATAAACTTCTTAAATGTAATGAAATGTTTGTGAACATACAACTCAATAATGGAGTCAACATTTAATTATTAATTTGGATTTTCTTTATTTTTTAATTTTGGATTTTTTATCAATTTGAACTTATACATTTAGATTTTTAGTTTTATTTTCCCATTTTGGAATTTGGTAGACATAATAATAATAATAATATTCACCAATATCTGGCCCTCCTCTCCTCTAGGCAAATAGAAAGCTGTACTTCTCATTCCCTACAGTTGAGCAAAGCCATGTGATTGGTCCTGCCCAATGGAAGGTGAGTGACAAGGCAGAGAAAAGCCTGTGCTGAGCTCTTCAGGTTCTCTCTTACTCGATCTTGACAATCAGGGAAGCTGTGTTTTCTACATGATGCAATTTAAGAGATGATAGGAGTTCTATCAGTTCTTGAGGGACTTTGGGAACTCCAGAATGCCCTTTCTCTCTTTCTCTCTCTCTTTTTAATGTTTATCTATTTGAAAGAGAGAGAGAAAGAACACAAGCAGAGGAGGGGCAGAGAGGGAGAGGGAGAAAGAATCCTAAACAGGTTTCACACTACCAACGCAGAGCCCAATACGGGGCTTGAACTCACAAACTGTGAGATCATAACCTGATCTGAAATCAAGAGTCAGATGTTTACCCGACTGACTCACCCAAGTGTTCCCAAAATTCCCTTTCTCTTATCATTAACCTGAGATGAACATGTAACATAAGCTAGAAATAAAGTCTTTGGCATTAATACACTAAGATCTGGAAAATAATTGTTACTGCAGTACAATCTAACCAATGCTGACTAGTACAAAGCCTCATTTCAGTTTTTTGCAGGTCTTTTACATTTTCAGAGGCCCTGCTTTCAGGTTTTAGACACTATGCCATCACTACTTAATAAACGAAACAATCCTAAGTATAGTAGAGGAAATAGATCAAATCAGAAGTTAAAACTTAATAAATGCAATTCCTTCAACAAAGAGTTATTGGGATCATACTATACAGAAAGAAGATCATGTCAACTTCCCCTAAGTTTCATTGGTAGGATGAGAGTATAGTGGATACTAGAACAGATTCAGAAGTCTCCTAAGTAGGAGAAAGAAGAATGGATGCTCTTTAGACAAACATTAGTGTCTGCTACAGGGCAGCAGGTTGAAAGCTATAATGGTTTCTTTCACCAATGGTTCCAAATAAAAAAAAGGATATGATACTTCTGAAACTACCGAAATGATTATTTCTCTAAGAAGATAAACTAAGACACTGCACTGTGTTGTTTTAGTCTGCAGGCTATTAAGAGAGACTAAGGGGGATGGACTCCTATAAGGAAAAAGAGGCCATTCCATTAAAGAGATGAAAACACTTTCTCCTCAAGTGGGGTTCGAGAGAGAGAAAACCTGGCTACCTGAGAGATGACACTAACCAGGAAAAAACAAAAGAAAGAACACATGAAAAAAGTTCTTAAAATTTCTAGGCTAGGAAGATACACCGTCTCTTTTTGGATGCTAGTGATTCTATAGTTAAAACATTACCTTGCATAATGCTCCCTGGGGAGCTGAGAGACTGGGGCTCACACTCTTTTTTTCTGTTGATATTTGTACTTTTAAAAATACAGTATTCTATACATTGCAACAAAAGCAGGCAACAATCATTTTTTAATTGGTTTATCTCACCATAAAAAAATTAAAAACTCGACAAAATTTATGAAAGAATTATTTTTAAATATAATAACAGATACTACAGGACTGTGATTCCTTATGTTTACCCACCATTTCTGTCCAAAGGAACTGTCCAGACTACAAAGCAGGGAGGCATAAGCCATGTGAAGAAAGCTAGTCTACAGAACTGGGAGGCAAAAAAACAGAATTTGAGAGGCTGAGCAGCTGAAATTTGTGAGGCAGAAAACCAGAGAGAAGGTAACAGAACTAAGCAGAGAGAAAAAAATGCCAGAAATCTGCATCAGGATTGCAAGTTTTGGCTGATTCTAAGATGCCACACAGCTGGTAAAAGAGCAACTAAATGAAAAGAGTAAGTATCAGGTTGCTATAAACTATCTACTGGCAACATTGAATTATGACCAATCACAGTAGAAACTTCATGAACACCTGAGAGGTCCAATAGAGACACTGGAAAGGCCACACTTTAGTCTATTTTTCTTAGGTTCCCTAAAGAGGTTTCCAACTTAATTGCAGGGTATGTCTAAGTTTTTCCTCATAGAGAAAAAAGCAGTTTTCTTCAGCATCAAAATTGTTTTCTTTACCCTTAGATAACATGAATAAATTATTTGAATGGCAACAAATTCCAAAACAGAGAAAGGAAAAGAAATCTTAAATAGACTGATACCTATTAACAAAATTTCGATTGTAATTAGAAACCTTCCTAGAAAGAAAATGTCAGTCCAATTCTGCTTCATTCAGCTGGAGAATTCTGTCAAACATTTAAGAAAAATACAACATCAATATTAAAAAACTCTCCTAGGAAATAGAAGATGACAGAACACTTCCCAAGTCATCTCATGAGACCATAAAACCTAAAACCAAAACCTGCCAAAGACATTACAAGAGAAGAAAAGTGCAGGATAATAATCCTCAAAAACATAGATGCAAAAGTCGTTAACAAAATATTAACAAATTAAATACATCAAAACAGGAAAAGCTAAGTTATAGATAAATTAAGGTTTACCGCAGGAATGGAAAGTTGGTTTAATGTTTTTTAGTCAGTATAATTCACCATATTAACATATTTAGAGAAAATACTCATACAATCATCACAATAAATGCATATAATTAAATGAACTCAATAATTAAGTGAACTGAACCCAAATTAATATTCATTCATAACAAAAACTCCCAGAAAACTAGAAATAGAAAGAAATCGATCCTGATAAAGCACACTTAACAAAAAAAAAAAAAAAAGAACCCTACTGCTACATAACTCTTAATAGAGAATAAATAAACATGCTGCCACTAAAATCAGGAAAAAACTAAGTCAACCTTATAACAAATGTTCTAGCGAGGACAATTAATCAAGAAAATAATTGCAAAGAAAGAAATATATAGTCTTTAGTTACAGATAACAACATTATGTAAATAGAGAATTGCTTGCTTTTACTTATTCATTCCCTTAGCAGTGACCACTTTGGTTGCCTCTGAATGACAACAGTGATGAATTTCCTTACACGCATATGTAGAAAAATTTCTGTGTGATATGGGGGCACCTGGGTGGCTCAGTTAGCTAAGGATCCAACTCTTGGTTTCGGCTCACGTCATGATCTCACTGTTGTGTTCTGTGCTGAGAGCACAGAGTCTGCTTGGGATTCTCCCTCCCCCTCTCCTTACCCCTCCCCCATTCTCCCTCTCCCAAAATAAATTAATGAACAATTAAAAAAAAGAAAATTTCTATGTGACAGATACCCAGAAATGGGACTGCTGGTTCTTAGAGTACAATAATACTATTAATTTAATTTCCATAAATACTAAACCAGTTTCCATTCCAACTGGCAGTGAATTGTGTATTTTGAACTTAAATTTATTTAAAATGTGTTCTGCCATTTAAAGTGGCAGAATAATCTATTGGAATAATAATTTTGTTTTGTTTCTAGCTACTCTACAGCTACACTCATCAGGAAGAAAGGAAGATGTCATCTCCACCATCCAGTCAGGGGGTCAGGATTTGATTTCTCAGGCCTGGGCCAGATCTAACGGAGAATAAACAATCATATTGTGTGTCAGAGCCCTAAGGAGTTACCAGACAGGAATCCACTACCAAGAAGATAACCTCTAAAAAGGGCTTTATGTTACAAAGGTCTGGTCCATTTAGAGAATGAAAGAAGCTTTGGAAAGCAGAACAGAATAGAGGTTTTATGGAGTATGATCTGGCAGGCTGACAGTTGTTGATTCTCTAGGACTGCAAATTTGCCATGGGTATCAGGACTGATCTGCCTAAAATGCCTGTACAGTGAAAGGACGATAGAAGGCTCTGATTAGGTAAGAAATGTTAGGTTCCTGGAAGTCTAAGTGAGAGCCTCTGGTTAAACTTGGAAAAGAAGCACCCACTGGAGCAATTAACCTTCAATAGACTATTATGCTGGCCTTTAAGAACCATGAACATCTCCACCATTCTTGCAAAAGTCAAGCAAGGGAAAGAAATCAGTGAAATAAAATACCTGATAATGAACTTTCAAGTAATCTTCACATATGGGACCAGATTTAGCCTCATTCTGACCCCCACCTCCCAAAAAAGTAAATCCACCAAGGCACAGACTAGGAATCATTTTTCTTATCTCCGTACCTTCTTTCCCTTGTTTATCTCTTAGATTTCTACAGCTTTAAATGCCATCTATATGCTGATGACTTCTATTTTTGTATCCAATTAGGAAATGCACACACACTGCACGTATTCCCTATAACTATATCCCCTGCTTCTTCTTCATTGCACTCCCCATTGTTTGTTTTAACATGTTTGGTCTCTATCTTCCCAACTAGGTTGTATATTAAGCAAGGCAGGAACCACATATTTTTTATTTACCTAACACATACCTTTTGGTCTCTAATCTAGTACCTGATACAAAGTACATGATTAATAAACAATAAATGGATGTGTTGTTTCCCTGGAGTTATACAGCAATCCATCTTTGTTACATAAAAAAAAAAAAAAAAAAAAAACACTTCTTAAAATCTTCTCCCATTTGTCAAGCCACATCTACTTTCTTTAATATTCCTGGACCATAGGGGGGGCCTCTGTGACCTTTACGCCACCATTTTCCACTCTCATCCCTGATGCACAGAGGAGGACCTCCTCCCATAAAAATGCAACAATGTTAATGCTCTCTGACTGACTTATGATTCAAAAATATTTTTTGTTTTCTTTATAGGGGGTCTAGTTAAGGAGCTAAAAGCTTGCCATTGCTATTCAAATATGGAGTCTGAAATAGGTTTCCTGGGGAAGTAAATTACACCAGAACCCAGCAGAGAGTAGAGGGAAAGGGAGAGAGAACAGCCGTAATGAAAGGACGGAGGTCAAGACACTGAAAAAGAAGATATTTCTTGGTGCTTATCTGACGATTTTTCTGTTTAGACTGAAAGGTGACCCAATGGCAATAGAAAAGAAATGTTTTACATCATTCTCTGAACTATTAATATGTTTTGTAATAACCATTTGTAAGATTAGATTCTTTTGTGTAATATCTAGACTCATCCATTTCCAAATGTTTCTACGCAGAGTTACAGGCTAAAATAAACCCTCTGGTTCTCAATGAATTAGAATCATTCCTCAACTATCACTTTGCTAACATCTGAGTTAGGAACTACAGACCATAAATTATTTCCCATCATTCTATTTCAGATTGGAATAAAACATTACAAAAAATAGGTTTAATAAGAGCACTGTAGGAAGCGGCTAGGGAGAAAGAAGACAAGTGATAGGTAGTTTGGAATCTGCACTTAAGAAGAATCTGGGGAGAAGAATTTTCAGGTCCTGTTTTTCAGGGTCATGGAACTTTTCTCCAAGCCAGCAGGTAAGACAAAAGTTAATCTCCAGCATCCTCTACTTGGCTTTGCATGGTACTCCCGGCTTAAAATAGCCACATTAGATAATAAATGCCATGGCATTGCTAATTTATTTAGGTAAAAAGAGTCCTCATCTGTGATTTTCTCATCTATGTCCAGCCAACTGAACTTTGCCTGAGGCAGAGAACATGCTGGTGGTTACTAAACTATAACTGATCCTTGCAGGTTTAGCTCATTAAAAATGATTTTGGAGCCTCTCAGTACAATAAGCATGACCTGTTGTCACTAATTCTATTTTTATTTCTTTGGGATATCACCTAGAAAGGCTGCATTGAATAATAGCAAGTAACTGCAGCAAAGTGTGAGGGGATGTGAAGAACAGTCTTCCTAGGTTTTTGCTACATTCTCAAGAATAGGTGGGAAATGATGCTGGGGACTTTAAAGTCAGACCTGGATTTGTCAAGGGGAAGTTATTTACCATTGTGAGCCCAGGTTCTCTTATCAATAAAGGTGTAACAATAATATATATGTTGAAGAATTGTTGTTAATAATTAGAAAAAACAGAGGCACCTGGGTGGCTCAGTTGGTTAAGCATCTGACATAAGCTCAGGTCATGATCTCACTATGAGTTCAAGTCCCACATCAGACTCTGCTATCAGCACAGAGCCTGTTTCTGATCCTGTCTCCCTCTCTCTATGTCCCTCCCCTCTCGCACTCTCTCTCCCTCAAAAATAAATAAACATTTAAAAAATCAGTAGAAGAAACATGTATCTAATACATAAGGCATTTGATAGGGGGTTGATAAATGGCACTTGCTATATATAGCTCTCTGTAGCTTGCCAAAATAATTAAGTCCTCATTAAATCATAGTTTTTCCAGTGCATCTCTAAATTTTCATTAAGGGCTTACAGATACAAGCACAGTAGCAATCATTATACCATAGGAAGAGACATAACTATATTGAAAAATGGTAATAATAAAGTGACTCTGTTAATATTAGTAAAGCTTAAACCAGAATCAATCATGACTGCAAGCAAAGTGAGAGGGATTCTATTTCCAGCTATAGTAGCACAGCTTGTAACAAAGCAATGAATTTCACATCAAGAAAAACTAGGTGGGAAATATCTCTGTTTGAAAGCACTGAGGACTGCTGAGGCAACCAGGATTTAAAATGCCAAGATCCTAAAGAGAGGTGAAGCAGAAAGAGGCTAATGGGTAAGTTTCTCTTGGGGAATTCCTAATTCTTAGTGCTGGATGCAAGGCTAAGAATCTGGTCAGGGTGCAGTTGCTAAGAGGCAGAGTAGCTGAAAGAATTTTTGGTAACGTCACAGGGCAGAAAAGACAAAAAAAATAGGGTCCAGAGTTACCAACATACCAAAAATAGGAGGAGGCACAAGGCAAGCCTGACCCACAGTCAAATTTTTTAAGATAAACAAAGCAAAACCTAAGTTGAACGCCACTTAAAGGTATGGTGTTTTCAATAGTCTGACAGTGTCATGGAGACAAAAGACTACATGACCCAACAAAAGAAGGGGTCTTAATGAACACCCCAGCCTCTCTGTTAAAATCCTTGGAGGGCCCCCCACTCATGTTCCCTCTCTCAAAATAAGTAAATTTTTAAAAAAGTAGCTTGCCAATTTCTATGAAAAGCTACTGAGATTTAGGCAGCTCTTCCTGCCCACAGGTCCTGTCCCTGTGCTTTAATAAAATCACATTATGCACCAAAAAAAAAAAAATCTTCGGAGGACTATATCCCCAATAATGGTGACAAAGTGTATATTAGTCAATAAAAATTGCAACACAGATGATTTATGGTGACTCAGTTGTTCATCAAATTAAGATGACCTGACCCCCCACCCTAGCTTTCTAACAGAGAAGCGGGTGAACCCTTTCTGCGGAAAGATAAAAAGTATCTGGAACCTCTGCAATTTTTCATATACAATGGAAATCATTTAATGGAAGATGATAAGGCATGCCAAAAATAAACAGAAAACCCAGATGATATAAACAGACCTTTGGATTATATACATTAGTGCTCTCCAACAGTGCTTTCTGCAATGATGGTCACATATGACTACTGGGTACCTGACCTGAGGAACTGAAATTTTAAAATTTTATTGTCCCATTTACATTCATATTCATTTTTTTAAAGAGAGAGAGTGTGAGCAGGGGGAGAGGGGCAGAGGGAGAGAGAGAGAGGGAGGGAGAGAGGGAGAGAGAGAGAGAGAGAGAGAGAGAGAGAGAGAGAGAGAATCCCAAGCAGGGAGAGAGAACCCCAATGCTAAGCATAGAGCCAAATAGGGGACTTGATTCCATGACCCTGGGATCACGTCCTGAGCTAAAATCAAGAGTCAGACAGACTGAGCCACCCCAGTGCCCCTACATTCACATTCAAATTTAAATAAATATACGTATCTAACGATTACTCTATTGGACAGCACAACTTTAACCACTAATAGAATGAGTAATTCTTTTTAAATATATTTTTTTTATTTCTAGGAGAGAGAGAGAGACAGCGTGAGCAGGGGAGGGTCAGAGAGAGAGGGAGTCACAGACTGAAACAGGCTGCAGGCTCCGAGCTGGCAGTCAGCACAGAGCCCGACGCGGGGCTCGAACCCACGAACCGCGAGATCATGACCTAAGCGAAAGTCGGAAGCCTAACCGACTAAGCCACCCAGGCGCCCCTAGAATGAGTAATTCTAATGCTGACAAAGAGAAAGGATAAAAAAAAAATTTGATTAATCCAAAAAAGGAAGAAAAAAGCAACACAGAGTAAGACAAAGTATAACAGTCAGTATATACTCAAATATATCAGTAACTGTGTTATAAAAATAATCTATACTTTAATAGAAAAATAAAGATTGTCACACAGAAAAAAAGATACTATATACTATATATGACCATCCTATTCAATTATGGGAAGTTCCTTAAATGCCACCTCTCTCCACTCTCCTTCTTTTCCTCTAGAATTCTCATTATGCTAAACATACACTCACCCCATTAGTTTATCCTGTGTGTCTTAACCTTCTTTTCTCTGGTTTTCATTTTATTTATCTTTGCTGCATTTTGGTATTCTCAACTTTTTCTTCCACGTCAGTAATTCTCATTTTACTATTACTTATCATTTAACCCTTCCATCAAATTCTTAATTTCAATAAATTTCATTCCTAAGAGTTTTCAATTATTTTTCCACTTCACATATTCCCAGATCACAATATCCTATTCTTTCCTTTTGATTTTTACTCTTCCTTTTGTCCACTTAATAGTGTTAAGCACAGTTACCATACAGTATCTTTCAGATTTTTATATTTTCTCAGGTACTTAAAGATTTAATCTTCTTTACTATGTTTAATTATTCTCATGTGGTGAATTATTTTCTTCTATGATTTATAGGTTTCAGTCACTAACTCTTATTCAGAGTCTCTTTGCCCTGGACTGTTGGCAGTGTTGCTACAAAGAGTTTTACTACTGCTGGACTTCCCATGGTTTATTGGTGTGAAAGATGAGCGTTCACATTAAAATCCTACCAAGAAAGTCAAATAAGACTTCACATCTGAATATGGAAAAATCTTAGAGCTTTGATTTATCAGGGGACTTTTCATTAGTTTTTGTTTTACTGTTTAGTTGTTCTAATTCCCTGTTCACTGATAGAGAGTAGTCTAAGGTCCTTTTATGCAGGGACCTCAGTTCTAACTTTCTGCCTCACACAAGCCAAAGTTTTGTTTTCTGTCCCCAGGAAATGTTTGACACTATAGCCTTTAGCTCCTAGGTGCTATATACAGTCAACAGCCCCCCTTCTCCAAGACACCATAGCATCATTTGGTAAGTTTATTGTTCTAGCTTTAACTTTCCTTTTCTTGAACCCAGTGACATCATATTACAAATAAGTTTGGGGGGTTTTTTGTTTTATTTTTGTTTTTTTTACCCACAATTTCTTTTTGGTTAATGGAAATAAATAACTCTGCTTTGACTTAGCCCAGCAGGCTCCCAGAACTACCTGCATGATTTCTACACTATACTTTATCCTCTCTCTGCTTCTACTCCTAAATTTGTTCAGGTCAGCTGCTCCTGTGCCCCCTCAGATCTAGAAGTTTCATTAGCTTACACAAAATTTCCATTCATACCAATCATATCTACTTTTTTATAAACTGCATAAGGAAGAAAGAGAATCTCATTATAGTATGCACTCCTATCTAGTCTTTTGTTTTGTTCTGGTTTTGGTTTTGTTTGTTTTTACTCCCAGTTATTCTTTCCTAGTGTATAGAAATGCAATTAACTTTCTGTATTGACCCTTTGAGCCTTTGCTCAATCCATTAACTCTTTTAGTGATTTTAAGTATCTATAGGATTTTCTACATGGACAAACATATGGCCTGAAAATAAAGTTTAACTTCTTCCTTTGCAATCTAGATGTCTTTTTATTTTCTTCCCTTATTGCAGTAGTTAACAACCTCCAATACAGTGATGAATAAAAAAGGTAAGCACTCTGTCACCAAAATAGCTTATGCCTCATGCCTTCTTATGCCTTCTAGATTTTCAAGGAAGGAGTTAAGCATTAGTTCACTATTTACTCTATTAAGCTCTCTAAATAAACTTATGAGAGCACACTCACCCACATAGGTTTCCAGTGCAGAGCAAAGAATTGCCTACTCTTCTATCTTGTAGATATAAGGCAACAGTGAAGTTGCTTTCTCCCAAGAAATTTCTTCACTAATTCTCACCAGTTTACTTTGATCCTCTTATATTTGTAAGTTAGGGTTTCTTCTTTTTTTAAATAGACATGAAACTAATTTTTGGTTATTTCTTTTGAGAATCTGAATATGGTTAACGCCATATCTCACTTTTTCTTTATCTAATAGCTGTATCTTTACACTTTAATCTAAACTTCTGAAGTAATATCCTTTAAAGTGTTGTTACATCAGCATCCTTTATTCTTTTGTACAACTGTCCCTCAACTGCAATTGAACCAGTAAAATTTATTTATTTTTTTTAATATATATATATTTTTTATTTCTAGGAGAGAGAGACAGCATGAGCAGGGTAGGGTCAGAGAGAGAGGGAGATATAGATTCTGAAATAGGCTCCAGGCTCTGAGCTGGCAGTCAGCACAGAGCCCGACACGGGGCTTGAACAGACGAACCACGAGATCATAACCTAAGCAAAAGTCGGACGCATAACCGACTAAGCCACCCAGGCGCCCCTGAACCAGTAAAATTTAAACTGTGGACCAATGTGATGGTCTGTCTTCACTCCTTAGTCAACTAGAAAGCTGAACACTGAGAAGAATACCTCAAAACCATACTAACCTGATCAAATGTGATCTCTCACCTTGGCTGAACTCTCATTTAGAGTTTCGATCCTTTACTCATCTTCAGCCACTCTGCAATTCCATATCAAATAATGACTTATCTACACTTTCTTCTACAGCTCCTACTCAAAGTTTCCTGTTAAATCAAGAGACTTAAGCCCATCAAGCATGTCGTTTCTCAATATTCTGCTTCCACACACACATTCACATACATCTCCACTTTCTTTCTTTTAAGCTCGGAATTTCAGTGTCCCAACTCCTGAAAGTGAACTCCTCAATATGTAAGCTTTAGCTTATTTCCTTCTTCCTTTGTGAGTCCTTTTCTCTAATATCCTCTCTTGGATACCTTCAAATTTTTCACTGGTCTTTCCCACAGCTGGCAAACATACTCAATTGTCTTTCTCTTCCTAAAAGTAAAACAGTATCTTTTTTGCCAGAATCTTCATCTAATTTTGGACCTCTTTCTTCTCATTGAAAAAATTTGAAGGTATTATTCTTTCTGACTGTACTTTCCAATCATTTTTCAACCACTTGCAGTCTAGCTTCTACTCAACCATTTTACTAATATTGTTTTTATTTAGATTTAAAAAACCAACTCCTGGTTGTCAAATCCAATAGACAGTTTCCAGGATATATTTTAAGGAATTCTCTGCTGCAAATTCCTTACTTACTATTTCCTTCTTTCTAAATATTTCCTTTTTCTCCCATAGTACTGTACTCTCAGAGTTCTCTAGTTTTTGTCAATCATTTCTGTATCTTCTATGTAATATTTCCCAAGATGCTGGCTCCCACTCAGCATCTTTCTTTGTTAGCATACTTTCCTTGTTAGAGCTCACTTACTATATTTTTTTTTAATATTTTTTTATTTATTTCTAGAGAGAGAGAGAGACAGCGTGAGCAGGGAGGTCAGAGAGAGAGGGAGTCACAGACTGAAACAGGCTCCAGGCTCTGAGCTGGCAGTCAGCACAGAGCCCAACGCGGGGCTCGAACCCACGAACCGTGAGATCATGACCCAAGCGAAAGTCAGACGCTTAACCAACTACGCCACCCAGGCGCCCCGAGAGCTCACTTACTGTCTTTATTTAATTGAAACTTAATGAAGCACAAATCCAATTATTCAGCAATAGTTTTAAAATTCATACATTAAGTTGCAGCTGGACATTGTCCTGTGGTCATCCCACAGTCCTCATTCTATATATCATCAAATTCATACCAAATGAAATTGATCATCTCCACTGGAAGAAGTACCCGTGCTCTGTATTCTCTGCTTCAGTTGGAGGCACCATGATTCGCCTATGATAGAAAGCTGGGAATTATTCTTGACTCCCCGCCTCTCCTCCACCTTTCATATCCATGTACAGTATAGCTTGGTGATTTAGAGACTAGTACCAAACAGATTTCTGCTCATAATGCCTTACCTATAGGTAAGATGAGTGAGATAGGTAAGATAGGTGAGATGGCAATTTTATATGGGTCAATCTAATTCTCAGTCTCTTTAAGCTTCTTTTTTTTTCTTCCATCTGTAAAATGGGGGAAGTATGATACATATCACATGAGAATTGTCATGAAGACTAAATAAGGTAATGCATATAAAACATTCATCCTTCTGCTTAATATATAAGTGCTCGATATATATAGCTAGTTTTATCAAACTCATGAAGCCCTATTTCCAAAATATATCATGAATTTATTCCCTCTATCTCATCACTATTTATTTACTCATTCATTTATTGATGTAGCAGATTTTAATTGTATAACCATGTGTTACAGGTACTAAGGCATGGGAATTACCTCATTTAATCACCTTGGGAATTCATGGCGAACAAAGTAGACAAGGCCCCTGCTCTAGTGGTACTTTCAGAATGGAGGGGAAGATAGGTTGTTAGAAAATAATCAGATGAAGTCATTTGATTTGTACCCTATGATTTGTTTTGGTTAGGGACAGAACACATTTTCCATGTCCCATCCCCTTACCCCAGGGTCCTAAGTGAGGGAATGACACATTGTAAAACCCAGAGAAGTGAGAAATGTTGAAGAAACTTCTGCCAGAGTAAGTCATCTAAACCACAAATCTGACTATGTCACTATGCAAACTATTCTATGGCTTTTCATTACCTTGAGAGTAAAGTTAAACTCCATAGAATGATAGATTTCCCACCTCATTTGTTAGCACTCTTTATATCATTTTATGTTTTAACAATATTAAACTATGTCTATTTCTCCTACAGGCCATGCTTTTTAATGTTTCTATGTCTTTGCTTTTGTAGCCCCCAAAATGCCCTTCACCCTCTCTCTGCCTTGGTAACTTTATACCAGCTGGGATTCTTGTGGCTGCAAAAGAAAGAAAGCCTACTTCATACCAGTTTGAAAAAAAGAGACTTACAAGGATACTAGGGTGTCTCATGAAGACAAAAAACAGGGAAGTGGCTGAACATATACTCTGGGCGACAACAGAAGCAGAGGCTTGAATGCTGGAAGGACATGTTCTCTCCAGAGTTTGTACTTCAATTTTTGCGTGTCAGTATAACTTAGGTTATTATTGTTGTTTTCCTCTAACAAAAGGCAGAAAACAAAGCAGGTGACACTTCTCCAGTTTCACTGGGTCCCATGTTGAAAAATCCTAGGGAGGAATACTGATTGACCCAGCATGTTTCTTTTTTCTTATTAAAAATGTTGCTTTATTTTTGAAAGGGGGAAGGTAGGGGTAGAGAGGGCAACAGAATCCCAAGCAGGCTCCATGCTATCAACACAGAACTCACAAGCTGTGAGATCATGACCTGAGCCAAAACCAGGAGTCAACGCTTAACAAACTGAGCCACCCAGGTGCCCTAACCCAGCATATTTCAGATGTCTACTTGTGGACCAAAAATTTGTAGTCTAGGAATGCAGTATAATAGTGTACTGAATGGCTGTTCTCAATATAACCATGTGAAAAGGGGAGAGAAGATTAAAGAATACATTGAATATATTCCTATTCCTTTATGACTTAGCTCTGGTGGACCTCCTCCAGAATCACTCCAGATGCTGTGATTGGGTTGAAGGCTTGTGTTCCATGCGCTCTTAATGCCCCACCCATATGCCTAATTGTCTAACACTGCCATTAAGTTTTTCAATGATCTGTTTCTGTGTCAATCTCTCATGAACTCTTTGAGGACAAGTGTGTATCACATTATACCCCAAACTCTAAAGACACCAAAATAAAGCAATAATGAATGTGTAAATACTGAAGATTTCTGGAAAAATGAGTAGATGTTTACTTCAGCTGATATATGGATTTTATTTCTAAAACTTTATGTAAAAAGTCATTTCAAACTTTTTCTGTATTCAGTATATATTCATCCTCTTACATAGCAAAATCAAGTGACAGATCATTCTAAATCTCTCTTTGAATTATTAAAAGATAATCTATATATTTGATTACATATATTGAAAATCACTTAAGTTACCCAATGTTATGGATAAAAGCATGTGAAAGCCACAGAAATAAATTCCTAATATGCTTAAAGACTTTACAAACCTAGTTCATTAGATAGCCTATTGACCAATAAGTTAAATAAAATTCCAATTCATTGATAGAAGCATTCTCTATCCTTCCCTCAAAAGCAGGAAAAGGTAATATTTTTCTCACCACTGTCAAGGAATAGATCAATATGTATAAAAAAAATAGTAAAAGGTAAAACAGTAAGGAGAACTTGGTGAAAATTGGCAAAACAGTGTTTCGCTCTCCCTCTGCTGGCTCCTAGGAAGTACTGCTGTTCAAAGATGGGCCTGAAGGCCTAATGAGGATTCTCTCATGCAATCCCTAAAAATATTTAAAACTGTTCATATTGTTCTTCTAAATAAGCCCTATCTCCTGACAAAACATCCCCACCAAAACCAGCAATACCTATTCCTGTCACTAATAATGGTCAATATAGACAAGCCAAAATATGTAGACTCTAATAGCTTGGCTCCTAATTTTCCAAGAGAGTAATTCAAAGGAGAGTTATATGTAATATTATATTTTCTGGTTTTCTAAAAATATGATCTTTACTCATAGATTGTGTTGTAGGCTGGTAAGTAGGCAAACACTGCACATTGAGTTAGATGATATGGGTATGAGTCTTCTTTTTCTTTTCCTATTACGTACTGGTTGTGTAACCTTTACTAATTGTCACTTAAAAATTGGTTGTGTAATATTACTATTTTTGGAGCTGAGTTTTATCAACCTCTAAATGAAGAAGCTGTGCAACAGAACTGTTGGATCATTTTCCAGTTCTAATATTTTATGATTTTAAGGGCTGTTGAGTTACAAAATTTTAATGATTTATTTCTGCTTTTTCTTTATACCATTTGGGTAATTTTCAGACATAACCAAAATGGTCGAAACCATTTCTGTGATTATCAGCTTCCTTCCTTGATGCTGTGCCAAACACTGTGGACACGCAAATGAATCTTAATTGATACAATAATGACTATGATGGCAATGAAGAGCCCAGGGATTTTAATTTGAGCCAAATTCTCTCCTGGTTATATGGCTAGTATTTTGAGTAGCAGCTGTGAACAGATCTGCATTTCCTTCCCCACGCCACCCCCACAACAGTCTGAAATTTTTGCTTCAAATGAGAAAAATCAGAGAAGACGCTAAAAATGCAACTTCAATCTGTCCTACTGGGCAGTCATTAAATTTCCTATATCACATTTCTTTCCATCAATCGACTTTTAAATATCGTTGTTAAGGAAGGAGGGTACAAAGTGGTGACAGGGAAGTCAGGAGATACAGGTTCAAATACTTCTCAGGTTATATCCATCTTTCAAGATTAGAACATAGCATGCTGTGAATGACAGAACATATGTGAGCTGATCACTCCAGTGTTTCCAGATACATTTGGAGGTTCATAAATAGTAACAAGAATAATTACAACTACCAGTTATTGAGAGTTTACTGTATGCTAGGCACTTACCATATATATATACATATATATGTCTATATACATATATGAATGAGATATATACATATATATGTCTATATACATATATGAATGAGATATATACATATATATGTGAAGGGTATCGTGATATTGTAATCTATAACAAGAAATTTATATTTGGTCTTGATCTCCTTTCCCGACAGGAATTTAAAATCCTTGGAATTTCCTAAGTGGTAAATGTGATAAAAGTGTCTTGTGATTCATAACAAACCCCTTATAACCACACCATAGTTTATGTTAACAAAGGGACTATTGAAAGGCCACCAAGATTGGGGAGTGGTTACTTTCTCCACCTCTGGGAGGGAAATGGCACTGCAGATTAAGTTTAATCATCAGCAGCCAATGATTTAATCAATCATACATACTTAATGACCTCTCCATAAAAACCCGAAAGCATGAGGTTCAGAAAATCTCCCAGTCTGGTGAATACTCCTAAGGTTCTAGGAAAGTGGTGTGTCCCAGAGAGGGCATGGAAGTTCTCTGTGCCTCTTCCCACATTTGTCCTATGCATCTCTTAGACCTAGTTGTTCCTGTTACACCATTTTCTTTTTTAGAAGATTTATTTTTTAATGTTTGTTTTTGAGAGAAAGCACACATGCAAGCGGCAGAGGGGAGGAAAGACAGGGAGACACAGAATCCAAAGCAAGCTCCAGGCTCTGAGCTGTCAGCACAGAGCTCAATGCAGGGTTCAAACTCATGAACTGCAAGATCATGACCTGAGCCAAAGTTGGACACCTAACCGACTGAGCCCCCCAGGCACCCCTATACCATTTTCTAATAAACTGGTAATCCGTTAAGTAAAATGTTTTTCTGAGGTCTGTGATCTATTCTAGCAAATTAATCAGACCTAAAAAGGGGATGATGGGAACCTCTGATTTATAGGCAGTGAGTCAGAAGCACAGCTAACAAGCTGGATTTATAATTAGCATCTGAAGTGGGCAAGGGGCAGTCTTGTAGGACTGAACCCTTAACCTGTGGGACCTCATAGGATTTCCCAGCTGGTGTCACAGAATTGGTATACCTATTAGTACTGCTGCAGCATTAATTGTGTCTCCATTACCTAAAACTTAGTCACCAAAAGAAATCACAGATTTTTTTTGTTTCAAGTTAAAGTTGTTATAGATATCTCAAAATATCATTTATACTCATCACTACTTCGAAATTATGGTAGTGATTAGATTTGGTCCTAGGCTATGCCATCTTTTGCATTTTTAAACATATCTGCAAATTTTTTTTTTTTTTATATTCCTCCTGTCAATAGGTAGAAGCCATGTTCCCACCTCGTGAATCTGGACCACACTCAATGACTTGCACATAACCAACAGAATGAGATAGAAGTGACAATATGGGATTCCAGGGGATAAGTCATAAAAGGCAAAACAGCTTTCACCTTCCTTGCTGGAACACAAGCACTGGGAGCCCTAAACTACCATGTTAATAACTCCAGCCACCCTATGGCTACCATGCTGTGAAGAAAAGCAAGCAAGCCTAACCAGAGACCACATGGAGAGACCTGAAAGACAGAGAAAGCAAGCAAGCTGGCCAGTCCCCAACTGTTCTAACTTCAATTGGTAGAAGCAGCATGTGTATTACAAGGGCTCTCTCCTATGGCTGATGGAACATGAACTATTCCCAGCCCTGTGTAAGCATCAGAAATTGCTGGGCCTGCTGCTTTTTTGGTGGTCCTTTCCCAAGCCTCATGAAGTTTCAGTCTTCCATTGTGCAGATCAATACTCAGCCAAAGGACAAGGGGGAAAGGCACACCTGGCCAAACAGACCTCAAAGACTCTCTCTGTGCCTCTTACTCCTCTCTGACATCTTCCCATTGGCTTCCTTCAATTTCCATCCAGTCTCTCCCACTCAGTGAAAACACTGGTTTCAGTTTAGGTTCCTCCCTGCTCTGTGTCCTGACTGCTGCCTCCAGGAAGCAGGCTGATGTCATTGTAGGACTTCCCTTATTTCTCTTCTCTCAGGGATCACAATTCTGTATTGCCTGCTGTCTAATATCTGACAACAGTGATGTCACATATTATGCCCAATTTTCTAGTTGTTTTGTGGGGAGGGCAATTCTGCAAAAGCAGAGTTCAAATATAACTGTTAAATTTTAAATGAAAAGCTGAATTATGCTGTATGATCTTAAATTAATACTCAAAAGTACAAAGAAAGCCCCTCATACTATACTATTAATAGCAAAGATTCTTTAAAATGTTCTCAGAGTTAGCTGTTATCACCTCTAACTTCCAATTCTTTATCTAGGCATATTTTGGCTTCTTCACTGAAAGAGCTCCTATCACAAGAACTATGACCACCCTTATTATTATAGCTAAAGCTTACACTTTAGTTCTTTGCTTACTTGACCTTCTACAGTTGTGAGATCCAATATGGTAGTCACTAGCCAGCCATGTGTAGCTCCTGAGTACTGGAATTGTGGCTAGTTCAAATTAAGGGTGTTGGAGGTATAAAATGAACACCAGATTTCCAGGACTTCATATGAAAAAAAGGATGGAATATGCCTCATTAATTTTACATTAATTACATGTTAAAATGTTTCAGATACAATGGGTTAAACAAAATATATTTCTAAAATAATTTCACCTGTTTCTTTTTACCTGTTTACTATTGCAACAAGAAAATGTATTACCTAGGTGACTTGCATTATACTTCTAATGGCCAGTACTGCTAATTATAGCAACCTCTTGTACTAATAAAACCTCTGTTTGCAACTCTCTCCTTCCGTGGATTTTGGGACTTTACTCTTCCCTTCTTTTCTTGCTACCTCCCTCTCTGCTCTTGAGATCTCTCTTTTGAGACCTAAAACTATTGTTCTCAAATTGTGGCATGCTGCAAGTTCACCTAATTGCTTGCCAAAAATGCAGATTCTTAGAGTTTATCTGAAGATTCTAGTTTAATCTGGTACAAACATTCCTCATTAAGAAAATTCTGGGGCACCTGGATGGCTCACTTGATTAAGTATCCAATATTGGCTTAGGTCATGATCTTGTGAGTTTGAGCCCTGCATTGGGCTCCCTGCTGTCAGCACAGAGCCCACTTTGAATCCTCTGCTCTCTGCCTCTCCTCCACTCGTACTCTCTCTCTCTCTCATAAATAAATAAACATTAAAAATACACATGAAAATTCTTATCTTCCAGCTCAAATTCTTCTCATCCCCTCTCTTTTTTCCACCTGCTTAGCGTACATTTTGGGGGTATCTCAAACTTAACATATTCAACGTTTAATTCTTTGTCTCTATTTTCCTACTTTTACCTTTGTCCTCCCAGTTACCCAAGCTTGGTTACTCCTAGTTAGCAAGTTACTCATTCCCTCCTTCTTCCTCACATCTAATCAGTTATAAAATCCAACTAGATTGAATTGCTTAACCTCTATCCTCTCTGTGCTTCCTTAAACCCCTTACTTCAGGGTTTCTCAATCTTGGTACTACTGATATTTTAAGCCAGACAGTTCTTTGTTGTGGGCGATTGTCGTGTGCATTGTAGGATGTTTAGAAGTTTCCCCGTATTTATCAGTAGAACCCCCTAGTTTGAACAATGAAAAATGTCTCCAAATATTATCAAATGTATCTGAGGGTGGGGGAGTCACCTCTAACTCCATAGAACCACTGCCTTGGCTGATTGAAGCCCTCATTATTGATCAGCTGCATTAGGGCAAGAGATTCCACCTGGCCCTCCTGCCCAGGACTGTACCCCTTATTTTCTGCATTATAGTTTTATAGTTTTCTTCAGTATAAACCTAGTATCTTTAATATGCCATAAAGAGGGTACTGTCTGTCCTCTACTTACCTCTCCAGCTTCTCATCCCAACTATACTGAATTCCTTGCAGTTTCCTTCAAGATGGAAGAAAGTCATAAGAAGTGTTAGTCACAAGAAGTGCTAAGTACACTAGTAGCTTATGAGACAAATGCAAAGCTCCTAGGATGTTTTATATATAGAATATGAGTAACTACGTACTTTCTGAAACACAGGCAGAATTATGTTAAATATACATAGTAAGTTAGTAAACTATAAGGCATGCCAAAGCTAAATAAAAAATATGATGGAAGACGGTCATTTATAGTCAAACAGGAATGGAAAAACAGGTATGAATAACTGTGCCATCTCTGGGCTGAAAGTTTTGTCAGCCCTAAATTAGCTATCCACAAGTAACACTTAGTATAGTCTCATGTGCTCTATCCAAGAAATGCAAATAAAATTAACATCTGTTCATGGCTCTGATTGCAGCCAGGCATGTTTCCTTATATCTATCCAACAGAGCAGGTGTGAGCCATTGGCCCAAAGCACTTTCCACCTGTGGGCCTCCTGGCTCTAACCTCAACTCTAGTTCTCATAAGCATATTATCAGTGGAAAATGCTGATGTGGCCCGTAGAACATACAAACATTGCATGATTCAAGTGGTGGTGTCCTTCTACTTGCTTACACCCTATCCTAAGTGTGTCAACTCACTCTAACTCTTTCCCCTGCCTGGGTATCTAAATTGATTCAATAAACCATGTTTTTCAAGCATCGTAATTTGGTCTGTGAGTCTTCTGTTTCATTACTGCTAGACTAGCTTAACTAGTAGTGTACTTGGAGCCACGGGTGCATCAAGTTAGTTTTCCACACAACAGCTCAATTCAAGCATTAATCTCCCTACTGAATATCATTGCTTTCATGTGTCTCTTTATATTCTGTTCATATCCTTGATATGATATATGATCTATTATGGTATTTATCACATCAGGCTGTGATTAACTCTTTACTCCTATGTCTCTCACTAATGTATGAGTTATTTCAAAGTAGAGATAAATTTTATTCTTTTTGTTTCATTATTTCTTAGCAAAGCACCAAAGACAAAGTAACAAAAGAATGTGACCTCTGGCAGACACAGTTGAAGGGATTATCTTTTTTTTTTTTTTTCTTTTTTTGGCTTTTTCCAATTCCCTACTTCTAAGATCCACTTGATTTAGTAAGCAGCAAAATCCAGCCTGGGTGCAGAGCAGAAAAGAAATGGTAGGAAGGGCCATAGGCTCACTGCAGAAAACAACTTACAGTACGTGTGTTCTGTATTACTAACAAGCTGGGGCCTTGGTGGACCTTACGTTCTTTCCCTGTCTCACATTTTTCACTTGGGTGGTCAAAAAAAAAAAAAAAACTCACAAAAAACAATAGTTTGAGTGTTCCCCTTCTCCTATCCCCACCTGAAAATGGCTAAAACCTGAGCCTTTTCAGTCTAAGGAATCACAACCTCTCAAAGACTCTAGATGAATAACACCCACCTCAAAAACTGAGCGCCTAAACTATGGCTGACTAGGGATACAGGAAATAAACTGCGTCTTCCCTCAGAAAATGTACACGCATCTTCCTGGAGCCTACATTTTACTCAAAGTAATAAACACATCTATTTTTACTGTTTATCATTTAAAAATAAAAATTATATATATTATTTATATAGAATTTAAAATATATTTTGGAATATATTTCGTTTGAACAAAAGAAATCACGTAAAACGTGAGACTATGTATAAAGGGGCTGTTCTTGAAGTTCTTGTAACTCATTCATTTCTCCAGAGATTAGGAGAAATGGGGTGCAAAAATTTGGCCTCACGCACAGGCGTAGGGATTTGCGAATACAGTCCAAGTTAGTCGAACCGTATTTCGTAAAAAATGGTCCCAAGGAGCTCCCAACTCCCTAACCTGAAAAAACAAACAGTAAATACTAGACAGTTCCTGAAGCAATCATTGCCTCACCTTGCGTCTTCTGCCAATTAACGTCGCCCCGCCCTTTCCTCCCAGGAGGCGGGCCAGTCTCCGATCCGCTCTAGGCTTCTCCAGGGCGTCGCTTTATGGTAGCGCTGAGTCTCTCTAGCCCTTGCCTGCCGTCCTCTCAGTGGTAGGACGGAAGAGAGAAAAAAGCTGGCCGCCAAATCGGCTCTACTTGAAGGCGGGTGCAGCCCAACCTCGGCCGGGGAGAGCTCGAGCTAAGGTGGAAGGGGCCCTGGGGAGGCTCTGGGAAGGGCGGGAGTGTGGAGACGGGTCCTTGGGTGGGAGGGGGGCCCGGGCCGGTTCACGGAAATCCTAAGGAGAGGTGGGAGAAGAGGCCCGGACACATGAAAGAGATCAGCTGCTGCCTGGGGCCTCCTTCGGCCGGCCACCCTGCAGTGGCTCCGACTTCCCCCAGTTCATCTGAGGCCCCTTGTGTCAGGGCCCAGCACAGTTCACGGCCCATCTGTCTCCGCGGCTTTTCGCCTCTTTTCGGGAGACCCGGAGCCCTCAAAGCTATGATTTAGGCTTGTAATATGTATATAAGGGATATTATGGCCCTGAATCTCGTCCACAGCCCTTATCGCTCCTGGTTCGTTTTCATTTTTTAATGAGATCCTCCCAGCACTAGCCGATTGAGCCTTGAGGCCGATCAGTATTCGATTTTCCACCCAGTAGCATGAACACAGGAAGTGCTTATTAGACGTATTTGGTAGCTTGACACATTATGATGTGGCTGTCAACTAGGGCCGTTATGCATGTGACCACCACGCTGTTAGGGTGGGAATAATTAAAATGCAGCATCCTGGGGACCTAGTCACCCTGATTTGAAGAGAGCCATCCTTGATGTGAGATTGTGACAGTTTCCGAACATGTATTCGAAAGACATTGTTTACCTAGTGCTAGTACTATGCTAGCTAGAGAAGCTACAACTGTAAACAGGAATTAGTTCATTCCTTGTCCTCAGAGGGCTTAATATATTATTGAAAAACAACAGAAATCCCGTGGTGATGAGTGCTAAGAAAAGGGAAGTCCCTGAAGTTCCTCTTATTGCCTTGGGTGATGCATAAAATAAAAACGTAAAGCTTCTGCCTTTCAACAGCTGAGAATAGAGAAAACGTTTTAATGCTCCATGAGATTGTTCTGCAGACACAGAAGACCTATAATAATAGTATTTGACGAAGGCACAGCAGATAGGTGAAGGCAGTGGTGCTGCCCTGAAGAATAAGTTAGTATTGCCTGGCGCAGAAAGGGCCATTGGCTTTCCAAGCAGGAGTCATAAAGTGTAAAAGAACTTTGCAGGTAGTGTTCAGTCTGTGGTATGTGGCATTTGAACAAATAATGCCATGCTAGAGAGTCCAGGCTCTTATTTTCTAGGAAGAGATGAAAGTATTTTCAACAGAATGATTCAGAGTTCAGTTTCACAATCACCTACTCAACAACTGGTTTGGGCCACATCCAAAACCAGGTAGAACAAGGAGAGCTTTACTCCTTCTTCTTGGTCTAGAAGCAGTCTCTCCGTTGCCGAAATCCCACTTCAGTCTCTTTGACCTTTAAGGGCTAGAAGACTAGAGACCAGTTGCAAATGGGGTTTGGAAGCCTGAAGTGTTTGCTAAATTCTTCCCAAAAATGATCTGCAACTACACTCGACAAAGAAGAAAATCTGAAGGGAATATATTAGGTAAAACTAGAATAAATCATTAGGACCTAATTAAGAGAGATTCTTCATATAAAAGTAAAATTAGTTTTCGTGGGGTTTTGTTTTTTTTTTTTTTGGTTTTATTCATTTAACAAGAACTCGAATGTTATAACAGGCTCTGTGCTGGGCAACTAGAGCTCTAAGCTTCAGTTTCTTCATCTGTAAATGAGGATGATAGTATTTATCTCACTGTTGTAAAGATTAGTGAGATGCTTGGTGCTGTACCAAAGTGATACTTTGACTATATTTTGGTTTACCTTCTCTTTACCTTATTGGGTCTGAGTCTTAAGTATTAGACTATATCATTTGGCTCTTTAACCCTTCTGTTGGTGTCCATTCATGTGTAGTGTGACTAGTATTTGAAGATAATGAACACAAAAAGTCATTCACAAGAGGCATGACTTGTACGTGTAGGCCTGTGACTAAAACTGCTGATTTGCAAAGTAGGGGTAGATGAAATTTTTTTCTGAAAATTATTTCATTAAACAAGAGACAATTTGGGAAAATGCCGTGTAAATTTCTAAGACCCCCCTGAAAGAAAAAAGGCATTGTTCATGAAAGGGAAAGATTCTTATAAGTTGATCTAAAAATTTCAATAAATTTCTTGCTTGGTTAAATTTTCTCTTAGGGCTGTTTTTTTCACTATTATTAGGGGCCTGGAAAAGCTGTATTAAGGAAACCAAATTATTGGAAAATGTTGACAATGTCACCCCTCTAAAAAAAAAAATTACCTCCTTGATTAATCCCTCTTCCTCTGGTGTGGTTTTGTTAGTGGCAGTGATGGCTGTGGTGTCCTGCTTTAATTCCTGTAGGAGCCCTGCTAGAATGTCCTAGACCTGGTGTTATTAGGAAAGCTTGCTGGCCTCATTTCCTTGTTATGAGCTCGCTCAGCTGTGTTTAACCTGCCTACCTTAGAGTTTAGTAATGGATAGCAAGTGATAATGCTTAAAGGCTTATTCCATAGAATCTTAATATATATGTATAAATTTTAAATAAAGTAATTTTTCTAAAAAACCAACTCCTACATAAAGAGAACAGATTGGTGGTTGCCAGATGTAGGGGTCGGCAAAATGGGTGAAGAGGATCAGAAGGTACAAACTTCCAGGTATGAAATAAGTAATGGGGATGTGATATACAGCATGGTGACTATAGTTAATAACACTGTATTACATATTTGAAAGTTGCTAAGGAAGTAAATCTTAAAAGTTCTCACAAGATAAAAAGTGTAACTGTGTGGCGATAGATGTTGACTAGATTTGCTGTGGTTATCTTTCACAATATAGGCAAAATACCGAATTTTTACCTTGTATACCTGAACCAATAATGTTATATGTAAATTATACCTAAATTTAAGGGGGAAAAAACCTCAACTCAAGTTTCTTGAGCTTGCAGGGTTCAAATCATACGATCATACAAAGAGAAAATAACTTTATTCCTGCCTAAGGTGGTTGAAGGGGTCTTATCTGTTCTACACTTATTTCATTGTTTCTTGACTCTTCTAGTATTGCTGTAAAAGTATTAAATGTTATGGGGCGCCTGGGTGGCTCAGTCGGTTAAGCGTCCAACTTGGGCTCAGGTCGTGATCTTGTGGTTCGTGGGTTTAAGCCCCGCTTCCGGTTCTGTGCAGGCAGCTCAGAGCCTGGAGCCAGTTTCAAAATCTGTGTCTCCCTCCCTCTCTGCCCCTCCCCCGCTCATGCTCTGTCTCTTTCTGTTTCAAAAATAAGTAAAATATTTTTTTAATTTAAAAAAAATTTAAAAAATATTAAATGTTGATTTTGGAATCACAAAACACTATATTTAGGCACTGAATAGTGTTGGCAACCCTAAAGCAACAGAAAGTCCAAACTGCAAAAATTTTTTAGGGCTTTTTCAAGTAAAAAAAAAATCCAGAGTTAGTAAGGAGAGACTTTCTTTGAAAGGTATGGCAATAAGGGAAAAGGAACTATTGCAGTGAAGAGAATTCTCTGACCAAAAGATCTACCAGTATCTCCAGGGAAGAGGAATAAACTGATGCTACAACAGAACTCATTGATCCAAAATTCAGAGATCTGGGGGAAGGAGAGAAACCTAAAATAAGGCTAAAAAGGATTTTTGTTCTGATGGTCAGTTTTGACATGCAGTTAAGATTCACAGATTTGTAAATGAGGCAGAGATTGGGAGTTTTGATGACCTCTGTCCTAGTCACAGGTAGACAAGGGGGTATCCTCAGAGTCTTTTAGAAGCCATCAGGAGAATGGTGGGAGGATTTCCTTAACCGTGACTCTTGAAGAACAAGAAACATCAGTCTCAGGTAAAATTCAACTTCCCAAAAGGCATATTTACTGTTTGAAATGGAAAATGAGTACACAAATAAAATTCATCCAAACCTCTGTACAGGAAGGCCTTCAGAGACCCATCGATCCTTCAGGAATTAAGTGTTAGTATTTGTAAACCTTACATCACAAAGTATAGTTTAAAAGTATTTGAAGACCTGGATCTCATTTGTATCAGAGTGAAACCTTCCCAAAAGGTGGCGGAGAAAAACTAAATTAATCAGGCCTACATGAGCACATTTAGGGTTTTTTGTTTGTTATTGGTTTCCATCTTATCTGATTAAAAACAGAACTTTTAGGGACACCTGGGTGGGTCAGTCAGTTAAGCATCCTACTCTTGATTTCAGCTCAGGTCATGATCTCACAGTTCATGGGTTCAAGCCCTGCATTGGGCTTTGTGCTAATGGTGAGGAGGCTGCTTGGAATTCTGTCCCCTTCTCTTTGCACCTTCCCCACTCATTCTCTCTCTGTTTCTTTCTCTCTCAAAATAAATAAACTTTAAAAAATTAAAATAAATAAAAACAACTTTTTTTTCCTTTTAAGAGGAATGGTAGATATACTGCTTAAAGTGATTGGCTCGAGATAATTAATCTCTTCCTATGTTTAAAAGAATTGTCTCCAAAAGGGGTGGAAGTAAAATCATGATGGTTTACACAGATATAAAATTATGAACATATGACTTTTGTTTACCTTATTAATGAGGAAACAATGTTGTAACTAATTCAAATGACAAAAGAGGAGACATATTTATTGATCAGGACTATTCAAACGAGCAAATGGAGGCAAAACTGTCTTCAGCAGTTGGCGCAGCAGTCCGTTGAGCGTCCATTAGATAGAATTTACAAGAATATAGACAAGAATTGTACTTGCATTGTTATTCATTATCCATTATCTACAGTTGTCAGCTGAGAAATAGCTGAAAGGCAGTTGAAGACACAGGGCTCTTCTTAATCAGAATGTGAAAACCCTGACCTCTGTGCTTTCAACAACATAGATATTTCTCTTATAAATATCTGTTTTATCAAATTTATGACTCCCCTCCCCTCAGTCTTCCCCATGTCAGACTTCCTGGAAGGTAAGTTCATGTTTGGGTATGTATTTTCCTTTTTTTTTTTTTTAAATATACTTTATAAATATGGAAGATGCTTGGTTAATGTTCTCTTAATTGAATTACCAGAAGCAGTGGATCTCAAAGTAGTATGCTTACATATCACCTGGGTTTTGATTTTGATTTTGTTTTGTTTTTTTAATGTAGATTCTGACTGAGTAGGTCTAGAGTCCTTACTGAGATCCCCCTTTTCTAATAAGTACTGGTTCATACAGTAAGTAGTGGTACATTTCTGATTATGTTAATTAAGAAAGGTGTTCTGTTAATCATTACTGGAGAACATTGCATCATGCTGTAGGTAAAGGGAGAAACATGAAGCTACTGGACCATCACTGGAAGAATCGTGGGCCACATTGCCAGAACATAGACCAAAACGAGCAAAAGGAACATTGCTGGGAAGTAGATGCAAAGAGCCGTATAGCAGAACTTTAGCTTAGGCAAGAAAGACAGAAATAAGGACATTAGGTACTACAACAGGGGAGAAGCACCCAGAGGCTATAATTTTTAGAAGACAGGCAATAACCAATTAAGATCACTGGCTGAAATTTTGTGCTCCTTGAGGTAGCCTGACCTTTCAGTAGCTAGCCTAGGAATAGATCAGAAGGAAACTTACGTAATTCAAGCAATAAAATTTTATTGATGCAGGTGTATATACTTTTACCCTGACAGTTTTAATTTTTTTTAATGTTTATTTTTTGAGAGAGAGAGAGAGACAGAGCATGAGTTGGAGAGAGCCAGAGAGAGAGGGAGACACAGAATCCGAAACACTTCCAGACTCTGAGCTGTCAGCACAGAGCCCAACACAGGGCTCAAACTCATGGATCTGAGCTGAGGATCTGAGCCAACGCTTAACCAGAGGAGCCACCCAGGTGCCCCTACTGTGACATTTTAAATGAGTGATACAATTGTACCATTGAATTTTAATCAGTGTGTAAAACTTATTTATTTTTACTGTGACTGGCAGTTTATCTTCTACCTGAGAGGACAGTTTAAATTTAAACTGAGCAGGTCCCATAATTTATTCATGGTGAGTTCAGCTTTCTTTTAGCAACAAATAAGAAGTGGTGCATAATGTGAAGCTGGTACCAAAGAAACATCTCCACTTCTAGGAAGATGCAAAAAAAAAAAAAAAAAAAAAAAATGCATAGTAAATGAGGTTGCCAAGTTAAGCAAATAAAAATACAGCATGCCCAGTTAAATTTGAATTTCAGAAAAACAAATTAATTTTTTAGCAATATTTGGGATATAATTAAAATATATGTGCTTTATCTAGAATTCATATTTAACTGAGCATATGGTATTTTATATGGCAAGTCTAATAGTAAATCTACTCTAACAGCAACACCAGAGGGACGACTGCTTAGAAAATGGTATTACACAGCAGTTTAATTCCTACAAGTGTTCCTCCAAAAATTATAGTACTCAAAAGTATGCCAAGAGCTCAAAATAGTTGGAAGCACCTGTTTACCAGAAGAGGAAGTTTTCAAGGACCGAGAGGGTCATGGCTAAGTTGAATTAAAAATACATTAAACTCTAGGGGCACCTGGGTGGCTCAGTCGGTTGAGCGTCCAGCTTCGGCTCAGTTCATGATCTCATGGTTCATGGGTTCAAGCCCCGTGTCAGGCTCTGTGCTGATAGCTAGCTCAGAGCCTGGAGCCTGTTTCAGATTCTGTATCTCCCTCTCTCTCTCTCTGACCCTCCCCTGCTTACGCTCACTCGCTCGCTCGCTCTCTCTCTCAGAAATAAAAAACAGACAAACAGAACCCTCACATTTAACTCTTATACATTCCAACCAAGAGTTCAGGTTCATAGTGGTTAAAGATTACTAAAATAATTTATGCTGTTGTGGAAAAAGTCCAAGCAAATACTTGGAAAAAAGTGGAGGCACCAGGGTGACTCAGTGGGGTAAGCATCCTACTTTGTTTTGCTCAGGTCATGATCTCATGGTTGGTGAGTTTGAGCCCCATGTATGGCTCTGCGCTGACAGCACAGAGCGAGCTTCAGATTCTGTCTCTCTCTGCTCCTGCCCCTCTTGTGTGTGTTCTCTCTCAAAAATGAGTAAATATTAAAAAGTGGTTTAATATGAGTTAATCTTATTTCCAAGTCTCTGAGAGAGCTTACTTAGAAAGAAGTACATTGGTACAACTTACAGTCTTGCTAATAAACTCTAGTGAACCATGTAATAATTTAAACAAGATAAAAGGAAAGTAAAGAAACAGACACCCCAGTAGCCAAGGAAAAGAATTCCCTAACAGATAAAAATGTATTCTATGGACAGGTAGAATTTCCAAAAAGAATTTTCTAAGTCACAAAATGCTTTTTCTGTCAAATATGGTCAGGGTGGTACAAGTGTTTGAATGCTAAGAAATAATTTTCTTAATAATAAGAAGAAATAATTTTCACAGTATCACAGATTAGTGGCTACAGATTGGGGATAGTACCTACAAATATAAAGAATCGAGTGTTAATAAGACATTAAACAATAGCAGTTTCCAAAATGTGCTGATCAGGTTTTTTTTCTTTGTGTTGACTGTTAAGAAAGTTCAGAGCCAAATTTGTGTCCCATATCTCTTAAAATACAGTACAGCATAGCTTGTTTTATAATCCTATCTCTGGCTTCCTCTTTTCCACTCCTTAATTTATTTTAATCCACATTTCCATTAAAAGAAAATTATCTGTATGAAGCAAGCCATATTATCTATTGTAATTGGCACCATTATTTGGGAAGTTAAATAGAATAAGAATATATAAATATGCTCCACCTTAACTAGCTTTTAAACACCTTAAGTTAAAACGTTCAGTGACATTTTGAACTTTAAATTGTATTCTGTTTTTTAACTTTTTAAATTTAGTATTTTAAGTGAAAAGAGATGTATATTTGCCATTTTTTCTTAACAGGAGACCAGAGTCCTCTTTGTATATGGCTTTATTGATTACAGTTTTTCTCTGCAGAAAACATTGCAAAATATGTAAGCTTTCTAATGAATTTTTTTTTTAATGTGGAGCAAAGTTTGTAAAAACACTTACAAAACTGCAGGATCCTAGATCTTACAGTATTCTGCCACCATCCAGATTTCAGTGGTTCACATATATATATTTTTTAATGTTTTTATTTTGTCTGATGTTATTTATTTTTGAGAGAGAAAAAGAGGACACAAGCTGGAGAGGGGCAGAGAGAGGGAGAGGGAGAGGGAGGATCTGAAGCAGTCTGTGCTGTCTTCACAGAGCCCAATGGGGGTTCTCAAACTCGCCAACTATGAGATCATGACCTGACCTGAAGTCAGATGCCCAGTCCACTAAGCCACCCAGGCGTCCCTCACATATATTTTCAAGTTGTTTTCCTTCCTAGTGACTTATATTTGTTGAATCTTTTCTTAAGAATTCAACAAAGGTTTTCTATTTGCTTTGAAATCTATTTATGAAAAATTTCAAGTAGTACAGAAAATGAAACACTTGTGTTACATGCCACCAAGTTTTATCTTCCATAAATATCTTTAAAAAGGTTCCTTCCTCCTTAGATGTATATATACCACAAATTTGTATTTCTTCTTTTTTTAATTTATTTATTTATTTTGAGAGAGAGAAAGCCTGCACATGTGGACGTGTGCCCAGGGAAGGAGCAGAGAGAAAGGAACAGGGAGAATCCCAACCGGGCTCTGTGCTGACAGGGCAGCACGTAGGGCTCCATCTCTTGAACCATGAGATCAAGACCTGAGCTGAAATCAAGAGTTGCGGGTCACTGAACCCACTGAGCCACCTAAATGCCCCAAATTTGGTATTTCTTAATCTGATGTATATTTTAGCGTGATTCATTTTTTTATCCATAAACCATATACACTGTTTTGTGTTTGTTTAAAATTTTAAATAAATGGTATATATCCTTTTACAACTTTATCACCTCAGATTGTCTTTGAGATTTATCCATGTTGATTCATAGAATTTCTGTAGGCTAGTCATGTTGCCTGTCCTGTAGAAGTCCCTGATGAGTAACCCATGGTGTCTCATTCTTAAAATTGGGTTCTTTTCCAACTTTTCTTTGAAAATAAATACTCAAAGTCCTTGTGCTCATGTGGGACATATATTTTTCTGGCATTGACACCTAGAGCTGAAAGTGCAAGGTCCTGGGATGTGGAATTCTTTAATTTTGTCAGAAATTGCCAAAAACACTCTACAGCCATTGCAGTTTATATTCCTACCAGTGTATAAGGAGCATGTAAGAGTTGGCCACATCTTAATCAGCATAGGTTATCAGATTTTAAAATTTTGCCAAGCGAATGTTTGACAAGTGATATTTAATTTACTTTTTTTTTTTTTTTTAACAACAATAAAGGTTGAACATCTTTGCATACATTTTTTGGCTATTTTATTCTCGTCCTCTGTGAATTGCCTATCTGTTTTTTTGTTTTTGTTTTTGTTTTTAGTTTTCTAATGGGTTCTTTGTCATTTTCTAATTGATTTGTAGAAGTCAGGATTTTTTTCTTTTGTATATTTGGTATAATAATCCTAACCATACTTTTCAAGTGTGGCTGTTTTTCTCCCTTTAGAATTATAAGGAAATGTTTAATTTTGACGTATAATCAGGTATATCCATCTTTTTCCTTTGGTATGTGCTTTCTTGTTTGAGAAATTCTCCCAATGACATAAAGTTTTCTGTATTGTCTTTCTTTTTTTAAATATTTAGTTTTGAGAGAGACAGAGCATGACTGGGGAAAGGACAGAGGGAGAGGAAGAGAGAGAATCCCAAGATTGTGAGATCATGACCTGAGCCAAAACCAAGAGTTGGAAGCTTAACCAGCTGAGCCATCCAGGCACCTTTCTGTGTTTTCTTTTAAACATTTGTACATTTTTTCTTTTCCTGTTTATTTAATCTGTCTGGAATGATTTTTGTTTGTGAGAAAGAGATCTTAGTCTGTCTTTTTCCATGTGGTTAGCTGGTTATCCCCTAATCTTTTAATCTTTTCCCCCATTAAAGTATAATACCCTGTAACACTGATTTTATAAAATCATGTGTCATACCACACCAAACCCTCATCTTTTTATGGATTTATCTATACTATACTGATACCACAGTTTTAATAGTAATAGCTTTATAGCAAATAAATAACTTGCTTTGTTTTCCTTCAAGACTACCTTGACTTTCTTGGATTTTTACTCTGCCAAGTAAATGAAATGCTAAATTCCAAGGTGGAATGAGTGGAATACTGAGATTTTATTGGAATAGTATTGAATTTATAGATAAAATTGCTGGAGAATATATATACTTTGGTCAGATTTCCCATGATTAATTTCTACATTTATTTAGGATATCTTTTTTGTCTTTCTGTTTGATAATTTTCTTCGTAAAAGTCCTGCATATCTAATGTTTATTGTAGGCTTTTGGTAAATGCCATTCTATTCCTTGCTTATTAAGAGTTTCTTTTATGGGGCACCTGGGTGGCTCAGTCGGTTAAGTGTCCAACTTCAGCTCAGGTCATGATCTTACGGTTCGTGGGTTCGAACCCTGCGTCCTCGGCTCTGTGCTGACAGCTAGCTCAGAGCCTGGAGCCTGCTTCAGATGCTGTACCTCCCTCTCTCTCTGACCCTCCCCTGCTCGCGCTCGCTCACTCTCTCTCAGAAATAAATAAAGCATTAAAAAATATATATATATTTTTAAAAAAGAGTTTCTTTTAAGTAAGTGTTGAATTTCAGCAAACGCTTTTTCAGCAGTTTCCCAGATAAAAAGTTTGCAGCACGAATCTGACTCTTCAATGTTTTCTCTAGGGCAATCAACACATGACCTACTAGAGAGAGATCTGTACACAAAATCTAACAAGGGAAATTTGCTAGAATCAATAGTGATGGATCCATGTTCCGTTGGAGTCCAGCTCCGTACCACGAATGAGTGTCATAAAACCTACTATACTCGTCACACAGGTTTCAAGACTTTGCAAGAGCTGTCATCAAATGATATGCTTTTACTTCAACTTAGAACTGGAATGACACTTTCTGGGAACAACACCATTTGCTTCCATCATGCAAAAATTTACATTGACAGATTTGAGGATTTGCAGAAGTCATGTTGTGATCCATTTAACATACACAAAAAACTAGCCAAAAAAAATTTGCATGTAATTGACTTAGATGATGCCACTTTTCTGAGTGCAAAATTTGGAAGACAGCTTGTACCTGGGTGGAAGCTCTGTCCAAAATGTACACAGATAATCAATGGAAGTGTGGATGTTGATTCCGAAGATCGGCAGAGAAGAAAACCTGATTCAGATGTATGTATGGCAGCCATTTTTTTCTGCTGTATTACTTCTACAATGTGGGGTTTTGTTGAACTATAAAGAAATCATTTATATTATTACTTATTATACTAATTATAAATTAAAGTTGGGAGGTGAAAGTAAGTGGTTTTCTAAATATTTCCATGTATCCAGACTGGATGATAAACCAGGCTTGAGAAAGAAATAACATACATGCCCAAGACTTAAGCTGTAACTCCCAGGTCTAAGATGTCAGCAGTGGCTTTTAGAACATCCTGGTAAAGCCAGGATCTAATTAGTATTGTAGTTTCATTTCTAATACCAAAGTAACTCAGTGAGACATGCCTGCCAGTGAAGATCTGTATAGAACAATGAATTCCCCTTATGAAAGACTTGAAAATTACCACTTTAAAATAAACACCAGAGAAATGACTTCCAATAATTGTTTCTTCAACCTTTCTTTTTTCTTTGGCATTAATACCATTCTCTTTTGAGTTTTTTAGATGCTTGGGAGTTTCCTTTGCTTCTACTCTGAATTCTTACTTGGTATGATCGGGCTAATTTTAGTACTCCCTGTGGTCAAAAAGCATACATTTTTACATTGTAAATACTAAATATTTAAAACTCTCCCTTATTCACATGCCTACATTCAGATTATTTAACTATATCAGAAAAAAACCCTGAGATTGAGATTTCATAAAGCTATCTGGGTATAGAACAAAGACAGGTGTATCAAAGGAGCACTTTTCAAAATTTCTATTTATAACCCATTTATAATTCTTGCTGCTGGGATATTTTTCTCAATTTCCTCCTTTTCATTATATTAATAAACCAAATTAAAAGATAATTAAAATTTCAAATTATATGTAGTACTTCCCTTTTGTTCTCCCCTCAAAGGACCCAGTGTTACCTTGCAGTTCCTACTAGGTACTTGCTACTGTCACTATAGATATCTTCTCCATTTCATTTATCTGTTGCTCTGTTTAATGTATCACATAAACTGTTTTTTCCCCAGATAACCAACTTAAATCCTTAACCATCAAAATTTTGTTTTACCAACGCTTTTTAAAAAGATGATAATACTACTGTTTCAGGACTTGAAACCATATTATCTCTCTGCTTTTAAATATATATACAATAATAGAATTTTAAGGACTCAAGATCATATTAGGAGCCTCAGTTTTTGTTTTTATTTTTGTTTCTGTTAAAGATTTTTTTAAAGTAATATCTACACCAGCATGGGCTTGAACTCAACCCAAGATCAAGAGTTGCACACTACACTGGCTGAGCCAGTCAGGCACCCCAGGAAACTCAGTTATATACTGTTGGGTCACACAGCAGTTTTTCTGCCTTTTCTTCCATATTGGCAGAAACCATAGCAGTTTTCACCAGGCTTATCATTCCTTCTAATAGGCCAGAGACTAAAATTAGGTAATGAAAATATTACAGATAAGTTAACCAATAACCTCTGGATATTGTCTAGGGCTGTATAAATTTTGTTGTACTTGGGCTCTCAAACCTTTTTCTTTTTTGTGAATTCCAGACTGTCCTTCAGGTTAAGGAATAATTGGGATTAACATTAAGTTAAATATTAATCTATTCATAGTCTGTTGTCAAGATTTGAGTTGATAATTTGTTTACCTTTATTCAGGGAAGAACTGCTAAAGCTTTGAGGTCATTGCAATTTGCAAACCCAGGAAAGCAAACTGAATTTGCTCCAGAAACTGGTAAAAGAGAAAAAAGAAGGCTCACAAAAAATGCAACTGCTGGTTCTGACAGGTAGGCTGTGTGTTCCCTGAAGACCTGTGTTAACCTGCTGCTTCATGTCTGTTATTGTTACACATCTTTCTCTGGAGTTTTGAATTTTCTGGGTGGAATTTTAAACTGGATAATCTGCGATGAGTAAGAATCTCCAAGGGCTGCATATAAAATGAAGGCATCCCTTTCAGCTCTAAAAATTTATTTCTAAGGAAGTGTCAATGAAGTGAACAAGTTAACATGTTTGGCGTGAGAACTAAAATTCAAACATATTTAAAACAATTTTTTGAAAAGTATCGGTATTATGTAATTGGTATATCACCTTTCTATGGGTGGCAGCCAAAAAGTAAATCTTAGGAAAATTCAAGGTTGCTTTTTATTTTTTACATGTCTGAAATAGAAAGTTATGGTACAGTCAACAGAACAAATGAGAAACTAAATTGTTTAGAATATGACTTTTTAAACGGAACATTTCTAAACTAAACTAAACTGGCTCAAGAGGTTAAGTGTCTGGCTTTTGGTTTCTGCTCAGGTCATGGTCTCACAGATTGTAGAATGGAGCCCTGCATAGGGGCAGGGGCCGGCAATGCAGAGCCTGCCTGGGAAAACACAGGTGGGACAAAGAAATGTTAGCATAATCATTCAGAATTATTTTCTATGTATGCCATTTATTCCGTCTGTTAAGGTTTTCCATTGAGCCTTTAAAGTGTTTTTAGGTCAGATTTGCTTGAGTCCATTAAAGAACAAGAAACAGATTAATTGCAGTATAAAAACCAATAGGGTAATAGAGATTGGTAACCAACAAAATGTACCATTATTAAGCAGCCTGTTGTTGTTGTTAAGGGAAGGGGAAAATATTTTTAACAGAAATAATACTTTTTTAGAAATAGTTCTGAGCCATTCCTTTACTGAGTTGACTTTTAAATGGACTTCTAGAGACATATTCAGACCCTTTGGATTTGTCTCAACAATTCAGAATGAGGTCTCTTCTTCTCACAATAGAGTTCATTTACTTACTAGTGATTATAGAGTAGGCTTGAGTCTGGTAAGTTGTGTGCCTATTTTGCAGGACTTCATCCCTAATTCACAATATTTTACTTCCTTCCATTTTTTTTAACCTTTTTTCAGTTAATAAAAAATAACATTTTTTTGAGGTGTCATTGATCTTGTGTTTCCTTTTCCAGACAAGTGATACCAGCAAAAAGTAAGGTCTACGATAGCCAGGGCCTGCTGATTTTCAGTGGAATGGACCTGTGTGACTGCCTTGATGAAGACTGTTTAGGATGTTTCTATGCTTGTCCAGCCTGTGGTTCCACCAAATGCGGAGCTGAATGCCGCTGTGACCGCAAGTGGCTATACGAACAAATCGAAATCGAAGGAGGAGAAATCATTCATAACAAACATGCGGGATAATTTGTGGTATCAAATTATAGGGAAAGATCCCATTTCTGTTTCTAAAACTCTGTCACTGTCAGATGCATTCTAAAGTTGATTGCCAAATGATGAAAATTTGAAAACCACCTCAGCATGCAGTCATTGTGCACTAGTGTTACAGTTAGGGTGCTTTAAGATTTATTATTTGATATCAGTTTACATGGGCTTTTACTCAGCAGTCAGCTTTAAGCCTGTCCGGGTCAATGTCAACAAGTGGGTAAAGGCAGTCCTCCATTAGCACAGTTCAAATTTCACTCCCACAGTATATACTGTGACTGGTTACAAGAAGTACAAACTTCCCTGCTGGCTCTTTGTCCATAAGTCATTATGTAACAGATATGCCTCCTCATCAGTGACCAATCAGTGACCTTCTCTCAGATCCCTCTAGTGGTTGGTTACTGCATATCTGTCATTCAGTTTGCTCCTAGACAGCAAAGCGTGTGGTTGTGTTGTCTCCTTGTCACCCATGTGACATTTTACAAAAGTGGGTCATCAAAATAACTGGCCACCAAAGGTAAAAGTGCAGTGAGGAAATGAAAAACGATCGTGCTAGATGTGAGATTTGCATTGAATGTAGATGGAGTTGTAGGAGAGATCGCTGATGGGGATGTTGACAGTGCTTATTCTAGACCCTCCGTATGCATCTAGAGGAAGCTCGCAGAGGGAGGCAATGTAAATAGGGAAATTGGCCATGATGAGAAGCTTGAATATATGCCAGAAGATGTGATAGTAAGAAACTTCACGTTAAAAGAAACTACAGTGATTTTACAACATTGAAAGCACAAAAGAGGAGATGGTAGAAGTGGATCCAAACTTGAGTATTTGCAGTGATATAGGTCAGATGCCTATGTAGTATCCCAAGTTAGCAAAAAGGCAGACTGCTCTTGATTAGTTTTTTGCAACGAAATAATGCTTTAATTCTCAGTGCTTCTAAAGCTTTAAAATGCAGTATACTAAAATACTTTCTTTTACAATGTTTTCATTTTCTTTTACATTTATAACTGACAGAGTTTTTAATATTTTGACAGGTTTTTGGAGGTCACAAAACATTTTCCCCATTGATTATTAAGCTTGCTTTGAATGGCCATTTTTATGGTCTACCGCTACTGTGCAAGCCAAGGATTGTAGCTGAGAACAGTGCCTACTTCAGGAAAAGTTAATTTGGATAAAACTAGGTGGTTTAGTCTTAAAACTATCTTGAAAATAATCTACATATCTAAATGCTAAAATTCTTCTAACTACTTACCCTTAAAGAAAAAGTTTTAGCATTGTAAACCTTTCATTGTTTAGACCATACATTCTGGGTGAAAATTTGCTCTTGGTGGCAAAGATCTTATTATGTATAAAGCGTGGATATTCATATAATACATAAACAGGGATACATGGTATCTTAAAGTTTTGTAAGGTGGTAATTAGGATCCAAGGGGCTAAAAAAAGGCTTTAAGGAAATAGTAATGAAAAGGGAAAAAAGTGGAGAAACACTGGTAGAGACGGAATATAAATTATTTGGAAAATGATTGAATCTTGATGTACTGGTTTTGTATGGAACTCCTATGGGTGCTGTTTGGAGAATGCAAGTGGGTGATAACTTCTCTGCCTCTTTCAAGCAGCTACCTTGTCTGTCTAAAATCTTTTGTCAGCTAGGCCATTGCCACTAAACTAGGTTTTTGCTTTGTTTTCCCTAAGTTATAGTACTTCAGTTTAAGATACGCTCTTAGTAGTTTCAAATATGTTTTAGTCATTGAAACCAAGTTTATGCAGCTAGTTTGATTGGATTGACCAGTGAAGGTTTATTTTTATTTCTGTATACTTAGGTATCTGTGTAACAGGTTTTACTTTGATGGAATGCCATTTTGAACCATGTATTTTCATTAATTTATAATTGTCCACTGACCTAGTTATCAGAACTATAGTTAGTATCAATTCTTTAATTCACATTTGAACAGAACACTGGCAAAAAAATACTTTGGCTTTATATACTTAAATTAGATGGCTAGTTTTTTTTGGAGTTTTTCTTTCTGAATTAAGGAAATATTTTGTTATAGAAGATACAGACACTTCTAATTTTATCTGAACTTCTGGGTTCATTAGACCTTAGTTGCATTACTACCAATTTTTTTTTTTTTTTTTTTTTTGGTTACAAGTAAGTATGACTTATATTGCTTAAGCTTTTCAGGGGCACCTGGGTGGCTCAGTCAGTTAAGTGTTATACTTCAGCTCAGGTCATAATCTCATGGTTCGTGGGTTCCAGCCCCACATTGGGCTCTGTGCTGACAGCTCAGAGCCTGGAGCCTGCTTTGGATTCTGTGTCTCCCTCTCTCTGCTCCTGTTCCCCCCACCTCTTCCCAACTCCCCCACCCCCCTCTCACAATCTGTCTCCTCTCTCAAAAAATAAAAAAACATTAATAAGCAAATAATCTTAGATTTTTTTGTTTAAAATAGGAATATATATTTTCAACAGAATATATGACTTTAAAATTCAAATTGTTTATATTTCAACAGTCCTTATAATATTTGTTATTTTTCAAAGATGGTAATAGTTAATTTGTTTCAAGGATAAATTTCTTTAATAATATTGCTTATATTTGTTCATTATGCCTATGTAAGAGACCAGACTTTTAGTGAGCATGCAAAATTTACAGAGAGAGGTGTATCTAATTTAGACTATGCTATAATAAAAGCTGTGTTTTGAGAAAATTACATCATGAGTTCACTTACTATTTTTTACTGTAGAATTACAGAAATACAGAATATAATGAAATCATCTAAATTCTTTTTATATTTTTCATAAGTATGGTTCAAGGTAGCTAAATTATTTCAGAATACTATTAGTCTAAAAAGCAAAAATAAAAGTGATAAGAACACTTCTTACCTTCTGTAGTATATGGGTCCTGCTTGAGAAGCTAATAAGGCCATGAACATTGGTCTTACACAGTGTTGGTCACAGACTTTTAAAAGTACATTTATATATTTGAACTAATGGCATCCCATCTGATCTTTTTCCTATTTCTTTTCCAAGCATAAGAAAATAGTTACCTCTGAAATATTATTCATGAGATTCTTCTGTGTTTTTAAATATTATATCTACATCTGTATAACAAGCTGTTCTACCACATGACAGAAAATTCTCTAGAGAAATGCATTCGTGTCCTTTGAAACCCTCCCACGTTCAGAATCCCTGAATATGTATCAGAGAACCTAGGTAATAGGAGTATTCTGTAAAGCAGCAAAAAAAAAAAAAAAATTTTTTTTTAAATGGGGTGGCTGTCCGCAGTGTAGTTTAGTTTGCTGTACAGTGTTGTAGGTGGGTTTTGTTGGACAAAATCTGAGCAGTCAGTTCTTTGAAAGAGCCTGTTGCTGCTCTGAAAAGGCAGATCCCACTTTGGCCCCCCAGCCCCACCCTTCCTGGGTCAAGTAACAATGTATGAAACCACAGTCTTTTTTTTTTCCCTAATAGTTTATTGTCAAATTAGTTTACACATAACACTCAGTGCTCATCCCCACAAGTGCCCTCCTCCATGCCCATCCCCCCTCCTCCCCACATCCATCAGTCCTCAGTTTTTGTCATCATTCAGCGTCTTAAATGGACTGCGCTTTGGTAATCTGAGATTAGGGATCCTTGTATGGAGTCAGATGGCACTGCCTTAGTTTTTGCTGACATCTGCTGGTATCTTGATGTAACTAAACTCTGTTGCTGCTACTTAATGCCTTATCTCTTCACTTCTAAATTAAACTGTGAACACTAGTAATTACATTGAAGTAGAATATTTTAAAGAACCCTTTAAAATATTAAAGGTAAATAAGTAAAAAGTAAAATGGTTTCTCTTTGTAACATTTTTGGGTCTCACCCAATAGTAATCAACCAGGTTTTTTTTTTTGGAATATGAGTGAGGATATGAAAATATGCATTGGTACTTCTGGATTTCATATATTTATTTATTTTTATTGAAGTACTCTCTACACCCCGTGGGGGGATCGAACTCACGACCCTGAGATCAAGAGTCACATCCTCTCCTGACTGAGCCAGCCAGGTACCCCTCACTTATTTTTATAAAGTGGAGAGACTTGGGGAAATAATATTATCTTTTTATCTACTTAAAAACCGTCAAATGCTTCACTGAACACTTAGCTTGAAAGGCGTAATAAACTCTTGTAGAATATATACCCCCAATTTATAGATTATTTGCAATGGCTTAGATGTGAGGATTGACTAATTTTACCAAGGTAATCTAACTTCTAGTAGATAATGGAGATTTACTTGGCAAAACTTTATTAACTCAGTTGGGCTAGTAATATTGCATCTTTAAGTGCAATTTAAAAGTATTTAATTACAGCTCTGTCAATGGCACAACTAAACATATTAAAAATTTTCCCCTGAAAGCTATGAGGGGGAAAATGTGTTTGTGAGACATTAATGATTTAAAAACTTCAATATTCTCATTTCATATTAATCTACAAGCACACCAATATTTTATTAAGGAGTTGCCATAATCTTCTATGGTTTTGAAATAAAATTGACTTACAAACGTTGCTAAGATGTCCGACACCTTCCAATAGTCCCAACTTCAACAGATAATGCATGAAAACACAAAAGTTTGGCTCATGTTTTTCATTGTAAACTTGGATGACACTTCTTTTATTCACTCCTTTTCAGAAACACATTTTGAAGTGAGGGCACATTTTTCTTAAATAATGTAAAAACTAGACGCAGGTCAGAGTTGTAGGATCTTTGTCCTTTTGAGAGAACTTCATGAAGAGTATGGCCTATAAAAGGAGACCTGAAACAATTCAAAACATAAATAACATCTCTGTAAGTATCCCTTTGTTATCAACAATAAGTTACCAAACAGTCTGATAAATCCAAACTAAATTTTCATTTTAATATATTCTGGTAGCCCAAGTTTATGATCTGGACTTCAAAGTAGTATTTACTTACAGTTACTTTAAAAATTGAATTTGTGGGGTGCCTGGGTGGCTCTGTCAGTTAAGCGTTGGACCTTGGCTCAGGTCATGATCTCATGGTTCATTGATTTTGACCTCCGTTTGGGGCTCTGTGCTGACACCTCAGAGCCTGGAGCCTGCTTCAGATTCTGTGTCTCCCTCTCTGCTTTTCCCCTGTTCATGCTCTGTCTCTCAAAAAATAAACATTAAAAAAAATTTTTTTAATTGAATTTGTTATTTGGTGGTATAAGCTAAAGTAATCAATAGTGGCAATACTGGTACCATGTAAATGGGTTCTACAAAGATCCAGGTGACGTACAAATTTAATATTGGCATTAAGAGAGGTAAAAGGATTCAGGATGTTTAGTGAATTGTGGCATCATTAAGGTTTTTAAATAACAAACTCATATCTTCCCCAAAGGTTAGTTAGAATTTCGATGTAGATTGTACTTTTCTGTGTTTCAGTTTAGTTTAGGATGGTGCAATCAGGATGTGAGGGTGATCTGGCTGTGACATCTGTCACCCCACAGATAACCAGGGTTGATTCGGCTGATCTGGCTGGCTAGGTTGGTGTCCCCTTCCTCCCTCACCAATCCATGTGCATCCTTCTGAAGCTGCGCACTCTGTCGAAGAGGATGACCTTCCCGATAGAGGAGGAACTTTTCTTCAGTCAAAGGTATATGAGCTGCGCTGCCCTGCGAGAACCTCCAAACAAGCTCCCAAGGATGGTGAAATCAGATCAGTTATTAAAAGAGAGCCTGGAGGGCCAATCTGATAATCTGGAGAAAACTATCACTTGAGTTTTCTTTTTTCTTTTTGTAAACGAGGTTTTAGGAAGTACCAATAAGCTTTAGTCATTTATGCCTTCGTGAAGGAGACTGCAAAGAGTATTTCTGCATAAAATATAGGCCCTACAATCTGGTGCGTGCAAATAAGATTATTTTCCAAAATAATATGGCTCATGGCATTTCTAAATTTGGTCTCAAGAACACTTCCCTATAGCAAATATTGAAAGGAAAACATTCCCAAAGTTTGTTAGTAAAAAGTTTCCAACTCATCTCCAAAAAGTTACAGTTGAATGCTTAATTTGTCCTTGATATCTTTTTGCATCAAAGAACTACACATAGTTTTAAGAGTCTGAAAACAGGTAAATTGCCCAACAGACCAAGCTTTCCACTGTATGATATAACCCACAAACTCATATTAGGAGAATCAGACCCGTTGAGGGAAATGGCCCTAAGAGATTCTTACTCTGCATTTTGCTTTCCTCTGGTCCCAACCGGTTAGTCTTGGTAAGAGACCTGACCGAACAAAAGCCAGTTTGCCTAGCAAAGCTTGTAAATTGGGCAAATATCAAAGGAAACATCAGCAAGTGATGAAAGATTAACTGAGCTGATCAGATTATTTTAGAAATTAATTTTTTAATGTTTATTATTTTTGAGAGAGAGAGCACAAACGGGAGGGACAGAGAAAGAGAGAGACACAATCCGAAGCAAGCTCCAAGCTCTAAGCTGTCAGTAGAGAGCCCGACGCAGGGCTCAAACCCACAAACCGCGAGATTATGACCTGAGCCAAAATCAGACACTTAATCAACCAAGCCAGGCACCCCTATTTCAGAAATTTAGACAAGATACAGGAGAAAGAATTCAAGGGTTTGTATAGACATGAAATGACAGAAAAGCTAAGGCATGCTAGGGTTTTGAGCCCACACCCTTGGGAGGCAAGAGCTCTTGAAGCTGTCATTGAGCTGCTGTCAGATTAGTACGCCTGTTGTATCTGGAAATTACCCACTCTCAATGAAACCTGGCCACACAGTCAAGATCCCTTTATATTTACACAGGTCCCTCCAACAAACACTCCATTACTTAAGCAAACCTTAATGAGTTCTTTCACCCAAAGAGGCTTACTAACAGACCTGCGCTGCTAAGAGAAAAGAGAGTGTAGGTATAGTGTTTCGCTCCTGTGATTGTTAGCATGTATTTTGGAACTCTAGACCAGTGGTTCTCAAATTTGACCAGACATCAGAATCTGGAGGCCTTGTTAAACCACAGACTGCGGGCCCAGGGTGGAACCCACAGTTTATGATTTAGTAGGTCAGGAGTAGGGAGAAAGAATTCTCATTTCTATCAAGTCTGCAGATGAGGTTCAAGTGGCTAGTCTGGAAGCCGTGGTTGGAGAATCACTGCTCTACAGGGGATGGTCCTCAACCTTGGATGCACACTGAAACGACCTGTGGAACATCAGGTCTCCTTGGGTCAGGTCTCTTACCAAAAATACCTTACCTGGGCCTGAGCCCCAGGTATTTGATTCAATTGGTCTGGAGTTTGGCCATTGGGAGGTCATTGGGATGCCAACTCCCTTCTCGCTCGGTATGGAATTCATTCAGAATTCAAGTGGGTGACTGGGATATTTGACTTTCTGTGTCAACTTCATCAGGCAATGATATCCAGTCTTTGGTCAAGCATTACTCTAGATACTGCTATGAAGGTATTTTTAGATGTAATTAACGTATATATCAGTAGACTTTTAATTAAGCATAATGTGAGTGGGCATCATCCAATCAATTGAAGGCCTTTAAAAGATTGATGAACCCCAAGCAAGAACATACTCTGCTTTCAGACTCAAGCTGCAGCATCAGCTCTTCTCTGGGTGCCCAGACCACCTACAGATTTTTGATTTACCAGCCCCACATCATGTGAGCCAGTTCTTTAAAAAAATCTGTGTGTGTGTGTGTGTGTGTGTGTGTGTGTGTGTGTGTGTGTTTGTGCGTCTGTCTGCCTCTATTTATATACACACCCTCTTTTATTTCTCTGGAGAACCCTGGCTAATACAATAATCTAATAAGTCTCTATTCCAATTTATTTCCCAGAAAGGCCCTGGCTCTAAATCAGAGTATAATCCCTTCATTAGATTTTTTCTTTTCTTTTTTTTTTTTCTGTATCTGACCTTAGGTGAGTCCATGAATATATAGCACAATTATTTTTTACTCCTGTCTTCTATTCATACTACCAAAATCATTTGGTTCCTCCTTGGAACATTCTTGAATCTACTTTGATTTTTTTTTTCTGTTCATTTTTATTTTGTCTTCACCACCCTGGTTAAAGTTCAGTAGTGCATGCATCATATCAATTCCCCCTGTTGGTATTAGCACTGAAGTTTGTCTTTGAGCAACCACCCTTATACTCTCCGCCCATGTTGCTTAGGTGGATTTGACCTTACTTTGTGGTTCCAGGGATGGGCACATCACCAAGTTCTGGCCTTTGAGAGCACAATATCTCCCCAAATTTAGTGACTGTTTCAATGGTGAATACATGACTAGCTATGCCAATCAAAGCCAGTAAACATCAGCTTTTCTGGGACTAGAGAAAAAGAGATGCTCATTTTTAAATGACAGTTTCTAATCTTAATAGATTTAGGACTGGACATATTGGTGGTTAATCTGGATACTACTCAAGAAGAATCTGCCTTAGAATGAAAGCAACATAGGTAAAAGCAGAAGCCACAGACCAAGACAGACAGACAAGATTTAGGTACCTCAATCCAGTTATATCTGAAGTCAATCCTGGACTTTTCAGTTAGCATGAGCCCATCATTTGCACTCTTTCTCCATGATTGGCCATTAAGTGAATATAAGGAATTGACCAGATGGAGAGTTAACTCTATTCATCCAAAGATAAAAACCACCAGAGTACAAGGGTAAAATGGCCTTTTTGAAAACTCATGCCCTTGGAACATACATTTTAAAGAAGGAGCACAAGCAGCTGTGACCTATAGCCCATATTTCTTTCTCTTCCAAATCTTGCAGAAGCTTCTCACTTGATAGTTCTCATGGACCTTAACCTGCTTTAAAGGATAAATATAACACTGACTGTGGTAATTTGCCACCAGGGTTTGAAATTCTATAATACAAAGAAGAGACATAATTAAAATATTGATATTGATGTTTTGATTGGTATTACTTTCTTTTAAAGCACTTAGAATGTTTGAAAATTGTTTGGATACCTAATGCATTTTCTCTGTAACCCTATATCTAATAGAGTTAGAACTCATTCCTAGGTTAAATGATCTGAAATTTTTAATAGCTGAATCTGATTAATTAACTTGTCAGGCAATTAAAGGTATATCATTGCCTTGGATTAGTGGTACATAATAGATTGCTAGCAAAGTGAATTTTAAACATTAACAGCTTTGGTTCTTCTTCCCTTCTGCCCTTAACAGGACATTTAATTCTGTATGGTTGAAGTATAAAATGTGAGGCAATGGTTCCTGCCAGAAAAGGAGAACTAGGCATAGTTCCACATTTTCTATGTCATTTCCAATGACACAAGTACCAAAAAACTAGATGTACAGTAGCTTCCTAACACTTGGTAGTACTTTAGAAAGCTGGATATTTTTAATTTTTTTAACATTTGTTCATTTTTAAGAGACAGAGAGGGAGTACAAGTGAGGGAGGGGCAGATAAAACACAGAATCTGAAGCAGGCTCCAGACTCGGAGCTGTCAGCACATAACCCGACGTGAGGCTCAAACCCATGAATGCCAAGATCATGACCTGAGCTGAAGTTGGACACTCAGCCAACCGAGCCACCCAGGCGCCCCAAAATCTGGATAGTCTAAATCATTTATGATGAGGACATTTATATACATTCATCTTTTTTTGATATTCTACTATATTGATGCTTTTTTAAACCTTTTTTTTTCAGTTTTGAAATTAGATGAAACAAAGTATAGATTATCTTTGCCATGAATTTCACAGGTTGTCATAATTTTGTTCTAAAACATCTTTATAGGGATATCATCAATTTCCCTGGAAAAGTATGTAACTCTAAAACTTGTATAATTTACAGAAATATTTGGTTTGTTCAACTTTTGCTATTAACTAAAACACTGATAAAAAATAAACGCACTTTATGGGTGGCTGGGTGGCTCAATCAGTAAAGCATCTAACCTTTGATTTTAGCTCAGGTCATTGCATCAGGCTTTTAGCCTTGCATCAGGCTGTGTGCTGACAGCATAGAGCCTTCTTGGGATTCTCTCACCTTCTCTCTCTCTGCCCCTCCCCTACTCTGAAAATAAATAAACATTAAAAAAATAAATCCACTTCCAGAAAAAAAAAAAACTTGTTTTTTATACTTCTACACTGTTGACTTCTATGCTTCAAAATTTATATAACTGGCTGCCTGGGTGTCTCAATTGGCTAAGTGTCTGACTCTTGGTTTCAGCTCAGGTCATGATCTCACAGTTCGTGACTTCAAGCCCCATGTCAGGCTTCATGATGACTGTGGGTCCTACTTGGGATTCTCTCTCTATATATATATCTGGCCCTACCCCACTTGTACTCTCTCTCTCTAAATATATAAATAAACTTAAAAATTTTTTATAAAAAAACTGTTTCTATATGACTAATAATTGGGACAGACCTAATAATATAGTACTATTTCAGACATATTAAGTCTAACTCTTAGCGATGGACTACCTATTTTAGGTTTTATATCATTTCATCTTCCCACCTGTCTTACTTACTTTTCCTTTTTCAATTACACACTAGAATATTAGCAATAACAGTCACCATGTTTTACATTAGATCCTCAGAACTTATTCATCTTCTACCCTCTTACCAACCTCTCCATATTTCCCCTGTACACTGCTCCCCCTCTGCCAGGCCCTAGAAACCACTTTTCCACACTCTGTTCCTAAGAGTTTGACTTTTTGTTTGTTTGTTCGATTCCACATATAAGTGTCACCATGCAATAATTTTCTTTGTCTGGCTTATATCACTTAAGAAGCTACTTTTATAATTATGATTTAACAGATGAAGAAACTGAGGCTCAAATAATTTAATAGCTTGCATAAAGTCACATAGCTTATAAATGAAAGGGGGGAATCAAGTGAGGTCTATTTGACTCTAAAGTGCAAAAGTTAACCTATATTCCCTATATGCATCCTTTCTCCATTCAGCTTATGAATGTGAACTTCTTCCTATTTAGGATTCATTGGAGCTATTTGATTCTGATGGTTTAGGTAGTATTATGGCTTGTTATTATAGTTATTATTATAGTTAGGTATTAATATAGGTTTCTTAGGGTGTGCCCTATAGTTGAAAATTTTACCTACTTCTATCCCCAGGAGACACCTCCATAAAAATGGCAAGGAAATTATTGCTTGGCTGTTTCCAAAATGTCTTTCTGCTTCCACTCTGAGGAGTCACCTTGAAGAGTAAGATATACACCTGATAAATTATAACAACAGCTTTCCAGTGTATCATTGGGCACATAATTGTACTTTTGTTCTGCCTTTAAATCCTTTGTATCCATCTCCATTGTATGATGTCCATTTGTCCAGAAGAGGGCAATGTTTTACTACAAACTTCCAATGAAGTTTCCTCCAACGTGCTTTGGACAAAGTGTATACGTTTAGAAACAAAAATTTTTAAGGTTAAATTAGAGTGACATTTGCTTGAGCACAGTTCTTTTTTTTTTTTTTTAATATTTTTATTTATTTCTAGGAGAGAGAGAGAGAGACAGCGTGAGCAGGGGAGGGTCAGAGAGAGAGGGAGTCACAGACTGAAACAGGCTCCAGGCTCCGAGCTGGCAGTCAGCACAGAGCCCGACGCGGGGCTCGAACCCACGAACCGCGAGATCATGACCTAAGCGAAAGTCGGATGCTTAACCACCCTAGCCACCCAGGTGCCCCTAGCACAGTTTCTTAAACTAAACACTTTGGGGGAAAACATGGGTTAGAAAAACCTGAATTTGAATACTGTCTCTATTCATTCCTGGCTTTATGACTTCACACAAGTTACTTGGTTTCTAGAGGCCTTGGATTTCCTGGCACGTAAAATGTGAATAGTGGTACCTACAGGATAGCAATATTGTGAGGATTAAATGGACCAGCTTTAAGAACCTAATACAGACACTCAGTAAACGGCAATGTTCTACATTTCTGAAAAAGCAGCCAATCAGAGCAAAGTTATACAAAATTTTCTTCTAAGATGACCCTTAGTCATTTCCATCCTTTGCCTCATTAAACACAATGCTTGGCACATATTGCATAAAATATAAAAACATTAAACCTTAGGGAAAACAAGAAGCCAGAGATAAACTGATAATGTAGTCTACTAGGTGTATTTCTACTTTCTTACCTTTCCTTTCTTCTCCCTGCCCCCTCCTTTCTTTGAGTCAGCAACAGGAGTTTGATCAAGTATGAATAAGGCTTTGGAAATGAAGGGGAAAAGGAACAAATGGAAGTGTGTTGCTTGCTGTCCTCTGTTTTATCTTTGGTAGGTAAGAATCTGTTGCAGAGAAGGCAAAGGCTTGAGGCCTGCAGGTAGTGCAGTGTCTAGAGCCTGGGCTCCAGGAAGAAGCAGCCATAGGTGCCAAAGGCAGGTGTCAAGGTGAGCTGGCTCTGTGGCCAGAAGTCGTGAGCTCTGAGAAGTAGGTGCAAGTGGGCAGTTCTTCTCTCCACTCTGCTCATCCCTCCTTCTTCTAGAAAATCCTCACCCAGCTGAGCCCAGAACAACAAGCGGTGAGTAACTACAGGCCCTGTCACTTTGCCCATTGTTGGCCTTTGGTCTGCGTACTCACAGACCAGGCCCAGCTGTGTCTGTTTCCACCAGGTACAATGGATCAGCCCCATTCACGCACAAAGGTCATTGTGAATAAAATAGAGGATGGAAATGAGGGGACCTCTTGTGGGAGGGAAATCACCCCTAAATGACAAATATGGTTGCCACTGGGGCTTAAAAACAGAGATTTTTGTACAATGATGCTCATCACCCTTATAATAGCAAAATCTGAAAACTAATTTTCCAACAAGAGGAAAACTGTTGAATAACTACCGGTGTATAATATTTATGTATCGGAATACTACATGGCAATGAGAAACAATGAAATCTGGCCATGTGTAGCAACATGGATGGACCTTGAGGGTGTTATGCTGAGTGAACTAAGTCAGGCAGAGAAGGACAAATATCGTATGTTTGCACGTATAGGAGGATTAGGAGGAACTTGACGGAGGAACAAGGGGTAGAAGAAGGGGGGTTATGATGGGGGAAAGGGAGAGAGGCAAACCATGAGAGACTCTTGAATGCTGACAAAAACTGAGGACTGATGGATGTGGGGGGAGGGGGGGATGGGCATGGAGGAGGGTACTTGTGGGGATGAGCGCTGGGTGTTATGTGGAAACTAATTTGACAATAAACTATTTGTAAAAATAAAATAAAATTACTTACAATTAAAAAATATGTATCAACATAATACAATTATGCATTTTTTTGAAAATTTTTAATGAAATGGGGCATTACTCATGATGTTGATTATTTTTTTTAAGGCAGAGTGTAAAATAAGGTAAACAGGACAACTCCAAATTTGTTTCAAAACAAAGTAGGCAGGAAAATGGAAAGAGACCCCAAAATATTATGGGAATTCATCTTTGGTCTGATGTAATTTTATATTTTTTTTCAATCATATGTTGTATAATTTTCAAATTTCCTGTACTGAACACTATTACTCTAATCACAAAAATGTAACATTATAAAATGGTGGTGGAAGTTGTTGATGCTAATGGTTTGTATCCCTTCCTTCTCAAAAAGTAGATGAGGCATGGCTCTTGTGGTAAAATGTTAAAGAATTTTGGGCAAGTCTCTTGACAACTCTGCCCCTTAGTTTGTTTATCCTTAAAATGGGAATAATTTAATGGGGTGGGAGAAATGGGTGGGAGCAACTCCATTCAGTTGTGATCATTAAATGAGATGATATATGTAAAACTTTGCTCAGCTCATTGCTTGGTACAGAGGAAGTGTTCAACCAACTATAATAATTATTATTAAAGAGCAGAAGAGGAGTCGTTACAAAATTCTAGTCCTGGTTTCTTCAAGCTTGCCTGCCAGCCTGCTTTCCTTCCTTCCTTCCTTCCTTTCTTCCTCTCAGTCAAAAGTAGTTGATATTGGCAATTTTATAAGATTTGACTTTGCCTCTCATTTCACCCCATCTCAAAAAATGGGGGTCAAGGAGATGGATACCAGACTCTTCTGGGAAATGGATTCCTAATGATAAAAAGACAAAAGAAGGAAAGTGAGGTTCTCTGGGAACAGGAGGGAAGAACAGCCACTGGGCCATCAGAGATGGAGGAGTCCTGGGCTTGTCTGTGTATCAGGGAGAGATGGGCCAGCGCACGGGCTTGGGGTCCTGGTGTATCTCAGAGAGGCCCAGAGGAGAGCACAGGTACCCAAACTTGGACAGAAGTGAGCATCTCTTGGCTGGGCCATCTGACTCAACACCCCACCACGGAGACCTGGAGGGCATGAGGAAAGGAAATGAATGTGAGCCACAACATCAGGTATTTAGGTTAAACACTTCATTTGAAACTTTGTAATAGTGCTCTGGGCAGACAGAAACTCCAGAGGTAAAACAGTATAACCAGAATCCCTTCCGTAGGGAGTATCTATGCCAAGGCCACCTTGAAAATTCTGACCTTTGCTGGATTTGCTAAATGTACCTCATCCCTCTGTTGCCTCACCTTGTACCACAATTCCCACCCACGTGGCCTGAAGCACCAGAAACTTAATGTCAGGCCCCATCAAGGGAAACCCCTCAAAAATTTTTATGAAAAACTGGGTTTGGAGAGACTCAAAATATAAACAAATGAACAACCCTGAGATGTTTTTAAAATCTAGAATCCAAGTAAAAGTTATTTTGTTATTTTGTGTAGTGATAAGTATGAGCCAGCTCCGGTACTGGGTTGTAATCCTCACACAGCCATGTAACACAGGTGCTTCAATTATTTCCATTTTGCAAATGAAAACTTGATGATGTAGTTTCTGTTTTGTTCTCTCCTCTGTCTCAGTACCTACCACACTGGCTGCCATCTAATAAGTCCTCAGTAAATATTTGCCAAATCAATGAATGGTGTTTAGCAATATGCATAAGCCATTCTGCTGCTATGGGGTGAAGCTGAAGTCACACCCTGATTGGCCTAACTCCATAGACGGATATCTTAACCACTGCCTCTGTTTACCTTTTTCCCACTGACTGCTTAAGTCTGAGAGAAGACAAGGGCTTGCTGGTGGAGGTACTTCCCTACATGGTACTTAAGAGTTGGCATGTCCTTGGATATGACTGGATGTTGTGATTTCTCGAGGGTCAGTATTGAGACATTACTCACAGGATCCAGGGTTCCTCTGCTTTGGGAATATATTTACATATCAGCTGTAAAAGCTGAACCCTTCTATATAATGTAATGCTCCCGGCTTTTGTAATGCGGAATAATAAATTGTAGGCTACTTACTAAAAAATCTCTAGATATAGGCAAAAATATTTTTATTATCATCTAGCAATAGTTTGAGGGCTTTGAAAAGTCTCTGGAATACAGACAGATGAAGAAGTTCCTCCTAAGAACTTATCAAGATTAGGGCTTAGAAGAAAAATGCACTTTCCGTACCATTTAGGCTCTATCTCCTTCGAAGGTGAACAGACTTGAGTTTGCATTTCTCTGTGTGAGTAACATCAAGCACCCTGTGTTGGTTGAAAAGGTTCATTATCTGGAGAAGAACTTAAAAGGCAGGATGGACAACTTCAATTTAGATAATTGTTGGCTGTGATGGAGTGCTCTTCAAATGGGTCTGCATAGGGTGGGGGCAAGGAGTGCCATCCACTAAGCGCTGGAAAGGCTCTCAGAACCCACAGGCAGCAAATACCTAAGTAGAGAAGGCATGATGTATGGGATCAGAAACCCTGAATTTCAGCTGCATCTCTATCACTTACTAGCTTGGTGGCCTTAGGCCAAATAAATCAGTGTCCTTGAGGTCAGTCTTGCCATCTGTAAAAGCGCCAATGACCAGGCCTAACTTCCAGGTTGTTGTAAGGATCTAGTGAGATGGCTGGGAATGCCTTGTAAATGCTCTGTATAAAGCTCAGAATCATCATCATCACCCTTATGATGATTGTTATCACTAGACAAGGTTTAGGAGGATTCAAAGATGAGCAAGACAGTTTTATACAACCTAAAGTTAACACTATCTTAAGGGCGTCTTTAAGCAAAGAATACAAAAGTATAAGTAAAAATTAAGTACATTGTCTTGGAAAGAGCTTTGTTGGCTTCACAGTAAATGCACCTCTGTGTCCATGAGAAATGGTATAATAGTGGTCAGGAGCATGAATGCAGGGAGGCGCACTATCTGAGTTCAAATCCCAACTTAGCTGTGTGACCTTGGGCAAGTTACTAAACCTCTCTGTGCCTCAGTTTTTCCTCTGTAAAAGATTTTCATCTGTTTTGAGGATTAAATAACTTAAAACGGGTAGTGGTGTCAGCACATAGTAGGAAATACACATATTTGCCACCACCATTTTTTTAAACCTTTCTCTCAAGGATCTTTTCACTGAAAGAATGAAATATAACTAGTACAAAAATTACTTGAGACAGAGTATAGTGAGTGTCACAAGGAAGTACAAACCATCAGTCCCAGGAGTCAGAGGAGAAGACAGTTCTACTTGGGGGAGTCAGTAAAGGCTTCATAAAGGACAAACATGGAAGCTTTCAAAAGGCAGCGCATTCCAGGCAGAGGAATAGCTCATGTGAAGAATTGGAGGCGAGACCCACTTGGACATATTGGAGAACAAGGTCTATATGTATGGACTAGAGAGGAAGTGGGAGGTGGACATGGACAGGCAGAGTTTGGCCATAGTGGGAGAGGCTTTGGGTACCTGGATGAGGGAATGCAGGTAGTGGAGAGAGGATTAGAACTTAAAGAAGATTAACCCAGCAGCATTCAGTAGGAGAGATGGAGTAGGTTCAAGGCCACTTAATAATCCTGGCAGTGGAATAACGAAGGTGACTGGAATCCTCCCACCTTAACAACTCAATTTGGAATATGCCTCCAATGACATTGGAAAGAGCAATCATTGCTTCAGTGTGTGAAAAGAGAGAACTCCTACTTTGTAGTTTTCCCATTTGTAGTAGTGGCTGAGTGGAGTGTCTCCTTCCATTCCATCAACATGAAAGGTAGAAGGGTTCTCTCCTACAAGAGAATGGCCCTTCCTATCCAGGGCCTTGCGCTGGTGAGCTCTGACAGAGGACTGGGAAGGCCTTCTCTGGCATGATCACATCCCTCCTCCTAAGGGAAGCTTTTCACATCCCCTCTCATTAAGATAAACATTTTACAAGATTCCTTTTGCTACCACCATTTGGGGTTCATTCCCTTGAGAAATGAAGTGCTTTCATGCAGCTGCCTGGCATTTAGTTTTCTCCCAAGGCAGGTGAAGCTCTTGTGTACAGAGCACTGTGCAGCCTAGATGACTGTATGTAGCAGCCCAGCCGCGTGGTGAGGGCCTTATCGAGGAGGACATTTGGAGGGTAGTTCCCAGGAGTTTCCACCCTCTGGCAAAGGCAGTTGCTAGGTGTTCCCCTCGGGATTCTGCCTCCCTGGCCTCAGCTGGTTCAGTGGTGGGCACCTCCGTCAAGCCAACCCAAATCCTTCCCTAGAACACCCAGAGCTGAAACTAAGGAGAGTATTCACCTCCTCCGGATGGGAGGAGCAACAGAATTTGAAGAGTGGGGCACCCATCAGCCAGGTTCCCACTACATGGAAGAAGACAGTCTACATAGTAGAGAAGGGGCCTCTCCCAGGTTGAATTTGAGTCCTTTCCCAATTTTCCATGAGGAAGAATTCCACCCTTGTTCTTCTCTAGGTTAAGTGTAATACTCTTTTAGAAAGTTTCTTCTTTTTCCCAAACTATTTCGAGCAGGACTTCTTTCACTCTTAAAGTTTATTTTGAAATCAGGGTACCTGGGTAACTCAGTTGGCTGAGTGTCTGACTTCAGCTCAGGTCATGATCCCATGGTTCATGGGTTTGAGCCCCATGTCAAGCTCTGTGCTGATAGCTCAGAACCTGGAGTCTGCTTTGGATTCTGTCTCCCTCTCTCTCTACATCTCCCCCACTCTTGCTCTCTCTCTCTCAAAAATAAATGAACGTTTAAAAAAATTTAAGTTTACTTTGGGAGAAACAGAGAGAGTGGGGGAGGGGCAGAGAGGGAGAAAGAGAAAATCCCAAGCAGCAATGATCCTGAGACAGGTCTCCAATTCATGAGCCATGAGATCATGACCTGAGCAGAAGTCCAACACTGAAGCAACTGAGCCACCCAAGGTGCCCCAGATTTCTAAGGGTCCTGATTCCTGTACCCATGCCCTTACCCTGTGCTCATCAATTAAAGCTTACTCAGCCTTGTACCCTGTTTTCAGTGTCCTAAGGATTGCACAGACGACCTCATCACTGCTAACATGGAGAACAATGTGTTAGCCCTTAAGAATCACAGCACAAGGTAGATATTCTCTTCCTCATTTTATAGAGGAGAAAAGGCAGTCACAGATTAATTAATTAACTTCTGACTCACAATTTTTGCCTAAGTTCCCCCCAGTTATTTTCTGTCAGAACCTGAATTTTAACCCATATCTTTTGCTTCCAAATTTAATATACTTTCCCACATACCTTCTAACTTGAGGAAGTGGCCTAAAGCTTAGGCTTAGGGATATTGATGAAAGCCATTGAGGAAGATGGTGTGGTCAAGGGGACCTTCATAGGATCTTCAGAACTCTCTGGTTAAGCAACTTTCTATTCTGCTTAGAAGAAAAGGGGTAGTGCTGTTGCTTGTGTTTGGGTAGACCAAAGGAAATAACACTTGGACCAAGATTAGTATGTAGCAATTGAGGAGGTGAGGGAATAGGAGATACCTATATTCAGGGTTATGCAAGGGCTTGCCCTGGCCCTGTGATATCATGAAGGTAATAGCTTCAGAATTCAGATGTCAGGGGTGTGTGAATAAAAACACCTCTTCTACACCTAAAGAAGTGTTTGGAGGTACATTGACTGGAAGAATCAGATGATCAGAAACAGGCACTAGGTAGTCAACTCTGTCATACCTGGCATTGCAATGTCATTGCTTTAATACCTTTGCTCAGTATTTGCATGTATAATTGATTCATGTAGCTAACCATGCTCGCAAGAAATGTATTTTTTTCACTCATCTTGACACATATATGTCCTAGGTGAAGGAGAATTGCAATCACATTCCTTTGGGATCCTAGTAAAACCCAAACAAATACTAAAAATTAATATTTTAAAATCTAGAGTAGATCCTAGAGATAATCTATTTCAGGTGGGATTTCTGTGACTTTTGACCAGAGTCCCAATTACTATACCCATGCTGTTAGGTTGCTGTTACTGATTAAAACTTACTTGTCCTATTTCCCTTTCTCTCAGTGTCAGGAAATTGAAAGTGATAGAACCTAAGTGCCTTTTTAAGGTCATGCAGCCACATAGTGGAAAAGTCTGGATTAGAATCCAGGTCCACTGAGACATAGTGCTCATTCTACCATCCTGTGGGTCTTACACTGGAGAGATAATTGTCCAAAGTACAATATTTTTTTTTAATGTTTTAAATTTTTATTTATTTTTGAGAGAAAGAAAGAACAAGATTGGGGTGAGAGCACAGAGAGAAAAAGAGAATCCCAAACAGGCTTTGTGCTGCCAGGGCAAAGCCTGACACAAGGCTTGAACTCACGAACCATGAAATCATGACCTGAGTGGAATCCAAGAGTCGGATGCTTAACTGACTGAGCCACCCAAGTGCCCACAAAGTGCAAACGATTTTTGATACCAATCATTTCATGTATGTACAGTACTTAGAAGTTTCTAAGTACAGTACTTAGAAGTTTCTAAGCAGTTGGTATTTCATTTTCAACTCCAAAATTTTGTGAGTAAATTATACGTATGATAATGATAAGAAAATTGAGGCACAGTAAGTGCATGTGACTTATTTGAAGAAATATACTGAGGTGATGGCATAGCTATTGTTTTCCTCCACCACTGTTCATTTTTTCCCCTACCAAAGTTGCATGGCAAGCCAAACATCTACAATTACTTATTTGTTTAGTAACCATTCTCTCCTGCCTAATATACTAGTTATATATTGCCATATCATAAATTATCCTTAACAGCTTAAAATAACACTTACTACCTCACAGTTCCTGTCCATCAAGAATCCAGGTGTCATTCAACGGGTGCCTATGACTTAACAGTCTCTCTGGAGGTTGCAGTCAGGTGTCAGCCAGGGCTGGAGACTCATCTGAAAGTTCAATTGTGCAATGACTCACTTCCATCCCGTTGGCAGGACTGGGTTCCTCATGAGCTGTGGGATGTGGGCCTCCATTGCCTGCTGGCTGTCAACCAGAGACCTCTCTCAGTTACTACATGGCCTCTCTATAGGGCAGGTCACAACATGGCAGTTGGCTTCCCTCAGAGTGAGTGCATGAGAGGGCAAAACAGAGAAGCCCAAGGCAGAAGCCACAGCACTTTGTGTAACCTAATCTTGGAAGTGACATCCCATTACTTTTGCCATGTTCTATTCATTAGAAGCAAGTCAAAAGGTCCAGCCCACTCTCAAAGGGAAGAGATTACAAAAGGGTGTGACTGTCAGGAGTCTGAAATCACTGGAGCCTCTTTAGAGGCTGCCGATCACATATCACATGTTCCAAAATAGAATTACACCCTCGAGAAGCCTATGGTGAAATAACTCTAAAGTTAAGTGTATTATCCTTTGGTTTTTAAGGAAAAACATGTTTTTATCATAAAGCAGAAAGGCTTATTCATCCAAAAATTATAGCTGGCAGCTTGTCTGATATTTTGAAGCCATTGTGCAAGGTGGACACATAACCCAAAGGGATGGATCTGTGATTCTGCCATCCATCACTCCCTCTCCTCAGAGCATGCTAATTTCATAGCTTGATTTTTTTTCCATCTGAACCAAAAGTCTTGCCTTCCAGACAGTACGAGTGAATGACACTGCCTGCACGTCAGAAATTGCAACTGACATTTCAATTTTGCTTAATTTTTTTTTCTTTCTTTGATAGTATTATGGGGAGAATTTACATTTGAATAAAAAGCAAATAGTGCATGTCAGAGTAAGCATCAGGGAATGTCAAATTGTTTTTTTCCAATTACAACTCTATTTCAAATAGGGTAATGCAATTAAAGGATAATTACCAGAAGCACAAAGCCAAGGTTACGATCAGAAATGGTTACCCTTTCACTTTAAGTCCTGTCTTGCTAAATAAAATATTCCTGAGGGGCAAGTTACTGTTTGAAAATAGAATACACTCATCCAGGAACAACCAAACACTTGGCAGTGTTGACCAAAACATGTATTTGTGCATAAATACAAGTGTTTGAAAGAGATAGAAAGACACTAAAGGTGAGCCGCATTTCCCCTGGTTTTATCACTCTGGTTAATAATGTGATAAATTAGCTGTAGGATGCAATATTAATTAACAGTATATTAGTTGCATTTTATTGCCAATAACATAACAAGCTCTGAAATAGTAGTCAGAATAAACTGCTGACGTGGGCTTTTCTGCAAACTGAGCTGTAGTTTGATTTCTCATTTGTCCAAGTGAAGCATCAGCAACTGAGTAAAACCAATTACCTCAAAACCCACCAAGCCCTCGGCAGCAACTTAGTGCATCTGAGCTTTGCCCAAATGTTATTACTTTCAAATTAGAGCCTGGTCTGAGATGGGGCACTGAAGAATTTCTACTGCTGAAAATAATTCAATATGGCAGCCTAGTTTTGTGATACTTTGCGAGCCAAATAGAAAGCAAAGACTCCTTCTAGGCTTGAGACATCTTGAATCCATAGCTGTCCCCTTCCAGAAGGCAAGCTGGAGGTATAGAAGTCAGATGTAAAAGGAGAGGCATTTTCCTGACTCCTTCAAGCAAATTATGTTGTAGAAAAATTCCCAGATGTAGTGTTCATTTTTGAGGTGAAGTCCTGGGTTTAGGTCGGGGGCACTTTAGGAAAAAGGATGCAAGGCATGAGGAGGTTTGGATAATGGGAGTTATGTTACCTCACTACATAATGACAAACTCTATAGTCCAAAAATCCTTTGGGTAAAAAAAGAAGTTATTGAGTTAGCATATGGTCAGAGGAACGAAGACAAGCTGGGAAAGGTGCATGATGGGTACATGAAGAATTCTCTGTCCAATTATTCATTCACTTGTCTCCCTTACAGCCCCTCACTTCTCTGCCTCCCCCACTTGCTCTCTTCTCTCACAGACACAGTTACTTCCTATTCCTTTATCTTGTTTAATTTCTTTCACAGCACTTATCACTATCCTAAATTACATTTCAGATAGATTAGTCATCTGTTACTCATTTACTTGCTTATTGCCTGTATCCCCACCAAACTGTAAACTCCCTGAGGTTAAGCTATGTGTCTGCCTGTGCCCTGCAGAAAGAACCATGGCTGGCACATAGCAGGCATAAAAATAGCTGACGCCAAGAATGAACACATTCACTTAACTACATTTACCAAATGCCCAATGTTCAAGCTCAAAAAATTCCAAGATGATGAAGTCCTAACTGTCCTTCTCTGGAGTTTACTAATGATGACCTCAATGAGCTAAAAAGCTTTGAGTGTAAAGAGTAAAAGCTTTACACACAGTATCTTAATTTAATCCCAAAACAATTCTGCAAAGCATATGTTTCTCATACCCTTTTTATTTTCCTTTTAGGTAAAGACATAGCAGCCCAAAGCGCCTGGCTCACTTAATGCCACACAGCTAGAAAGAGATTAAAGCCATGAATTAAATGCAATTTGCCACTTTGACTCTGGGCATTGTATTCAAAGATGAATAAGATACAAACATCCTTTTTTGAGAACCTCATGGTTTCATGGTTTGAATTTGAAACATTATGTCTTAGAAGGTCATCTTTGCCCTGCCAGGCAAGAGGAAGAATCTAGCAATGAATCCTAGAGAACAGGAGACAGAACATTTGCCATCCTGGGAATTTCAAGAATGTCCTCCTTCCTGACAGAATCTGGTATTCCATGGTGTTTTGCCTTTGGGTGAGGTCAGATTCTATTAGGGGTTCGTGAGAGCAATATATATTCTCACATCCCTGGTTCCAGGACTGTGTGTGAGCTCAGCATCTGTCAGGGATCCTATTTACTTTTAATAAATCCCACAATGAGTGGTGAATGAGTGATGAGTCTTCTGCCTCAGAGAATCCAGCAAGGGTAGGACCCAGCCAGGTGCATGGGGAGCCAAACTCTTTTCCAGCATTCATTACTGAATTCTAAACAGCCAACACCAAACTCCACAGTCAGTTCAGACCACAGACTTTCTGTACAAACTATCCCTCTCTCTGGTCCTGTGGAATAAAGAAAGTTCCTCAGACTATTCATTCCATGAATTAAAAGAAAGAAAGAAAGATTGAAAAAGGTCTCCCTCAGTTACAATGCTATTCATGTCCTTTGACCAGAAAGAGTTAGAGAAAAACTTCAGGATTGATCTGAGGGACGCAGAGCCCAGGTTCCATTAAAGTGTATTAATGCCAAGGTCTGTGCAATTAGTGAAAAGTCAATTCCCATTACTAGTTAACACTATTGAATATCTGCTTTCTTTAATAAAAAGCCATGTCCAGTACAAAGAGAATAAATCAATAGGTTTGCTGCATTTAGATCCATTTTGCTTTCTTCTAAAATGCACAGAGAAACTCCCTGTCAGAGCTCCACTGTCTGTCTGCCAAGCTCAGTCTGTGAGCTGGCAGCTGGCCCTGACGTTTTTGCCTGGAATCTTTCATTAGCACTCTCTTGCCTTAGCTCTCATTTCTCTAATCAGAAAATTTGAGTTTACCCTGTGCCTAAAAAATCCTCTATTTGAGCTTGGTCTTGATCTATCTCTGATTTAGACTTGTTTAGAAAACAAGCCATGAGGTAACTATGGACCTACTTCTAAGCCCCAGGTTGGCTAGCATCAGCCCTCCCTCAGGTGAGAAGAGGCTGAGGTGGACAGAATCTCTTAACAAGAGGCCAAAGCATCCCTAGGGCATGAAAGGGTTTGCCCCTTTAGATATACCTTTTCCATTCTTTCACAGCTGGTTAACCTTTTTTTTTTTTTTTGCTGCCAATTTTGGAGGCAGCCTGGAATGTTCCAGATCCTCAACTGTGAGGAGAAAAAAAAAAAAAGATATACCTGTCCCTTGATGTTTACAAGCCCTCTTGGTTCCCAGCATTTTCTCAGAGGAAGGATGCATTCACTCCCCTGCTTTCGAGGCTGCCTCTCTGTAGCTAAGCCAGGCTATTCATCTTCTTTGGTGTAGACCACAAGAAGGGGAAAGCTGTTTAGATATTACTCTTATTACAATGCTTGGTTTATTACGGATCAAAAGGACATTTTGAACCCACTGTGTCTTATGTACTTGATTATATGTAAGTTACTCTTAAATTGGAATATTGTATTTCCACTAAAGTGAATTACATTTCCCCAAATCATTTCATTTTATTTACCAAAATGCTTAGTCTTTGATTGAAAAGGAGGATTGATATCATTTTGCTTTAGTCGGGTTTACTGCACAGAATGATTTGATATCCCTTTTATATCCTTTGGTCCTTATTTTTATCAGTAGGTCCTCATTCATTCACTGAATCAATCCTTATGCACCCTCTCTCCCTTCCCAGAGTGTGTGTTCACCAGGGTGGGTAGGTGTGGTGGTGATTATTATTTGGGTCATAGTTTCAGTAGTAGAAAATATTTCAATTCCATTTTTTCCAAGATTCAGCAAATTAGAATAGGTTATTTTTTGGTCTATACTAATAGTACAGATTGTCTAATTGCATAATATTATACAAATAGTATGGGTAGATTTTTCATTTGGTTCTATTCTCTCTGTACCCAAGAAGGTGGATCTATCCAATGAAGCGAGAGCTAGCTTTTTGTGTATTCTTGTTGCAAGGATCCTTTTAACTACTTGCCATGACTCCGTTCATAGTCCTGAGTTCTGATATACCATTGCAGATAATCACAAACTAGGTGCTACCCTATGAAACCAAAGAATGATCCTGCTACTGTTGTGGATGCTTCCTGAAGCCACTAACATCATCTGTTTTCTTGTCCCACTTCACAGACCAGCACTGAAACAAAGAGTGCCAATTTATATCTTGTTGTGAGGAGGCATTTATGGACACACAAGCGACCAGGTTTTCTTCACGTTGAAGGCTAAAGATTTGATAAGGCAGGTTGATTACTGACGAGAAAAGACTTAAAAGTTATCAGACAGGCTGGCAGCACCCAATAGCTCAGGTTCCTCTGCTAAAGGGATGCTGACTAAGGAACAGGAGACTGGATCAAGGGACCATAGATCTTTGTCATCCCAAGTAGATGAAGGCTGCCCTCTGGGCCAGAGGTGGTGACTCAATTCCCATTTTGGGATGGTGCTCACAAAGCAATGAATCGGCATTTCAAGAAATTATTCTGAGATAAAGTATGGTAATGAATGTTGGGAAGTGAATAAATGCAGTCCCAAGCAATCTGCCTATGTGACGTTTACAGAGAAAAACCCCCTTTTAAGGGGTTTACAGTTGTCTTTGGTCCTTTAGCAAACCCTGCTGTGACAATCTTGAAATGAGTAGCAGGAGGTAGAATTGAACTAAACTATTTCACTTTTCAAAACATAAAGAGATGCTTTAAAAGTTCAAAATTCACAGAATTGCCTCCAATGTTGCAAATCTTAGGCAATACCAAGGAATCAATCCCTCTTGCCTTCAAGGTGGTGGGGGGTGGTCAGAGATGTTTCCCACTCTGTAGGCACTCCTGAAAACTGTATTTTGTAAGAGAGTCAAGGTGCCAAGCTGGAGCTGGCAAGAAAATTACTCCATAAAATGAGAATAAAATGGAATGCACTCTTACCTTCGAATTCAAGTGCATGTTAAGATTTTTATCTGAAATGAATTCTGATTAATATCAACTTGGACTATGGGAAAAAAAGACATTCAAACATGTGTTTATACTTGTTGACATGGGTAAGGGATACACCTTAAATCTGAGTCATAATAGAGAAATGCATATCACTGATACAGTCTTGCCAAGAAAGTCAACATTCCAAATCCACCAATTGACAGAGAAATTTGTTTCAATGATTGTCCTAGCACTTTACAGCCATAAGAACAAGCTGCAATGGAGTGCCCTCAACCCTCCCCACACAACTTTGTTCTTTTTAGTTATTGACTCTTATTCTTAGGAGAGAATTATGTCCATGGCAATGGATGTCACACACACACACACACACACACACACACACACACAAACACACACACACACATACAATAAAAGAAGTTCACCTCCTTGGATGATGCCAAATGCCTGTAATCAACTATATTCATTAAACTTGAACTGTTACCGTCAGTCATATTAGGTCTTTCAGTGGAGACAAGATGGAATTTTCAAAGGGGTAACATTTGGAGCTTGGCTGGATAAGCCCTGTCAACAAGCAGCAGCAGGTTTTTCCACTTCTCCACTCTTAGCTTACAGTCTACATCCCTTGGATAGACACTCTTTCATTGTCTATTGCTTCTTCCATGATTTTTTGTCAGAAATTATTTTAATGGATATGAAAAAATTATATCTCATGGCTTCCCATCTCACTCAAAGTCCCTCATCATCAAGCCACCAGCCAGCCACTCACACACCGTCTTCATTTCTTCTCCAGCCTCCTCCAGGACACTACCCTGTGTGCTAGTCCTTAAACACTCTATGCATGTTCCTGATTCTGGGCCTTTGCACTTGCTATTCCCTTTGACTGGATTGCTCTTACTACACTGTATGCATGGTGCAACTGGGTCTTAACTAATATGTTGCTTTCTCAAGAGTGATTTCCTGAGGTAGCTCACCTAAAATTTTAACCTCCTCCATCTCCTAAACAATTCTTATTCCCTTTCCTAACATACTATATAATTCATTTTTTTCTATCTTATTTAGTCTATCTCCCCACTTGCATTTGGAAAGGACAGTGTTCTATTCACTGTGGTGTCCTTAGTGCCTAGAACAATGTCTGGTATGTAGTAAAGACTCAATAAATACTTTGAATGAATAAATGAATATCAGTGATTTACCAAGGGAGATATATACCTCTCCTTTATTGACATATAAAGGCCAGAACTTTTTATAGGACACTAGAAGCATTAACATGGTAATCCTCATTATAAATGGCTATGAGCTCTTAACTATGTGCCAAACATTATGTGAAGTGCCTTACATGGGTTCTCAACCCTTGGGCTGAGTGTGATCATTTCCAGTTTACAACGAATAAATGAGAAGCCAAGGAGATCAAGTAAACTGCTCACGTTGGCATATTAGTATGAGGGAGAGCTCAAATACAAGTTGAAGTTTGACTAACACATAGGGTTTAACCAAGAGTGATTTTTGCACACACCCCCTCCCCAAGACATTTGGCAATGTCTGCAGACCTTTGTCACTGTCACAGCTGGAGGTTGTTATTGGCATCTAGTGGGTAGATATCAGAGATGCTGCTAAACATCCTACACTGCACAGGCCATCCCTCTACAATAAAGAATTATCCAGCCCAAAAGGTCAATTGTGCTGAGGTTGAGAAAGCCTGGTCTAACCCCATAGACAGTTTTTTGTCACTTTGCAGTTTTGCTCGATTAGTTTCTAGTGGCAGTGAAAACGGCATCAACTCTTTCATAAAGCAATATGATGATAGTGTTTCTCGAGAGTGTCACATATTTCCATACCTTTTGACCCTGAAATCATACTTCTGTAAATCTGGCCCCAGAAAGTAATCTGAAATGTAGCAACCATCCCCAAATATTTATCATGACACTATTTGTAATGGCAAAAAATTGAAAAACCACCTAATATCTTATAATAAAGGAATCATTAAGTAAACTCTGGAATATCCACTTGTAGGAACATTAAGCAGCCATAGAAGTATTTATTAGCAGTTTATAAAGAAATAGGGAAATGCTCACATAGAAATGGTAAATTTTAAAAATTAGTTTTCAAAATTATGTATTTAGTAGGACTAATTTAAAAGATGAAAAAAATTATATAAAATTATGTAAAAGGTGAAGCAGAAATACACTAAAATATAAATTGTGCAGTAGGACAATGGCTGGCTAATTTACTTCTTTTCTCTTTCAGTACTTCCAAAATGTTCTATAATAATAATGTATTTATTTTATAATAGGGACAATAATTTTTAAAAAGTAAGCCTATTTTTCCTCTTATAAAAAGAAAGAGTGGTAAATAGAACAACTATCCCTAATGTGAACTTCAGACCTGTTGTGGTGGATTTGTCTCATATGTAGATTTATTAATTGTGTTTAATTAGCTTTTATTATGACTCTTTCTAGGTAGCTGTCTTTGATTTGGGAAGAAAGGCATGGTTAGTTATTTCATGGCAGCTGGACCTAAGTCCAGGTGGACCTAAGTCCACCCTTGCCAATTGATAGCTACCCAAAACATGTTACTTACTCATCTTAAATTTTTTTATGTTTTAAAAACAGTTGAGCCCATTAGATCAAAGAACTCCCACCCTTAGAATGAGGGCTGCTGTCAGGACAGTTACTTTTCAAGACCCTGAGAGACACGAGTTAGAGGGGATGTACATGGTTAACCTTCTTTGCATGGACATCCAAAACTAGGAGCCATGAGTCTTCTGACTAAGACTCCAAACAGCCCTTGGTTCAAATTCAGGTTCACACTCACCAGTGTGTCTTTGAGCCAGCTCTTATCCCTCTGTGCCCTCTCTGGATTCCAAGCCTATGTTTAAATCCTCTGCCAAATGCTGATAATGCCTGATAAACTCCGTGCTCCTTGGATACCGTGACTTGGGACCATCCATTTAAGAAAACCTATCTCACAACCAGCCTAGTCTTTACTCTACACCCCACTTTATGGATGTCTTTAATTGGAAGTAAACTTTAGGCTTAGCCCACAAAAGTTATGATACCACCTATGAAAGCTTCATTCAAGATGCCCTACCTTTGGACTTTGCTTTAATTCAAACCTACTTTCAACCCATGGATGGCCAGGGGGTAAGTCTTGGCTTTCTGGTCAACCTGAGGTGGCAGCCTAGGATGAATAAGGAACACAGACAAAGCAGCTGAAGAGGTAGAATCCTCACTCACTCACACACTATTTGGGAAATTAAAGAACAGACACAAGTCAGTTATTTAATTAGCCCACAGAGTCTCTGGAAGGTAAACATTTTCTTTGTAAAGCCCCAAGACCTCCTTTTGTGTCCAGCCAGTAGGTCTTTATTTCTGCTTCTCCTGTTCTCTCTGCTCTTGACCCCTCTGTAATGCATTGTTAGATGACTTGTTTGCACAGGATTTTTTCACCCCAAATTCTTGAGACATTAAAAATTTTCTCCCTTAATTTTCCATGGACTAGCCCTCCATTCCCTAATGGCACTGGATTGGTATACACCACAGACACAGCCTCAGAAATAAAAGGAAAAGCAAGAAGATAAAGATACACACAGCCAGCCTCCCTGGCTATTCCCAGTGTGTCCCACTGACAGTGCTGTGTGGAAGGGAAATTGTTCTATCAGCGACTGTGTTAGATTCATGACCCCACCACAACCTTGAATTGGCCTTTAGTTGTCGCTGATGGGAACTGAAGAACAGCTCCTGTCGACATGATTGCTACTCTCCAATGAATCAGAACATACAGGGCGAGGAGCAGCACATTAAACCAGCAACAGAAATATATCACTGTACTTTTATATAGATGTATTGCTTTTGCCCAGGCATATAAATGATTGGGCCAGGCACTTATTTTTTTTTCAAGGACTATAAATTAAAAATAAGCTAAGGGTTTTTAAATTATGTTCTTTTTAAAAAAATCAGGTAGCTATTTTAAGGCAACAGTCAAATATTTAAAGATCATTTTATATGGATATTTCAGCCACTGTCATTGGAAGGAAAATCAGCCCTCGCTACCTGCACTCAGGTTACTTAATACGTGGGCACCGATTTCTCATGTGCTGTCATTTGCTAATTGATCTCTGTAAAAAGTAAATGTTTCTCATATTTACTTCTCTGCTTGCTTATTGATAAAAGTATAGTTCACAAATTTAAGCTGTGATTTAAATAGACAGCAAGCATACTCAACCAGCCTAAAACAGGGTGCTATAAGAGTCAAGGTGTTCAGAGAAAGCTAACAGAGGGACTCAATGATTCTTAAATTTAGAGGTTAGAGGGCCCCACTTAAGAATATGCTGAGGCCACTGGACCCTCTCCCCAGGAGGACACAGACATGCCTGCACTTATAAGCAAATTTCTTCATTTCACTTCGAAGACACACAAATTGTCTGAAGGCTCTCCCTAGAGCCTGGGTTGAAAGATCCCCTGCCTTTGAGCTTATCATGTAAAGCCATGAAGTCATGACCCCAGGATGATGGTGATCAGCTCTGAAGCATGCCTCAAGTAGTTGGTTACTAACAAGAGGTAAACTACGGATATTTGCAAATGATTTATTTTTTGGAAATATGTTTGGTTGAGGAGCTTCAAAGGCTCTCCTGTGACAGGATCACTTTCACCTGTCACTATGCCAATAAGACCTATGTGGTCTAAGCCTTGCCTACCTCTCTGACATCACCTCTTATGGTTTTTCTCCTCACCTAAAAGCTCCAGCCATATAACCTCCTTTCTAGTTTTTAGCCCACTAAGTTCTTTCCTGTCTTGAGGCATTTTCAAAGCTGGGTGATGTTCTAGGCACAGTTTGAAAAAGGACCCAATAACTATCTTTTGTGGATCTTATAATCTGTGGAGGAAAACAGATTATAAGTATGTGAACAAAACTGAAAGTCTGATCATTTCAAATATTATGAAGCAATTGAAATAAAATGATAATGGGATAGAGAGTAATTGATGAGTGGCCAGACATTGCCTCTTTGGGGAGATTTTATCTGAGATTATATCTGACATGAAAGAAATGAGAACCAGTTGTGGGTCAAATGAAACATTTTACAGTAGCAAGTGCAAATGCCCTGAGGCTGTAAAGAACTTGGTGGTTTGGAAAGTCAGAAAGAAAGCTATGTGGCATCTGATATGTTCTCTCCAAGAAAAGCTTAAATGATCTATACTGCTGCCCAACTCACTGATATTCCATAAAGCATTTGTGGTTGATTCTTATAAGAACTTACAAAAATATAAGTTCTATATTTCCCTGCAATAATATTGAGTTTTTGTCAAAATGCGGATATGCCAATTGAAGTAATCCAAGACCTGGTTTGAGATAGAGGAATATGAGGCCCAGAGAATTTAAGGAATTTGCCTCAGATTACACAACCAATTAACAAGTCAATTTAGTGAAACAGACCAAAGAAAAGCCCTGGCTTCTGCATTTGCAGGGTGGTATTCTTACATCATAGCACTCCGCCTTCCTTTGGTCTTTACATAATTACCAAAGGTCCTTTTCCTGAAAAACTAGTGGGGTGCCTGATTCCATATGCAATTATGGCCCAGAAGCACACCATTATTATATAGTTTTTAGCTTTTATAAACCTTAATTAAAAATCTAGCTCAGGGTTACTTGATTTCTTGGGTTTATCTATAGCTGAAAAAAAGTCTCACCCCAAAAAGCAAAAGCACAAAGCAAACAAACAAACAAAAAACCCCACTATCTCCTCTGGGCCATGCATATAGGTTCTTGGTCTCCACTTGCCTCTGGCTGGGTTTGCAGTTGGGGCAGAAGGTCTCTCAGCATTGAATGGCCGCGTCACTGAGGATAACCATGGGCCTACCCTCTTTGTCCCTCTGGGCTCCAAATAGCAGCTGAATTGACAGCAATCTTGCTTCAGAATACATGCAGAAATTCTCTGATCTAATGGAATCAAATGATTTTAAGATATGAGAGGGGCTCCTGGGTGGCTCAGTCCGTTAAGCGTCCAACTTTAGGTTGAGTTTTTGTCAAAATACGGATATGCCGTGAGTTCCAGCTTGGTGTCGGGCTCTGTGCTGACAGCTTGGAGCCTGGAGCCTGCTTCAGATTCTGTGTCTCCCCTTCTCTCTGCCCCTTCCCCACTTGTGCTCTGTCTTTCTCTGTCTCTCTCTCTGTCATAAATGAATAAACATTAATAAAAATAAAAATAAATAAAACATTAGAAGGAAAATGGGGATGAGTGAGAGAAATACTTTTGGTAGCTATAAACTGGCAAAGACCAAGCTAGTTCCAGTCGCTACTATATATATATAACTAACCATCACTGTGTCGGCACTGAACTCTCTCATAATAAGATACTAAGAAGGAGTCTACTCCAGCCTCTTTTGAGCTCCTGAACTTCTGAAAAAGTTCAGAAAAATGAACCTAGCGCCTCCTCTGGTGCCTCTGATAAAATTGAGGCCCACAGTCCTCTCCTTCAGCCTCTGTCTTCTTGCCAGCATGTTTCTCTCTCCTTTTTCCATATTGTTGTTGGGAATGTAAACGAGTCATTCCTCCATGAGCATAATTTGGCTCTTGGCTATCAAGACATGCTGAAAACTATAGACTTTGGCCCAATAATTATACTTCAGGTTTGATGATGAGAAAACCAGAAATACCTACTTGATTATATAACTAGATAATCACAGCAGCTTTATGTATAAAGGTGAAATATGGAAAATAATGTAAAGAAGGTTATCATCTTCCAAAATGTGTCCTGCGGAAACTGGTCTCCTAATATTCTTTAAAACACACACACACAGAATTGGGTGATTAAATGAGTCTGAGATATACATACGATATCCCTCTTTTGAGAAGTCACAAAACAGTAAGAATCTTCTCTAAAGAATTCCTGCACTAAAGAAATCTATTTAACCATGTTGAACTTAGTGTTTCTCAAATTCATTTGGGCCAGGGACACCACTTTAAAAAAAAAAATTAGAGAAAGAGAGAGTGCGAGTGGGGGAGAAGGGCTGAAGGAGAGAGACAGAGAGAGAATGAGAGAGAGAGAGAGAGAGAGAGAGAACCTTAAGCAGGCTTCACACTCATTGCAGAGCCCAACGCAAAGCTCAATGCCACAATCATGGGATCATGACCTGAGCCAAAATCAAGAGTTGGACGCTCAACAAATTGAGCCACTGAGGCACCCCAATGTTTCTTGATATAGTCCAGAAATAGGGCTCTGTAAAATATACTTCAGGAAATACTAGGTTAAATAAATTTGCATATTTGTATTATGGGATGCTTCATTGGTATTTAAAGCAATGTTAAAGAAGATTAATTCTATGGGAAAAGTACTGATGATATATTGTTGAGTGGGGGTGGAAGCAGTTTATGTAACAATAAGCATTTTATTAGTTTAATTTTGGAAACAAAATGAATATATGTACAATTATGCCAAAATAATCTGGTGGTATAATTCTATCTCCTGGTGATGGAATTATTGATGGGTTTTTTTTTTTTTTGCTTTTCTAAATTTTTCCAATTTTCTATAATTAATGGACATAAATTTTGTTTTGAGAAAACTACATATTTTAAACTTTATTTTGAAATAATTTTAGAGTTACTGCTATAGGCTAAATCTATCTTCCCCAAATTCATATGTTGAAAGCTACTCCCTACTGTGATGATAGTTGGAAGGTGATTAGGTCATGAGAACAGTACCCTTCCAAATGGAATTCATGCCCTTATAAAAGAGACCCCAAAGAAAACCACTACCCTGTCTTCCATGTGAGAACATAGCAAAAAGATAGCCATCTATGAGCCAGGAAGTGAGCTCTCACCAGCTGCTAAATCTACCAATCGTCCTTGGCTTTCTCAGCCTCCAGGATCTATGAGAGATAAGGATGAAATCAGGAGATCAGTACTGATGGAATACTCATTTAAACTTCATCAGTGTCCCCACTAGTATCGTCTTTCAAGTTCAAAATCCAGTCCAGGCTCTCGCATTGTATTTAGATGTCATGTCTCCTTAGTCTCCTACATTCTGTGACAGGTTCTCAGTTTTTTTCTTGTCTTTAATGACCTCAATATTTTTAAAGAGTCCTAACTAGTTATTTGTAGAATATTGTTCAGCTTGAATTTGTCTGAGGTGTTCTCAGCCTAGTTTCATGCATTTTTGACATTTTTGCAAAAAGGTCACAGAATTCATGATATACCCTTTTCAGGGCATCATATGAGGAATTACATGATGTCAGTATATTTTATTATTGGTTTTGTTAACTTTGATCACTTAATAAGTATCTTTTGGAGGACTATTTTGGTACTATGCAAATCATCATATTTTCACCTACTAATTTTAGTATCATAATGATTCTTATCTATAAAAGTTATTACTGTTGGGGCACCTCGGTGGCTCTGTCAGGTAAGCGTCCAATTCTTGATTTTGGCTCTGGTCATGATCTCACAGTCATGAGATTTAGCCCCATGACAGAGCTCAATCCACACAGAGTGGAGGCTGCTTGGGATTCTCTCTCTTTCCCTGTATCTCTGCCCCTCCCTGCCTCATACTTGCTCTCTCTCAAAATAAATAAAAAGAATATTGTTACCGTTTTGTCTCCTAATATCCTTTCACATTTATTAGAAATCTACTGTAAGAAAGACTTGTCCCTTTGCTTCCATTTATTTATGTATTCAGCTATTTTTATGTAGGTATGGACTAATAGTTATTTATTTTATTCATGGGTTATCATTAACGATTTTGGTTTCTTAAACTGTCCCAGATTTGGCCACTCAGAGCCCCTTTAAGGTCATTCCTGTGTGCTTTTAACATGTCCCCATCCTTATTTTCAGCACTTCTCTGCTTTCTGGCATACAAGATATTCCAGAGTCACCTTGTCCTTTCCTCTCTTCAGCACTGGCATCAAACATTTCTCCAAGAAAAACCAAGATATGGGCACAAGATATGCTCATTGCTACCAGGGAATCATTGCTTCTAGGCCATCCCAAGTGGATAGAGTTTGGAAATATACAAAGTGTACTCACACATGCATGCAAAAATATCTTAATTTTTGTACCTACCCCTATCTATCTATCACTGACTTCATGTTGATACCTATGATTCCACTCAAACTCTATAGCATTAATTTTAGTCTCCCCCTTTTCTTATTTGTAACCCCTTTCTCCAATAGTGAGAGACCTGGCTTTCACTATCTACATTTATTTGTTTGATCCTAGAATGTACATGAATGTTTCAGAATTTTTAGCCCATACACTATGAAAAAATAAACTTACCAACTGGGGTATAGTGTTTGTACATAATTATTTTTGTCCTTAGCTGAATCATATCCAAGTACTGCTTTCCAATGTTACTTAGTTTAGTTGTTTTCTTCTTTTCTCCTTTTGGAGTAGTTATATAATTAATTTGTCACACAGTTAGGTTCATTTTTATTGCTTGTATTCCATTGTGGATCTCCTTGTATCCTGTTTTTTTTTATAAACTTTATAAATTTATTTTGGGAGTGCGCAAAATGTACTTAAGAGAGCTATGCATTAAAAAAGAAATACACTCAAAGAAGTATCAGTCTCTCTCATCCCTACTGCCGTTTTCTGTTCCCCCATTTTTTCCATCCTGTTCTCCCACTACCTCTCAGTAATTAATTCAATTAGTTTCTAGTTTTTCCTTTCTGTATTTCTTTTGCACAAATGACTAGATACCTGTATATTTTCTTATATCTCTTTCTTTCTTACACAGAGGTTCATGCTATAAATACACTTTACACTTTGCTTTTTTTTTTCATTTAACAGCATATCTCAAAAATCATTCCAATTCTTTTTTTTTTTTTTCATTTGGTTACATAGTACTTCATTGAGTGACTATGCTATGGTTCATTCAAACACTTTCCTATGTATGAGGATTTAAATTCTTCCTAATATTTTGCAATTACAATTGAAATTTTGCAATAACATAGAAATATTCATTTCTAATGCTGAAGTGAATAAACTTCTGCAAATGTATTTACATATTGTTGGACATGTATCTTTAGTATATATTCCTAGAAGTGAAATTGCTGCATCAAAAAGTAAGTGAATATGTAGTTTTGTTTGACATAGTCAAATTATCCTCAAGAATGGTCATGCCAGGAGCACCTGCGTGGCTCAGTTGGTTAAGTATCCGACTTTGGCTCAAGTCATGATCTTGCAGTTTCCAAGTTGGAACCCTGCATCAGGCTGACTGCTGTCAGCATGGAGGCTGCTTCAGATCCTCTGTCCCACATCTCTCTCTCTCTCTCTCAAACATAAATAAACATTTAAAAAGTGGTCATGCCAACTTGTATTTTTATCAGCAATATATATGAATGTGGTTAATTGGTTAATTTTCACCAATCTGGTTAAAAAAGGTATATAGACTACTGGTTCAATTTATATTTTGCTAATAATGGCTGGTGGTTTTGAGTATTTTTTTATGTGTTTAAGAGCCATTTTATTTTGTGTGTGTGTGTGTGTGTGTGTGTGTGTGTGAATTGTCTGTTCGTGCCTTTTTCTCATTTTTGTATCATACTTTTGGTCATTTATCTCTCAATTTTTAAGAGCATAAAGAACTTAAGTGAATTAGCCTTTTGCACTATATATGACAAATATTTTTTCCCAGTTTGTTCATTATTTTTGCCTTTTAAAAAGGTATTTCTGCTCTGCAAAATTTTTACTTAATTTTATGTAGTCAAATTTATCAACTTTTTTGCCTCTAAATCTTATTACACATTTTTAAACATGTGCCTATTCTGTACCTGAAGGACTTAGACACTACTTCAGTTCCAAGAAAAGTAAGAACTTACTCTGGGATATCTTAAACCTGAGAGAGCAGAGGAAAGTAGAAAACTCAAGGCCTCTACAATCAGGTGGAGTTTCTCCCCACCTCATTTACATTGTCTTTTTAGCTGTGAGGATTTTGGCAAAGAATTTAACCTTGCAGAGCTTAGTTTGTCTGTCAAATGGAATGATAAAAACCTACATTGTGCTGCTATAAGGATTCGAAATACTTATTTCAGTGCCTTGTACTAAGGACATATTTGTTGTTGTTGTTGTTGTTATTATTCATGATATATATAATTCTAAGTGACAATTTTGTGACAAACTCAAAAGATGTATCTGATATTTTGTTCCCAACATGATCTGATCAGGACTCTACCATTTCTATAAGAGCAAACACTCGAAGAGATTTTCACCCAGTTATCTGCATGCTCATCAAAATTGTTTTCCTCTTTACCTTCTGAAATACTTTATTTTTTGAAATGCTATCATGTCTCTGTTCTATAATGTATTCAGAAAAATGTGAGGATGAAAGAGTTAACATCCATAAAGCACAATGAACTGGCAGATAAGAGCATCAAAATGAGTTCCAGAAAGGATCCTAATTAACCCAATTTATTATCACCTTATCTCTCCAAACCCTTTCCTGCCCCCAGATCCAAGTTCAAAGTTTTGTGGGCTTTCCTGAAGGTCACATGTTCCATAGAACCAGAAATCTTCAGCTGACACTGTTTATTGTCAGCACCACAAAGGTACTCATTGGAATTCCTGTTGCCAAATGTGCTCTGGCTTTAACAGGCAATTCCTTTTCAGTTTCCTTGTGAAATGAAACAGATGCCCATAGGGAAGTCTGATGTCACCTTTGTTTTCAGTACCATTCAAAGCAAACACAACCAAGACTATTCCCCTAATCCTTTGGCAGCTGCTTCTAAATTATTTTTTATAACATGATGAAGTTCCCATCTACCAATAAGTTAATTAGGTAGATGTGTGTCCTTATAGAGTACAGATGTCTTGCAGGGAAAAGAGAGAGAGAGAGAGAGAAGGGAAAAGAAAAAAATGTCAAAGGGGCTCAGGATGGGAATGGATTTTCTTCTACTTCAGTGATGTTTGTTTTCCCCATTGTCTTATTCCCAAACGGGTGATTTGGACGTAGTCCTCCACCACCCTTTTATAATCCCTCAATGCCTCAGGTCTCATGCAACGTTGATAGAGGATAAAAGAGAAGTAGTGACAAATAAAAGGCAACTAACTTTGATTGTCCATCTAGTACAATATGGGCACTACATTAGCTACTTACAGATATATTATTTTAATGATCTTTAGTCAAGGGGATACCACCTTCAAGTGGCACTTGTAAAATTGGTGTAGCCATTTTTTGTTGCCATAATAGTTTAAGAGTACTACTGACATTTATAGAGTAGTGTGGTATAATGAAAAAAATAAATACTTGCCCATGTTTTCTGGCACAGAGCCTAACATGCTTGGAGTCTCCTGAGCGATAAGAGTGTCTTTTGTCTTCTAGTGAGATGGCTGTTAGGCAAGGAGTGGGAATAAAATGGGGGATGGGATGGGGCTATGGGGGCCCTAGATAACGTCAGGATGAGGAGTGGTCACCAGAAAGCCCAGCCATGATTATATGATTAGAACGTTTGGTGCCCTCCTTCCCCTCCCCACCTCTGAGGGGGAGAAAGGGGTTGGATATTGAGGTCAATCACCGAAGGCCAAGGATTAAACTAATCATGTATTCACAATAAAACCTCCTCAAAGGAAAACACACACACACGCGCGCGCACACACACACACACACACACACACACCTAAACAAATGGGGTTTGGAGAGCTTCTGAGTTGGTGAACATATCTCCATCCCAGAAGAGTGGCATGTCCAGAAAGGGCAGGGAAGCTCTGTGCCTCCCTCTACCCTAGACCTTGCCATATGCATGTCTTCCATTTGGTTGTTCTTAAATTGTATCTTTTATAACAAATCTGTAATGGTAAGTATAGTGCTTTCCTGAGTTCTGTGAGTCATTCCAGCAAATTATTGAACCTGAGGTGGGGAGATAGTAGTGACTCCCCATGTGTAGTCAGTAGGGCAGAAGTGTGGGTGGCTTGGGGACTCCATTTGCAGCTAGTGTCTGAAATGGGGGAAGCCTATGGGAATGAGCCCTTAAATGTGGGATCTGCACAAACTCAAGATAGTTAACATCAGAAATGAACAGAATTGGATATCCAGTGGTGTTGGGAGAATTGGTTGTTGGTGCTGTAAAACAACAACAAAAGTGGGGACCAAAGATGCATCATGCTTGACATCCTGCCGTGTACGGAACAGTTCTGCAAAAGGAAGAATTGTCCCAGAGTCCACATGGCCTTCAAGGGGCTCACTGATGCAAACCTGTTTATAATTATCTGAGCATAGACCCTGACTTCATTTGATTTACAGAGTATGTTTGGCATAGTTTTTGTATATATACAACTTTCCAGAATTGCAGCTATTACATAAACTGAGGGAAGACTGCACTTTATTTTGCGCTCTGTGGTACTTGAGTTGCTAATACAACACACCTGTATTTGTCTGCATTTGTACCCATCACATACATGACTGGACCACTTCATATTGTCTAGTGGAGTTGTGCCTCAGTATTTATAAATTAGTTTATTATAAATTACTTTCTTTTGTACTTTCTTTATATCACATATGGGCATTTGGGATTTTTTATGTGTGCATATAGATTATGTTATTTGTGAATTTTATTTCAGGATAGTAAAGGAGGCATTTAAAAATATTTGTAAAAAACTACAACATTTGTTCTTTAAAAAAAAAATTTTTTTAACGTTTATTTATCATCAAGAGACAGAAGGAGACAGAGCATGATCATGAGAGGGGCAAAGAGAGGGGGAGACACAGAATCTGAAGCAGGCTCCAGGCTCTGAACTGTCAGCACAGAGCCTGACATGGGGCTCCACCTCACAAACTGTGAGATCATGACCTGAGCTCAACCTACTGAGCCACCCAGGCACCCCTACAACATTTGTTCTAAGAGGGTTGAGTCTCATTGCACTGTATTATTTTATCAACTCATCACATTGATTTTGAGAAGATCTATTAGCCCCATTGTATAAATCTAGGAATTGGAGATCAGAGTAGCTAAGCCTCTTGCCCAATGTCACACAGCCAGTAAATGTTAAAGCCAGGATTCAGTTTCTTTCTAGTTATAAATGCCCAAATTGAGCAGAAAAAAAAGGACAGAAGGATGAGTTAAGGAAGAAGAATATGGAAAGCAAAAGAGAGGAAAAACTTTGGAAGAGAAGAAAATGCAAATTAATTTTTATTTCAACTGTTAAACTCAGATGACTACTCTAAATAACCGTAAAAGGTTTTCACTGATATTGTTTGGAATCTGCTATACATAATGTATACTAAAAATAGTGATGAGGATACAAAAAATAATTTTTAAGTGCATTACACAGCCTTATTCTTGAAAAACTTTTTAGGAAGAGAGAATACGTTCACTTAAATAAACAACAACGTGGTCCACTATACATTAAGTGCAAAAGGAGAGGGGCAGCATGATTTATTCATCTAAATGCACAGCCTGGTTTCAAGACGGCCTTGCCCCTTTCATGCTGTAAACAAGGAATGAGAAGCTAAATGGTTATACATTCAATGAAAACTTCATGTGGCAAAATGATCATTTTCCTCCTCCTAAGTAAAGCTGTTTCCTGTATCTGAGGTTGATCCTGGCTTTATAAGACACAACTTACTGCCAGTGTTGCTTTTCCATAGCTGGTGCTTGGGGTATCCAGACTTTTACTGGAAAATAATACCACAGCCCAAAAAAGCGGGGATCAGTAAGGTTGCCAGTAAATGCATCATGCTTGGTGCCACGTCCCAAAGCCACAGCAACCACAGGATAGATGAGGGGCCCACTTCCTGATCCTGTCTGCTGCCACTGGTTTTCTGGGACCAGTGTTAAGGGAACTGCTGTCTCTTTGCCCCCATGGGAGTTATTTACCTTTGAAGACTCACAGGCAGAGGCAGATTTCTGTAAAGCTAAAGAAGTTTAAGATTCAGGGACCCTCCTCTGGGAGGGGGCACCAATATGTTTCACATGGTCACAAGCTTTAATCACATTCACTAAAGTAAGATATTATAACTACAATTGGTTAAAGCCACTGTCTCTTTCCATTAGGGCATCCCCTCCCACCTCCATCCCTTTGTGTCAAGACAGCACTGGAGTGACAATGAGTATTTTCAGTTCCAGCAAAGAACTTGGGATAGGAATATATTTAGTTTTGGTGTAGTGGGATATATTTTGGTGGTTCATTTACTTTTCTTTTCTAGGTTATTGTGTTTCTTTTCCTCTATCATCTATCTATCTATCTATCTATCTATCTATCTATCTATCTATTAATGACATATTTGGGTTTACAACATAGTGATTCAATATATATTGTTAAATGATGACTCACTTCTGAAATACACCATTAAGTACGACTAGCTGTACTGAGATAAAAATGGCTTCCAAGAGTATTCTTTTCTTTTTCTTTTTTTTTTTTTTTTAATTTTTTAAAATTTTTATTTATTTCTAGGAGAGAGAGAGAGAGAGACAGCGTGAGCAGGGAGGGTCAGAGAGAGGGAGTCACAGACTGAAGCAGGCTCCAGGCTCTGAGCTGGCAGTCAGCACAGAGCCTGACGCGAGGCTCGAACTCACGAACCGCGAGATCATGACCTAAGCGAAAGTCGGACGCTTAACTGACTAAGCCACCCAGGCACCCCTAAGAGTATTCTTTTCAATGAATATGCTGGCTAACCTTCATCACTGAGCATGTCATGAAGATACAAGGCTGAGGTTGTATGGCACTTCCAAAGTGTCAGTACCTGGAATCAGATGTTTATAGGTAATGTGGAGAAGCAAGGCATGAAATATTTAGAGCCAGAAATTGGTCTGTGGAAAATCCTTCCAAATCCCAGAGGTCATATATAAAAGAAGCTTATGTAGACTTTCTCAAATTTGACAATACTAAAAGTTTATTGATGTTACCCATCACAACTGGCAACTGGCATATTTGAAAAAAAATACTTCTAATCTATCAAAAATAAAAGACACATTTTGATATTAGAAGAAAGATTGAGTTATCTTTCTCTTCTTTTCCTTAGATAATATTACAAAACCATTGTCAAATAGTTATTCAGAATACTGATCCAAAGGTGTGCCTGGGTGGCTCAGTTGGTTGAGTGTCTGATTCTTGGTTTCAACTCAGACTGTGATCCCAGAGTTGTGGAACTGAACCCCATATCAAGCTCTGCACTGAGCATGGAGCCTGCTTGGGACTCTCTCTCTCTGCCCCTCTTTCCCACTCATGTGTGCTCTCTCTCTCAAATAAGCAAACAAACAAAATACTTATTTTGTAAAAACATTTATTTATTTGTTTATTTTGAGAGAGAGAGCATGGGAGCACATGAGTTCAGGGGAGGGGCAGAGAGAGAGGGAGAGAGAAACCTAAGCAGGCTCCATGATGTCAGAGCAGAGCCTGATACAGGTTTCAATCTCATGAGTTGTGAGATCATGACCTGAGCTACTAGATTATTGGTTTATTATAAAAGGATGTAACTCAGGAACAGCCAGATGGAAAAGATGCCTAAGGCAAGGTATGAGGATGAGGTCGGGAGCTTCCATGTCCTCTCTGGACTCTACTTTCTCCAAATTTCTACCAATCTGGAAGCTCTTTGAAACTCATCCTTTTGGGTTTTTATGGAAGCTTCATTACATACATATGACTGATGAAATCATTGGCCATTGGTAATTGATTGAAATTCCAACCCTTCTCCCCTCCCTGGAGGTCAAGGAGGTAGGACTGAAAATTCTAACCCTGTAATCATAAGGTAAGTTCTTCTGGCAACTGGCCCCTATCCTTAGATGCATTCCAAAAATAAACTCATAATATCACAAGACACCTTTCTTATTCTCTTAAGGAATTCTAAGAGTTTTAGGCCTTCTGTGCTAGAGATGGGGATGAAGACCAAATATATCTTTCTTATTATAAATCACAATGTCACAGAGGTGTACTGGGCAATTTAGAAATAAAATTGTTATGTTATCTTTCTGGAATTTGTGATGCGTGGATTATTGTCAGTTTTTTTTTAAGTGTGCAGTTTGTCGCAATTCATTTTCTTATTCAAAATAAATATTTATTTTTGGACCTAACTTTTCATCAGTAATTTTATATCATTTTCCTTAAAGAGGGCCTTTCAAATTGCATAAGCTTCAGGTCTCACAAGACTTGGATTCATCCCTACTCATGAGGCCTGTGTTAGCTATTTTCAAAGTGTTGGTATGCAAAGATGGCTCATTTCATATGTACCAGAAAGCTAGAGCTTTAATTAATGGTGGGAGTTACAGAAGAAAAGATTTCAGGTCAATATGAGAAAAGTATTTTATTATTCAGAACCTTATAAAGCTGAAGAGGGAACCTATGAGGAGTAATGAGCTTCATGACAGCAGAAGTATTTAAGTAAAAGCTGTACAATCATCTGGCAATGGCCATCATCCTGTGGGCCCACACTTGGAAGGTTGTTTGGGCATAATGAACTTTTAGGTATACTTTGATGCTGACAGTTCTGCTGCTTCTTGTTTATTTGCTGTGCCCTCAGACCCCAACAACGCTCTCACAGTAGACTCTTCGGGAAGGGCAGGTGGTAAAACAGGTGAGAGTAATGAGGGCAGAAAACAAGGAACACAACAATCTTTTTATGAAGAGGATCGGAGGGCTCGGAAGTGAGATTAATGCTACAGCATGTTCAGTGGTTGAGAGGGAATCAACAGCAGACAGTTTCGAGAAACAACTTCTACAAGCTCCCTGAAGACCTAATCATGTCCTAAGGGAAAGGCCCAGCTTCTCACTAATGGTGGAGGCAGTTGCTTTGCCATTAACCTTTTCAAAGGGTCATTTCCACACCATGAGCCCAACATGCCACCCAGAAAATGTAACTGAACATCAGTTTTGCTTTTCTTCTTGCTTAACTGTTTTAAATGTCCTTGAACTGCATTTCTCCACCAGGCTTAATTTTATGGATTGTGGATTACATTTACTGCTCAGCACTTCTTGCTCAACCCTGGACAATCGCAGACCTACTGAGTTGTTAACTCACATGGTCAGCATTAATGTCTGAGACTAGTTATACCAAATGACCGTAGCATAGTGTGATTAACACCTGGCCTTAGAGCGTCCCAATGAAATCAGCACTTTGGTTCTTCTTTTTCACCCAGCACAAACCCAGGAGGAATGTACAAGTAATGGCTTGGGTTAACTGTGCTTATCTTCCAAAGAGTTGAAATTTCTACCCCAATTTTCCTAGCTGCCTTATCTTGGAAAATGGTATTTGAAAGCTGCTGGATGGCCACTTTCCGCATCCTGCATGCAGGTTGCAAGATTCCAGAGAGAAAGATGTGACTTCATTGTCACACAGTCAGTAGGTTTTCCTGTTCTATTTTTTTCCCCACTAGCTGAAGTTACTTGGTTAGGAGGATTCCAAAAGATTGTTGTGGAAGCTACCAAAAGCTTTAGAATCACAGAATCTTGAACTTGAAAAAAGCCTAAAAAGTCATTTATTATTTGTATCTTTCCATTTTGAACATCTCAAATAGAGGTGACAGAACCTGCTGCTTGTACGACCTGCGGCCAAAGCCACCTTATCTACTGATCAGGGTGGAAGTCCACTCCTGTCAGATGAGTGGAGACAGGAGAGCAGAGTACAGTGAGCATACTTGGTCTCCGAGGGCACACAAGATCATTACCAGTGTTCCTGGTTCAGTGCTAATAACTTTGTCAACTTTTCTGGGTCTTTTTCTCATTTTGTCAACCCCATTCAGTGTTGATTGTCGTTCTGTGAAAGTCTGACATGTGTCGGGATGTTCAGGTTACGAATGTCAGCAATTCTATTTAGGAGGAGGACAATGTGCAGCTGCTGAGAGTGGGAAGAAAATTCTGAAATGTCCTCTCCTGGTTCACTCAACCATCCCTCCCTCTGCTCCGGCAAAGGAGAGGTTGACAAATTCCTGATATCAAAACCAGCTGTCAGAACAGCATAGGGTAATAGCTGTCCTTGTCAAATGCAACAATTAATTCACCTGACTGTCAATGCTATGATAATTGATAGACTCCACAATCTGGCTGAGTAATGAAAGTCAAAGGCATTACTAAGTCCATTTCACCTCCTAACAGAAGTCCTATAGTGGAACTGAAGCTGTCAGAGCTGGAAAATATTAATAGACCCTTGCAAAACCTAGAGCTTGATTTTGAAAAGTATGTGTGTAGGCACGGGGAGGGAGTCTCCCTAATCAACTATATCTGTTACTTTGTCACCAGTTCCTAAAATTATTACCAGAAAATGCTTAATTTCCAAAAATATTACCATCATAGATAAGTAAACATTCTACTGGTTTCTTCTAAGGTCTGTCTGCATGTGACTACATCACTGCTTGGCCATGCCATTTAAGACTGCAGTAGCAGAGGGGGTTGAGGTGCCTGAGTGAGTCAGTCGCTTAGGCTTCTGTCTCTTGATCTCAGCTCAGGTCATGATCTCATGGTTTATGAGTTCAAGCCCCACATTGGGCTCTGTGCTGATAGTGTGGATGGAGACTGGTTGCGATTCTCTCTCTCTCTCTCTCTCTGCCTCTCCCCTGCCTGTCTTTGTATCTTTCTGAAAATATGTAAAAATAAACACAACAAAAAAAGACTGCAGTAGCTTGGACCTTTCTGCACTATTTATTCACTTTGCTTAAAGTAGAAAACACAAGTCTAGATCAACAGAAGTATCCTCAAGATTGGGTAGAAAATATTTCTTATTCTTAGGAAACAACCTCCTTGACCTCCACCGCAGCAACTTCTTACTTGACACATCCCCAAAAGCAAGGGAATCAAGAGCAAACATAAACTGTTGGGACCTCATCAAGATTAAAAGCTTCTGCACAGCAAAGGAAACAACCCAGAAAATTAATAGGCAACTAACGGACTGGGAAAAGATAGTTGCAAATGACATATCAGATAAACGGTTAATATCCAAAATCTATAAGGAACTCACCAAACTACACGCCTGAAAAACAAACAACCCAGTGAAGAAATGGGCAGAAGATATGAACAGACACTTCTCCAAAGAGGACATCCAGATGGCCAACAGACACATGAAACGATGCTCAGCATCCCTCCTCATCAGGGAAATACAAATCAAAAACCACACTGAGATACCACCTCACGCCAGTCAGAGTGGCTAAAATGAGCAAATCAGAGAACTCGAGATGCTGGCGAGGATGTGGAGAAACGGGCACCCTCCTACACTGTTGGTGGGAATGTAAACTGGTACAGCCCTCTGGAAAACAGTGTGGAGGTTCCTCAGGAAACTAACAGTAGAACTCCCCTATGACCCAGCAATAGCACTGCTAGGAATTTACCCAAGGGATACAGAAATGCTGATGCATAGGAGCACATGGACCCCAATGTTCATAGCAGCACTCTCCACAATAGCTAAACATGGAAAGAGCCTAAGTGTCCATCAACAGATGAATGGATCAAGAAGATGTGGTTTATCTATACCATGGAACACTACATGGCAATGAGAAACAATGAAATCTGGCCATGTGTAGCAACATGGATGGACCTTGAGGGTGTTATGCTGAGCGAAATAAGTCAGGCAGAGAAGGACAAATATCATATGTTTGCACGTATAGGAGGATTAGGAGGAACTTAATGGAGGACCAAGGGGGAGAAGAAGGGTGGAAATGGTGGGGGAAAGGGAGAGAGGCAAACCATGAGAGACTCTTGAATGCTGACAAAAACTGAGGACTGATGGATGTGGGGGGTGGGGGGGGATGGGCATGGAGGAGGACACTTGTGGGGATGAGCACTGGGTGTTATCTGGAAACTAATTTGACAATAAAATATTTGTAAAAAAAAAAAAGAAAATATTTCTTATTCTTATGACTGGATACTACAAAGACTACCATGCCATGAGAACTCTCATGGCTAGAGATCTCTGCTGAATATATGGTGATATAAAAAGTGGAATTCCAGGGTGACAGTCACAATTAAATCGTTCTGGTAGGGAGGACCAGGGAAATTAAATGTCTGGTAGATTTCCTAGGAAGGTCAGAGGGTCATTTCCAAGGAGGTCAGCTAAGGAGGGGCGAGTAGGTACACTAGGTCTGAACAGGCAAGGTGTCAAATAGAAGAGTCATAAGATCTGTACCTGTGCACAAGGTTGAACTCTGGTCTGTGCCTCCTAATTTTGCAATATGTCTCTTATACTAAAGTATACTAATTGCTGAGCAAAGACCACTGTCAGTCCACAAGTAATAGTGCTAATAAATAACAATTTATTGAACACTTGCTATGTTCAGGCATTTAGCTTAGATTTTATGTATATTATGCCATTTACTTTTCACAACAACCTTATGAGACAGATGTAAACAAAGACACATACATTTTCAATGTTCAAAGACGTCTAGCCTAACAGAAAGACACCTGTGATCTCCGTCTCATTTTCCCAATTCTTCTCTCCCAAAGAGGAAGGATTCTTTCTTGCTGGCAGAGGGACAAAATAGTGATCTAATTATGAAAATACTGATAGAAAGGTAGAGGAATGCTTTGCTGATGATGGGGGGTGGGATCTTCAGGAGTATTTGAGGAGAGAGACTTGGAGCAGCTGCAGGGGTAAAGTAAGTGGGTGGGGAAGTATAAGAAATGAATAAATACTGCTGTGAACCAAGTATTTAAATTCTCTATAACATCCTTCGAGGGCAGCCAGTGAACAATGAAATATCTTTTCAACTACTTTCGGGCTGTTGAAATCAGTATGTGACATTACTCTGAGGTAAAACTACATGATCTGTGAGTTCATTTGGATTAGGGTATAAATATTACCCATTGAAAGACAAGGATATTGGAACTCAGAGAAATTACATAATTCTCCCCAAGCTTTCAGTACACATTTGTGGAACTGTGATTTAGCAGCACTGACGAAACTACCCATTTTTGTGTTCCTTCTCATGCCATTCTGGAAGAGTTCCATATTCAAGGCTTGTCTTTGGCCAATTACACCAAATCCCTTAAGCCTAAGCTCACAGTTTAACTGCTTTTCTCTCAGTAATAATACTTTCAAACACAGAGTGCTTACTACGTGATAGGCTATGCCAAACACTGGACTTGTGTTTTCTCATTTCATCCTCACGTCATCCCCTGAGGCAGGTATCATCTCCAGTGCACAGAAGAGAACACAGAAGGTGAAGGAGATCAAGTGAGATGCTCACGGTTGCACAGCTTGCAGATAGCCATGTCCAAAGTTGAACCCAGCTCTGCCTAACTGCAAGCCTCTGCCTCCCTCTCTTTCCCTGAGGATTATTATGATACTTTGGGTAAATGCAAATTGTCTGTTGAGAGCGGAAGGATCTTGAATCTTGCTCAGAAACACTTGAGGCATCCTTCTCACCTTCACCTGTTTTCCTTCCGATTATTTGGGTTGCTTGTTCCTCTACAATGGCCACACCATTTGAATAACCTGTGTACGTGCAGGAGAGACATGTCGAGCAAAAGAGTGAACAGTGAATCCCAGGCAGGCTGGGGTGCAGGGGATCTGGCACTGGGGATTAGCTTCCTTGGAACAGCCTGATCAATAAGCTGGGATTTGTCTACGCAGTCAGTCTTCAATTTAGGTTTGTCAGGATCAGGGAGATTTGTTTTCTTCTGTAGTAGTGTGAGGCTCAGAGTGAATTCAGTGTAATGTTGGTTCACCTTGACTGTGATCCTCATGATCATGTTTCTCAAGCTACCTACCTAAGAAAACACTGGCATAGATTTGAGTGGTATCTTCCAAAGGGAATAGTTTCTCTTGAAAAATAAAACATTTTTTTTTTCATTTCTATACTCATGTTGAGTGAAGTTGTTAAATGCAAAAAATAAAGATACAATGAAAGAAAAGAAAAGGAGAAGAAGAAAAAAGGAAGAAAGGTCCTGTCCTGATTTTTACTCCAAGGATAATGAGGATGAGATCTTTTAATTAGACCTTGTGTCAGTGAAAAGTAGATTTTGGTGCCCACTAAAGCCATCCCTCATCTTCTCCCCTATCATTCCCAAATCAAGAGGCTTTGATTTGATTTGATTTTTACATTGGCCAACTAAAACTCTCGTGTTCAGGAACTTAATGTGTTGTCCTGCGTGGGCATCACATCCATCAATTAATGTTTCTGCCTTCTGTGCTAAAAGAATTATCTCCAAGTTCATCTTGATGAATTTTTCTCTCTACCTCATTACCCAAGCTAGATACAGCAGAGACTTTTCATGTTTAATGGCAACCATCTTACACACATTCTGATTCTTTTGAATGCACACATGCCTATTTATAGAGGCCCATGAGCATTCCATTGACTATTTATGCATTAAAGACCCTTAAATTACAACAGCCATACAAGTCCCTTGTAAATTAAAATAAAACATTGTAGAAGTGTTTTTAAAAAGTGAAAATCCTGCAATAAAATTTCTTTTCAATGAATAATCAAGAGTAGATATACATTAAATATATATTGCAATTTGATTTTTTTCACTCCCTTTATTTCAAATCTGAATACATAGTAATAAGATGGACATTAATAACTGTTAAATTTTTCCACCTTTAAAGTGTATTTACTTTTAGAGCACATTCACATTTAATTTCTTAATTTCTCCTCAGATGGATCTGTAAGATTTTATTAGAGGAGATGCTTAGCCACTAAGATTCCTGAGGTAAATTCCTTATATATTTCTCTGTATTTATTATATTCTTGCTCTCTCAATGGAATGCAAGTTTTGTGAGGGTTAAGGACCCGGTTTTTCTATGTCAGGACCATTTCCCTTTGATATCTAGTAAGTGGTCAATAAATATTTATGTACAAATAAATAATAAATAATTTATTTGAAATAGCTCTAACTTCTGGGTAATTGATTTGGATTTTTAAAAATCTAAATGAACTCATTGCTGAAATATATAAAAGTTTTTCTCACCTTCTTAACTGAAACATATTGTCCATAATTTAGCTATTTTGGAGATGTACAAGATCATTGTTTTATCATTACTGATTTTTTGGTTGTGTATCATACTACCATGATTTTAGGGCCCTTTGCCTCTACCCTAAGTGACTTAGACATTCACTTAATTCTGCTTGGCTTTATGAATTTTCTGACTTAAAAAAATCAGTAACAATTGACAATATCAATTTAATTTCAGCAAGTATCTACCCTAAATATCCAAAATATGCTAGATTTCATCATAATTACAAAAAACCACAAAGATATAATTCTAAAGCACAAGATTATGTAATCATAGTTCCTGGATGTCAGCACACAGGAATCCTTCTCATTTTGTATCTGCTTCTAATATGCAATGGTATGTAGTAAATTTAGGAATCGCAAACCAAGTGCATTAGCAATGTGCGTAAAATATGAGAAAACAAGTGTAGAAAAAAGATATCTCCAATTTGTATTGTTGGGAGATTTTGTATGTGGAGTATATAAAATCTAGCCTGGTGTTATGGAAGACTTTTTGTTTTTTAATTGCATTTGATTTTTAATTATGTTTAGGGATTAAATATCAAATACAATTTGGGGCACCTGGGTAGCTCAGTCGGTTAAGTGTCTGACTTCGGCTTAGGTCATGATCTCACGGTTTGAGGGTTCGAGCCCCGCATCAGCCTCTGTGCTGACAGCTAGCTCAGAGCCTGGAGCCCGTTTCAGATTTTGCATCTCCCTCTCTCTCTAACCTTCCCCTGCTCATGCTGTCTCTCTCTCACACACAAATAAAGAAAACAGTAAAAAAAAAAAAAATAAAATAAAATAAAATGCAATTTAATGTTTAGGGGACCTGGATTCTTTGTAGAGAGGTATTACTCTATGCCCACACAACAGAAATGAAACTGAAACCTGAAAAAATAAATATCTTGTCTAAGCTTCTATTGTTTGTTAGAGGCAGAGCCAGAACCAAACCTCACCTTTCTTAATCACTCATTCTATAGATTTCCTACCAGACCACAGACTCACAAGAATTTCTTACATGGGGCACCTGGGTGGCTCAGTAGGTTGAGCATCTGACTTTTAATTTCAGCTCAGGTCATGATCTCACAGTTCATGGGATCGAGCTTTTCCCGCAGACCCTGCTTTGAGATTCTCTTTCTCCTCTCTCTCTGTCCCTCCCCGCCCCCCATGTCCTCTCTTTCTCTCTCTCTCTCTGAAAATAATAAATAACCACTGAAAAAAGGGGAAAAAACAGCAACAGGACATAGTAGTCAATTTAAAAGGTAATCAGCTATAATCTCTTGCTATTCTCAAATCTTAAGCTTTTATAGTTGCTCCAGGTATTTGTTTGAGTGGAACAAAAACCAAGCCCATAGAGAATGCAATCAATCTCAACACAGCTTTACAACTTATCTTAAGCACAGGTGTTTCTTAGGCTTCTTGCTTATATTAATTTCTAGAGCCACATCACTTGTGGATCAGGCCTTCCACTGTCCTGGCTTCTTGAATTTTCAGGATAGGTGGTGACATTTGTGTTTACGGTGCTGTGAAAGGTCTTCATACAAGTGCACTGTTACTAGCCAGAAGGACCTTCCCAACATATAAATGAAATCATATCCTTTGACTACCTAAACCTTCCATTGTCTCCCTATAGCAATTAGAATGAAATCCTAAACTGAAATTTGCTAAGAGAGTAGAACTTAACTGTTCTCACCTATATGTGTGTGTGCGTGTGCGTGCCTGCATGCATGTGTGTATGTGTGCGCGCGTGTGTGATGATGGATGTGTTAATTAGCTAGTTGAGAGGAATCCTTTCACAATACAAATGCATATTAAATCACCGCAGTAAATGCTTTAAATATCTTACAGTTTGATTTGTCAGTTACACCTCAATAAGGCTGAAAAAAAAAAAAAATACAATTCGAACTCTGACCAGAACCTGCAAGGACTTTGGTGATTAGGCTCTTGCCCCAGTCCCTCGCCCTCTGCTCACCACCTATACTCTGGACACACTGGCCTCTTTTTCTGCCTCTCTCTTACTGGAAGCTCGAAGCTCTGCATTTGTTGTTCCTTCTGTCTGAGCATTTCCAGATCTTCACGTGTCTGCCTCATTCTTATTGCGTAGGTTTTCACCCAAATGTTTTCCCATCAGAAACTCTTTCTTTTGCTACCCTCCTTAACATCATCTACCTCCCCTATCCTGCCAGTCAACTTCTATCCTACTACTTGGTTGTGACCTTCATAGGGCTCATCACAATTTGAAATTATTTTTTAAATTTATATCTTGTTTTCTTTCTTTGCCAAAGGAGGAGGAGTTCTACAGGGGCAAGGACTTTTAGATTTTCATTTACTGCTGTTTTCCCCAAAAGCCTAGGACAAAGCCTAGCACATATAGGGGCTCAGAATGTGGTTGTTGAGTAAATGAATAAAGAGCTCACAGATTAGATGAGCCTGGACCTCTCATCATTGCTCACTTGCGTGGTTCTGCTCTCAAGCTCATTCACAACAGTCAAGCCCTTCTGACTGTGGTAGATTTATAGTCAATAATTCTTGCCCATGCTCACACTAGTAGGATCATAATAGTGTCCATATTAATAAATGTGTTTACATGTCATATATAATGACTGTAGAAGCAATAGTAATAATAATTATTATTATCAACATGCATTGAGCTGATGCCAAACGTTGGACACAACACTTGTCTCACATTTATTTGTAATCCTCACCACAGCCCTGCAAAGTGAGTGATAGAATCCATGTTTTGCAACATAGGGAAAAGAGTACACATTCATTATGTCTCAGACATATCTGCAGACTCCCATATTCCTCTCAGCATGCACAGCAATGCTTATTAATAAACTCCTACTCTGAGCAGATATTCTGTTAGGGACTGGGGTCTCAGGGAGGGACAGGAAACGAGGGTGGCCTCTGTGCCGCTGGCACACATAGGGCTGGAGAGACACTATCTCCCTGCTCTGTGCCAGCCAGGAAAGAAACTGAGCAGTGGGATGGAGGAGGGTGTGGGACTGACCCCTATAACAACTAAGGGTTAATTAATTTCCTGTTTGAAGGGAAATAACCAAGAGTATAGTAAGCATGCCAGGTTCTTTGAGATTCTGCCTGTGCAACCCTATCCCCTTTTTTGTTATAGTGAACACTTCTAGCAGAGCCCCATCTGCAAACGAAATTTCCACGGTGCCCCCTCCTGTATAGCCCTTCACTCCACTGCACTTCACTCTGTGACAGTGACAGCCCTCACTTCAAGTAAATGCCCAGACCTGGCCCCTTCAGAATTCAGAGTTGGGGACCAATGGGGGAGGGGCAGCCATGTCATGTCCTTGGCAGATGCCGGACATGGACATTGACACGGTGGGGGAGGGCTTTGTGGGAGGAAGGTGGGAGCTGGGGTGTGCCCAGCTGGAAGCCGCCCGTAATTTAACACTCGCAGATGGAGACTGAGGGTGATATGATACCCCCAGCTGTCTGCCACTGCCGCCTTCAAGGCCCCCTTCGGCTGCCTGGGACTCGGGATGCTTTAGGAAGGGCCTGGTGCGGGCGGGGGCAGCCTAATAAAGCAGCTGGTCTATTAGAAGATAAGCTTTGTGGAGAATCACACAATCATTCCGAATCCCCCTAATCCCAAACTTTATTGCCCTAGATAATAAGCTTTGGTGGCGACGCTCCATTGAAATATGGAATTGTCTGCAGGCTGGAGGCACCTGCTGTGTCACTCAGCTCTGGGGGCGGCGACTGCCTTGAACACAATTCAGGGGCAGGTGCACAGCTCCCGCCTGGGCTCCGGAGGGAGGGAAGGGGGACAGTCGAGGGAGCCAATCACGCTCCCAAGAAGGGCTCCAAATACTCTGTGCCCAGGCAGCCTGGCTTAAGCCTGAGAATGTTCTCCCTGAGGTTGTGTATTAAGCTCTTTTGGGGACTTGGGAAAGAAGGTGCAGGAGGGAGCATTTGTTTGTTGGGGATGCCGAGGCTTAGAGAAGGAAACAGCTCTGTCTGCAAACCTCTGTGGTCAGTGGATGATCAGTCTCTCCCTCCTGCAATTCCTTCTTGAAGCTGCCCCTTAGGCCCAACTGGGCACAGGCTGTTTCCTCTTCTGGCAGAATCCTCTCTGTCTCCTTCCCTACATGTCCACCCGGTGAGCTTCCTTGTCTCCTCCTCCATGATGCCGGCTGTGTCCCCACCAGGGGGAATTGTGTTTCTTCTCCTATGTGTCTAATTCTTGATTCACTTCAGCATTGTATCCCGCACAACAATTAGTCAAATAATCAATTAATTTCTTCTATTCTTGTTTCTTCCACTAGACTAGAAGCAACTTAAATGCACATAAAGTGAATACTATATGGCCACTGAAAATAATGAGGCAGCTCCAAGCATACTCACAGGGAATGAGGTTCAAAGCATATTGTCAAGTGAAAATAATGCAAAGTGTAAACAGTGTCAAGAATGTTACCTTATGTTAAAAAAAATAATGATGATATAATGGTTGTCTCTGGAAAGTATACATGGAAAGGGGTTAAGATGGGTAGAAGGGAGACTTATTTTACTCTTTAACCCCTTTTGTAAAACTGAAATTTTTAGCATGTGTGAATATTGCTGTTTTGAAAGGGTAAAAATAAATACACTCACATGTGTAGAAAGATAGTCGTCGAATGCACAAAGAACCAGTTCATGCTCAGGTCTGTCTTACTCCTCTTATTCATTGTCCAGACATGATCTAGAATGGCAGAATGTGTTTACCCAAAGACAGGTGTAGCAGGTTCAGCTCCCTGAATTCAGATGAACATTTTGGGCCAAACAGGAATTGTCAGTTGCCATCAATGAGCTAGGAAGCTAATGGATGAGAAGCTAGGAAGGTGTAATCCAGGAACTCTATGTATGCTCCAGAATGTTCAGCTATGGATGGGAAAAACCAAACTGTCATTTAAGGAATCTCTGAGTAATAATAGATCTGACAGGAAACATGTTTAAAGAAACCTGTCATCTTTTCCTAATTGTTTTCATTAAGACAAAAATGTTCAAATTCCCCTGATTAACATATTCTTTCTTTTTTTTTTTTAATGTTTTATTTATTTCTAGGAGAGAGAGAGAGAGAGAGAGAGAGACAGTGTGAGCAAGGGAGGGTCAGAGAGAGAGAGAGATACAGAATCCGAAACAGGCTCCAGGCTCTGAGCTGGAAGTCAGCACAGAGCCCGACGTGGGGCTCAAACCCACGAACCGCAAGATCATGACCTAAGTGAAAGTGGGACGCTTAGCCGACTAAGCCACCCAGGTGCCCCTAACCTATTCTTTCTTACTTCTCCTTTCCTTCCCACCTCTCTTCCTCTCTGTCCCTCAACTACAGTTACAGATGCCCTTTCTAGAAGGTCTGCCCTCCCTCAGACGAACATGACCTAAATTATTTGGCTCGATCTCTGATTGTGTATTGATTACTTCCCCATCCCCATAAACAGCCCTTTGGCAACTCTCCAGGGTACTGCCTGCACTAGATTAAATTAAGAGCAACCCTGGCTTTTAACAGGGCCTCTCCACCAAGCCATTGCTTTGTAGGAGTGATTCATGAGTTTAGTTAATGATCCTAATGGCCTCTAATAAGACTGATCCCTCCTTGCCACATAGTCTTTGGGCTATATAGACTGGATTTAGGGAAACTTCATTAATGTTGGGTATATTCCCAAATACTAGAGATAGAATATCAGAACAAAAATAGCATGTGTGGTCACCTGCAGAACCAAACTGAGAACTCCACTCAGGCAGAAATGGCAAATTCTCATCTTTGAAAATGGCATCCTGGGGATTACTTATTCTCTGTGGTTTAATGTGCCAGTAAGAGCTCTTTTGGTCCCCCTGCTAGGCTGCTATACCAGCTTTTGCTTCTATATTTTCATAAATGTGTAGCTGTGGTTACAATTCTGATGTGCAGAAATTCAGGAATTCCCTGCTTCCTTTCCTCAGGTGGGATTTAGATTTTAAATAATTCTCAGTTAGCTAATGAACAATTTAGGGATCTTTAATGGCTTCATTTAAGTATCCCATGATGCACTTTGTCCCACCATCCTCTGTTTCTCTAGAAACAAAAAATATATTGTTTTTCTGGGATGCTCCTGCTGACTTTAGTCATCTTAATCTTCCTCAAGTAGCATCTGAGAGGCTAAGGCAGATGTTGCTGGCTTTTTTTGGTAACTGACATGGGTAGGTAGGGCACACTTAGTTTTAGGAATTCCATATTATGTTCTTCCCAAATGTAGGAGGTTATAACACAGTTAAAGTTTGGGGCATTGGAGTAAACCTTACTGGCTCAATATACAGAGCTCTCAGACCCATCAGCTCACAAAATCCCCAAGTCACTAAAAAATCTTCATATGCCCCAGATCATCTACCTTTTAGGGAAACATCTGTCATTGGTTCAAGTACAATGGTTCACATTAAATGTATTTTGTATAATATTGTAAGTGTTGAAATGCAGGTAACTAGTTGATGTGTTATTATGTTTGCAGATATTCAACTATTTATAAGTTTTAATTTACCTCCCTTTAAAATTTTTATTATTATTTTTTTAAGTTTATTTATTTTGAGAGAGAGAAAAAGCACGAGCAGAGCCTGACTTGGGGCTTGATCCCATAAACTGTGAGATCATGACATGAACAGAAACCAAAAGGCAGATACTCGGCCAACTGAGTCATTCAGACACGCTGACTTTCCACATTTTTTTTTTAAGGCTTATTTATTATTGAAAGTGAGAGACAGGCATGAGTGGGGGAGGAGCACAGAGAGAGGGAGACACAGGATCCGAAGCAGGCTCCAGGGTCTGAGCTGTCAGCACAGAGTCCGATGTGGAGCTTGAACCCACAAACCACGAGATCATGACCTGAGCTGAAGTCGGACACTGAGCCACCCAGGCACCCCCTAACTTCCCACTTTAAAAAATATATATATTGGAGCAATATTTTTTTCAGATCTCACTCTACGTCTAATAGTCTGGGTGCCCTATGTGGTCCAAAGGATAAAAGAGCCCTGAAACCATCCTTTGTTCCCTGGAGGAGCTTATGGTAATGAAGGCAGGATTCTGGAGGGTCTGATTTCCTTGACTGAACAGTGGCAACCTTTGGAGTGTTCCATAGAAGTATGTTGACCAAGAGCGCACCCTTCCATTGCTCTATACTTCAAAGGAACCCTGTTTCAGTTAGTCTTTGCTGTGTGACAAACCACCCCAAAATGGGGCTTAAAACAATGATTTATTATTTTTCAGGATTCTGTGAATTAGCTTCAAGGTTTCTGCCCTCGTTCAGTCAAGCAGCTGCATTCAGCCGAAGGGCAGCTGGGCTCAAAGATAGAGATGGTAGTGCGTTTGGCATGTGTGGCAGTGGGTGCTGGCTGTTGGCTGGGATGCCTCGCTTCTCTCCCATTTGGCATCTCATCTTCAGTAGGTTAGATCAGCTTCTCTGTATGGTGGCCTCTGGGCAGCATTCAAAAGATGGTGGAAGTGGATTGGTCCCAGTTAAGTCACAGCCCCAGTCCAGATTCAAGGGGTGGAGAAATAGACTCCTCCTGGACAGTGAAGGGTGCAAAATTATAGGGCAAAGTGGCCCAGACATTGGAATGGAAGGAATTTGCAGTCATTAAACAACATACCACAGCCATGCCACACAAGTACTGCAGGTCCCAGAAGCTAGGGAGAGGAGAATGTCTCCAGCCTGTTCATACAGGCATTCCATTCCTTTTCTTGCACTACTTCCACACCCTGCAGAAAGGCTACAGAATCGTTAGGTTCCTCATTCAGGAAATGCGGAATAAGTGCTTAGCTTTTTCTGTTAGGGGAGGTATCATGGCACCTAATGAAACAGCAAATAAGAGGTTCTCCAATCAAAATGCTTGGTTTGAATTCTGACTCTACCCCTGAACTGGCTGTGATATATGGACAAGGGACATAAACTCTAGGCCTCAGTTTCCTCCTCTGTAAAATGGGATGATAATGGAATTTTTTTTTAAGTTTATTTATTTATTTTGAGGGAGAACGAGATAGTGTGAATGGAGGAGGGGCAGAGAGAGAGGGAGAGAGAGAATCCCAGGCAGGTTCCATGCTTCCAGCACAGAGCTTGATGTGGGGCTCAAACTCACAAAACCATGAGCTCATGACCTGGGCTGAAACCAAGAGTCAGACGCTTAACTGGCTGATCCATCTTGGCGCCCCAATAATTGAATCTATTTTTATTTTTAATTATGTGTATATGTGTTCTGTGAGATTCAATGAGGAATGTTATTTTGTTTCAATATCTGATATTTGTTAAGTCATAAGTATAATTTCTCATTATTTCTCAAAGAGACAGAATTTCAGTTAAAGACAGTTGTCTGAGATAAGTATCTTAATATATATTTCTAGAATCTAAAAGAAAAAAGAAAAATCAACGTCCCCAGTTACCCTGACATTTAAAACCTTATTGTTGTGCTAGAATGTGGGTCAGGAAGTAGTGTGAAAAGTCCACATAGTACAGTCAGACAAACCTGCATTCTAAACAGACTTTTTTTTTTTTTTTATTTCTAGGAGAGAGAGAGAGACAGCGTGAGCAGGGGAGGGTCAGAGAGAGAGGGAGTCACAGACTGAAACAGGCTCCAGGCTCTGAGCTGGCCGTCAGCACAGAGCCCGACGCGGGGCTCGAACCCACGAACGGCGAGATCATGACCTAAGCGAAAGTCGGACGCTCAACCGACTAAGCCACCCAGGCGCCCCCAGACAAACCTGCATTCTAATCCTGGTTCTGCCAGTTACAACTGTGTAATCCTGAGCAAAATACTTACCTCTCTGAGTCTCAGTTTCCTTACCTGCAAAGTACACTTAGTAATAGAGTATACAATTACAGCAAAGGAGTAGATATGAGAATTTAGGTAACTTAGGTAAAGCAACTGGCACACAGTCACACAGTAGGTGTTCAAAATATGCCAGTTCTCTTCCCTCCACTTCTTGAATTTCTAATTTGCCACTTGAGTTCATATAACAAATTCAATATTTATTTGACTGCCGGCATGTAGAAGATCAGACTTGACTCAGACAGTTTTGTTTGTTTATTTGATTTTGGGGTCTTTGCCAGAGGCCAAAAAAGAAGAAGCCTCTCCTGTCCTGAAATGTTAAATATGTTTTTGTCCTATTGACATTCTCTCTGTTCTGTCCCTTTAAGGAAAAGACTCTGAATGAACGTGCTACTCACCCCATTAATGCTAAAGGCTGTGAGTTTTTCAGTTCTACTGAACTCTGCATGACCCTCGCAGACAATAATTGCTTTAACATAGGGTTAGGCAACAGCAACAAACTTGTCTAAAAATAAGCCAGAGCTTAAAATACAACTTAACCTAGGAGATTTAAGTAGGTAAAGAAGATGGCTTCTCTCTGGAATTGCTTCTTGATTAATCACCCCATCTGAGGCTGTTGGAAAAATGACAGTTTTCAAACAGGGCTTTAAATGTCTACCGTTCTACTTTTCCACACTGGCAGGAAGCCAGTCCCTGCAAGCCATTGGTTCTTAAAGGGGACGGGTTCCTTTGGATTTTCCTGAGCTGTAGCTCAGAAGAGAGTGGGATAGTAATGGACAAACTGACGGGAGTTTTCATGCTCTTCACTGAAGGTCTGTCCATCGTCAAGACAAATTCAAGAAAGAGCCATTGAGACTGGAGGAGGGAAGAAACAACATCTGGGGATATTTTCAGCTGTGCCCAGTCAGGGCTCAAGTCAAATCAGCGTCACTGTATCCACTAGCTTCCTTCCAGTCACATTCTCCAATATTTTGCATTCTACAATTGTTCCAGTCTTTCATTGACTTGTCTCTCATCAGCCTTTGTCCCTCCTGCTGGCCTCTGTCAATCTTAGGGTTTTCCCCAGCCACTGCTTCTCTAACCATCTATGCCTTGAGTTTGGGAACTTCCAATTTGCAGCCAATCTGGGAATCACCTTCCATCCACAGTTGATCCCCAGTCTGAAATCAATTATGAATCATTTGGGTTAGTGTTGCTTCTCCACCACACCTGGTAGGTAATCACAGCATCACTGAAAGATACCAGTGGCCAGTCTCTTCCCCTCCATGTCCTTGATATTGGACAAGCTGATTTCTGCCCTTACCTCACCCTGGACATAATCTCTGTGGTATTTAGGTAACTTTGGCTTTATCACCTGGCCGAAAGCATGCCTCGAACTGGTGGGATTTTCAGACAAGAGTTCCATCTTGGCCTTGGGTCAGGGATTTTTCTTACTGAAGAGAGATTTCTTCTTTGCTTGAAACCGAATAAGCTCTGTATAGAGTTGGTTTGGTTTAGTGGTTTTTGCATTGCATTCTGCATTGTAACCCTAGCATTCTGCAAAGGATTCTCTAGGGACCACTCACTTGGTTTCAAATAGAGTGGTTCTACTCTGACCAGTCTTGTATATCGTATTGGAGGAGTTCCAATTTCCCCTGTTCGGGCACATTCATCCCAAGATATTTGTATAACTTGTTCTTTTTCTTTCTGTGTGTCTATGGTTCAGTTGTTCTCTACAACCATGCTACACAAAATGGCAACACTACCTTCCCAATTTCCTATTACCTTTACCATAGTATTTTACTGACATGCTATATAGTTATTATTTATGGTGATTCACGCTCCCATGAGTTTCTGTTTAGTACCTCACTCCCTGCACCTAAAATAATGTGGACACATAGAAAGTGCTCAATAAACATTTGTCCAATAAATGAATAAACTACATTTACACAAGAGTCCCAGAGTTCTAGGATGTTGTCTTATTTATCAGAGGTGAAAATGACTTCTTGCTGGAATAATTTTCTTTTTACTTTATTAAAAAAGTAATACATAGTCAATTTGACTTTTTGAGGGGTGGGAAGAATGTGGTGGCTCTTTTGAGTTTTAACAGATGTATAGATTTGTGTTAACAATCATTACCATCGTAGTCAGGGTACAAAATAGTTCCATCCATCCCCCCCCCACACACATACCCCCAAACGACCCCATGCTGCCCAACTGAAGTCACATATTACCCCTAGTCTAACTCTTGGCAACCATTGATTACTATAATTTTGCTCTTTTGAGATTATCATATAAATGGAATCATACAGAATATAACCTTTTCAGACAATCTTCTTTTAGTCAGCATAATGTCCTTGAGATTCATCCAAGTTGTTGTGTGGATTAATGGCCTACTCTTATTCATTGCCAAGTAGTATTCCATTGTATGGATGTCACAGTTTGTCTATACGTTCACCCACTGATGGACATTTGAGCTGTTTCCAGTTTTTGGTGATTGTGAAAAACATTGGTATAAACATTCGCGTACAGTTTTTTTTTTGTGTGTGTGTGTAAACCTAATTTATCAGTGCTCTAAGGTAAATGCCCAGGAGTAGGTTTGGTAGGTCATATGAGCAATGTATATTTAATTTCATAAGAAGTCATTTTCCAGGTTTCTGTACCATATTAGAGTCCTATCATTAGTGAATGAGAATTCTAGTTGCCCTGTATTCTTATCAACACTTGGTATTGTCAAATTTTCTTTTTTTCCCCCATTCTTTTACTTTTTTCTCTTTTTTTTTTTTAGCCATTTGACAGGCATGCAGTGGTATCACATGGTGGTTTTAATTTGCAAGTAGTGGTATCTCATTTTCTTAATGGCTAATGATGTTTAACATCTTTTCTTGGGCTTATATGCCATCCATATGTCTTCCTTGGTAAAGTGTCTATTTAAATCTTTTGTCATTTTTAATGTTATTGAATTTTAAGACTTTTAAAAATATATTTTAGCTTATAAGACATAATGTGATTTGCAAATACTTTCTCCCAGCTTGTCTTTTCATTATGTAAATAGTATCTTTGATAGAACAAACATTTTTTATTTTAACGAAGTACAACTTACCTTTTCTTTCTTTTATAGACTGTGCTTTTGGGATTATATCTAAGAACTCTGCCTAATTCCAGGTTATGTTTCCTTTAATGTTTTTTTTTTTTTTTTGGTGAAAGGTTCATGGATTTATGCTTTACAATTCAATCAAAAGATTCATTTTGAGTTAATTTTTGTATAAGATATGAGGTTTAGGTCTAAGCGTATTTTTTATTTTGCATGATCACATTTATTTATTTTGCAAGTTGAATTGTTCTAACACCATTTGTTGAAAAGACCTGCCTCTCTTCATTGAATTGCCTTTTAACCTTTATTAAAAAAAAAAAAAAAATTGGTTATCCTATATGGTTCTGTTTTGAACTTTCTGTTCTATTCCATTGAAGTATATAACTGTCCCTTCACCAAAACCATACTATCTCGAGTAATGTATCATTACAGCAATTGTTAAATTGAAATAGAATATGAGTTTTCCAACTTTGTTATGGAATAACTGCTGTCATTTGGTGCTACAAAAGAAGGAGAACATAAAGAGAAAAATCTTTTGTTGAGCGCTATTTGATAGACACTGGATCATGGAAATTTATTGTGTTTAATTTCTCAAAAAATGTATTTCAGGTGGGTACTGTTTTCCCATTTCTGAGGATGAGAGACCTGAACCTCAGAGAATTTTAATAACATGCTCAAGGCAATATAATTAATATGAGGCTGAGCCAGGACTTAACCCCAGGTCAGACTGACCCTCAAGGTCACGACCTTTCTACTACACAATAGTTCATGTCAATATGTCTGAGAATACCTTGAATCCACTGCTAGATTTAATTTTCAAGAAATCATTTATGTGAAAAAAAGCTCCCTGTGATTTCCCAAAAGTTATTTTGTTCCCATGGTTGAGATGCAAACATATTCTTATTTATACAGTCTGAACAGAAAGTTCAGTTTGACCTCTTGAAAAACAGTACCGAGTTAATAATCTAAGAGTAGACTGTCACACTGGCTACAGGAAGATAAATAATCAAGGATTCTAAGTCTTTAATTTAATATAACTTATTCTCATTAATTAAATGCCAATTACCTGCTTGTCTTTCCTGGGAACTGGCCTTTGCAATTAATCTTTTCAGAAATGTTGTACACACATGCTCACAGAGGTATTAATATCACTCTCAAGATTTACAGGCACTGGACTCTTTGGCTTAAACCATCCTCAAACACTCTACACTGTAACCGCAGATAATCGTCATAAATTTCCTGATCTTTGACCTAACCGGTTCTTAAATTTCCATTCCCTAACGGGCTTGAGGAGTTCGTATTTATCATACTGAGATGCTTACTTGTAAGGATCAACGCATTCCAGCAAGGCCTGGATTTCAGATCGATGACCCATCTTCCTACTTGGGGTTTTTGCTACTCACAACAGATAAGACTCCTTGGGGACTAAGAGAGTACTCTGTACTCTCACTCCCCTGAGCAAAATCATTCATTCATGGACAATATAATCTTGCAAAATACTTGGAGCAACTTGACCCCTCAACAGCCTTTTGAATGCCCCATTCATATGGATTTAAGCATTTGATGGCGGCACATATCCACTGCTGAAAATACTCCCATTCCAGACTTTAGCAGCTGGCTGTATGTATCTGCAATTTTTATTAAATTTCTTATCCTCTAGACTGATTATTTCTTATGCTGGTACATAATAACTATACATTTTATGGATGCTATAAATTTAAGTCTTGCAAGTAGCTGGTGCTTTGGTTCTTGAACATGTGCCTTCTCTTTCTGTATTTCAGCTCAACAAAACAAGGAGACTGAGGAGGAAACCAAATTTATTGAAGGAAATCTCAGGTTTACTTGCAAATGCAAGAGTCACAGCTTCCTACATCTGATCAGCTTCATTCTCTCCTGGTTAACATTTCTATTTCACAATTATCTTCATCTCAATCACTAGTTGAATGTTCTTTGTTTATTTTAAAATTTAAGTTATGCATGCACATGCAAAATGAATTTAAACAGTGTAGAAAAGTACAAGGGAGATAAGTCATAAATCAACCATTGAAATATATAAAAGGTCTAATAAATGATTTGATAATGGTAGCTCGTATGTGCCAGGCACCATGCTAAGCTCTGCATCCATTTTCTCAATGACTCCTTTCAATAATCCTATGATATCAGTACTGTTATCACTCATTTTAATGATGAGGGAACTGAGGCTCAGAGATTAAAATTTGATCAAAATCTCACAGCTAGTGAGTGATGGAATCCTGTCCTGAACCAAATCTGCCTGACCCCAAATCCCATGTTCCAAATATGATACTAAAAATGAGAGCTATTCACGACGATTATCATCTCAGATTCATCTTTTCAACCATATACTATGACTTAGCTTAACCATGTGACTAAAAATCAACCTATTATGGATCTTTAATATGGACAGGGCCAAACATCTTGCAAAAGATGCTTCATAGCTTAGCTTGTACAGTTTACTCTTTGAGTTTGACCAATCCATTTCTCTAATTTGTAGGAACCAAGGAAAATTGGGCTGGGGATTTCTTAATAACTCATTATCCTTGTAAGTAAATTGGTACTATAATTCCCATGCGCACATCAAAGGCTATGAATTATTGTAGCCTTTTCCCCTTTCAGTAGCAGAGACAGACTTGCCTCTATAACTTACATTCTTTCAGCTAATCTCCATGGCCACATCAATGAGTTATTGGGAAGGTGCTAGGGCTTAAGTTGTGTGGGGCTTTGGACAAGAATAAGTAATGTTTGTCCTCACTAGTACACTGCTCTGACCTAAACTGAACCTATTACACTTATTCCTCAAAGGGGTGGCTCTAGGTTTTATGTGATCCAAACGACTCCTGATTATATCAGGGCTAGACACATGACCTGGGATACCAATTCACTGATTATGAAGAAGCTGATCAGATAATATATTTTACTAAGCATCAGATAAAAGATCCGTGAACAACTATTACTGAGGTGCTTGGGGAGATTCTTGGTTTGTTCCTTTGCTAGGCTTGTTTCTTGTATTTATTATGTCTGTATCCCTTAAACCACCCTCCCCACCTTTTTTTCAAAGTGAATTAGAGTGAATTTTGGTTCCTATCAAATATCACTTGGACAAGCGTGATGTATTAAACTTTCTTTAATATCAGAAATAGCCTTTTGCAAGTACAAATGGGAAAAGATCTACCAACTAAAGAGCATTTAATGGTATGTATCAAACTTGAAAGAGTTAACTTCCCACAAAGAACGAGGGAGTTGACTTCCTTCTCTTCAATTGGACCCAGACTAATTTTGGTTGGTTGCAAATGGTGTTTTTATTCAGGAGACATGGGACATATGTGATAAATGTGAGGACTATCATATGTCTTATAAAGAGCTAATTGTTTGTGAAAGATGCTCTCCCAGTGACACATACAAGTCTGATGTACACTGGCTGCTGGCTCTTCTATAACAATTTCATTAAACTATCAACCCTTATACCAGAACATAATGTGACAAAGCAGAGATTGTCTTCTTTGACCTTGGCAGGATCTGGAAACATTAAAAAGAGATCAAATACCTTTTTTATTTTATAATAAACAACTTTATGAAGACCTAATCACTCTGCATACTAAATTCAAGCATAGGACTTATAAGCCGACCATTTTCTCATTAACACTGTTGTTAATTTTTCATGCTGTATCCAATTTTCTCCATGTCTCAGGCTAACCACTTACTCTAATTTATTAGCTTAAGAATTGCCGAAGTACAAAGGTAAGAAAAAATTGTATGTTTCGCCTTTCCTCTAGAATTAGACTTCCAACTCAAGGAACTGGATTTCTTCACTCACAGAATCATCTCTCCTCATCCTTTAAATTGGTGTTTTATCAAATCCTTGGCCTCTGGAATGTTGGCAGACGCTACTCAGAGTAGAATGTAATGTACTGTTTCGTGTCTTTGTAAAAGCCATTTTGCATTTATCTTCAGAATTATTTTATCATTTTACGAACAGTTTAACATATTTACTCATGTGTAAATGGACAATGGTGAGGATTAGAGAGGCTTCATTTGCAGTGAAGACCTCAGTTGAGTCTCAAAAAAATATGGCTGAACTATCAGCTAAAGATTATAAATTGTGGATATCAAATTATGGCCTTTAAGATATTGCTTTTAAGAAAGACAGCAAATTTTTGAGAAAAAAAAAGTATATATCTCAGCCACACAAAGAGTCTTGAAACTTAGCACTGTACAGAAAAAATATGTAAAGCCTTGAGTTTGTACTTCAATCTTTAATTCTGGAAAGGAGTTCTATAATGAACTTACTTGGAAGAAAAAAGAGGTTTTAGGTTTCCCTAAAACATTAGGAAAATTCAGAGACTGTCCCAAAGCTTTAGTCAAGGTCCAGGCCTATGGGATATATATTCCATTCTTCATTATGCGGGTGTTCCTTTCAACATACCTTGCTGATATCAATGTTAGTATTATCCAGAGAAGTTCTAAATCCTTGAAGAATAGAGTGTATATCGGTTTTAAGGCATATCATCCAAACACTGAAAGTGTAAAAAGGCCTAAAACTTTAATTTCTGACATATAACATTAGCTAGACCTCTCTGGCTTATAGACATTCCCTCATAACTACGTGGTCCAAAGGCCATTTGCTTTGTATTCATTTCTTTTTCCAATCAAATATATTTGTTAACAAACCTTCCTAAATGAATTTACTGGTACAGGTTCCTGTTTACACTAATCATGGCAAAAAAATGAAAGTTATGAAATTTAAGCTATTGTCAGCAAAAACCACTACAGGAGATTGAGCTTGTGTGTTACAGGGGTGCAGGTGGAGAAAATGGAGTACCAACACTGATTTTCAAACAGGTCACTTGGAGGAACACGGGCTCATTTGCTCTGATGCAGGTTACGCCAGCTGGTTAAAGCTTTGGTTGGGGCCTTTCTTTGGCCCAACTCTGGACTGAGGACTTAAGCTAAACAGAGTGCCTGATGCAGAGTGGCCACATGAAAAACAATAGTTATCTGGTGCACGGATGTAGAGATATAGATGTGTTTCCCTGGCCTCAATCTAATATCCCCTAGGTACATGTTTCTAACCACTAAAACATCTTTGATTTCAAATGAGTAGTAGAAAAATTTTGTAACAAACTAAAAGAACTGTACACAGATTCAACCTGGGAATGACAATTACAATTTTACAAAATTTTCAAAGGAAAAGGAGCTACATAAGAAAACAAAAAAGACCCACATACATCTACCTCCAGAATGCCTCTAGGTCAATAGTAATTATTTGGGGGAGGGTGGGGTGGTAATGAAAGGAGAATGCCTCTATTGAAATTACTTTTAACGCTGGTCCAAAGTGGTGGGGATGAAGGGGTTCTTTAAATAGCTTTGAGAATGCTGAGCTTTACAAACAGTAGGTGATGTCCTCAGCATCCCAGCCAAGTCATTCACTGCAAATACTACCAACAACCGCAGCACTACTGGTGTGGTTATAAATATTCATATAAATAAATGGGATACTGCTGAATCCACAAGTACAGCTGGAATAACCTGCATATTGTCACTTCGCCAGAGATACATAATTTATTTCTTGGGAAAAGTCTTCTGTAAGAGTAACGTCCTCACAAAATAGGTTCCCGTGTGCCACTGTGTTGACTGTTAGAAAAAGCCATCTATAAAGATTGTGATGGGGGCTCTGACTCTGCTGGTCCCCTACAAAAGCCAGCAGACCTCATATTAATAAAACAACCAGGCAACTCACTTGCCCCAGTGGTCCGAAGGTGTTCTAACCTCAGAAAGGATAAATCTATAGATTCATAGTTTAGAGAAAGAAAATGACTGAAAGACATACACAAGTCACACCTCTTAGCCTGGGAAGTCAAAACGTTCATTAGAGTTTGGATCCAGATCTCTTGTTTTCTCTCCTTTCTTCTCCCAATTCACCATCCCCACTTTACTTTCTTATTGAGTATATTTCTCTGAGCCATCTCTGAACTCGGATAATTTTACTTCCATAGTAATTATCCATAGACATCACCTTTCTTTGGGAAAATGATGTGTTAAATGCAAATGCAAGAAAAAGACAATCCCCATCTACCATAGTTTTGGAGTCTTTTCAGAACACATAGCTTTAATTCATATGATGTGAAACCAACATTATTGCTCCCACAGCAACAAGTGGTCTTATGATTAGCTCCAGGTATTTTTTTTTTTTTATATAAATTTATTTTTGAGAGAGTGCAAGTGGAAGAGGGCCAGAGAGAGAAGGGGACAGAGGATTTAAAGCAGGCTTTGTATTGAGAGCAGATAGCCTGATGTGGGGCTTGAACTGACAAACCATATCATGACTTGGGCCAAAATCAGATGCTTAACCGACTGAGCTACCCAGGTGCCCCATTCGCTCCAGATTTTTAATTTTCGTTATTTAGTCTTTTAGAAAACAATATAAGGAAAGTTCTTATTCTTCTGTACATCTTATTTCAATTGCATTGGTAACCAGAAACATAGCTAGTCAAGGAAACGGGTTAATTGGTTATGTATTGGACACAGTATTGTTGAAGTAGACACACACACTTTTATGAGAGAAACTTTAATACAGAAACGAAGTGAAAAGTATCATTTTTCTTATTTCTATGAAATGTATTTAAACAAATTTCTCAGGTGAAACCCTCCAAGCTGTATTTTGCAACTGTATTTTTGCATTAAGAATTAAGAAGATAAACCTGGTATTTCATGTCTCGCCATGATTTATTAATGCTACAGACAGGAGTACAGTGTTGAACATTTCAGGGTCTCTGTATTATTTGGTGCTTCAAACTGTTATCTTCATTATTCCCATCATCTAATAAGACAAAACCTTTGTGGAGGTGGCCCTTCTCGTGTTCGAGTTAGTACTTAGAGATCTTATTTAGAGAATGTCATACTCTGCCTCCACTCAAGGAACCTGCAGCAGATAAGAATTATCTTGATGTTCCTATTTATCTTCTATTTCTGATCTCCCAATTTGTGCAAAACTGAGGGGGGTTAGGGGCCAGATGTTTCCAGCATGGGGAGTTCAAGGAAGTGGGGCAAATTGAAAGAAGGGAGGGAACTACTCTCATGCATGAAATACCTTTCCTCTTCCTAGTGAGTGTGACTTCAAGAGAGCTCATGGGGGGAATCACTGCTTGTTCAAATGCCCACACACAGCTTCAAAAGCCAAAACCCTGGCTGCCATATTCCATAATCCAACTTTAGTGGTCACACCACAGAAACACAAGCTCTTATATCTGAGTCACAGACCACTGGGGACACCTGGACCAGCTCCCCAGAAAACACTGGTCAGGAGGACAGCAGTACAGCCCAGGCCAAAGTCACCCTCTAATACAAGTTGAGAACAGCATAAAGAAACATGTGCTCAGGGCAGTATTTCTCCGGAGAGCTATTTCAGATTCCACATAAGAGTAACTGGTGGCCTTGGATAAATCATTCCTCTCATTTATGTGCTGAACGGGAGAAAACAAGTCAACAACTGATGCATGCAAAAGCATTTGGAGGTGATGGATGGAGACATTATGGTGCATTTCGTCAATGGCATGCCATTAGAGAAAACCATTTCATAGAGTAAATTAAGAAAACAAACCAGCTACGTGACACACTTGGAATTGCCACTGGCCAGACCGGTTTTTCTCCTGCAGGAATGAAGCTGCATGGGATTGACATTATCATTATCACTCAGGCTCCCTCTCCTGGGTTAGCTGCCAGTGCCTGTCTGAGACTTAAATCCCCAGCCTGCACTTTCCCATAGCAATGGCTACTCATACAACTGGACAAACCTGACCATCACAGATCCTGATTTCCTTTCATTGCTGTTTGAAACCATTATTTAAATCTTAACTGCTATTTAACTTCATGTGACAATATCTTGTTTTCTTCACCAAATTATAAGGGCCTTTCGTGACAAGAACAGAGTCTTGCAGATGAAGCTTACTGGTACACCACTGGCCCTACAGTGTTCGGATGTCTGTTGATTTCATCTGTGATTAATTTCTCCTACCTTTCTCACATACCTGGCTATTGTCTGCCAAACATGGATTAATTCATGAAGAAAACATTTCTTCAGATCTAGATGCTGGGAATGCAGTAACAGAAAACCTGGTCATTGACCTCCTGTAGCTCACAGGCAGACAAGGAACAATCAGAACATGGTGTAGGTGGAAATGCTTGTGGGAGCTATGGCACTGCCAACACGGAGTGTTCTGGGTATGAGTAGGGGGATCCAGGGAAGGCTTCCAGGAAATATGAGTCCTTTTAAAGAATTAAGTAGCTGGTACCTAAGCATCATAGTCCGTGTGTGCAAGGGCATGTTGGTAAGTCCAAGCATGGAGTATTTGGGTTCCAAGTCATTTGTTATTTCAGAAGCTTCTACTGAAAAGCTCAACCTATTCTCAAGGTCAGCCACTAAGGTCAGGACAGAAATGGGCTATGAAATTACAGGCCCCTTCCCCTGGTAAGCGGGTTCTGAGAGCACTCGGATGCACCGCATGGTAACCGTGGCTTCATAAAAATCAAAGCTGATTGATGGGTGCAGGCTCTCTGCCTTGGCGTGTTTAGTCTATTCGTGCTTTTAGTACCACTGTGGCCATGCTTCCTAATGGAAATGCATTTCTCTCTCTCACCATTACCTAGATATAGATGCTCTCAGATATGAAAGGCCTTTTACCTCAAGATTTTTTGTCTTGTTAAGACATCCCTAATTCAGGAAGGAAACGAAGAGGAGTCAAGAAGCACCTACCACAAATGTTTTGTCTTATAGTTTAAAGAGAGAGAGGGAGGAATTTAAAGAGCTCGATTTATGTATGGCTTGGGTTTGTAGCTCTACGACCTTGACTCAGTTCAGTTGAGGAATTAACGTTCTCTTGTGAAGGGCTCTGAATAACCTGGAATAAGAAGCTAAATGTTTCCTTTTCCACTTCCTCCCCCTTTTTTCTTTTGTTTTAAGAAACTATGAATGACAGCATAAGAAAAATCTTCCATGTATTATAATAGCTTCCTGGGCCCAGGAAGCTAGTGATATTATCACATCAACTCCGACAAATCCATCATGAGGTAGGAATTATCCTCATTATATAGGTGTGGAGTCTGAGTCTGAGGGAAGTAAAGTAGCATGTCCAAGGCTCCCCAGATGGTAGATGGCATCAGTGGGATTTGAAAGCAAGCGCATCTGTTTCCAAAGTCAGGGGCTCTTACTGATACCCAATGTCTTCCGGACTGGACATATACATGTATGTCAAAACACACAACAAAGAGTAACATCTCTCTGTGGGAGAAGGAATTGGGGGTCCATCCGAATTGTTATATGTGGATTAGTTGAAGGGAAAGAAAGTGAATTTTCTTGGGAACATCTGCAGGGCAGATTCTAAGGTTTTGGTTTTTTTTTTTTTTTTTTTTTTCCAAATAATCTGGTTTAATAATAATAAGCCACAGATGGCAAGTTTTTCTCTTACAAAATCACATTATGCCTGTCCAAACAAATCTCTCCATCCTTGATTATTCCTGAATATCAAACTGAAAAAGCAGTTCATGCTCAAAGTTAAGAGCCCAAATGCCAATGTGGGGCTATCTCTCTTGATTTGCTGTGTGACCATGGTGGTGCTACTGACCCTCTCTGAACTTCTTGTGAGTTGCAGAGGCTGATTTTACAACAGGCACCAGGGAAGAGAAAGACTTGTCAGAAAGGCTTTTGAATCAGTGTGGTTTTCTCTTCCATGGAAAGGCATAATGAAAGAGGTGACACCTTGAAAAGGAAGGGAAAACAGCTCTAAACTTCCAGAAAAGCCTTGTCAGAGTGGGCACAGGCAGCAACCTTACTACTTCATCACAAAGTAAAAGAAAAAAAATTTGCATTAAGAAGCTGACATCCAGAAGTGGGTCGGATACCTCCTCTAAAACTTTCTCTAGAACCACCCATTAAGAATGTCCAATCCTGGAACCCTCCCTACACCAAGCTGCCTCCCACTCCATGCCCGGCTGCATTTCCAAACGCCTCAGCTTATAGCCAAACTCTCAAAACAAAGTAGACCTTAATTTACGTTGGTTTAATAATTAACAAAATGTACTTAAAACTTGCAGGAAAGTGGGAACAGGGCATGAAAAGATACTGGGAAACCAAAGTAAAAGATGGACGTCCGCTCTGCCAGAGCAGCATATCCTTGCTGGGTAAGGGTTGGGGGAGGGGACATTATTCTGGGCACAGCAAGTGTTTTATCTGCAATTGACAAATCTCAAATCCTCCCAGCTTCTGTTTCTCCCTACTTAAGACCTGGGTCATAGTATTTATTTACTTAAGTGATGGAGATGAAGGCAGGCTTAACGCTGGCCACCTGTCAGAACAACAGTGACCTGCCTCTTAAGGGGATTTCAGCAACCCCCCATCATCTTTATAAGACAAAAGGGAATTGGGAGAAGATGTAGAGAGAAAATTCAGTAATTGAGCTTGAAGGAGATGGTGACATGGAATGTAAAGACTCCATGAGGAGAAAGATGCTGAGATCCACGGGTGGCATTTGAAGCAGCTTTGAAGAATACAGACCCTCCCTCTCCTGAGATTGGAAGGGATTCAAAATATGATCCCCTAACTGAAAAGTCAGGCCCCCTTATCTGCCTCTCACAAATGCCCTTGGGGTTCCTCTTAGTCTTATGAAGAGAGGTTCATTATAGTTTCCAAGGAATGCAAACAAATACACTCTCTTGGAAATAATTCTTTTGGGGCTCTTAAGGGTGAGGAGGCAACAGACAGATCTTATCTGGAGAATTTCAAGCCACCATAGGGGACTTTATATAACAAACTGGATGTCAGGCAGTGATTTCTGTATTACAACTTATAGCAACTTCATCATCAGCCCCACCTAACAGTGATGCTAAGTACCCAGCAAAGGCATCAGAGACAGCTGGTGGAGGGGTCAGAGCTTAGGAAGGCACACTGGCTCTAGGCTCTGTATTCCTATCCACTACACCGTGCTGTGTGCCTCAAGCAGAGAGGAAATGGTCCAATTTGATGTTATAAGGCCATACTGAAGGATGCTCCAACAATTCTTATATACGTGATAAGAAATCACGTATATAGGCCCATATCAGTTTTCTTTCAGCTGCTGAAGGGCATCACATTTTCTAGTCCAGAGGCAGGGTGATAAAAAGGGCAGGGGCTATGAATTCAGCAGACCTGGTCTTGAACCTTCCATTTTCCTAGGGAAATTTATTTAACTTTTGGAGCCTTAGTTTCCTATCTATAAAGTGGGGCTTATGTGACCTCTCCCAGGGTTTTGTGAGGATTAGAAACAACATATGAGACCCGCTCAGCAGAGTGCCTGGTGATGAAAGAGTGGAAAGTGCCAATTTGTAAGAGTTATTTCAAATGCTCCTTTGTTATAAGGCCCAGTGGAGAAAGCTTCAGGCCTTTGGATGGTCATCCCGGCCCTCCTGGAGGCAGTTCATACATACAGAGTGGTGAACCCGGACCATGAGCCAGTCTACCCTGTAGATTTAGCCGGCTGGGCTGCTTCCTGCCCACTCACAATGGAAAGCAATTTTAGTAAGTGCTTAGCTTAATTAGTTTGGGCCCAGACGTGCTGTCAAGGGCTGTGCATGCACACTTGTCGTCATGATCATCCACCTGTCTCTGGAAAGTCTGCTTTTCCAGAAGTCTGAGCTTAGCTCCTTGTTCAGTAACCAGATGAAATTTCCATTCAGTCACCTCTCACTCCAGCTCCCTAGGAAGCGCCCTGAAGTCAACACCTTCTTCTATTGATGTAGCAGATCAGAGGAGGGCTGTTAACCCCTCACAGTTAACCTCCTTTGGCCTTGTTTGGCCCATCATGGCTACTCTGGTCACGGACCACCTCTGCTCAGGAAGGCCCAGCATCTGCTCTGTGAGCTCAGACCAAAGTGTCCACCACAGGCTCTGGGTGGCATCCAAGACACTTAATAAATATTAACAACTATGATAGCACAAGATGACTACGTGTGCGTCTAAGCTGGGATTCTGGCCTAACACGTTCTCTCTACCCTGTTAGTACTGAAATCAAAAATTCTTTTCAGCAATTACACCGAAGAGTCCACAGTGGGAGGAGGGAAGGGAGATGTGTCAGAATACAATCCAATGGGCACTGGAACGTAGACTTTTGGGATATACTGCAGATTCAAAATCATGCTCCTTTTCTTCAATGGCTGTTCCAGAGAAAATAAAATAGACATAACTTCATTTTCCACAACCCACCACTGCCTGGGGCCTCCTGGCTGTCATATCATTTTAGTGATGGATGGCAATAAACAAACAAACAAACAAAACAAAAAAACACTGAGGAGGTGATGGTAACTGCTCCTGGGGACAAATGAGACTGTGTAGTGGCCACTCTATTAGAACCCACTGGTTCACCTTCTCACTACTACGCATCCACAAGAGTATCTCCAGCCTCCACTGCACCGTCACCCTTCCTATAGAAATTACAATGGCCAAGACGAGGTATTCACCCTCTGAGACCTCTGGCCAAGTTGGTGACAGTGCAATGGAAGGAAAGAGTAGACACAGTGCCTTATCCATCTACCTGCCAGCCTGGCAAAGGTGGGCAATAAAAAACTTAATAAAAATCAGGAAAAAAAAGCACTCATTCTAGTTCTTCTGTCAGGGAGTACTAATGTTGAATATGAATAAATCCCCCCCCCCCTTTTCTTCCCCCCAGGGACTAAACCACCATCCTCCTACCAGCCAACCCTCCAAACAGGACAGATTTAAAAATCTTGCAATTTTATTTGCATATAAAGGCCGCTAGATATAGAATATCACAATAAATTTAAAAGAAACAACTGCTTTCCTAAATTTCATTAACAAGGTAACATAAAATAGAATAAAGCTTAACAGCATTTACAATGGGAAAACAGAAATGACTATTAGCGACAATATTTTGTGCTAGCGAAGATTGCATCGACACACAGTGCAAAATGGGGGGGAGGGAGATTAAGTAAGAAGACAATTCAGGGTATTTAAATATAAAGGACACCTAAGCCTTATTTTAGTTACCTTCCATTGCATCCATGTATAAGTCTGTACACGTCTGTAACTGTACCTAGATTTAACTCAAGTTCTTTGAGACCTTGAGTTCTGAGAAAATGTGTCAGCAGCCCCTTTGGACTTGCGATGCCCTGCTACAAAGCATCCTTCTGCAGTTGCACTGTCCTTGGCAATATTAAACTCCTAACTTAGTCATAATACACAAAAAATATTTATATATATAAACCCATACTGAAAAGGAGTCTGCGAGCTCAATTTTTTTCACTGAATGAAATACCTGCTTTTGACAGATTCCATTTCCATATTTTTAAAGCTAAAATAATTTAAAAGAAAACAAACAAACAATGAGACCTCGTAGAACCACAATATGGACCTCACTAGCTAAGCCATCCTTTAAATGAGGGCTGTTTTCTTCCCCGGGCGCAGCTTTCTTTATAGTGAGAGTGTGAAGAGAAGTCTTTTCCACGCCTACTTTTGCTGAAAAGATTGCTATAATTCCAGGCCACGTCTGCAAAAAAGAAGCATTACCAAGAAAACAACAACAATAACAAAACACCAAAAAATAAAATACGTCAAACAATACTCTTAAACAGTTGTGCAAATCTGGGTGGTTTTTAAAACACTACCTACCTGTTTCTTTTTTCTTTTTTTTTCTTTTTCTTCCAGCTTAAAGCATATTAAAATAAGACTTTCATCACCTTTTAAAAAGAAAGCTTGGCTGTCCTTTGGCGAATACTAACAATTTACAATGGTGTGGCCTTTGAGAAAACGGAAGTCATTTTACAAATTCACAATGCTCCTTTCATTTCGAATGGACGCCCCATTTAAAAAAAAATAAAGGACAACCTCTAGTCATTTGTGTTCCAGTAATTTACAAAAAGAACTCACAGGATTTGGAAATAAACAAGTAAGAGAATGTAAGTTTATAATTAGAAAAATGGCAGTTTATAGACCTTCCCTCACATTCCAATTGGGCTTTTTAGAGCTTCAGGAACCCTGTGGGTTTGGAAGGTCAAATATAATTGGAGGGTTGGTCGGTTGAAAGCTGACTGTACACGTTGAGGCATTGATGTACGTTGTATAACCGTCGGTCATGATGCCGTAACCTGTGGAGACAGAGTGTCATGCTTACTGTAATATATACAAATGACAGTGACTCAGTGGTGAGCTGTCAGGCAAGGAAAACTGAAAAATCTTTGCCAGTGGGCACTGAGATGAGATTCAATGAAGCCTCCCCAGATGATAACAGCTTTCAGAAGCTGCCTTCCAATTACATTCTGTTTTCTTTAAAGGGAGAATCCTCTACTTCAAAGAAAAATGATTCTCTTTTCCTTATTTAAGCACTAAATTTGTCAGGGAAAGACTGTGATTTCTCTACTAGTGAGAATAAAGAAAAAATATTTTTTCCCTCTTTTTAAAATATGATTTTCATTTCAAAGCCCTGCATTAATTATTGAGTTCTAGGGAACTGAATGAGTAACATAAGAGATTCCTCAAGGCGCACACATCCAAATCCCAAATGGGCTTTGGGACAGGTGGGGTGGGGGGGAGGGGGAGAGCACTGTGCTGGGATCCAGGAGGGTGGATACTCAGCTTCCTTATCTAGGAGTAAGTGATCTTAGCTCACCCACATTGTGTGGCTTTGGTTCCACTTCATTCAAAAAAGTCAAGCAATCAAACACCCAAGTGATCTGCAGAGATGTAAGGTGCGTAAGACACTGCTTCCTAAGCTCCCCTGGGGACTGGATCAAGCCAAAACACTTTCCACATGCAGTATATAAATCTCTTGCAAACTACTGATAGAAAGCCAAGAAATTTTTTCTGGGTCTTTGGTATGTATGCCCCTTTTATATTTTTCTTAAATGTTCATTCATTTATTTATTTATTTAGAGAGAGTGGAAGAAGGGAAGACAGAGAGGGGAAAGAGAGAATCTGAAGCAGGTTCACACCGTCAGTACAGAGCCCAATGTGGGGCTTGAACTCATAAACCTTGAGATAATGACCCAACCTGAAATCAAGAGTCAGACACTTAAATGACTGTGCCACCCAGGGCTCCCTTCCAGTTTTATAATTTTTAATTCGTTGAAGTTTTTAGCAAGTTTACAAGTTTGCACATATCCCTGCATACTTTACATCTGCCTTAGAGCCTCTGCAATTAAGTTTGTAATTCTATGTTTGTATCAGGCTTTTATGGCATAGAAAAATATGTCTGTGAAAAAGTTAAATTACCAAGACTTACAGAAATAACTGAGGTTTTTCTTTTTTCTTTCCATTTGCTAAAATTTCTCCAAGTAAGCCTGTGGAGAGCTTAATGAGGGTCAATGGAAAAATCTCTTAAGAAAAGAAAAGAGGCATTTAAAATGTGCACTGTTTAGTTCTGGGGTCATAAAGTCTTGTTATCTCTCTCCATCAAGAGGTTGGTATTTGCCCTCTCTCTGCCCTCTTCAGCTGTCTTAAGTGAATAAAAGTGAGACAAGTTTATTTGAATATGATCTCCTCCCTTTTAAGCAAGTTTATTATTTTGGGGCTTCAGTGGAATTCCCCAATTGTCTGGTTAGTTTAAAGTTAATTAATGATTAAAAAAACCAGATGAAATGCAAACTCATAGGCATGCTGTAGGAATTTAAGCCTGATAACTGTCCCCCAGAAATGCTGTGTAGACACGAGCTCCCATCCGTTCTCCCCCCCGTCAATCCTGTATCATGCCTTAGAGAGGTGCCTTCCTTTTCAGAGACTACGGCTCCAAGTCAGGGCAGGATGATGTCCACTCCTATGAAGCTGCACCCCTGTATTCTATGCACGCAGCTGGTGCCTGCACTTGGGGCAAGCTGAATTTTCTCTGGCGTTAGGAGGATGATTTTCAATACATATGCCTCTAATTCCATCACCTAACCTGGAAGCCAATGGATTTGTGGGCTTTGAAAAGCAAACTTGGTTTTCTTACTTCATCAGACACGTAGGCCTAAACAACTCATCTGCTGATTCATAAAGAACTCCAGAGTGCAAGCTGTAAGCAGGACTTGGAGAAAATATGGCAGCTGCCTACCTAAACGCACCACTGCACACAAACCCATGAAACTGGGAGAGACCAGTGGGGCAAGAAAAATCTAATGCCTGCTGAAAGACAGCTTTGTGTCTGTCTAAAGACCCTAGTTTAAAAAAGGAAGGACAGACAAAATCTAGAGTTTCCTGAGAGTCTTTTAGGTTCTGTGAACCTTGAAAGGCAGAAAGAGGCAACTGGACCAGTTCCCATTTAGGGGAGATTTAATTATTCCGTTTAGCCTCAGCCTGACCTAATAGAGCTGATGATTTCTGAGAAGTCTGAAATGGTTTTCGGTGTTTCGTAAGGAAATGACTACCTGCAAATCTGCAGGTTCCTGCCATTTCTGTTCTATAACTTTCACTGAGTGTCCAAAGTTATTTTTCAGAGAACGTCTTGTCTTCCTGGGTCTTGCATGTATTCCACATGAAACACAATATTTATAGGTAGAAAGAGGCCATGGAAGTTGTTTAGTCTAATATCCAGGCCATTTCTTCTAAATGTCTTAAAGAAAGTCCTTTTTTACCTCAGGGATGTTCTATAGTGGTCGATAGCAAACATTCCTCATCAGAGCCCTGAGATTCCAGAAGTTGCCTTGGGGGGTAGGGGCGGGTGCTGGGTTTTCCATAAGGTGAACCAGACCTAGTTCTTTCTCTCCACTCTGCTTAAAAGAGAGAAGCTCCATATAAAATATTTATCAGCTTTACATGCCGGTGTTTCTCCTACCAATTGATCTTACAAAAAGCTTCTGACACTGGTAAAAAGAGTTTGACAACACTGCTCCAGGCATTTCTAGTGTATCCAAGGTCCCCATTCTGGAATGAGATCATGAATAATGATACAACACCTGTGAATGACTTTTTGCTGGTCTTACCTTCATGAATTCCACCAAATACATGGAGCTTGGGCCGGACTCGCCTCTGGACTGTGTTTAAAAGTTCCACACAGCCGACTCTTTGAAGCTCCTTTGGAACCCAGTCTCGAAAACCTAAGGGCAAAATGCAATCAATACTCTTAATTTTCCTTCTTCAGGTAAGGTTTCATTTAGACTTTCAGGAAGCCATAACTCACAGAAGGTTTATTACATTATCTGTAATCCTAGCCTCTCCATTAAAGCTCACAATGGCTTTTAAGGAACTTTTCACTTGTCACTTTGTCTTCTTTAGGTTCTTGAAATTTTTTTTTGGTTTCCATTTTTTTCTTCCTGTTAATTAACATTTTTTTCCCTTTCCTTAAGGGACTTGATTTATGCAGCCCCGGTTTCAAATCTTCATGGGCCTAATGACATTTATTCCCGGCAGTCCCGTAATATCTCTTTCTTTCTCAATTCAGTTACTTTTCTCTTTTTTTTAATTATGTCTGTTTTAAAGCAGTTTACCTCTAAGATGGCTCAAAAAAGACAGGCTAGTAGGGGCTGTCTGTGAACTGGCCACAAGATACCTTGTTCTCCTTAGGTACATCAATTCTTAACCCTTGGTGGTTCTTGATGACCAAAGCTTGGAAACGGCAAGTTCCTCCTCCAGTCTCCTCTCTAACAATAGGCAGCAATGTGACCATGTGGTGGCATCCAGTAAGCTGGGGCTAACTGACTACCTTTAATGCAAAAGCCACTTATGTCTATGCTTAATGTAGAAAATTCATGAAAACTGATATCAATTATAGCAAAAGTCAGGTATTCGGATAATTATATTCAAAAAGACCCCATTAGCCTCAGCAGGATGGGTGTGAAGAAGGCGGGTGGGAACTAACGGTTAAATCGTAATCAGTGGGAATCCATACCATAGTTCTGTCAGGTGATTTCTACTATTTAGAAATGATCGGGCAGAAATGGACAGATAAGCTTATTCCACTTTGTTGGGAACTGTAGAAATGAAGACAGAGCATCTCTGTAAAGAGATGTTAACTAGAGTGTGGGAAGTAGCTGGAGAATCTGGAAAGAATATCAGATGAAAACGGGAGCCCTATAAAATTCAACCAGAGGTTTCAAAACCATGTTCATTAGAGGGAAAAAAACCTTAATCCACAGTGATTGGCATATTCCATCATGGATGCATTTTCCTTGAAGGGAGAAACTATCTCATTTCATATACCTGAGAAGGCATCCTGCTTATACCATGATAGCAAAGTCCCACGGTGAGATGGCTTCTCAACAGGAAAGAATTCAAGGCCCATCTCCATCCCCCATCCCAATCCAGCATTTTCACAAGAATCCAAATAATGTACTTTGATTAAGGTTCAACTTTACCTCATGAAAACCTCACCTGACTTTTTATTTTGGAACTCCTTGATGTAGAACTTACTTTGCTACATGCACAGCCACTCTGGATTACTCCATGTTTACTACAAGTAATGTAGTATTCAAAGTTTCTGGGGTGTCTGAATTCTGTGGAGGCTAGAATGCTGACTTAGGGCTACCCCTGCTTGCTTCTGTACCAACATTGATGGCTTGATGAGCCTGTGAATCAATTGTTCTGTTTAAAGTTATATTCCAAATAACACTTCAGTCACGTAAAGGTTTCTGTGCTGAGGATATCCAAGTCCTGTTTACGATAAACAGCCTGAGGGGAATCATGTCTGCACCCAAGGAGGCTGCTCAGAGAAAGGATTGAGTTGGCTGGGATGCTATCTCTGTAGGGTCTCAATGGGTAACTCATGGCTGTTTAGAGTATTTAGCTAGCAATTCAGGATTTAGTTTCTAATGGCTGCAAAATAGGGAGATTAATTAATTATGATGATAAATGTTGTTGGAAGTATAATCTCTTAAAACATGGGGTGGGATGGGATTGAAGAGGGGAAAAAAGGGATGAGAATGGCGACTTTGAAATATTGAAAACGTCAGGAGAGGCGCCTGAGTGGCTTAGTCGGTTAAGTGTCCGACTTTCGCTTAGGTCATGATCTCGCGGTTCGTGGGTTCAAGCCCCACATCGGGCTCTGTGCTGACTGCCAGCTCGGAGCCTGGAGCCTGTTTCAGAGTCTGTGTCTCCCTCTCTCTCTAACCCTCCCCTGTTCACGCTGTCTCTCTCTCTTTCTCCTAGAAATAAATAAAAATAATAAAAACAAAACAAAACAAGTCAGGAACTGCTAGACCTTGTCCAAATCGGGACAGTATCCCTGTCTACAACACAACTGGCTCTCCTTCTCTTGATTCTCTGTATCATTAAAATTGCCACCATGACTCTGGCCTTGGCCCTCCTTTCTGCTATTTCTAAGTGAGAGAGAGAGCACCTCCTTTGGAAGGGATGGAAAACAGCCCTAAGAGGGTTGGAGGAAACAATATATACAAAGACTAAATTCACAGTAGGGGATGTGTGTTAGAGTTTTTTATTTTTCAGGTTGACAGAGGAGGGAAGTCATATGGGCCACAACCCCAAACCACAGGGAAATACTGTGAAAATAATTTATTTTGTAATAAGTGCTTTCTTCCTTTCTCCAAACCAAACTTTGTTAGCATTATGCTTTTGAACATTTATTAAGTGTCTAGATTTCATGCTTTTTATCACAATCAAAAAAAAACAAAGGAAGAAAGAAAACTCTCCGGGGCGCCTGGGTGGCTCAGTCGGTTAAGCGTCTGACTTTGGCTCAGGTCACGATCTCACGGTTCGTGGGTCTGAGCCCTGCGTCGGGCTCTGTGCTGACAGCTAGCTTAGAGCCTGGAGCCTGCTTCAGATTCTGTTTCTCCCTCTTTCTCTGATCCTCCCCTGCTCACGCTGTCTGTCTGTCTTTCCCTCTCAGAAACAAATAAAAACATTAAAAAACTTAAAAAAAAAAAAAACTCTCCTACTGAAAGTGGAGCATCTAAATTTCTAGATACACTTTTGTTGGACAGGAAGGGTCTTGGCATAATAGATACCAGACAGATGGGGATCAAGGTGATAGTCCTATTTGAAAATGTTCTGTGTCTAAGACAAGGAGATAACAAGTTCATGAATAATTAAGAGAGAATTATAGAAGTCACAAAATAATCTTCTGGCCCATAATCTGCGTAACTAAAAGTAACTTTGAAGCACACCGGCAATCTAAGCCTGGGTGTCGGTTCAAGGATTCTGTAGGATGAGTATCTTTAAGTAACTTTCAATGTAGGTCCTTACTTAACACCTTAGCTTTTTTGTTAAAAAAAAAAAAAAAGGATTCTTTGCTCATACAATCAGCTCAAATGTTTAACTTTAAAGATTTCCCAGGTCTCACTATTACATGGAAAAGGAAAATAACCTACTTTAAACAAAAGTTTCCATCACTTCATTGCCATTCAAAAGCCCTACAATTGGGATGTCTGTGCCTTCCCTCCAATTCTCCACTTCCTTTACTCCAAGTGAGTACAGTTCTTAAAATAAATGATCGAGCTCCAAAGACTGTGGTGCTCCATACTGATTTGATTTTCCCTGACTCAACTAAATTAAAAAAAAAATTTAATTTCAAAAACACCTGTAAGCCTAGCAGAACTGCTGAGTTTAATTATCATACTGGTTTCTTTAAAGACATGGGCTTTTCTTTTTGTATTCATTTTTTTATTTTCTGAAGGAAAATGATTATATCCCTGAAGCATTGTTTATTGTCCTTGGAGAAAAAGACATCTATTATGACAAAAAGACAACCTTTGCTTCACTTACCTAAAGGAGGTCCGTGTGTCATGAGTATGTCGATGCCCTCAGGGATGAGGTTCCACTTGTCCAGCAGAGACTGACCTCTGGGCAGGTTAAAGCCCCATCCATTAAACCACGGGGTCCTTTGGGGGAGATAATGCACATGGTAATAGGCCAGCGGAGCCACGTTTCTGCTCTACAATATTTCTCTCTCGCACATTCCCCCATGGTTTGCATTGCTCTCTTTTCTCTTTTTGATGATTGGCCCTGGCAGCAGGATGCTTTTCTGTTGACTGCTTCAAAACCAAGGCATTTGAAAGCAAGTGTGGTGCCTGCGAATTGTTCAACCAGAAAGGGGCACAAGAGTCTTTACAGTGGAGACTTTTCCCAGACGACCTCTATCAAAATCATAACAATGCTTTGTCCTCTCCCCCAAATCTCCATGCTTCCTAAGATGCTGAGCTTGGATCCAAAGCATATCTACCTCTCCGGTAAGAAATTCCATCAGTACCCTTTCCTCCCCATCACTGTGAAACTGCTTCGCTGGAAGGATTCTGACGAAAGTCTTTGGAGAAAAGGACAAGAGCTCACAAGGCAGAGCATGTACTTCTATACATGAAGATGGTTTGAAATCCTGCACTGAGAAAGCCAAAAACATTCCAGGCTCTGACTGGTGAGAGGAGATCCAGGGAACCAGGAGCAAATGTGGCCTTTTCCTCCTGTCCTCAAAAGGAAGATTTGAGGTTCATACTGGAATCCACTCTCCTGACAGGGAAGGTAAGAAGTCCACCCTCTTGGGAATGAATTTCTGAGGTTGATTCTTCATGCAGAAATGAATGGGAGTTATGTCCTCAATCAGAGCACCTCTAATTGGAGCTGAACATGCCTCTGCCATTTATAATAAGAGAATAACCAATTTTTCTCCTCAAATACCACTGGCTAAATCACACCAGAACAAAGCAGTTCCCAGTACTGTCCTAACTCCTAAACATTTAGATAGATAAAACTTATTTTTTTGAAACTGACTCCCATTCTGCAGGAAAACTCCTACTTGCTAGCACATACATGTAAAAGACAAGTTGGTCAATTTTCTGGCTAAGCTCGACTTTCCTCTTCAACTTAAGCTGCCCCTTCCATGCCTACTGAAAGAGGTGATCCTGTGTCCAAGGTAACCTGGTCAGTCACAGTGAATGAAATGAGGTGCTCTCTTACTTTAAGCCGCTCATGTGCCAGACTAGCAGATTCTCTCAAGACTTGGAACTCAGAAACACTAATCCAGCATTCATTTGGTGGTGGGCATGTACAGGCAAGGACAGAGTGAAGGGAGGGCAACCGAAAACCATGTGAAAATCTGCCTTACAAGTGAGAACCTCAGTTCTCACTAAGATGCTTGAAAGAAAGTTCCAGAGGTAAGAGATTGTGTGACCCCAGTTAGAAAAAGAGAAACCAAGACAGTATCTGGCTTGGTTCTTATAACTATTTTCCAAGTTCCTAAGCCATCTTCAGGGATTTACTTTTAGTAACAATAATACCTTTTAAAGCTATTAATTATTGAGGGCTTACTCTCTGTCAAGGCACTATTCTAAACACTTTACTGCATTAACACACTTAAATTTCACAACAAACTCAGGAGGTAGCTACTATAACTAACTCTATTTGACAGATGAGGAACCTGAGGCACAGAGAGGACAAGTAAACACAAGCAGTAAAGTGGCTATGAATCCAAACAATCTGTTTCCAAAACCCATACTCTTAACCACCACACAATTCCTCCTCTTCCATAGACTTGAACTAACTTCCTACTTGCCCTGGGTGAACCTCTTCTATACTCTTTAAGTTTGGTGTCTTGTTACCTGAAGCCAAATGAGCTCTGAACATAGAATCAAGTACTTGGTTCTAAAATCCAGCAATGAGATGGTGGAGTGGACACCAGTGGTTTTTGCCTGCCCAGCTCTTTCACCTTTCTTTTGGTAATGGTGTCTGAATTATTTTGGAGACCCTCTCCCTCTGCCACTTAGTTCATGTGCTCTGCTAAGGCTAACTCATCCCTGTTACAGGATCTCCCTGACCAGTGACTAGTCTAGGGATGCACATATGACCCAAGCTGGGAGTGATCCTCAGGCTTTTGCTGGTACTCCCTAAAAAGAGGTCATGGGTTCCTCTCCAGGATCCTGGGTCTTGAGAACCATATAGGCTTGGAATTGCCTGGGAGCTTTGTCTTAGCCACCATGCAGACAGCCTGCGCTTGAGAATCAAATCAAATCACACACACACACACACACACACACACACACACACACACACACACAAGCCAAGCAAAGAAACAAGAGTACCCTGATGAACTTGTGGGACATATGGATCCAGCTATGCCTGAAGCCATCCTATTTTTTCCTTTCAAGTATATAAGCTAATAAAATATTTCCTTTTTATTAACTTGAGTTATGTTCAGTTTCTGCAACCGAAAGAGTCCTCATTTGAAAAATTATTGTATTTATTGTAAAAATGACCTATGTACTTATTGCAGGCAACACTGTCTGCTCCTATCCTCACACTGAACCCAAAGATGTCCATGTCCTGATCCCTGGAACCTGTGAATATATTACTTTGCATGGAAAAGGGGAATTAAGGATGCTGATGGAGTTCAGGAGGTAATCAGCTGACATTAAAATAGGAAGATGAGCCTGGATTATCTAGGGGGGCCTGATATAATCACATGGGTTGCCAAAAGCAGAGAAGGGAGGCTGAAGAGAAGAATTGAATGATGTAACCTAAGAAGGACTCAACCTGCTGTTGCTGGCTTTGGATATGAAGGAGGAACAACACAAGCCAGGGGATGTGGGCAGCCTCCGGAAACTGGACAAGGTAAGGAAAGAAAAAGAATTCTCCTACAGAACTCCTGGAAAAGACACTGTCCTGCTGACATCTGGATTTTAGCCTAGTGAAACCCATGTCAGACTTCTGACCAACAGGTGCTGTTGTAAGTCACTAAACTTGCCATAATTTGTTACAGCAGCAAATAGGAAATTAATATAGTACCTAAAATATCTGAGCTGGCTATAAACATCAGAACCTGTAACTGGCACTGAGCCTCACCTAGAGCACAGCACCTGTTCAATCAACACAGCCCTGAACTAGTCTATTAAGCATCTGAACCTTAATTTCGTCTTGGATCATGATCTCATGGTTTGTGGGTTTGAGCCTGGCATCGGGCTCTGAGCTGACAATGCAGAGCCTGTTTGGGAGTCTCTCTTCCTCTCTCTCTGCTCCTCCCCTGCTCTCTCTCTCTCTCTCTCAAAATAAATAAATAAATAAATAAATAAATAAATAAATAAGCTTAAAAATAAATCAACACAGCCCTTTACAGCCGCACTGCCTTATAGCTCAGCTAGATGCTATGCTTTTGGTTTCTTTGGAGGATTAGGAAGTGCTGGCTTTCTTACCCCAGGCTGCTGGGGAGGCACCAGGTACCACAGGCCTCAGGGAAGTGGCACGTGGACCCTTTCAGGGCTCAACTGCTCAATCCTGCTTACATTTGTCTTCTGGACCTCCTGTCTTCAGGTTCTTAAGCATTTTCATCAGAGGCTGAAATAGAGCTGAAATGCCCATTCTTTCCCTTCATTTTACAATGACCCTTTCCCAAGATTTGTCTTTAAAAAAAAAAAAAAAGGCAACTTCAGAACCCAGTGAAAACGCAGTGAGCATTTTGGCATGAGGGAGAGAAAAATAAACAAAAACATCTGTTTTCCTAGATTTTGAAAACAAGCTTCTGGGCCTATGGTTCCTGTCTGAATGGCAAATGAAGAAGGCTTGAAAAAGTCCCAAGCACACCCAAGTAGTTGGTACAAGGAGGGGCTCTGATTTCGCTGCCAGAGTCTGTCTGAGGGCAGACAGCCTCTGGACCCCCAGGTCATCCCAAGGGCTTCCAGCATCAGAGGAACAAGACTTTATTTTTCAGTGTCTCTAAGTTTCTCTCACAGAGTCTTCTTGGGAAACCTATAGCCCTGTTCCCCCCAGGAAGTGCTCCATTTTATAAGTGCTTTGCAAAAGAGTGAGACAAGCCCATAGTCTATAAATACCCCAAATTTCATGTTAATATACATTTTAATGTTAAGCTTGTGACAAAATCCAGAAGTTTCCAAGTTAAGGCTAAACTTTAAAAAATAGCTGGCATTTATTTTGACTCAGACCTGTATGTACGTGTATTAGACTCTGAGACAGAACTTAAATTTGTAAGAAAAGGAACATTTACCAAGTCTCTGACATGCTTTACATGGAGGTTTTACATAGACTGTAATATTAATTCCTCATAACAATCCTTGAATTATTATTAACAGTCCTTGAGTACTGCCAACTCTATTTTTAGACAAAAAGGCTAAAGATCAGTGATATCAAGTAACTTGTTCATATTCCCAGGATTGGTAAGTGGTGGAATGCAGATTCAAACCCGGATCTGCAGGCTCCGAAGCCTCTGTTTTTCCCTTGCATGGCGCTAAACTAAAACCTCCCAGCCCAATTTTGGTTTTGGCTCTGACACTTGTAAAGTTAAAACAGGGCTGCTCCGTTCAGTCTTTTAGGGTGAGCACTGTACAACCTCAGCCAGTGCCATGATATTGTGTGATTGAAGTGGCTCTTAGTAAAAATGCAGTGTGACTTCAAAGATGTTATTATGGCTTTTCTGGGATGTTTTCTGTTCCTTTAGATTCTCCTGATAAGGCCTTTTCCACATGACAGTGGCCAGGCAATGGGAAAAAGCAGCCCAGTGATGGGTTCCAGAATTATCCCAGAAAAGCGAAACAAATGGGGCATATACCGAAGAGACCTGTGTGCTAATTCTCATTCTGGAATGAATTTACAAACTTGAGTGACCCTGTGGTAAGAGAAAGCCCCTCAGTGGGCTCCTTTCCTCATCTGAAAAATGAATGAGTGCATGGATTTGATTACTGGATTTCAGGATCGCTTGTAGGTTGCAGAAATCTTATGCAGAAGCCCCACACCCAAAGCAGGTACATGCAGGGGTGGTCTTGCTGAAGGGCAGGGAAGAAGGGGCTCTGAACTTGCTTACTCACTCAGTTGGCTCCTCCTTTCTGACCTACACTTCTGAGCAAAGCCGGTAAAACCCAGCATTTGATGGTCCTTCTATGATCAAGAAATCCTAACATTCCATAAATCTGTGCAGATTATCAATGCTTTAAGTAAATGCTATGAATTGCTCTCAATGAATTACCTAAATTGCCTGTAAGGGATCGAGTCCAGTGTGGAAGAAGTAACGGCACAGAGCAGAGACCAAATGTGTCAGCATCGATGAATAATGCTTTATCCAGTTGAGTTTCAACCTGAAACACGAAACCCCAGCAGTGAGCCCATCAGGGGTTCACTGGAAAATATGTGCACAGTCGACCTCCCGAGCCCCACAATGGGTTTTGTTCTGTAGCAATGGGGGGTGAGGGGGGAAAGGAGGAGGGAGGAATCCAGGGGAACAATGTCTATTGCCTCAGCCAAGGACTTAATAATTAGCTGTGACTAACAAATACCACATGGGAACCAACTTGTAAGAAAATGTCCCACAAAGCGCCCTATTGCCAATGGGCCAATCAGAACCCGTAACCCATCCCCTTATAGAGAGGGACTAGAAAACTCTGGAAGGAAGGGGAGCACTACAGCTGCCTGAAGCCACTGGACCAAAGATGTAGATGGATGGAAGCTGTGGGTGCTTTCAGGGCTCCCTCCCTCTTGCTCTCACAATTAAGAACACTTGGCTTCTCCGGGCTGAAAGTCCAGGGGCAGGCGCTAAGGGAGTTAACATAGGCAGAATTTGTTCCAAACAATGTCAACACAAAACAGGTTTTCTATATGGAAGCAGGTTGAGATGAAATCGCTACAAAGGTCATCTGTGTTTGCAGTACACGGAGCTGTGGTGTGGGCAGAAGGGAGCTGCTGTACCATAAATCTGATGTTGGGACAGGTGAATGGCTGTTTACTCCCCTACCAACGTCAGTGGGGGCTGGGCATGCCCCAGGAAAGCAGGGTTTGTTAAAAGAAAAGTTGGCATTTGTTCTGCTCAGATGGGCTACTCAGGTTCACAGCCCTGGTACCTGCTGGTCAATGTCTCCAAATTCCCCCAGGTGCAGACAGTCTCAGGCAGGCTGCATGAAAAAGACTCGGGATTGTGATTAACCATCTCTTAGGCGCCTCCTGCAAAGATTAAGGCTTGGAAGCCCGGTGGCCTCCGCTGGGACTCTGCCTAGAAGGTGTGAAGGGGAACGTGCAAGGGTTCACAGCTTAGGTACTGGCTGTGCCACTTAGGGCTAGGAGAACCTGGAGGTTTTGTAAAACGTTTGCCATTCTTGTTTTGGAGGCAGGAGGTATGAATATGGGTTATGGACTCACAGACCAATCAAGCCCCTAGTCTGCCATTTACTGGCTTCTCAGTCTCCTCATCTTTCAAATAGAAATGGATTATCTGCCTATGTGGAAAAAGTGAGATCATTTATGCAAACCTTTTGGCAGAGTACTGGCACAAAGTGTTAATGTGCAGCTTTTAATTTATATATAAGCTATATTAGCAATATATGTGTATGTGTACACACACACACACGCACACAAACACAGAGTGGCTCATGCTACATTTTCTTTCTAGAATCTCCCAAGCTTCGGCTCATCAAGTAACAGACCCTCCTGCTCCAGACTTTTGAAGAGTCCCCAGTGAATAAGCAAGCATTACTAGATGGCTAGATAGAGCCTGATTTCCTCGGGCTGATTACTTATTAAAAGGCACTTCCTCAGCTCACTTTTGAGTGGAAGTTTTTCAAACAGGCACTCACTCACTCGCTCGCTTGCTCAGTCTTGCATAGACAATCCTGCGGAATGTGAGAGCACAGGGCAAAACGTTAGTCAAGGCTGCTTAGCTGGCGAGTACAGGTGGTTAGATTTTGACAGGATCCTAAATTGGGGGAAGTTCAAGGAAGGGTCCTTGGGTCCTTGGAATATTAATAATAGGGCGCTTGGACAGGTTCACAGGCGGCATCGACAAGCTACTAATTAACACCATCACTGCAGCCTGGCATCTCCATTAAGCAAAATTCAGAAACCAAGGGCCGGTTTTCACCTACACTTGATTTTCTGAATGCAACTGCTCTCATTCCTGGCACTCCCAGCCTCCGTCAGCCCCTCTCCGACGGCACATCACACCAGGTCCAACAGAAGCTAATTTAACCACCGCTGGTTAAAATCACACTGCACTTCACAGCCCCTTTCACATGCCATGAAGCTGTCATGATAATTCTTGATCTCTAGCTCACCTGACAGCTCAGCCCTCCCTTGACTGCAAAGATTCCCGTCAGTTAGAAATAGCAGTTTCGCCAGCACCAGATGTGTCATCCCGAATATCCAGATGAAAGGCAGACACCTGCCCCAATCCCTTCCTTGCCTCCTTTTCTCTTCTTAGCTCTAGAGTCTGTTACAAAGCCAGCCTTCTCCCCCAAGTCCCTCCACTTGGCATCCTGGAAGTCACTCTTCCGTGCAATTAAAAAAATGCTTTGCATTAGCCCACGGAGGAACTTCACACCTCGTGCAGCAAAGAGACATATGCACCAATTGATATGGTTAGGAGAGAGAGGGACCGCGTCACCTCAGGGCAAGATTTACAGCCTTGTGCAGCTGCCTGGGAAGCCTGCCTGGCCCAAACCACAGGCTCAGCTGCCTCCAAAGGGCAGTGACGGCCCCTCTCTCACACCACCTGTCTCGTCCCATCTCTTCCCTGTAACTTTGTAATGCACTTTTTCATTATGAAGTCCTGGGGATGAAAACAGATCCTGTTTTGATAAAGGGGCAGGCCTGAGTGAATAAATGTCGTCCGTGTGCTGTGGACAGGACAGGAACAAATCATACCTAAGGTGGTCACCTGAGGCCCATGAGCTACCGGCAGAGGCTTCGTAAACCAAGGCAGGGCATGCCGCGGTCTTTACAAACATGCCAACCATGTCCCTTTTCTGTAACTAATAAGGAACGGTGTCTGAATGAAGCCTCTGCTACCTCTTTTCCTTTCCCCTGCTGCAAAGGAGATGGTGTAAGTGGAGTTTCCTTTAGGAACCAAGAAAACAAAACCCACTATGACCTGTTTTTGAGTGTGGTGTGCCTTGAATTATTAAAAATAACATTACAGTGTCTGTTGCCTTCCCATTGGGCTGTGCGGGAGACTATGCTCATCAATCGTGCAAAGAGCCTGACAGGGCAGGGGGGGAAGCCATGTGGGACTTCTCTCTTGGCGGGCAGGTCAAGCAGATTGGGACATGGCCAGGTGCATCCAGAAATAGCATTTTGTTTTGTGTCTGAGGAAATCTAGTGCCCGGACCAGAGAATGGGCCCTGCGTTGATCTTTAACCCCCAGCATGGAGAATTTCTCGAAGAAGGATACCAGCACCACTGTCTAGGTTTAAAAGAAAAAAGGGTCAGCGGATGGAGAGGAATAGAAAAAGAAAAGCAGCATTCCTCTCAGTTTTTTTGTTTTTTGGCAATTTTTAAAATTGTAGTAAATTATATGTAACATAAAACTGGCCATTTAACCATTAAAATTTTTTAATGTTTATTTATTTTTGAGAGATGAGAGAGAGAGAGAGAGAGAGAATGAGCAGAAGGGAAGAGAGGGAGGGAACATAGAAGAGCCTGATGACGGGCTTGAACCCATGAACCTTGAGATCATGACCGGAGTCGAAACCAGACACTTAACTGACTGAGCCACCCAGGGGCCCCCATCTTAACCATCTTTTAAAGTGTATAATTCAGTGGCATTAAATACATTTATAGCGTTGTGGCCAACCATCACCACCTTCCATCTCCAGAACTTTTCCCAAGTAGAAGCCCCATACCCATGAAAGGACAGCTCCCTCTCCCCACCCTCCCTGCAGACCCTCGTCCAGCACTGGTTCAATGTTTATCTCTATCAATATGATGACTGCAGGTGTCTCATGTAAGTAGAATCGTACCACATTTGTCCTTTTGGGTCTGGCATGCTTCCCTTAGCACAGGTGTGTTCAGGGTTCATCCATGTCATAGCATTTGTCAGAAACCCACTCTTCTTTATGGCTCAATATTACCCCACCGTATGGCTTTACTGCATCCATTTTCTTCATCTAGACTTTCTGAAAGTCTAGGATGTGGCCAGGCACTAAGCTTGGCCTTAGAGAGACATGGAGTCTTCTTTCTTTGTGAAGTGTGCAGTTACCGAGTTGGAAGCCCAGCGAGGATGGGCTCAGTATGGTACTTCTGGGGCATTTATTCATTCAACAAACATAATCTGGATGCCTATTGTGAGCTAGGGTCTGGCAAGGTAGGTGCTGGGAACAAAAAGTTGAATACAGTTCCGAGGACAAAGCCACAGCTCACCATTTTCACAGGTAAAGTTGCCCTGGACAGAAGTCTTTAAACTCTGGCCTTCATTTCTTTTTCTTTTTTTAAATCTTTTCTTTTTTTAATGTTTATTTATTTTTGTGACTGGGGAGGGGCAGAGAGAGGGAGATGAAGAATCTGAAGCAGGCTCCAGGCTCTGACCTGTCAGCACAGAGCCCAGTCATCCAACATGGGGCTCCAACTCACAAACTGTGAGACCATGACTTGTGCCGAAGTCGGACGCTTAACGACTGAACCACCCAGACACCCCTGGCCTTTATTTCTAAGTAACTCAATTTCAGAGGAACTTGGGGAACATCAGAATTATCTGAGAATTAATTCAGTGATTTCAAGTGAAGACTGCCCCCCAGGCCACAAGGTGACCAGAAGCATACTTGGCAGGAAGACTTTCGGGGTGAGGTTTCTTTCCATTTCTTCCTGCACACTCCTTCATAAGGCTGGGCAGCTGAAGCTAGGGCCACAAAACACAAGACCACATCCTAATAAAGGCTGCCTGTGAGGGCAACGTGTGTCACATGCGTGGCTGGTTCCAAAGCATAGGATGAACAGGAAGGGAGGGTCCAGGAAGATGGCCAAGTACTCCGGCAACTTGGCAGAGAGCATCTGTACCTTCCTCCCCCCTCTTCTACCCTGCAGACATGTCACAGAAACCTAGCAGGTGGAGGGCTTTCCTAACTCAGATTTCCCAAAAGAGTAAGAGAAAGAGGAAAAGTGGGTCCAGGATTAGCTAGATTTTGTTTTGTTACATAGCGAACTCTTAGGAACTGATGTTAATAGATGGGATGGCCTGATGAGATGTCTGCCTCCAAGAAGAGATTTTATTACGTTTAGTTTATTTGAGAATGTGTATATGTGGGTGTGGGTTGTCACACATTTATGTTGATAATGCTGGTTTCCTTTTATACTATTTCATATTTTGGGGGCACCACGGGGATATAGCCAGGGAGTACCACACTGGCGAGAAAGCATGTCACCCGAAAAATATATCCTAAAAGAACAAGTAATAAGGGGACAATAAAACACTGTCTCTATTAATAGGATGTAACCAGGAAGACCGGAAGCTCCGTGACTTCACACCACACCTCTAAGCACCTGTCACAAAGCAGATGCTTTAGTGTTTGTTAACTGAGTAAAGAGTGACTGTTCGTGAAATTTGTAACTTCATGAAAAAGTGTGTATACCTTGATGGTCAATGAAAAAGCAAAGTATTCATTCACATATCTGTATGAGTTCAAGCATGCAGAACATGCTTAGAAAAAACACAGACCAACATACTAAATCATTATTTGGGGGGCGGGAGGAGGATTAGTGATGAGGTTTTTCCCTCTATTTGTCTATCGTTTTCTCCTTTTTCTATGCTGATTAATATTGTTTGGAAAGAAATCATTATTTGGTGTAAAATCTTCATACAGCCAAAGCAAGCTGAATATAAGTAGACAGAACCATAGTTTACTTGGACTCTACTCTAACTGCAAGGCAGTTCCCCCAGTGGGTAGAGGATTTGGGGCACTTTTGCTCAGGAAGCTGACAGGGCTTGCCTTCGTTCTCTCCCCTCTCCCGCAACAGAGAAGGCTCTTTTAGCAACAGAAGTCTTTCCTTCATTCAAGTAGTTCAATATATGTTCAATATATGACATATAGCAAATGCTACATGTCAAGCATCACTCTGTTGGTGGTGGTACGCTTTTCATTTTACTGAGGAATTTCAGTTTTAAATGTAGATAACGTTATATTATCTGCACATACTTACTACAAATCATCTCACAATAACCCCAAGTGGTGAGCAAGGTATGAGGTTTAGAGAAAACAGTATACAGAATTTTAGGGACTTGCCCATGGTCACCTGCAGCTGAGTTGGCACGAACTTTGTCATGCAAAGGGTTAAACATTAGACAGGTCTGGGTTCACATTCTGACTGCTTTCTGCTTAAGAATGTGACCTTGGGCAAATTCTTCCATCTGATCTCAGTTTTCTCATCTATAAAGTGGAGACAATAACACCAACCACATAGGTTTATTGTGAGGATTAGATGCGGTAATATACGTAATGCATTTGGCAGAATGTTTGTCCTATATTAAGCATTAACTATTAGCTTCTGTCGTCATCAGCATATTAATATCACTATAAATATTAGTATCATCAATGCCTTGCTCTTTGTTCCCTAGTTTATCTTCTTCCTATCAACACAAAGTGTACCTTCTCTCTGTTGCTCAGATTTAGAATGTAAATAGCAAAGAACTGAGTGATCCCTTTAAAAGCAGCGAGTGCTAGCATTTAGGTACAGGGGAGCCAGCTTTGGATAATGCAAAGGCAATGAGTTAAGAGTCAGAGGACATGAATTCCAGCTCTGGGTCTTCCAACTTGCTTGCCATATAACCTTGGGCAAGTAACCTCTCTGATCTCCTGTTCCCTTAACGGTGCCACAGGAATAACAATTCTTATGAACTTTGCAAGGCTGTCAAACAAAAGCCCATATAAGCTCGTTGCACCTAAAGGGAAAGTGCCTTCTAATTCCCATGTCACTGGCTGTCTGTGTGGCCACTTTGTGCTGTTTGAAATGCTCAGAGGAGCCAGAATAAGTGACAAGGAGGTCAGGTGTAAGTTAAAATGTTGGCTCCCACTGATCTACCATCTTGGCTCTAAACAACTAGCTTCAGTCCAGACCGATTTAGTACAGTCAGGAAATGGTGAGTGTAAACTGGCAGGACACACAATCAGGAATGAGTGAGATGCTGAAGCTGCCCCTTCAATTCAGAGGTTAAAGCAAGCAGACAGACCCTGGTGTCTCCCTCGCCATGCCAGCCAACCATATATTATTAATTGGGTTCAGCAAACATTATTGAGCACCTTCGACTGCAAGGCCTTGGCAAGGTGCTCTAAATGCAACGCGAGACCATCCCAATCTGCCATCTGGTTGGGATAATGAGATAGTCACTGGCAAAATTGTTCCCCCTTCTCTCTGACCATTAAAATTCTACTGAGCCCTAAGGGCTCAAGTCCTATATTCCTCCAAAAAGCTTTCCCGGATCCCCTCCATGCTTTAATTGTCATTTGTGAGCTATATCGTACTCGGCATTATTACTGGCTTGTGTGTATGCATGTGTGCATTTGAACTTATTTCCCACCTCATTCCAATAAGCATTGGAGTCAAGGTCATGTTATGGGGATGTCTACCTTCCTCAATGGATTGTGAGTCCTGCCCAAGATCTAGCATGATTCCTGAAACATAACAGATGTCAAAAAAATATTCATAATAATGGAAAAAGCAATTTTTCCAAGGAAGTGATCAAATAATGTGTGACTGAAGGTTAAATGGGGCAAGAAAGGTTAAGGCCTGAGTTGATTTAAAAAAAAATAAAAACAACCTCAAAGAAAAAAAAAAACCTCAAAAAAAAAAAAAAAACCAACCTCATTTAAAAATACTGGATAATGGGTTTCATAGGCCTGTGCTGCCAAATACAATAGTTATTAAGTGGCTACTGAGCCCTCGAAATGTCGCTAGTCCCACTTGAAATATACTATAAGTGTGAAACACATGCTGTACTTTGGAAAGCTCAATGAAAAAAACCAATGTAATATCTTAATTTTTCTACTGATTATATGCTTAAATATTTTGGATACATTGGGTTGTATTAAATATATTGCTAAATGAATTTTATCTTTTTTCACTTTTTAATGAGGCACGTTTAAAATACATATTCGGGTCATGTTAAATTTATATTACACAACATGGTCACAGGGCACAGAAGTATATGTACTATGATTCAGAAATCCCTGTTTAGGGATTATACTTTAATGAAAGTATCCAAAAGTAAGTAAAAATGCCATGCACAAAGTTGTTCACTGCAGTGTTATTTATAAGCCCAAAATATTGTTAACAAGTATATCCTCATCTCTGCATAAAAACAGGAATGGTTAAGACAATTACCATCATTGGAATATCTAGTAAAATGTATATTGTGCAAGGACTCATTACCAAGACTCAGTAGCAACACAGAAAATTCTTAAAACATAATACTGCTTAGCTGAGCATGGGGAAGGGAAGGAAAAATAAGATAAAAAGAGAAAGGGAGGTAAACCATAGAGACCTTAAATACAAAGAGCACACTGAAGGTTGCTGGCAGGGTGCGGGTGGCGGGGATAGGCTAAATGGGTGAGGGGCATTAAGAAGGGCACTTGGTGGGATGAGCACTGGGTGTTATATGTATGGGGTGAATCACTAAATTCTACTCCTGAAATCATCATACCATATATTAGCTAACTTGGATTTAAATAAAATTAAGAAAATTTTTAAATGGCCTGGAAAAAGAAAAAAAAAAAGAATACGAAAACAGAGGAGAAAATATTAAAGTTTCATTTGTAACAACAACAGAAAAGGCATAATATTGCTTGAAAAAGTTAGTACTCAATGTCTAAATGCATGTAAAATCTGCATGTAAGCATGTTCATTCAACCCATTGTACATTTGCTGAACTGTTACCACACCCCAGATTCTGTGTTCAGGGAAGACTGGAATTAGAGATATTAGGGGATGGGGGAGAGCCGGGTAAACAGACCAAGGTGTCTGCAAAGGGAAATACCAGGTGAAATGGACATCTGAAAGAGGCCACACCTAAGCTTTCCTAGGGTGAGCAATGACTGGGGAAAATGTGAAGAAAAACAAGAAAGCTGTTCTTCTGGTGAAGGGTGGTATGGGGTTTTTCTTGGAGTCCCAAGCTTTCTTGGGTTTCTACCATGAAAACACAGAATGGAGATCAGCATTCGACTCCACGGTGCCTCTGGCACTGAGTGGGTATGTGCTGCTGGCTCAAAGAAGAACCGGGCAGCCCTTGCCAGCGTGGCTCTGTGGTCTGACCTGTGTCGTAGTAGGTGCTAACACCTCCCACTGCATCTCCCTCAGTCTCAGTTTGCTCATCCATAAAATGGAGATAATTAAAGTATCTGTCTTATCGATACATTGTTGAGAAAATTAAGTGCAATAATCCATGTGAACTTCTAAACTGGTGCTTTTGTTCATAATAAGCATTACATAAATGTTGATTTTTAGTATTATCGTTAAGATTACAGGAATAGCATGAAATAATTGATCAGGAAGATAAAGTAGAGGGCGGAACCCATTTATTCCCAACACTTCATTCGAATTGAACTGGTTCACTTACTTTCAGTTTCTAGAATCATTTATAGCCATTGAATTTACTCAACTAAGTTTTCTTCTTCTTTTTCTTTTTAATGCCTTGAAGGATGATGAAATTATAAGTGTTCTATATAATGTGACAGTGAAATAAGTTAACCAGAGAATTATTTAGGTCTGCTGTCTTTCTCTCACCAGCATTAGAAGTCAGACTGTACTTTCTCATTTAAAATTTCACATTTTACCCCAAGCATGCTATTCATTCAGGTCTAAACTCCTCAGTCAGAATATTAAGCACAATTTATCAATTTCCAGGTGACCTCTCATTAGACAAAAACAAAACCAGGTCAGTTGTTCCACTGTTTCTTAAAGAGTTGCTGATGAATTCAAGAAATCTTGAAAAAGAAACATTTCATTTTTCTGATACTCAGTCCTGCTCTTTTTCTCATAAAGAGTCTAAGCAAGTTTATATGAAAACAGACTCTTTGTTTTATAAATAGAACACTGTTCAAGGTTTTTTTAAAGGTGTCTGCTAAAAATAAAGAGGGTTATAGTTTACTTCTTTATAGCTCTCAAAACAAGACTCAACACAGCAAAAAAGCTTGAGCTTAACTAAATGTTATACTTCTATTTTGAAAGGTATCTTTATATGAGTCAGGCATGATTTCTTGAAATGAAATTCCCCAGAAATTAAATTTCCTGTGTTTATACAAGGTGTGCCTATGTTAAGTAATGACACCATAGTGTTTGTCTTTTTTTTTTTTTTTGACACCATGGTGTTTTGTTTTTTATTTTTTAAACATATGCCCTAGAATGAATACAACTGAATGTTCTACTTCCATTCTATAAAGTACTCACACAATTCCTCTTTGAAAATTGCTTCCTCTGTGGAGTACAATAACCATTTTTATGTAGAAGTTCTAGGTGATCTGCTCCCAAATTACCAGCATTACTCTGAAACTGAACCCACTGGTGCCCAAATTGTGAACTATGATCCAAACTGTCTGTAGGTTGCCTGGATGGCACCTGTCAAGTGTCATGGTGTGGAAACAATTCCAGGTTCCCAGGGAAGCAAAGGAGGTCCCCAGGAGCCAAGCTAATTCCTATGACAACAGCTTATGCTGAGAATGATAGTGCTGGAACTCCACCACCACCTAGAATGAGGTGAACTTGGAAGAAGGCCTGCTTTTCAACTCTGGATGCTAGGCACATGGCTCTCCTTGCCCTGGCTAGCCAGAGATCTCCAGGACCAGGGGCTGCCGACTAAGAGTTGGACACAGGTGAAATGAGGTTTCCTTTCAGGGAGACTTCCAGGGCGGTATTTCCCACAGTGTATCAAAAAGATTTGATCTGCAAGACTGTTCTGAATCACAAAGGGTTCTAGGGTTAGAGAAGTTTGAGAAATGCTACTTACTGCATTTCGCTTCCACTTTGGTGGTATAAGGTGAACATAACCACAGTAAAGACCTTGAGAAGCCCTGCAGAAAAGAAATCTGTTTAACTCGATATAAGTGTACATATTCCAAACAGATGGGGCTCCTTTCAATCCTGCTGCACTTTTATCTGCCAGGCCTATTAATGGTAGCTAACATTTATATAAAGCACATGATGTGGCAGGTACTGTTCTGAGCACTTTACAAACAGGAAATCATTTAATGCCCACAGCATCCCTTTGAGGGAGAGGTTAAGATTAACCTTATTCTACAGATGTGGAAACTGAGATAAAGAGAGGTTAAGGATTTCCAAGGCACAGAGATTGGTGTTTAATCACCATGCCAAGCAAACCTTGGAAACCATTCTCCTTGAAAGTCACTTAGGACACACTGTCCCACGGGCAGGCCCAGGCCTGTCCCAGATGGCCTCTGTCACCCTTTTCTTTTCTTGCCCTGGCCCCTCCCTCTCAAGAGTCTTTTGAAGCTAAATTTGGAAATTTCCCTCTTTTGCAACAGTAAATAATAAAGTCAACACGGGTTTTTTTGTTTGTTTGTTTTCAAAAAGACTAACGAAAGATTCACCCACACTCTGGAGGAAATCAAGTTTACTTTATTCTGGTATATCAGTTTCTTACTGTGGTTATAACAAATTACCACAAATTTAGAGGTTTAAAACATCTCAGCTGAATTATCTTACAGTTCTGGAAATCAGAAATCCAAAAATCAATCTTGCTGGACTAAAATCAAGAGATAGGCAGGACCAGTGGCTTTTGAAAGCTCTAGGGGGAGAATCCATTCTCTTGCCTTTTGCAGCATCTAGAAGCTGCCAGCATTCTTTGGCTCTGTGTCCTGCATCAATCTGACATTTTCTCTGTGGCTACATCTCCTTTTCTCCACTTTGACCTTCTCCCTTCTCTCTCATCAGGACCCTTGTGATTACATTGGGCCCACCCAGATAATGCAGGATAATTTCCCCATCTCAGTCACAACTGCATGTCACATATGTTATAATCACATCTGCAAAATCAATTCTGTTATTTAAGGTAAAATTCACAGGGACTCAGGGATTAGCATGTGGCCCTCTGAAGGGGGCCATTATTCTGCCTACCACATTGGCATTGTGGTAGGTGATGGGGAGCTGCACTACTGGTGAGCTGACGAGGAGATGGACAGGGGCCTGGAATAGGCAGGGGTGGGAAGAAGGAGCTGGAGATTCCTTAGGGCCCCCAACCGCCGCTGCAAGTGGAGGAGGAAGAGACAAGGCCATGCGGCTTCTTCCTTGCTCACCTGCCCAGTTTTCCATCACCAGCTCAGCTACCATGGCCCCTGAACAGCAGAGGGGAGATGATAAAGGAAATCAGCGTTGTAATTCTCAAACAGATGTGTGTTTACTCCCCAGGGGGCATGGTTCTATGCTGGGAGCACCTGAGTCCACAGATCATCCTGGATCAATCATTTTCCTTAAAGATGGTAAGATTTTAAAAATTGAAACCACTTCTTTTATATTATCTCAAACCTAGGTATGTTTCTGGTTCTGCTTAAAAACGACAGTTTTGAAGTCTCTCTGGTTGTGTGAGTGTATGGGAGGTAAGACAATCTATCTCCAATGTTAACAGTGGTATTTAAGTAAATTAATATCTATGAGATGCTTAGATCAGTGCCTGGCACATAGGAAGCTCTCGGTAAGTGTAACAATTCAATTTGATTGTTTTATTCCACCACTACCTGAACCATTATATAGTCACCTGCCGGGTATTTTCAATACATTAGCTGCTTTCAGCCTCACAACAGCCCTAGGAGACAGGACTGTTATTTTCTCTATTTTACAGATTCTCAAATGAGGTGAGGTCTATGTGTGTAAGTCATTTGATTAGGGTCATACGTCTGACTGACAAAGTTGGGATCCAAACTCTGCCTGCAGAGCACCCACTTCCAGTGTTTCAGTTTCTCTGGCAAATGCGCTGCCCGGGTTCTGCTGGGGCGGGTGGAGCCTGTCCCAATCGCACGTTACATCAGCATTAGCAGAACTTCTAGTGAGCTCCTAGGGGGCTGCTGGTGGCAGGTTTTCAGAGTTACTAATTCTGCAATGAACAAATTTCTGCTGACTTCCTGGTTAGTGCCAGTGTTTCCGAAAGTGAGGGAAACAATTTTTGTCCCTCACACTTCCCTGGTCACCTTTACTCTCTGGTAACACAGCATCTCCTGTGTGGCATGGCCACAGCTAGTCAAATACCTTCTTCTCAAAGTCTTTTGTAATAAACAGTATCAAAAGTGGCACTGACTTCTTCAACAAATGGAAATTTCTAGGAGTCAGATTTTTCCTGGCTCTCCTTCAAACAGAACACTTTGAACCTGCGGCAGTAGCATTCAATCACAGTGGCTCTACATTTGGAAGAATACTTTATGTACACAAACTTTGTGGCCTTCTGAGGATTCTGGCTAAGTATACCACAGGGAGAAACAGAGAAAAACATATTTCCTGAAATCTTCACAAACGTGAAGAACAGGAAGCTTTCCAAGTCTGTGAGCAATGACACTTGGCTGGCCAACAAAGGCTGACCACCCACTATCCCTATCTCTTCCCTAGACTGGAGTTTCTCTCGGTTTTATGAGCTAGAAGGAACTGGGGGTTCGAATTTCCAGCTCTGCCTCTACCAACAACATCAAACTCCCCAAGTTAATCTACGTGGGATAAATCTCTAAGTAGCCAAGTAGAGATTTGGCTTTGACCCTTTGAGAGGGTCAGCATCTCAATAGACTTCATGTTTCCCCCCCATGACAAGATATAGGGCAAAGTGGTTCAGGAAAGCATGTTCAGCAGAGCACAGTAGAAAGACACTAGAGTAAGGAACTAAGAACACTGGGTTTTCAACCAGCCTTTGGATTATAAATAGATGTGCCGCCTGAGTTAAGTAACTGAACTCCTTATGCAGCTATTCTCCATTTGCCAATCAGCAGATAGAATGCAGAGTTTCAGCATATTAAAACATGACATGTTTACTGTTTATTTTTGAGAGAGAGAGACAGAGCACGAGTGGGGAATGGTCAGAGAGAGAGGGAGACACAGAATCTGAAGTAGGCACCAGGCTCTGAGCTGTCAGCACAGAGCCTGACATGGGACTCGAACCCACAAACTGAGAGATCATGACCTGAGCTGAAGTTGGACGCTTAATTGACTGAGCCACCCAGGCGCCCCTCAGCATATTTTTTATTTTCACTCACTGGCAACATAATCTGCCAACCCGAGAAAACAGGGCTTGGTATATAAAGTATCTAATATTCTTTAGTGTTTCTAAGCTGTTAGCTCTATGAGGGAAGCATTTTGTCTTTGCTGTATCTCCAACAAATAATAAGTATATAATAATAAGTGCCTTCCCTTTATTGATACTTGATGGATATTTTATGGGAAACAAATTCTAGAGAGGTAGCAAGGTGTACTGCAGCGGTTCTCAAACACTAGACTGTATTAGAATCACCTGAAATGCCTACACCAACGTTTAGGAGGTGCAAGGTGGGGCCTGAGAATGTGCACTTCTAAGGAGGTCCCAAGTGCTGCTGTTCCTGGGACCAGATTTGGAGAAGCACTGGTGTCATGGTAAAGAGCAGGCTTCTGTCAGACTTCCTTGGTTCAAATCTTGGCTCTTAGCTTAATTGATCTCTCTGGGCCTCAGCTTCCTCATCTATAAAAATGAAGATAACAACTGAAACCTACCTCACAAGGTTCCTGTCTGTAAAACATTTTGAATAGAGTTTGATATTTCATAAACCTCGTGTTTGCTATTATTGGGAGATTTTTCTCTTCTGCTTTGATGTTTTAGTCTGTGTTTATATTAGTTCTTCCAACAACGAAATGAGTATGTATAATTTGGAAATCTTGGATCTCACCCTGGTAGTTACTTTGGACACTGCTGGGGTGCACATTTTCCCCACTGAGATCTATGTGGACTTGGGCCTTTGCTGAGTAATAGAGATTTCTCACTTAATAAGTCAATGTATTCTGAGACTTTGAAGGTGACCACCTGTATTTTCCAAATCAGGTAACATCTAGGTTCTAGCCATAAGCAAGGGTGTCACCTCCTGCCTAGAGAGTGTGGTCATGCCAGTCATTTCTAGATGATCAAGGCCATGGCAGATATCACCTCTCTGAGACCACCAGTGCTGGGAGGTACAGAGAGCTTCCTCTATTTAAGCTGAAGGAAATTAACAGTGGAACAAATTAAAACAACAATCAGATTTAAGTGGCCTCTATCAGGAAATTAACTTTAATGGATATTGTCATCACCAGGCCTACCTTAGAGCTGCTGGTCTCCCTGTGTTGAGAAACAATAAAAACTAGGACCTAAACACTGAGTTACCCACCCACAACTCAGAATGGATTTTCTTTTTACTACCTTATGTTTGCTTTAATATGTCCCTTTCCCTGTTCATTCAAGCTTTTCTGTGATTCTATTAAACTGATTACACACCTCTGCAAATGATTGCACACCTTACCTGAGACAGAAGCTCAAATGGGAACTGGGAGATGGATTCCCTTGTTTGTCACTTTCTTTTAACGGGGATCTGAAAGCTTCCTTTTCTCCCAACAAATTCCAGCCCTAGAATGGCACAGGGGCTTGAAAGGGACTGTTCTGTTTCTAAGTCCTTTCTCTGCAGGAGAATAAGAACCAGTCTTGTTATCCAGGCATGACTATGTGATCTGGGCTTTCTGGATCAACACTTACTTGAATCCTAGACTAAATCTAGTCTCCAGCCTTCCTCTACCAAGTGGAACTATGAGCAACCTTCCCCTTTCCTTCAGAACACCCCTAGAATTGGGCGCTTGGGTGGCTCCATCAATTAAGCATCTGACTTCGGCTCCGGTCATGATCTCACAGTTCGTGAGTTCCACCCCGCCTTGGGCTCTGTGCTGACAGCTCAGAGCCTGGAGCCTGCTTCAGATTCTGTGTGTCCCTCTCTCTCTGCCCTTCTGCTCATACTCTGTCTCTCTGTCTCTCTCTCAAAAATAAATAAACCTTAAAAAAATAAAAAAACACCCCTAGAATCTATCCTGAAATTTAGGCCTGGGGTTCAGCCGTCATCTTTCTTCATACTTAATACAAGATCCAGAGATCAAGACCATGATCACTAGATCAAGAGCCACGTAAGGAAGGCAGTAGAGGGCATCTGACCTGATGAGGTAATCTTCTGACGAAAAAAAAAAATGAGCCTCTGGGACTAATGAGCAGGAATCTTGAGGCAAACAGAGCTGATGGGCCTGGCCACCCCATCCACCTGATGGCGGCACAAACCATGGACCCTGGAACCAGTCAACTGGGTCTGAACCCTTATTCCACCACTTCTTTGGGTGGACTCTAGCAACCCTCCTCATGCTTCCATTTCCTCATCTGTGTAGCTGCAACAATCATTCCTCTACCTCAAGGGTTTATTGTGTAGTTTAGTTAAAATAAACAAAATACTTAGAATGTTGCTTGACATACGTTTAGCGCCAGGTGTTTGTTAAATGACTAAAATATGTTGAGCCCTCCTATGCATCAGAGATCACCAGAACATGGCTCTTATTCTCGAAGAGTTGGTCCAGTAAAGGAGACAGATTTGAGAAGAAGTAAGTGGCGTGAGCATGTGTAAAATGATGAATTCTAGTAGAAGGATGATATAACAGCTTCCTCTAGGTGCTTTCCACGTGTGTCCTCTATTTAATCTCCATAAGAGTCCACAAGGTAGCTCTTATAGTCCCCAGTTATCAATGAAGAGTAAGACTAAGTTAAAATTACTAACTGAAGAGTCATGGCCAAGCGGCTGACCTTGGATTTGGATGCAGAGCTGCCGGCCTTCAAAGTTCCCACTCTTTATCCGAACAAGATAAAGGGGTGAGATACTTAGGAAACCACGTGGAGCACAGGAGACTAGTTATTTTAACCCATAGAAAACTGTGTGACGTCAGAGAAATTACCAGTCTCTCCTGTGCTTCCACTTCTTTCGGCATAAGACAGTACTATCTGGGTCCTACCTGTACAGCCTTGCACAGTTATTGTGAGGTCAACGGAGATAACCAGGATGGCGCAGAGAAGCATTTAGAGAGCCAGAGAGAAGTAGGATGTTCCAGCTCTAAACCTCACGGGCAACAGCCCTCACTGACTGACCTGACCCTCTATTCTGCTGTTCCCTTACCGTCCTGGTTCTTCAACGACAGGGACAGCATCTCCCCCCCCTTCCCCTTTATTCCTGTGGCAGTTTGCCCAGTGAAATAGCCACAGAAGAGGAACACAGTGAACAGTTGTTTGGAAACAGGACTCTAGCAGGGGAGAAAGATTTAAGTCAAAAATGGCAAAACGTGTCCAAGGACCTCATAGAGGGATGGGGGTTCTGCTGAAACAACCCAAATGACACTAAACAAATGAATTGGGAATGGAATGCTGTCTGGTTTTGAAACTTCCCAGGTTCAGAGAAACTCAGGTTAGGCCCTTGTACTTCTAAGCTTCAGAAAAGAACAAACCCTCCAAACCTTGAGAGATTTGCCAATCACTAATTATATGCCAATTATTCTATTTTGGGCTTTTGCTAATGAGATCTGGGAAGTGTCTTAATTACCCAAAATTATGAAAATAATTTCAAACTTGACTCTAGGGCTAGTTTTACTCCACTTAGGAAGAAAAATATAAATGAATGTACACGGGGTTATTTTTTATTAAGAAATAGTCTGAATTTGCTCGAACTCTAGCTCTTGTAAAACCCACATCTCTAGTTCTCAATGCTTTAACGCTCAAAGTTTCAGGCACCTTGGCAGTGTCATTATTATGTTCTGCTGGGGTGGGGGGATTGGTAATTTCCAGAAAAAGGCTATCTCTTTAAACTGTGGTGCCCCAGAAGTCCCAGTCCTTGCCAAACAAGGAGAAGGTGAATAGTACTCCATGCTCAAGGGGGTGGGGGAAGGCTGGGACATAGGACAAAAGCAGGAATAGACCCATCAAGAGGAAATAATAAGCTTATTTAATACGTGCTTTCCCTCATGAATTGCCTCCTATGGCACAATAAAAGGCGATTTCCTCAGATAACATTATGTCCTATTTGTACATATCTTTGTAATTTATAACCTGTTTTTGTGATGTCACAGGGAAGGGAATCTAATATGGAAAGTAGGAATCCAGTTCTTGGTCCTACTTACTACTCTATTACCTTAAGTAAGTTACTGAACATCTCTGTGCTTCAGTTTGCTTGAGTATAAATCGAGGTTATTTCTTTCTTACCCCACAAGGTTAATTAGAGATAATATATGTAAAGCTTTCAATGTGCCCTAGACTAGGGGTCAGCAAACTATGGCCTGTGGACCAAATCTGGCTTGTTGCTTGTTTTTGTAAATAAAGTTTTATTGGGACACAGCCATACCTATTCATTTACATACTGTCATGGCTGCTTCCACACGATAATAGCAGAGTTCCGGAGTCATGACAGACGGTATAGCCTGCAAAGTCCAAGATATTTATGATATGGCCCCTAACAGAAAAAGTTACCCTACCCGTTATAGACTCCAGAGCACTGGATGAATGATGTTGTTAGGGCAGCTGTAGAATGTTACCAGGGCACTGTGATGGCATTTTACAGATAAAAGAAGAAAAGCTCAGTAGGGTTACTTTCCTTATCAAGGTAGGAAAGCTAGTTAGTTCCAGGCCAACACTATGCCCTGACTGTCTGACTCTAAGCCCAATATTTTACACACTATCCTCTGCTGACATGTGCTTGTTTTATTCAATAAACAATCAGAATGGACTTGGTACTGCTGATGAATAAATGGCTGAGACCTTGCCTTTGGCTTCTGTATGAGGCACGCATGACTATAAGTCTTGTCAGCTTGGAATGATCACAAGGATGCATCCAGAAGATGCTAAGAAATCCCACTACAATTGCATTTTCCAAAAGACTGTGCTATGGAGTGGTAATAGGTCTTGGGTTAAAGAGGGTTTCATAGTCAAACACATCTGTGAAAGCCCAAGTTAAAAAGTATCCTTACTGCAGGACTTCTAAAAGCCTTTAGTGGATTAGCACACATTGAGAATCTCCAAGAGGTCAGAGTGAGCAGCTCTTTCCCAATCAATCTCTCCCCCTCCCTCCTCATTCCATGGTTGTCCAACAGGACTGATAGTCTTCAGAACACTCTGAAAAATACTGTACTTTTGGTCTCAGAAATACTATTCTCCATTTCTAAGAGGGACTACACATCCCCATACCCAGATGACATATTTTTTAATTAATTAAAAGAAATTAAAACCAAAGAATGCCCTTTTAATTACAGCTGAAGCATTTACTGACCAAATAGTTCCCAGGAGTTATTACTAGAAACACATGCTTTCCGATGCTGCCGAGAAAAGACTTAAGTAGCAGTTTAGGCTCCTTCTAATCTTCCCAGACTTTCATAACTCTGGGTTGACCATGAGACAATCAAGATCATCTGTTCCATGTGGAAAATCAGAAATGGGACACGTGAAAGATCATATTTTTATACATTTGCCACAATTCCCTTCTATGAAACCAATCACTCTCAAAAACATCTGCAATGTATGAAATACTTACAATTGACTACAATCTTGCGGTAATAGCTTAATTATGCCTCCACAAGATGCCCCCTCATCCCAGGAGCCTGGCAACAGATCTGTGAGCCTGTGGTTCAGTCTCATATTTCTCTCCTACTTTGTCCTTTAATTCAATCCCAACTATGAAAGCAAGCAACATTTCTAAAGCTTTGGTCCCTGGGCCATCCGCTGCATTTTCTTGGCCCCCTTTCTTTTCCACATTGTATTTCCCCATTTCTCAGGCCCAGTGGGAACAAGTGTTGTGGCCCCACCACAGTCTTCAGAGCCCCATTCCAGGATGGGTTAGGCAGCTTGCTTCTCCCTTATTTATCACTCTGAAAGATGCATCATCCTTAAAATTGCTCCTTCACTGGAGTGTAGGTTCTATGTGACAGGTCTTGTTTACCACTGTGTCCTTACAGCCTAGCCTGGTGCCTGGCACCCAGATGTAAAACAAACATTTGTGTTTGTTGATCTCTGGATCATTGGAACAACTGGCTCAAAGAGGGCAAGAAGGGAGCATTTCGTATATATTCAAGATACCTGGTTCAAGTAGACATGTAGAGATTGTTGGAAAGTTGTGGAAGGAGATGGGAAGAAGTGGAAGAACAAAGATGCTCCTTCAAACATGGCAGGTGAAGAAGAAAATCCCAAGAGTTTAGACGGAGAGAAAGAATAGAGTAGTCACCTGACAGAAATACTCTGGGAATGTTTTAGAGGAAAAAAAATGGGAGTCCCACTAATTAAGATCTATGAGTCGGCACTTGGTCAAACGAACTCTGTGAGTGTTTGGAGAACTGCTTCTGGTAGGAAAAAAGTCTACAGAAGCAACAGAAAAAAAACATTCTGATTTCTTACTACGTGTGAAGAAGTAAGTATCTCAGGGCAGCAGGGATAAAGGGGAAGAGATGAAATATTGCTCTAGATACAACTAATTTCATGGTCTGATATGGAAACCAGATAAGAAAGATTTTAAAACAATGTGTTAAATGTTGGCATTCATTCATTCATGATGTCATTCATTTGGCCACATGAGCAAAAGTTACTGAGCACTCCGTGCAGAGGCTGGAGTGACAGCCCCACCTGGAAGAGTTCTGGAGTACCACACGTAAGGTGATGTTTCTTCTGATTATTCACTGGGGCTCAATTTTTAAAAACAGTTATCACTATTAAGCTCTGATTGTAATCTGCCTTAGATCAATCACATGAGAAATTCCTCAGATATTAATATGTCTCTGTGAGCATAGAAATGCAGACTCCTGAAACCAATCCTCCAGACCTGCTTTCCCCATCCACTCTGCTGGGGACCTAGGAGGAAATAATAAATATTAAAAGTCATGAAATAGGAGCGCCTGGGTGGCTCAGTTGGTGAAGTATCTGACTTCAGCTCCGGTCACGATCTCATGGTTCTTGAGCTCGAGCCCCGTGCTGGACTCTGTGCTAACAAGCTCGGAGCATGGAGTCTGCTTTGGATTCTGAGTTTCCCTCTCTCTCTGCCCCACTTCTGCGCATGCTCTCTCTTTCAAAAATAAATACACAGTAAAAATTTTTTAAAAGTCATGAAATGGAAACAGCATTTATGGTGAAGAGATGGTAAAATTAACAGCAGTTCACATTAATGAGAGTTTCTTCTGTGTCACTAAGCGGAGTGCTTTAAATGCTGGAGCTTATGATTACTACTAAGTATCAGTTTCCTTTGGTTTAGGCAGAGGAGTCCCCAACTTAATGAAGTTAAAATAACTTGGTCCAAAGCACCCAGCACAGGTGGGAGTCATGTTCTGGTCTGCCTTCTTACAGGGTAAGTGTCCTGTCTCATTGAGCTCACTTCACATGTTAGGAGGGGTTGGGAGGGAAGAGGAGGGACAGGAGGTGTTAAGGGGGAGAGAGAAGGCAGAGGAGAGACAGAGTGAAGGGAGACGCAGCCTAACCATTTTGGCAAGGTTTCATGGTAATGTGGAAAGTGCCTAGTCTTTGCAGCCAGAAGATCTGGGCTCACATTGTGGCTCTGCAGAATGACCTCAGGGGGTATACTCCTCTTCTGGCAACTTCTGTCTCAAGAGAATGACGAGTGAGTATAGTAGATTGAAGGAATTCTGCCTAATTGGAAACAGTATGAATCAGCAACATTTCTCACTAGGTGCGAGACTGCCTAACTAAACAAAAAGCTCTTGAGCAGGGATGAGCCCACCTTATGCTTCTCTTAGCACCCAGGTGCTTGGAACAGCGGGCGCATTGCTCTCAATCCACATTTGACAATATGGCTGAATGCAGATTACTACGGGAATAAGATTTTTTTTTGGAAAAGCACTAGTTTCAAAGCAGAATAAACATCTTTTTTGTGTTCTTGTCATGTTGTGAAAGTTAAAGCAAAAGCAAGGAAATTGATATAAAGCTTTCTGTGATGAGTTCAAAAATAAGTCACACACACACACACACACACACACACACACACACACACACACAGCAGCTATTCACCAGGAAAGTCCAAAAGAAACGAAACAGGATGGACCCCTAGTGTTAGGTGAAAAGTATACCTTGAAAGCACAGAAAGGTGGAATATATGAAATTGAGGGCTGCATGATTTGCATTCCACCTACATTATAAAGTAATGAAAATAAAGCCGTGTGCTCGGGGCACAGCTGTCACTTTCAATGGCTGCGAATTGTTTTGCTTGTCTCACAAAGTGCTTCAAACATATCAAATGCACTTGCCTTCCTGAAGTGGTCCATAACAAGGCTGGAAATTAATAGTGGTTTCTGAATTACTCTCAAACACATGAACATCATCACTCTTTAAAAAAAAACAAAACAAACACAGGACACATTTTTCCAAGATGACCTAACTCCACCATGGCTAAACAATTAAAAATAAACATTCCAAAAAAACTCACCTTAGGGTTGACACAACAAATAAAACCCACATTTATGATGATCCCAAGTAGGCTAATAAGTTAAGACTTAAAAAGAATAAATAAATTAACTCACTTTAAAAAAGGACATTTATTATAATCTTCCTCCATTCCACTTTTCTTTTCGGCTTTACATCTATATTTTTGGGTTGTGCTGGTTTGTGAAAATTTTCCCCACTCAGTTAACTTATTCTAGTTTAAAAATATTTAAATTATTCAATAATCGACAAAAGCATTAACAAAATCTTAGCTGCATTTATGACAGAACTAATTTCTTAAATCCCCATAACTGTGTAGGACATGGAACCAGTCGCTGCACTACCTTAATTAAATAAATTTCACCATGTCCTCCGACATTACTTGTCAGGATTTCTAGGAGTCAGTGATCACCCACTTTGGGATGAAAGAACAGGACACACAGCAATTTCTTAACAGCAACCATATTAATTTTTTTTTCCTCTTTGGGAATTGAGAAATTAAGTTCGGGGGAGAGAAGCAGTCCCTCTAAAGTTTCTGTTTTCTCATTCGCTCTTTTCCCCTGACAACACCTAGTTTAGGTATCCAGTCACTGACTGAATGACCTGTGACAGAAAGAAACTACAGAGAGCAAAAACCAGGCTGGCCTCATTAAAATGTCTAGTGGGAGAACTCAGAAGGTGAGGAAGGGCTCTGGGCATGTAGGACTGGCACAAGGAATCACTGCAATCCTCTCATATCATAAATAAGAAATAGGGCTCGAAGGACTGATGTGACTTGTTGGCAGACCTTCAACTAATATGTAAAACTAGGCTCCATACTTTCTGATTCATAAACCAAATTCTTTCCATCCTGCTTTTGGACTGGGGCTCAGGGGACCTGAATTCTGATCTAATTTGTTCCTAATTAATGTGACCTTTTTTTTATTGTGGTAACATACAGATAACATACAATTTACTGTTTTAATCGTTTTTCAAATGTACAGCTTGGTGATATTAAGTATATTCACAGTGCTGTGTAACCATCACCACCTGCCACTTCCAGAACTTCTCTACCTTCCCCAACTGGAAGCCTATACCCATTAAACAAGAACTCCCCATTCCTCCCTCCCACTAAACCTTTCTACTTTCTGTCTTTTGACCTTGACTATTGAAAGAACGTGATATAAATGGAATAATATAATCTCTGTCCTTTTGTGTCTGGCTTCCTTCACTTAAAATAATATTTTCGAAGTTCATCTATGTTGTAGTACATCTCAGAATATCCGTTCTTTTTAATACTGAGTAATATTCTATTGTATATACATAAATTTTGTTTTTCCATTCATCTGGTGATGGACATTTGGGGTGCTTCCACCTTTTGATGATTATCAATAATGCTGCTATGAACATAGATGTATAAATACCTGCTTGAGTAAACATAACCTTTGATCAAGTAATTTCCCCTTCCCTAGCATCACTATTATCACCTCTAAAACGATGGTAGAAGGATATGTATCTTCTTGAGTACCCTATTTTCTATTAGTATGATCATTTCTCCTTGGACCATCTAGTATTTCACTAGGCTGGTTGCAGATAGCTATTAATCCAGCCCAAATTTAGGCTGATACAAAATGAATAGCTTTGAAGTCAAGGTCAATGATTTCAAGTTCCTTCCTGGTCTTGGAAATTCCATCTATATATAAAAAATGGGATACGCTACAGGGTACTGGCAAGTTTCCTCTCCTACTCTCCCTCTCCAGTGTTTCACCCATTGGGGATTCATCCTGAGCAAAGACTTTTAATTCAGCTCAACCTGACAACCATTTATTGAGCACCCAGCAAGCAAGCACCGAGTTCTGTGCTAGGTATTCACAGGCTTGATCGTGGCATCACTAAAACTACTTTTTTAGGGAAGACACTGTGATGGAATGACGCACTGCTAGCTATTACATAGCATGACTTAAAAAGAATAAATGAACTCACTGCAGAGGAATTAAAAAAAAAACCCGGTGTAAGTCAGCAGCAGAAACAAACATCGCTCCATCTCCTTTGTCCATGTTTGCTTGGCTGCTGCAGCCTTTACACTCGCCAGGGCTGCTCCATTCTTCCTCGCAGGCAGGATTTAAAATATCTACGGAGCCTGCTTGGCAAAGCAATTAGAGAGCCCCTTGTATAATTCAATCTGGCTAATGGCTTCCCAAGCCATTCCCTCGCTAAAGAAGCGCATACCGGCAAAGACAGCCGAAGAGCAGCCCTCTGGCTCCACACTCCTGTAATGGAAAAAGAGCAGCCCAATCTGTTCACCAAGACTGTCAGACTGCGCCCCTCCCCACCCCCCAACGCCGAGTTCCAGTCTAAAATGATGTTTTATGTCCAAGTTACTGTTTTCCCTGAAAACAGCGACTTAATAATGAAAATGTAGACATTTAACTGAAATGCTCTTTTGTAATGGTTTTGCATTAGTGTTGCGAGGGGCAAAGCAGCCACAGAGTTAACATATTGTGTTGTTTTAGCAGCCAGGGAGGGAAGGAGGGAAAGAAAAGCTGTTGAAAACAAAAGGTCATTTTATTTGATAAAGTTAAAAGAACATTAGATTTGTACTCTATGAACGGGGCTGCATAAGCAAGGGGTCATTTCAGGCAGACAGGCCGTAGTCTGTCAGGTGGGCTCTCCCCAAGCCCGGTCTGTGCGTGACAAGAGCCCACTGGATCAGAATCCATTCTCCAGGGCTGCTGCACGCCATGGAATTTCATACAAGTTCAGAACTTCTGACAGTCTGATTTGATAAAAATCCCAAACCCACAGTAGCCCATTATGTGGGCAAACTATTCATTTTATATTCACCTCCTTGTCGTGTTAGTGCAGAGGTCATCTAAAGAGGAGGCCTAATTAATCAAACTGTCAGAGGCAATGAGGAGGAGCATGTTAATAGGACTTTTATTTCACCCAGGAAAGCGGCGGCCTGACAGGGACTAGAAAATATGGCCTTGGTGTTGCTGTTTATTAGCAATTCTGAGATCAGTGGTAATAGGAGCCAAGCAGTGTGTGGTTGATAAAGTGCAGGGTGTCAAGAAGCAGCAGCAACTCGAAATTAGACTGACAAGAGCCAACACTGGCTGGATATTGATAGCTGATAAATAGGAAGCCCAGTGCGAAGGGGCACATCAAAGAGGGTGGCAGAGCCAAGAAGGGTTTGTGCAGTTAGGTGGGTGCGAAGGAGAAAAGGCAGAGTTGGGATTCTGTCCTTTGCTCACTGCTCAAAGGGTCTGCTTCCAAACGAATCTTTACATCACTTAACCAGTATTCTTCAGAGGCTCCCCCATACCAGTCCCAGTGCTAGACGCTGGGGAGGCCAAGATGCACAAGAAGCCACCCCAATGGCTAATGCTGTGCTTATTACTTTGGGGGAGCAGATCCCCTTAAGCATATGAGGATGACTACCCACCTTCCACAGAGAAAATTCACATTTACACCAAAGACAAAATTAACATAGAGCTTTGGGGGTGTTTTTAGAACTGGAGTCCCCTGAGAAACTCTGGCTAAGAGTTCCCTGTCTGCTGTCATTGTCTACTATGGAGGGGGCATTTTTTTCACAGATGAATGAGCATGATTTGGGAGGAGAATGAGACAAATCACAAGGGCACCATTTTTATAGCAGCAACTTCCACCAGAGGACTAGAGAATGCCTGCAAGTCATTCACACCGAACCTTGTCTTGGGCTTTCTGCAGAGACACTCGTTGTTGAGAAGGGGGCCGTGATATACACAGGACTCTGCCAGCAAAGGAATCAACAGCTCCTGGAGGAAGAAGGGCTCTGAGAGTCGAGGGCACAGTAGCTCCCGAGGAAATCCACACACTCGGGACTGAAGCCACGTACCCACCAGGAAGCCTCATTCTCTATCTCCGGGCAGGGACTCACGCTTAGGATTGTTTCATGGGTTCCACATATGACCATGTCAGGCACTCAAGCAGAGGTTCCTGCTGTGGGTCCATTTTGACCTATAAGGAAAACTGCCTAAACTATTTTAGACAACTTTCTTCAACAAGGATGAAATGCAAAGGGTTAACTTTTTTGTGTTTAGAAGACATTCCCTGACAGCCCGGAAGAACATCCCCCCATTATTTTTTTAACCTCCTCTTTCTATTTCCTTCACAGCACTTATTCTAACTCATAACTGGATTTATTTGTTTTACTCGTCCATTTAGTTGCTTGTGGTTCAGTCTCCCCCATTAGACCTGAAGGTTACCACAGCAGGGACTGGGTCTTTTTTATACTAACATGGATCCATTACCAAGCACAGAGCCTGACACACGGTAGGTGCTCAGTGAATGCTGTGGAATGAATGAATGAATGAGTGAATGTCCCTAAGCATAGCTGAAAATAAAATTAATCAGGGTACCATGAATCTTAAAGTTTTGCTATGTTTGAATATGAACTCATTATTCATTACAAGATATTTATTGACTATTACTGCGAGGCCTTGTCAGATCTGGGAATTCAGTTAATAAGAGAGCCTTGACCCTGCCTTCATGTGGCTCCACAGTCTTATTCCTTGTCTGGATCAGAATAAATAAATACAATGACTGAAGTAATGTTAGTGATAGCAGGTGTTAGTGTTATAGGATTCCTATGTTTCAGGATGCACGAAGTGATTTGTGCACACTTTCTCTCTGATCCTCAAAACTACTTTATAAATTAAATGCTGCTTTTGGTCCCATTTTACAGATGAAAATCTGAGCTCTGAGAAGTGAAGTGAGCTGCTGATAATCAGCAACGGGCAAATAGGGGAGCTGAGATTTGTCAACAGCCAACTCTGACCCCAAAGCCCGGGTGTATAGAATCAGCAATAGAGCCCCCTTCTACAACACCCAGAAAATAGACGCAGAAAGTAACAGCTATACTTGTGAGAGCTTTGCATCAAGTTTTGTAGTTAAGAGTTTAATGGCATGTGTCATAATGGGAATTTACAGTTTGCAAAGAACTTCCATGTAAAAGGACACATTTCACGCTCGGAGAAACTCTTTAAGAAGGAAGAGAGAGAATATTGGCCCTTTCCAGAATAGGAACAGACTCAGAGAAGGACTGGCTCAGGGCCACACAGCTGGTAAGCAGTAAAGAGGAGACCTGACTGAGCATGGTCTTATAGGCTCTTTGGCTTCCCAAGATCATTTGAATTTTGCATTTAAAGGATTCATAAACTATCTCAATGGATCCCTGGGAAATAATCTGTGGGCAGCACAGAATCATGAGACAGCAGGGTGGCATGGCACCAGGAGTCACCTGGGTCACTGTCCCAGCCTCACCACTAACTAAAAGTGGGGATCTGAGCAAATCACTTTCCCTCTCTGGGTCCCCACTTCTCCCCCCATACAGTGGGGATGGGGATTGAAGACATGCTCTGACAGTTATTTTCCAGCTGTGAAACTCACTGTGAAGCTCCATCTCCTCCCGTTTCCTTCTCTTTTTGGCTTCATCTTTTACTTGCTTTTATGGCATTTGAGAATTAGAGGTGACAAAGCTTGACCCTGCATAACTAAGGACCTTGGCTGTCAGGTCTCAGAAACATATTTGCCCTGCGGACCTGACCCACGTGCAGCGTAAAGTAGGGGCTCAGAGCGAGGGAGGGGGTCTTCGCCAGCAGGCAGTGCTGTCATGATGGATAACAGAGATTCTGAATGGTCAGTGTCCTCCTATTTATCATTTAAACTGGGCTGATTCAGGGACTTGGCTACTGAGAAATCTTCACCTTAGGGCCAGAGATTTCGTCTATTTAGAATCTGTCAGGAACCCACCCACCCCCATCACTGCATGGGAGATGCTATTTTAATGTTAAAAGAAGCCTGTTATCACAAAGTGGATTTAACTTTTACCATTTTGCCTGTGTGTTCCAATAAATGTTAAAGGAACTTTCAAAAGAATACAATTGCTTTGTGCAGTGGGCCTCATTATCACAGAATTTAAAGGGGTGGGGGCGGGATACTGTTTTATCTCCCCGACTGGCAGGCTGCAGTGGGAGACCCAGCTGGAGGTTTGGAGGCAGGAGACCTGTGCCCTAGTTCCTGCTCCCCATGTAACTTGATGTAATCGTGGGCAAGTCATTTAACCTTGATTTCTTAAATTGGGAATAGAAGCGCACCAATTAAGCCTGCCTCAAAGGGACGTAGGGAGGGCAGGGGAGCCAGAGCAGGGCTCCTGTCTCCTGCCTCCTCTTAGTTCCCCCTTTCTGTTCATACAATGCTGCCTGCAACCACTTCAACTGGTCACTACAGAAGGAAAGCAGGAGTCAGATTGTTTCACTGCTTAAAATTCTTCAAGGGATTTTCACTGCCTAAGAATAAACCCAAAATTCTTGAGTTCTCACACACAGTCCTGGCCTGCACCCAGTGCTCTGGCTGCGCTGGGCCCTCTGTGCCCTTTACCCTGTCACCTCGGTCTCCTTGATCTTGTTATTTCCTGTTCTGAAGGCCTTCTGTCCCCAGCACTGCCAAGTGGCCAAGGTTGGGTCATCCTTCAAGGTCTGGCTTAAACAAGACTCTATCTAGGGGCGTCTATGGACCTGTCCTGGCCCATCCTGTGGCATGAATACTTTCTCTGTTCCTACAGCATTCCATGGGGACCCTCATTCAAGCGGTTTCTGTATTCCTGGAAATATTTCCATTTCCTCCCCTCTCACTATAATCAGGGTTTCTCCTGTGGTCCTTGCATCCGGATTATCTGTGGTTCTTGTTAGAAATGAGGTCTCCTGGGTCCTACTGAAACTCACCAAATTACAACTTCTGGGGATGTGGTGTGACCCACACCTGCTAGAATCTGTGAATCCCTGTCCTAGCATGAAGCTCTCCAGTGGCAGGAATCATACCTGCTTCACTGTGTGTCTCTCCAGAGCTTAACACAGTACCTGGCACACAGAAGGCACCCAATAAACATTCGTGAATGAATATATAACTTAAGCCCTCAGGGAAGTGGAGTTTTTGTCCTGGAGGTCTGACTCAAACGGAAGTTGCCTTAAGATGTCTCTAGAAACACATTTTGTCTGGCAGTGTGGGCCCATAAAAGTTGCTGTGAGGAGGAAAGAAGCAGGAGAGCATTGCCACGCATCTTTGCCAACATTATTCCATATGGCTCTGCAAAAAAGATGTCAGGGACTTACAACAAAAGTGGGGTTTGAGAAAGAAGGACCTTGGGGGCCACAGCAGATGGAGACATGACAGAGAGGATACCCTCCCGGCCGAGGAGGTCCAGCATGCACTGTACTTGGTCCAAAGTGGCTTCCTGATAAAGTCAGCAGGCGCTCCCTGCAAGGACGTACAATCCAGTCATGTGCTATGAGCAATGAAGGGAAACACAACCCTTTGAACTTTTTTTTTTTCTATTCAGAACATTAAACAAATAGAAAGAGCTAAACTACCAGGAGCTAAAATTAAGCCTCTGGTGACAACCAAAATAGAAGCAATAGAGCTCCTCAAACCTTTCCATTATAAAGAGAATTTGGGGTGCAAGCTTTAAAGAGGTACCACCGTCACATCAAGCTCCTGGCTCCGTCTGGAAAGCCTCCACACCCACAGGGCATCCTGGTCCAGAAAGACACCAGAAGCTGCCAAGGTGGATGAGGGGCCTCTAGGTTATCCATTTAGTCTTCTTCAAAACAATCTCTTTGAATTGAGGCTTTGCAGGGGCCATAGCAAAATGAAGATGGAGACCACTTTATTTTATTTCTGGGGCAATCAAATTTTTTCTCCAATAGAGCAATTTCAAGACTGGCTATTTTTGTAAATAGTGTACTGCAGCCCCAACAGTAACACCACACCCCTTGTACTTGCTTCTGGCCATGCATGGTGACACTCTCACTGAATTCGTTTCCTTACACATTAGGAAAATAACTGATTTTCCCTTCCTATGGGGAAAATTGAGTGCACCAAAATTTCTGGTCATTTCCCACAGTTTGCTCTGTGATTTTACAATGGGAGATTTCACTGGACACGGATAAGATTAAGAAAAAAAAAAAAAAGACTGTTTCTTCAACCTGGAGCTTCCCCACTTGGCTCACAAGGGCAGCCATCCTCTTGTTCAGTCTAACTCTCCATCGTGCCCTTCGAAGGCTGGCCAGGAATCTCAGTCTTGGTCTCTCTGGGGCCAGCTTTGCCCTCAGCGAGGTGGGACCCAGACAGTATTTGAAGACCACTTGCACATGACAGTGATCAACAAGGCAACTTCCGGTGTTGCTTGGTGCTTTTGTATACAGGAAAGAGGTCAGGAGAGTGTCATTTTCTTTCCCCCCAGAGAGGTCATCTCCGATCTTGTCTCTATGCTACACACCTTTGTTTCATGCATTTCTTTGAGCAGGCAACAACTTCTTCAAAAGATTCCTTTAAAAAGGAAGGGGCTTCTTTTTACCTTAGCAAGGAGACCATTGTTGCTTGAAAACAAAAGGAATCTGCACCTTAATCCCAATGACATTGCTCCAGGAACCTTATTTACAGGATGACAAAAACCTGTTCCATTCTTACAGCCTCGTTAAATCTAAGCCTCATTTAACTAGTGGGACATTTTTACAATGGGTTTACTGGCGTACTGTGATAAATGGCTGTCTAACATCTTTCAACAATAGTCGGGCTACAGCCATAACCATGATGTGTATACACACAGCATCAGTTTAACAATGCACAGTGCTGAATAGCAGGAAGGGGAGGCAAACATTTTCCCTGGGTGTTTGTGTATGTGTATGTGGGGGGAGGTGGGTAGAGAATTCACTAGAGGGGAAATGTATAAAATTATTTTTTTTACAAGTTTAATGTTTCTGCTGACGAGATGATCTTTGAAACTCATGACCTATTTAAAAAAAACAGTTTCCTCAAATTTGATAATTTGATCCCTTAAAGATAAAAGAGATTGGCAATAAAATGAAAATGACCCTGTTCTCTATTTTAAAAAGATCTTGTGTCTAAAAAAATGACTACAATGGCTTGTGAATACACACAGTTCACAAGTCCAGCTTGCTTATTCAAAAATATAGGTTAGGATGCAGGGCAAATCAAAACAACCGCGGCCAAGCCAGATTCTGAAGACCAAGGTGCTTTAAAAAAATAAATACAAAGAAACACACAAACTGCGTGTGATAGTTTTATTTGTGATAGAGAACCTAACCATCACATGCATACTCAAGACTGTTGGGGCCTCTTCAAGGTACTTACAGGTGTCAAAAGGGGGCAGAAACATACTTTCCTAAATTAGGGTAGAAACCTAAATGTACTCAGCACATTTAGATCCTACCCGGATTTTCACTGGCCTCTGATTTAATTTCACACCAAATGCTATTGCATAACTGGACAGAGCAAAGCCTCTAGTATTTACACTGGAGACTAAGGTCTGACATTCTGTCTAAATGAAATTTCCCAGTTGTCCCAAGCAGTTTTTACCTTGTTTCCATGCTAGCGGTTTGAAATGTCACTACATATTGTTGCAATGACAAGTGAGCAGGCTGCTGCTCAGAGCAAACAGACCTGGGAACCAGCCTAGCATCCTCCACCCCTCTCCCCTCAGGGGTGCTGGCCCATGTTCCCTCTGTCCCATCACACAGCACTGCCACAGGGGACCCAAAAGCTCTGCCACTGACCCTCTCCGAAAGCTAATTAGGAGGGTGTATGGACAATTATCACTGAAAAAATGGATATCTGATTTCTCTCTGTCTCCTTCCCTCCCTCTGTTTTTAAGAATCAAAGACTGTCTTTCGGAGTGAGTTTTGCAATAGTTGTATGTATATTATTAGAATATATATGTAAAGCAAAAAACTAGTTTTTCATTAAGCTGATTTTCATGGTATTAAAAAAATTAAAAAGTGAAGTATATGCCCTTAGGTTACTCCCGTGTCTTGTTTTTTCTTCCTCCTCTTAATACCAAAAGGCAGCTTCTACAATCTACGCCTTCTTCTCCATATGGGATGGGAAGTAATCAGAAGGCACGGCTGCCTGCTTCATCAACAGTGTAAATCAATTAAGCATCGCTATTCCCCCCAGGAAGCCATCCCTGTGCAGATCAGCCTGGCTTAACATGATGAGATGTGGGAACTCCCCACTCATAAAGGTAAAGATTCCCCACCTGGACAGTCCTCCCAAGATGAGAACAGTCTTTGTGCATATCCAGAACTCATGAACCTGCCAGCCATTCCACTCCTGGAGACTGACAAACTGGTGCTCTGACCAAGAGACTCTGTTATTATTTCCTCACTCTTGCACAGATGGGACACTGGCCTGGGTAATGTTTCATTACATCCTGAGTTCAAAGCCTCTGTGTCTTACCTTTGAAGTAGAGCATAATTTGTAAGAATTTAAAATTCTCAGAGCATCTGGGTGGCTTAGTCAGTTAAGCATGTGACTTCAGCTCAAGTCATGATCTCATAGTTCATGAGTTTGAGCCCTGCGTCAGAATCTGGGCTGACAGTTCAGAGCCCGGAGCCTGCTTCGGATTCTGTGTCTCTCTCTCTGCCCCAACTGCTGCTCACACTCTGTCTTTCAAAAATAAACCTTGAAAAAATTTTTGAAAAAAATTTAAAAAATAATTTAAAACTCTCTCCAGATAGGCCTTTATAAATATTATTTCTCTATAGAAAACCTACACTCATATAAATAATGGAGGACGCCTTGTAGCAGGTCCTTCTGTTTTGTGTGTCATCCCCTAAAGTGAGGAGCAAATGAAGAATCTGGGGAAAATTCAGCTGGAGAAGAGACAACTAAGGAAAACACCAAACTCCTTGTGACCTGTGGAGTAAGGCATAGACGGATATAGGTTCAACCAAAGGATACGGGGATAGAACATCTAGCCTTGCCTGACAAATGGGTCTCATCTGAGAGGAAAAGCAGCAGGCAAGTACAAGAGGAAGTAGGACCCAATGAACGGGCAACCAGCAAATTCACTCCTCACCATATACGGGGTAACAGGTGTCCTGGCCACATTCCATTTACTACTTGGGCGATTCAGCTGAGAGTAGACGAATTCATCCATTCTCATTCTCTTACTCATATTCTCTCTGTTTTTGTCACTCTTGTTTGTGTGTATGTGTGTGTGTGTGTGTGTGTGTGTGTGTGTGTTTAGTGGTGAGGTCTGCTGGTAGAGTCACTGGCTGGCTAGATAAACTTTAAGGCATATGCAATCCTGAGCTTCTATAATCCTAAAAATCAAATGGAAACAGGAATGAAAACAAATGACCTAGCTTCTACTTCCTATTTTTTTTAGCATTCCTCCAATTTATTTTGTAGGTACAGTATATCTACTTGGGGGCCTTTCCAATTTCTGAGACAGTGCCATAATAGTTTCATATACAAGAACCTTTTCACCAGCAGCTTTAAAGCACATATATGAGCACTAATTATTCATCAGCCACAATATGTAGGAAAACTATCTAGACTGTCAACTACATAGCAATAGGAACTAATTCACACCCGGAAAAAGTGACCTATACCCCTGTGAAAATTAATACCTCATTGAGAGGAGTAAGTTACAGAAAGAAAATTCAGTTCCTGGTCGCAGTCATTTTTCTTCCTAGTCTTGGTTTGATAAATTTTATTCTCTGTCCTTTAAGGGGAGGGAGCTCACTCATATGGTCTCAGTCTGCCTATGAAAAAGACTCATCAGCATTTATGGAGTAAACCGACATGCTTTGAGAATGTTCCCCCAGCACTGCTGCTTGGACATGTTCTAAAGGAACTCTGACAGCAAGAAAAAGTGGGGACTAAATGAGGGAGAGATTTTATGCCCTGGTCTGTGACAAAGTTCTCTCAGGGACTGGGGTCCTTAATGATGACATAAATGCATAATAAGAAAACTCAAAAGGAGTTTCTCATTCATGTATTAGTCTGGCATTTTGACCTTCTGATTTTTCAAAACAGGCCCTTCTTTTTAAATTGCTGAAAGCTGATATCCTTCAAAAGTCACAGGAGAAGCTTAAAATGATCCTTTGGCATTTTCAAATTGTTGACATGTGCCCCAAGTTTGTAAAGTTTCAGACCCTAATAGTCCCAAGAAGTAAACAAAGGACCATAGAAGAAAGCTAGCATTTAGTTGGTGCCCACTAAATTCCAGGAATCTTTACATATGCATTTAATCTGCAAACCAGCTATTTTACAACCTTTATGCAAGAGGTTAAAGTAACTTGCTCCGAATCCTGGTTAGTAAATAACTGAACCAGGGTTCAAACACAGTTCTAAGTCCTAAGCCATGCTCTTTCCAATACACTCGAGGATCACAATAAAATGTGTACATTATGCCATTTTGGCATTCTGGAGCTAATAACAAGAGTCACTTGGTGTTTAGCTGTGGATAGCCATATTCATATTTGCATCTTCACTCATGTTTGAGTCTTCCCAGAATCTATGTTCTCAGAGTAAAGGTACAGTTTGATGACACAGATGAGCCAATGTGCATTAAATTCCTAACTTCCCAATGCCCAGGGCAACCTCTGGTGTTGCAGCACCGAAAGGAGTCCTTTCTGTGACATGCAAGCAATTCACGTCACCGTGATTCATGTCACCTTGGAAGGAGCCCTCATTTGAGCTAAGGTCCTGGGCTCTTGTTCCAGCTCTTCCGAAGCAGCACCTCCCATCTCTGTCTCAGTCTGTTTTCTCTTGTACCAAACGAGAGATGAAAATCAAAGGATCTCCAAGGTCCTTTTCAGTTCCATGAACGAGAAAATGTTTTGAGGTTGGGAGAGAAAAAGTTAAAAAATAAAATAAGGAAACATAAAATGTTAGAGATGGAAAGAAACTCACAGGTAAATTAATATTTTCATTTTACACATGAAGAAAGTGAAAGCCAAGGGGACAAGGGAACATCTAAAAGTGCAATGAGTAGGGGGTGCCTGGGTGGCTCAGTCAGTTAAGTGTCCAACTCTTGATTTTGGCTCAGGTCATGATCTCAAGGTCCGTGAGTTTGGACCCTGGGCTGACAGTGGAGGGTCTGTTTGGGATTCTCTCTCCCTCTCTGCCCCTCCCAAGCTTGTTCTTGCTCTCTCTCAAAATGAATAACTAAAAACTTAAAAAAATAAATAAGATTATATGACTAGGGAGGACACTTGTGGGGATGAGCACTGAGTGTTATGTGGAAACTAATTTGACAAAACTATTTGTAAAAAAGAAAAAAAAGATTATATGACTAGGAAGTAAACATGTACATAAGTGGGGTGCCCTTGGGCTTCACATCAACCTTCCTCCTACAATATAGAGCAGAATGAGCTTGAAATAAAATACTTAAGGGATAAATACTTAAAAATCAGTAAAAACCACAATATCCATATCCCAACCAACACAGATCCTGAATTAAGAGCATATTACGTTACTTTGCCCTCTACTTTTATAGGAAAGGCACAGAAAGATGCCTCCCATCAGGATTCGATTTATAAAGACTGACTCTGGGAATAAATACACAGCCCATTCAAACACCTATAGCTTCAAAGCCAGTTGTTCTCACATTTTAGTGGGCATAAAAATCACCCTACTAAATCATCCTGCTGAAGTGCAGATTTCCTGCTCCTCACCCTCCCTCCAAAGATTCTGATTCATGTCTAGGTAGGGACCTGGCAGTGGATTAGCAAAAACTGAGGTCAAGGCTGAGAGGCCTGTATTCAGGAACCACATGTTCTAAAGCTAGGTGAGTGGGGCCAATAAAGTTTTTTTAATTATGATCACCTGGAGACACTAGAAGACCCTGACTTAAAATTCCTAGGGCAATTCTGCCCAGTTTTTAAAATCAAGCATTTTCTTCTTAATCTTCAGAAATGCAAACTTACCCAAACATCCCATACGCCAAAGATGCCTGTTTATCAGTGTTGTACTACTGTCTGTGCACAATGTTAGCACATTCATAAATAAATCCGATTTCCTTAAGTGGGACTTTTATGGGGCCATGGAATATTTGGTTTGAAATAGACAAAGTCACTATGACAACTCTCATTTTATAATAAGAAAACCCACAAACATCCCAGCAGACAAAATAAAAGCTAAACTATGGCTTCTGAAATGCTGCGTCTCTTGAGGTTTTTCTGCAATTGGAAATATTCAAGTCTTCATAAGAAAGAAGGCCTGGCAGAGCCTTTGGGTCATGTTATAAGGAGAGGCCTTGACAAGAAGATCATGAAATATTCAGTGTAACTGTTTTCAAATCCACAAAGTTTCACACAGAAGCTCCTTCTCTGGGTCTTATTATTCCAAGATATATCGTGAGTCTCCAGAGTTACGGGAGACTGCAGAGGACGATGTCCTGCCCCCTCGTCTTCACCCCAAACCTGCCATATGATATGGTAGGTTGGCCTACATATAGCGGTATCAAACATTTCTTTCCCTTTGGAGATTCTGAGCAGAACATGTGTATTGTGACAATTAGTTTTGCCCAAAGGGGGCAACTGTTTTCAGAAAGCCAAACTGACACTCTTTTTCCAGAAATGAAAGGACATCGTTTGAACAATCCAGAGGCATACAGCAGGAAAGAGTCTTTATTTGAGAGTCAACCCAGCATCTGCTCCACTTTAGAGCCCACATGGACACTTGTGCAGGGAAGAGAAAACACTGGAGTCTTGGCCATCACAGAGGCACACGGAGCATTTTGTACTTGGCATAACCAAGACCAGGTGCACCCTAAAGTGAAACAACAATGGACCAATGAGTTTTACACACTGCATACAGCAGTTTCTGTTTAAAATTTTTGTTTTTAACATTTATTTGTTTTTGAGAGAAAGAGACAGAGCGTGAGGAGAGAGACACAGAGAGAAAGAGAGAGGGAGGCACAGAATCCGAAGCAGGCTTCAGGCTCTGAGCCGTCAGCACAGAACCCAAAGCGGGGCTCAGACTCACAAACCATGACATCATGACTTGGACACTTAACCAACTGAGCCACCCAGTCCCCAGCAGTTTCTGTTTAAATGCAGAGTATCCTGTGTTCTTTGTGAAAGTGGGCTCTTTCTCTCAGTGTTCGTTATGCCATGGGTTTTGCTTTGTCTTTTTATCCCCTTTTATCCATATCTGCTTCTCTTGGTCACCATGTAAATATAGAGCCCAATTTCCCATCCTACTCACACAAAATGGAGAAAAACCTTTTGTTGACAAGAAGTCCAACAGTCTTTGGGGGATAAAGCGGGGTGAGAATTATACCTGCTGAATACATATGATGTTGTACGTGTTGTTGGTAAGAACGTAATATGGCGTAGCTGCTGTGAAAAATGGTATGGCAATTCCTCAAAACATTAAATCTAGAGTTACCATATCATTTAGCAATTCCACTTCTGGCTTCAGGCCCTCCTCCCCCAAAAGAAACTCAAACAGATATTGTACACCCTTGTTCACATAGCACTATTCACAATATTCAAGAGGTAGAAGCAGCCTAAGTGTCCATCCACAGATGGACGATTAAACAAAATTGGGTGTGTACATACATGGGATGCTATTTAGCCTAAAAAAAGGAAAATCTGACACATGCTACAATATAGATGAATCTTGAAGATATTAAGTGAAATAAGCCAGACACAAGAGGACACATATTGTACATATGTGGATATCATACAATATGATGCCACTTATATGAGGTACCTACAGTAGTCAGACTCCTAGATGTAGCAAGTACAATTGTGGTTGCCAAGGGCTGTGGGAAGGGGGACATGGCAGTTCTTGTTTAATGACTATAGAGTTTCAGTTTGGGATGACAAAAAAGTGCTGGAGATGGATGGTTGTCATGGTTGCACAGTATGAGTATACTTAATGCCACTAAACTATTCACTTAACAATGGTTAACCAGGTAAATTTTATTACGTGTATTTTACCATACACAAAAAAAGGAGCTGATGGGAAAATTATGACGTTGCACCAAAGACACCACGAATGAGACTCAGCACATCATTTGTGCCACAGCAAAGTTGAGAGCCAGCAAATCCACTCCTGCTGGAATGGAAAGGATGCTCTGACTTCTGAAGAAATACAAAATGCAGCACCCTGAGGCAGGCATATGATGAAAAGGACCCTAAAGAAGAGAAAATGTTCCCTGGAAGTTCACTACAATGGCTAAATCTTCTTTATGAAGAGTAAATGTTCTTTCGGCCTTTACATATTTAAGCAAAAATCATCTTGACAATTTAATCTCCAGAATTTTTCCCCCAAGTTTCATTTCAGATTCTGAAGGTAAGCACCATATATTTCCCATCAAAAATGGAAACTCAGCTATGTTTCAGGAGATTATCCTGTGTAAACAGTCAGGCAGAGATGCTGGGCCCTCACGGTCCTGCATAAATTCATCTCATCAACTTATCAACTGTAATTCAACAAGCCTGTCTGCCTCCTTCAAGTGTTGCCAGATTCAGAGGCCTGGGAAGCGGAATGTTAGGGGACACGCGGGGAAATACTGCAGTTACCAATTACGGTGATCTGCCCTAAGGGACTTGAAAAGCTCTGCTCTGGTCTGGGCACATTTTGAGAACATAAAACAGAAAATTCACATTTAACATCTATTCTTCATGACCCCTGTTTTCCAGGGTAAAGATGTCCCCATTTCCAGGGAGTAATCAAAGATAAAAACATTCCTTTAACTTGACAATAAACAGACAACAGCAAAAAGCAGAATGCAAACAAAACAAATTCTACAAGCACTATCCCCCAGCACAAACTCATTTATGTTATTCTATGACCTATATGGAAAGAGAAAAAAAAATTAGCCAGGCCCTACAGACTCAACTTGGGCACAAAGGAATAACAAGACTTCAATATATGCTTTGCATAAAAGTCACTGCCTAAATAATACATGTAATTTAAAATAAGGTAAAAATACCAAAGGTCTTTTAAAAGTATGTTAAGAAATATTCTTAAAAAGGAAAAAGAAAATTAATCTCTTTTATATATTATTTTAAACAATGACTTCCTTCATTTAGTGTAAAAAAAAAATCCTGTTTCTATTTCTGGCCCTCAATCTATTTTCCTGGACTGGATCTCTGAGAGAAATTTACGAATGTCCAAGTACTTGCAAACAAGGAGTCCAATAATACCCCATTCCCATCCCCTCTAACTCCCATTTAACAGATAAATAAAAAGCCACTGTAGTATGTTTAATTGATGGAAACTGAAATATATAGATGTATTTATTACCCACATGGCAAAAAAGTATGGAAAGGGGCATAGTTTCTGTCATCTGGTATTTATTTGATGGATGGAAAGTTTAATGAGAAATCTAAAAAGGCACATATGAAGAGATTTTAAATCTGGAAAGAAAAAGTTCATACAGAAAGGAGTCAGTTGAGGAAAAAAGAACTAACTGTTGGAGAGAAGAAAGATGGATTTTCCTAAAGAACCTGTGGCTTAGGAAAAAATGAAATAAAATTGTTAAGAATAGTTGAGTGACTATGAGATGGAATCTGTCAATTAAAAAAAATTTTTTTTTGATGTTTATTTCCTTTTGAGAGAGAGAGAGACAGAGTGCAAACAGGGGAGGGGCAGAGAGAGGGAGACACAGAATCAAAAGCAGGCTCCAGGCTCTGAGCTGTCAGCATGGAGCCCAATATGGAGATCTAACTCATGAACGGTGAGATAATGACCTGAGCTAAAGTTGGATGCCCAACCGACTGAGCCACCCAGGCTCCCCAGAATCTGTCGATTTTTTATGCGAATGGTAAACTTATAAAAGAAGAGGCTAAAAATCCCTAATGCCTTTTCTTTGTACAGATTTCTGTATAGAAAGGCCACCTATTCAGGCCATTTCTGAAATATCAGTTACAATATACTACTGAGAACCACTGAGGAAAAGATATACCAAATAATTGCAAATCTATAAAGGAAACAAACATCAAAGGAAAGCTGCCCACTTCCTGTCTCCAGTCGATAGCTCAGAGTGGACATTTGTTAGTTGTTTTCCCATGCTCCTTCCTCCATTTCCTCTTCCCACAGTCCTGGCTTCCACTTGGAGATCCATGGTGAACTGACTGCACTCCAGGCCAGCATCGTAGAACTTGCAACCCAGGCTAAGGCCGCTGGTGCATTCCATTCTGTTGGCTCTGGTAACTAACACAAGGTTAGAGATATGCAGAATAAGCTTCAGGCTTTTACGGAGTCTGCCTTTCTCCTAGATGTGGTCTCTTTTCTCCCACTTAGTCCCTCAAAGGCGCTGACACTCATTTTGAAAAAATGAGGAGGCAGAATGCCCAAGAACGACACCAACAGAGAAGGAATGGAAAGGAACAGTAGCCCACTCACAAGTGAAGGCCACACTAAAACCTCTTGTAAAGCCACATCTATTTTGTTTTTTAAATACATGAGCCAATACTTTCCATTTGTTCAAGTCAGCTCAGGTTTAGTTCTCCATCACTTGTAGCATAAATATCCTCACTGATATGATATTATGACTGAAGTGTTATATACACCACAGTAAGTCTGCTACCATCTGTCACCTTACAAAGTTTATAGTATTATTATTGACTATATATTTTAATTTTTTATTATTCTTTTAAAGATTTATTTTTAGAGATAGTGAGAGAGAGCTGGAGTGGTGTAGAGGAGTAGAGGGAGGGAGGGAGGGAGAGAAGGAGAGAGAGAGAAGAGACGAGAGAGAGAAAAAGAAAGAGAGAGAGAGAGAGAGAGAGAGAGAATCTCAAGCAGGCCCCATGCTCAAAATGGACCCTGGGAACATGACCTGAGTTGAAATCAAGAGTCAGATGCTCAACCAACTGAGCCACCCAGGATCAGTTATATATTTTTAAATTATTTATAATAATAAATATTATGTATTTCTCTCTATATATTTAAAAAATTTCAATGTTCATTTATTTTTAAGAGAGACAGAGACAGAGCACAAGCACAAGCTGGGGAGGGGCAGAGAGACAGGGTGACACAGAATCCAAAGCAGACTCCAGGCTCTGAGCTGTCAGCACATTCAGGGCTCGAACCTATGAACTGTGAAATCATGAACTGAGCCGAACTCAGATGCTTAACCGACTAAGCCTCCCAGGAGCCACTACAAAATATTTTCAGTAGAGTTAAATATTATTAATTTGGACCCTATACTAGTGAATTTTAGAAACTGGATGTCAGGGAAGGGCTATGCTGAAACTTACATGGTGTTTAAAGAAACAAGATTTCAAAAGATCATTTATTATTTTGAGAGAGAGAGAGCATGCACATGTGAGTTACAAGGAGCAGAGAGAGAGAGAGAGAGAGAGAGAGAGAGTGAGAGAATCCCAAGCAGGCTCTGCACTGTTAGCACAGAGCCCGATGCAGGGCTTGATCTCACAGTAAAATCATGACCTGAGTGGAAATCAAGAGTTGGCCACTTTACAAAATGAGACTCCCAGGCATCCTCAGAGAGAACATTTAAACTGTTAGATTATAAGCAATATATAGTAAGCTTTCAATAAAAATTTGATTATCAAATTTTATATATATAATTGTATACATATAATTATATATAATTAATATATAATATAAATATATATTAAATATATATAATTGATATATATTTAAGATGCCTTCACTTTGCAAACACTCATTACAAATATGTGAAATGAAAAATACATATCAGCCTCTCTGGTCTGACCTTTTATTAGAACCAGAGGTTACCAGACTTTTGGATCTCATGACCAGTAAAATGTCAAGGAATGTTTTGAGTATTCATACATATTTTTTATTCTACCATGAAAAGATGATAAATCACAAACATGTACATTCACACACACTCACCACTTATCATCTACATTTCATTAGACAAACATTAAAGACCAAAACATAAGATGAACATAACTTCAGAATTAAGGATAGTCCTTCCCAAGAAAAAGAAGTTGATAACACACAATGAAAACAAAACACACATACACACATCTTTTTTTCTCATTTTGTCACGATAATACTTTGAAAGTTTTTATGTTCAGTTTCTTAATGAACTTGACCAAACTAAGCCATTTTGAAACTTAGGATTTTCACTAATTTAGACTATCTCTTTCTCAATCATCTAGATAAATGTTTGTGGTTTGTGTCACCAGGCAAAAACCTGCTAATTTGAGGTTACCCTGCCTATGAGAAAAAACTCTCTAAGTTCAGAGTAAACTGTAGGAATATACAAAGTTATTTTATCTTGCTCATCTTGAGTCAATTCACTTTTATGATTTATAAAATAATCATTTTATCATTTATTGTGTTTTAGTTTTTATTAGGAGGCTGCAAAACTTTTAATGAGGATGTTCTCAGGGAACTTACTGGGTTGGGAAGCCAATATTAACACCCATGAGATGCCTGAGTAATTCTAAGATGGTTCAGTCCTACTCAGTTTAGGGCTTAGCTTTTATTTTAAGCAAATGGGAGTCTAATTCTCTGATTCCTATTTCTTTTTTTTTTTTAAATATTTATTTATTTTTGAGAGAGAGAGAGAGAGAGAGAGAGAGAGACAGAGTGTGAGCAGGAGAGGGGCAGGGAGAGGGGGAGACACAGAATTCAAAACAGGTTCCAGGCTCTGGGCTGTCATCACAGAGCCCAATGTGGGTGCTCAAACCCATGGACCATGAGAATATGACCTGAGCCAGTCAGACGCTTAACTGACTAAGCCACCCCAAGTGCCCCTCTGATTTCTATTTCTTTTTTTTTTTTTTTACAAATAGTTTATTGTCAAATTAGTTTCCACATAACACCCAGTGCTCATCCCCACAAGTGTCCTCCTCCATGCCCATCCCTCCCTCCCCCCCACATCCATCAGTCCTCAGTTTTTGTCAGCATTCAAGAGTCTCTCATGGTTTGCCTCTCTCCCTTTCCCCCACCATTTCCGCCTTTCTTCTCTCCCTTGTTCCTCCGTCAAGTTCCTCCTAATCCTCCTATACGTGCAAACATATGATATTTGTCCTTCTCTGCCTGACTTATTTCGCTCAGCATAACACCCTCATGATTTCTATTTCTACTACTCACTTAGTTGTGTGACTCTAGGCAAGTCACCTCTGGGTCTCAGCTCCATTGTCTGTACAATGACAGTTAGTATACCTTTCCTACAATGTTGTGAAGGTGACATAAAATGTTTAGCACAGAGTGTGGCACGTGGTTAAGTCCTCAATCAAACAGGAAGAGTGATACTATGCAAATTAAGAAGATCTCAAGTAATTCTGGCTGGAATTGCATTTAGAGTTTTTGTAGGCATGTTAGCAAGTGAAGCTGGAGTACTAAAGCGTTTGGAAATAGTGATGGGGTCTATGACATATTGGAATATACGTGTACCACATGAAGACCTTTAAACTCATTTGTTTATTTGCTTGAAACAAAATACTGTTCATGTAAAACAATACATCAGAGATCCACATGTAGCACTAATTCATAGTTTGTGGCCTTCGGTGGGTAGATCCCAAGACACAGTGAAAAAGCAGGGGATCTCAGCGAACACAGTGTCTTTGAAAGTTAAACCCAAGCTTGAAGTAATAATAATGCCTTTTCTGAAGTGACCACTTGCTAACACATAGTTCTATTTTATTCCTGTGCTCAGCACTTACCAGTATGTGATATTTTTCTCTTACATAAATTTTCTTTTCAATCTATTTTTTTTTTTTCCGCTAGAATGGAAGCTCTATGAGAGCACAGACTTTGCTCCAAAGCCTGTCAAAAGAAGGTGGTCTATAAATATTTGCTGAATGACTAAGGGAACATTATTATTATTTGGTCTCATGGATTTCTAAACAGAAGCACTACTTTATGAAATTTTATAGACTAGGAATTTTATTTTCTGATATTTAATAGATTTATTTTTGTCTTTGAATGAGGACCCAGGTAGGAGAGTAATGTGTGATAGCCAGGTAATTCAATAAAGCTATCAATATTAATATGGAGAATTAGCTTCAAAACTGTTAGAAGAGGAACTTGTACTTAGCAATTGCAGGCTCCTGCTGCCTCCTATGGGGCTGGACTGACAAGGGAATGAGGTGATGTTGCTGGAAGCCATGGCCACCTCTACAGTTGAGTTTATAAGGTACACTCAGGAGAAACTGCATCCACTGAGGAAATATATTGAGGTTTTGGACTCAAATGCATTTGAAAGAGATCATTATTAAGGCCTGTCCAACCATGACATTCTGATACTTCGCTTCTGAGCCAACTCTACTTGGTAAGAAGGAGATAACATGTTTAATACTGCATCTATTTGAACACACTTCTGAGCCTCTGAATTGAAAGAGAGAGAGAGAGAGAGAGAGAGATTATAACAAATACTTTAAGCCTGTATGTTTCAAATTTTTATCTTCACATATGATGGAATAATTAACAGAAATATTAATCTCCATTTGGTTTTCCTCTGCTTTTGTCTACCTTATTCAAAGAAAGCCTTTTGTTCCTTTACCTCAGGGGTGTTTGTATATTATGGTTTAAGGAAAAGTTGCCAGAAACACCACTACTCCCACTCTCCCTGGCTTTTGTTCTCACTGAGGGCACGAAGCTAGGTCAATGCATTGTGTGGGTGGGAGTTGGGTGAGTGCCCTTGGGGACAGGGGCGGGGCAAAGGATTACTAGAAGCAGTCCAGATAAGCAGAGGTAGACTCCTCTATGGTGAAAATAGAAGGACTATCTCAAGTAGTGAGGACTCAGCTGGAATTTGGGACGAGGGGGTGCAGTGGGTGGGGTAGTAACAAACCCCCAGAAAGAACAACTGTGCTATGTCCCTCAGGGCAGTGAGCCTCCAGCCCAAGTCAGGGAAAACAGAGCCATCTTCCACTTTCCAGAGACCATGCAATGCCGGCAAAGGGTCTATCAGCAGCGGACCCCATTCACAGGGCCCCCTCCAAATGGCCCAAATCTCTCCACGGCCCTGCGTTGGGAGCCAGGGCAGAGGGAACCTCAATCATGGGTGAGATCTAATTTCATCCTACACTAAGGGGAAAGGGCTCAGATTTAGATTTATTTCAACTTGAAAACCAAACAAACAAATATGAATGAAGTGAAATTTTCTTGCATCTGCGTATCACAGAATAACATTCACACCTGCTCCACATGTTTAAATGTTTAAAACCTCAAATTGCTGGTGCAGAGTTATTGCTCACGCCTTGGGCTTTCATCATAGCTGCAGCTGTGGGATTGCTGAGAGTGGGAGGGGTTGGGTATAGTCCAAATCCTTGCCTCGGTGATGGACTTGCTACTGCCATGCCATGGTAAGATGGCATGGATGCCTCTTAGAGATCACTTGGGGTGGACAGAGAGGCAACAGAGCTCCCCAGAGGTGCCACATTCAAGTCAAAGCTGCCATATATTAAACAGTGGTTCTCAAGCTTTGGTCCTTATGTGCTGGAGTCATGATTCATTTGCCACATCTGTGTACCACCTGTACTAATATTTACTAAATATTTCTCTACATATGGATTCACTTTTATTACTTAAATTTATCCTCACCCTAAACAATAATATCCATGAAATCACAAGTGTGGTGTGCTACATACATTCTCTCTCTCTCTCTCTCTCTCACACACACACACACTTTACAATATGCATGCAATAAATACAAAATTACTCAGGAACAAATGTTCATCTGTGCACTGCCTAAGATTATGTCATGCTTCATTATGTGGCATAACTGAGTACAGTTTGGGAAACTGCATCACATGCATTTATGTAAGAACTACAGTTGTTCTGCATATTCTGATGGCATCTTCTCTTCCCTTTGATCCCAGTTTCCAGACTTTGATAACTTTCTGACCATGACTGGTCTGAATATAAAATGGGACTGAGAGGCAGAGAGTGAGGGGTGGGGGGTGGGGAGAAAGGAGGACCAGAAGGAGGAGGAAGGGATGAAATAAAGAGAGAAGTAGAAAGAAGAGAAGAAAAAGAAAAGATGTCAAGCAAGAGATCCAAACAAAATTACTAACGGCATGGGAGCCTCTGTATTTGTGTATGTGTGTATGAGTAATGCAATCACGTCAGGAAGTGTGTTTATCAAAAACATGGTTATTACCTCATGAAGGGGCAGGATTATCCTAAACAATTACAAAGCACTGGTCTCCAGCATAAATCTGAAAATAGGAAGCACTTACGCTTGAATCCTCCACATCCTTCTAGGCTCCTTAGAGTTCACCCTGCTGCATGATCTTTGCCTTTGGGCTCTGCAGAGACTCACAGCTAGCTGCAAAGCCAGCCCCCTGCACCCCCTTGACACCTTCCCCACTTACCTTCCTTATCAGCTCGGGAAGAAATTTCTGCAAAACTCTTCCTCTGGTCACTGATATCTCTGGGAACCAAATCCATTAAGATATTTTTGATCCTTACTCATGCTATTTTGAATGTCTGGTGCACAGGAAGGAACCGATAAAAATAGAATTACAATGCCCTTACCGCCAAAGTAGCAAAGGGGCTGATTAAGATTGATGTCTGAATAAATATACACTAGCAGGCCCTACATTTTAATAGCTTTTGATGGAAGTAGAAAAGGAATACAGTTTCCACTGACTGTATGTGTATACATTTCTATTCCCTTATCATGTACTTTTGTCTTAAAATATGGCTTTTGTTTTTTTAAATATTAAAAGTCATGTAGAATAATAATATGTAAAGTAATGGCTGATATTCATTGAGCACTTACTGGATGACAGGCATGGCTCTAGCTAGTTTACATGTACTAACCCACTCAAATCCCACAACAAACAACCAGATAGGGATGCATGGATACCGTGATTCCCTTTTCCTAGATGAGGAAACTCACAGAGATGCACCAATAGCACAGCAGAAACTCAAGTCTAGGCCTGCTTCTCCAAATAAGTATATTAGCATGGGAGTTACTAGTATCTCTTCATCCCAACCTCCTCTGCAGTCAGAGGCCTCTGAGATGCAGGTGGCCATGAGGACTAAATGAGAGGTAAGTAAAGCCCTTTCGGAATAGTGCAGGCCACACAGTAAGCCCTGGAATGCGATGCTGCCCGCCTCCTTCCCCACCTCCCTTTCCTTTCTTCTACATCCTCCATTGATTAGGAGGAAAATTCTCTCTCTCTCTCTCTCTCCCTCCCTCACTCCCTCCCTCCCTCTCTGCACCTATGAATCCTTATGATATAAAACAAGTACATTTCAATGAAAGGCATAGCCTAGTCCCCACAGTCTCTCCAGGTATAGGATCTAGGGTTCACTGTCCTGCCCTTGAGGGTACTCGGAATATTCCATGGAAACTGCCTCTAGCTCTACTAGAACCATGTCCTTCAACTGGCAACATTCAATTTATGGTTTGCTGTCACTTTAACTCAAAGAGCCTTGCTTACCTGTGAGTGATTATACTGTGCTTGGTGACTGAATTCTTTCAGCTGTCCGTTTTAATCATTCTATCCACTTTTATCTTAGCATGTCCTTTAATGTAATTTTATGATTTAATTTCATTTAACATTTACTTTTCAGGTATAAATAGGATGGTGCATCATGAGATGGACACCTGGGTAGGCAGCTCATGATTCAGATACAAAAGGTTTTAGAAAACATTCTCTTTTTACTTACTCACTACCCTGTTGGCCCAGCATGAACTTCAGCAAACAAGCCTCTCCCTCCGTTTAAAAGTAGCCTGACTGCATCTTCCTATCATTCCCAGTTTCCTTTAAATCATCTGTGTCCTGAGCTACTTGTACCTATACTCCAAAAATCTCCCAGTCCTCCCAGCCAAGGGTGTGGTGGTTTATTTCTACTTTCAGGCTTGTCTTCTTATGACTCTAGCTTAACACACTTGGTACCCAATGGCAGCTTTTCTCCTTGCTCCTTCCCTCATCTGCTCCAAGTCATCCTGTCTAGGTTTCCAACCTCTGAGATTCTACACGAATATCCTTCTGAAGACAATGAAAGAATGTACCTTGTACGGTGTACCACCAAAGAAGGGCCCACTATATCCTAGACAAATAATCTTACATTTCTCACAGTACAATTCTTTAGAACAAGAGTATAAATTAACAATCCGGGTTACTGGAATCCCTTAATACTAGTCCATCAGCAAGCCAGAAATCTAACTTGACTTCCCCCTTACCCTTAGTTCATCAGTCCTAAAATCTTCTGATTCTACCTTCTTAACATGTTTTGAGGCTTTCTCTCCTCCTCATCTTAAAACACTCTGAGAGTGTTTTAAGGAAGATTCTCAACATCTCATTCCTGGAAAATTCCAACAATATTCCTGATTCTTGCTCCTGTTTTCATTTCCTTCTCCATTACCTTCATATTAGTTTATGCTGTTGATAGAGCTCTTTCCAAAAGATAAACTAGTCAACTAATTCTCCTACTTATTTCCATGGCTCACCAGAGCAAGGAAATAAAGTCCAAACTCTGACACTTGGCATATCAGACCCATCATGGACCCCTTATACCTGCATTCTAGGGAATGGAATTTTTTCAGATCCTAAAATTTTCATTACCTCCCTTCATTGTATGTGCAGCTCTTTCTGCCTGAAATATCTTCTACTATATTCTTCTCAGTCTTCCTGAAGGTTTTCCTTAACCACCCAAGCTGAATTGAGTGGTCACCATGCATCTGTCTCCAGAGTAATCTTACTAAACTAGCTATAGCACTGTGACAATCTGTTAAATGATCTACATGTCTCCTCTTCAGCAAGTGACTTATGAGGTCCTCTAGGGTCAGTATTCTGTTATGTTCAGTCTCCTATTCCCAGCATCACACTACTTAGAGAAAACCTCTGCACATTTTGCATATAACTTTTTGGTCCCACCACTATGTTGAGTCTATTAACTTGACTTTTTTCATTAAACAATCTTATAAAATAATATATTTTTTCCCAACTGAGGATTATGTCTCATTAGTTGGTCATGAGAGGAATTTAGTGACCACCATTTAAAAAATAAAATATATAATGAGATATTACTTCATATTCATTTGGATGACTATTACCCCCCCCCACACACACACAAAGTATTGGCAATAATATGGAGAAACTGAGGCCCTCATGCTTTCCTGGTAGAAATGGAAAATAGTACAGTACCTAGAGGCAACAATACAGCAGTTCTTGAAAAAATTTAACAAAGCATAATCCAGTAATTCCAGTTCTGGCTACATATTCAAAAGAAGCGAAAGCAAAAACTTAAACAGTTATTTGTATACCATGTTCATAGCAGCATTATTCACAATAGGCAAAAGGTGGAAGCAGTCCAAATGTCCTCTGACAGATGGGTAGCAAGTTACACATGGTCTAGATATTGAATAGAATATTATTTGGCTTGAAAAGAAAGAGATTCTGGGGCACCTGGGTGGCTCAGTCGGTTAAACATTTGACTTTGGCTCAGGTCATGATCTCACAGTTTGTGAGTTCAAGCCTTGCTTCAGGCTCTGTGCTGACAGCTCAGAGCCTGGAACCTCCTTTGGATTCTGTGTCTCCCTCTCTCTCTGACCCTCCCCCTCTCGCATTCTGTGTCTCTCTCAAAAATAAATAAACAAATTTTTTTTTAAAAAGGCAGGGATTTATCATTTGGGCACATACTACACCATGGATGAACTGTGGAGACATCATGCTAAGTGAAATAGGTCGATCACAAAAGGGCAAATATTGTATGTAATGTATGATTCTGCTTATACGAGGCACCTGGAACAGTCAGGTTCATAGAGAGACTATAGAACAGCGGTGGCCAGTATTAGGAGAAAGGAAAACAGGAGTTGACGATTAATGCGTACGGTGTTTCCACTGGGGAAAATGAAGATGCTCTGGAGATGTGATGGATGCACACATTATAAATGCACTCAATGCCACTGAACAGTACATTTTAAAACGGTTAAAACGGGGGGCTCATTTGGTCTGACTCTACCTCGGCTCAAGTCACAATCCTAAAGTTCATGAGATCAGACCCCACTTGGGATTCTCTCTCTCTCTGACCCTCCCTTGCTCATGCGTGCACTTTCGGTTTCTCTCTCTCAAAATAAATAAAATTTTAAAAACGCGTATTTAAAATTTTTTGGTTAAAGCTTATTTATTTATTTTGAGAGTGAGAGAGCATGAGCAGGGAGGGGGAGAAAGTCAAAGTCAGTGCAGAGCCCAAAGCAGGGCTCAAACTCACAAACCATGAGATGGTGACCTGAGCAGAAATCAAGACTCCAGCTGAAATCAAGAGCCTTGAACTGTAAATTACTATAAGCTTGTTTTGATAAATTGATTCTCTTATATCTGAGATGGCTAGATATGGAATCTAGAATTTGGATTGTTTCATTTATGAAAAGTTGAACTTCTGGGGCACCTGGGTGGCTCAGTCAGTTGAGTATCCAACTCTTGGTTTCAGCTCAGGTCATAATATCACAATTTGTGAGATCGGGCCCTGCAATGGGCTCTGTGCTGATGGTGTAGAGCCTGCTTGGGATTCTCCTTCTGCCCCAACCCTGCTCTCTCTTTCAAAATAAATAAACAAAATTTTAAAAAGAAAACTTGAATTTCTTTCCATCTTTTTAGTCTCTCTTATTAAAGAAATGACCGACATATATATGCCTCATTAACTCCTTCCTTCTTTCCTTTCTTTCTTCCTCAAATGTTTGGATAAACATACCAATAAATGTTGAATGAAATAACAAAGCCCCAGAAGACTACATTCTGCCTTGTTTCCATTTAAAAATCTGCTGGGATAAAATTTATGTACAATAACTTGTATCCATTTGAAGTGCACAATTTATTGGAATTTTTCAGATGTATACACATGTGTAATGATGAAACAGGGCCACAATTAAAAAAAACCATTTCCATCACCCCCTAATTATTCCCAGTCTAAGCTGCAATCACTGATCTTCTTTGTGTTAATTTAGATTAGTTTGTATTTTCTAGGATTCCATATAAGTGGAATCAATTTTATGTACTACTTTTGTTGGGCTTCATTGCCTTAGTATATAATGATTTTGAAATGCATCCATGTTATGTTGAACATATCAGCAGTTCATTCCTTTTTTTATTGCTGAATAGTATTCCAATGTATGGATATATAATTCTTGTTTATCCATTCATCTGGATACAGGTTGTTTATCCATTCATCAGGATACAGGACATACAGGTTGTTTTATTGTTTAGGCTATTGTGAATAAAGCTGCTAAGAACTGTTCTATACAAATCTTTGTGTAGATTTATATTTTTATTTGTTTGGTGTAAATATCTAGGAGGAGAATGGCCAGTTTATACGGTAGGTATGGATTAACCTTCTAAGAACCTGGTAAAAAGTTTTCCCAAAAGGCATTTACATTCGCACCTCCAGGATGTAAGAGCTCTATGTCTTCATCCATACTTCTCATTTTCTGGTATTGCTGTTTTAAAAATGTTTCGAAAGGGTGTTTAATGGTATCTCATTGTGTCTTTAGTTTGCATGTCAGACATGAATAATGATGTTGAATACCTTTTTGTATGGTTAATCATCATCTGTTTATATCCCTTTATGAAGAGTTGATTCAAACTTTTGACCGTTTTTTATGAGGATATTTGTCTTTTTATTATTAAGTTGTAAAAGGCTTAACAGTTTAGATATCCTGGATACAGATTTATATAATTGTCAGATTTATATATTGAGAATTTGTTCTTCCAGGTAGTGGACAGCATTTTTACTTTTGTATTAGTGTCTTTTGGAGAGGAAGGGTTTTTAATATTGATAAAATCTAATTTGTCCTTTTTTTCCCTTTTATGGTTCATGCCTTTGTGTATTCTCTCTAAAAAATCTCTTCCTACCTCAAGGTTGCAAAGATTTTCTCCTTTCTTCTAGACCTTTTATAGGATTAGTTTTATATCTCAGTATATGAACTGTTTTGTACACTGTTTTGTATTTGTTTTTGTACATGATGTGAGGTATGGGTCAAATTTTCCATGCTGTTTGTCTAAGTACAATTTATTGAAAACTACTGTCTTCCTTTAAATTGCCTTGACCCTGTGTCAAAATTCATTTGACCATATACATATGGGTCTGTTAATAGACTCCTTTTTCTTTTCCACTGACCTATATTCCAAAGGTATATGTCTACCTTTCACCATTACCACACTATTTTGCTTATTAAAAGCTTTATGTTAAGCCTGGAAATCAGATAATGTAAGTCCACCAACTTTTATTTTTTACGTTGTTTTTGGCTATTTTAGATCTTTTTCATTTCCAAATAAATATTAGAATCATTTGTTTATTTACAAAAATCAAACACTTACTGAGATTTTGACTCAGCTGGGGAGAACTGAACTGTCTGCAGACACAGTATGTCCTCATTTGTTCAAGTCTTTCATCAATATTGTTTAATTTTCAGTAATAAGATATTCCACGTTTTGTTATAGTTATCCTTAACATTTTATGCTTTTTGAGCTTTTGTAATTAACATTAAAAAATTCATTTTCGGTTTTATGCTGCTAGTATACAAACATACAGTTGATTTTTGTATATTAACGCCCTACCCTATAAACTTGTTAAATGCACTTATGCGTTTAAATCTTTGGATTCTTTTTTTAAAATTTTTACTTATTTCTAGGAGAGAGAGAGAGAAAGTGTGAGCAGGGGAGGGTCAGAGAGAGAGAGAGAGAGACAGACTCTGAAATAGGCTCCAGGCTCTGAGCTGGCAGTCAGCACAGAGTCCGACGCGGGGCTTGAACCCATGAACCGCGAGATCATGACCTAAACGAAAGCCAGATGCTTAACCGACTAAGCCACCCAGGCGCCCCTAGAATCTTTAGATTCTAAGATTACTTAGAATTTTGCGGTTTTGTAAATTCCTTAGATTTTTCTAAATTAACAACCATATCACATGCAAAACAAGACAATTTTACTTTTTCCTTTATAATCTTCATTTAATTTCTTTTTTTGTGCTTGACTATACTGTTCAGGGCCTCAAAAAAGTTAGTTTGTAGAATATAAGCCCAAGAATCCTTACCTTGCTCTCTATCTGTGTATGAAAGCATTCAATATTTGTCATTAACTATGATGCTAGCTGCACACTGTGGTCCTGTAATAGATTGATACAGTTCTCTTCTACTCCCAGTTATTGAGAGTTTTTATTATGAATAAGTATTGACTTTATTCAAATGTTTTTTCTGTTACCTATTGAAGTGAGCACATGGTTTATCTCCTTTATTCTGTTAATAGGGTAAATTGTATTGATTGATTTTTTTAATGTTAAACCTAATTGAATTCTTGAGATAAACCTAAATTGGCTGTAAACTTTAACCTTTCTGTATGTTGTTGGACTTGATTTTCAAAACTTTGTCAAATATTTTTTTGTCTGTTCATAAGGTATACTAGTATGTGATTTGCGGGGAAATGTCTTATTAAAGACATTTGGTATTGAGGTTATGCTGGCCGTGCAATGAGCTGGGATGTATGCCCTCATCTTCTACTTTCTGAAATAGTGTGTGCAAGATTTTGACATTTTTCCTTTGAATGTTCGATAAAATCACAAGTAAAACCATTTGAACCTGGAATTTTCTTGTTGAAAAAAGGTTCTGAAAATGAATCCAATTTCATTGGTATATATAGGGCTATTCAAACTTTACATTTTATCTTGTGTCTTTTTTTAGTAAGTTGTTCAATTTTTAAGTTTGTCCATTTCATCTAAGTTTATTGGCATGAAGTTGTTCATAATATTACCTTATATTTTTTGTGTTTCTAAGATCTATAGTGATAACTCCTCTTTCATTCTTGATATTGTTGATTTATACTCTTTTTTCTTAATCATTAATTAGAGGCTCGTCAATTTTGCTAATATTTTCAAAATGAGTCTTAGCTTTGTTATTTTACATTTTCTCTTTCATTGACTTCTGCTCTTAACTTTAAAAATTCCATCTTCTACTTACTGTGGAGTTGCTTTTGTTTTTACTAGGCTCCTGAGATGAAGCCTAATGGAACAGCAGGCTTTAGGTTTTTATTCTTTCCTAATATAAACATTAGGGCTAGATGTGGTTTATCTGTACTCCACAAATTATAATGTGTTTTATTTTCACTACTATTTAATCTGAAATTATTCAAAATTTGGGGCTCTCTTGACTTATTTAGAAGCACACTGTTTACTTTCCAAATATGTGAAATTTTTCAAATATATCTTGTTACTAATTTCTAACAAAATTCCTTTGTGTTCAGGGAATATACTCTGTATGATTTCAATCCTTTTAGATTTACTGAAATTTGTTTTATAGTACAGCCTACACTCTACCTTAGTGAAAGTACTATGTGCACTTCAAAAGATTGTATAGCCCAGAGTGTGAAGGGCTCTACAAATTTGTTACATCCAGGTGGTCAGTAATGTTGTTCTGATCCTGTGTTTTACTGATTGTTTTTGTTTTTTGGTCTCGTTTTATGATCAATTAGTGGGAGATATGTGTTAAAACTTATTGTGATGATGGAATTGCCTATTTTTTCCTAACACTGTCAATATTTGCTTCATGTGTTTTGAAGGTCCAGTGTTATGCACATACACATTTATGACTATTATGTCTTTCTGATGAATTGATCCTTTTACCATTATGGGTATCCCTCTTTATCTATGGTAATACTCTTCTTCCTAAATTCTACTTTACCTGATAGAAATATAGCCACTCTAGCCTTTTTATGCTTACCATTTGCCTGGTCCATCTTTTCCCACCCATTTATATCAACATATTTGTATTTTATATTTAAAGTGTATCTTTCTACTTAAAGTATGCCTTCTATTTGTAAATGGCATAAAATTGTTTTCTAATCCTTTCAGATAATATCTGCTTTTAAGTTTATTTAATTATTCATGTGAATATATGCAGATCAAGTCTTACTTGTTTTCTGTTTGTCCACATTGTTTTTTGTTCCTCTGTTCACCCTTCCTGGCTTCTTTTGTACTATTTAAAATTATTTTAGAATTATGTTTTATCAAATGGTTTTTAAGCTATACATCTTTATAGTATATTTTTAGAGTATATTTTAGAGATTTTTCTAGTTACATTATACATCCTTAACATTTTACAGCCTACTTAAAGTTAATATTGTACCATTTCACATAAAATATAAAAGTTGAAGTCCTGTAAGTCTTTTTACCTTATTTTGTGACATGGTTCTCATGTACATCACATCTATAAATCTTATAAGCACAAGATATTATGTTTGTTTTAAACAGTCCTATGCATTTTTGAAATTAATTAGTAAAAAATAGGTTATTTAGTCAGATATCAACCATTTTTGATGTGCTTCATTAATTCCTGAAGACCCAACTTCCCTTCAGTATCATTTCCTTCCAGTATAAGAACTGGACTCCTATGGTGTGGGTTTGGTAACAAGAAATTTTCTTTGATTTCCTAAATTTATCTCAAAATGTTTATTTTGCTTTTAATTACTTTGCCTTTAATCTTCAAGGATATTTTCACTGGCTATAGACTTCTAGGATCACATATTTTTTTTCCTTTTAGTTCTTTAAAGAAATTGTTCTACTATCTTCTGACCTTCATGGCTTGATGAGAAGTCTGATGCCATTTTAATCATTGTGCACTATATATAGTAATGCTGTTTCAGTATCTGGCTGCCTTAACTATTTTCTCATTTTCCTCGGTCTTTAGTAATTTGACTATGCTATTCTTTTTTTAAGATTTTTTAAAAAATACTTTTATTGAGAGAGAGTGCACAACTGGGGGAGGCGCAGAGAGAGAGGGAGACAGAGAATCTCAAGCCAACTCCACGCTGTCAGCGCAGAGCCTGACATGGGGTTTAATCCCATGAGTTGTGAAACCATGACCTGAACCAAACACCAAGAGTCAGACACCTAATGACTAAGCCACCCAGGCGCCCTGACTATGCTATTTTTAGGCATAGTTTGCTTGATATTTTCCCTCACTAGGGTCCACTGAGCTTCTTAATCTGGAGACTTATGTTTTTCAACAAATTTGGGGATTTGAGGGCCCTTATTTCCTCAGATAACTTTTAGGTTCTATTCTGTCTCCTCTCCAATGGGTCTCAGATTACCTGTATGTCATACATTTGCAATTGTCCTACAGATCCCCGAGGCTATAAATTTTTCATTAAGTTTTCATTCTCTTCTTTAGACTGCTTAACTTCTATTAATCTACCATCAAGTTTACTCATTCTTTTTTCTGTTAGTCCATCTGCTATTAAGCTCACGTAGTGAATGATATATTCAAGTACTACATGTTTTCAGTTCCAAATTTTCCATTTGGTGCATTATTTTTTACTTCACTTCTGACATTTCTTATATTTTTCATTCATTATAAACACATTTTCTTTATCTTCACTTAGCATAATTATAATAGCAGCTTTAAAATTGTTTTCTGATAATTCTAATATCTGATTCGCCTCTTGGCCTCTGTTCATTGTCTTTTCCTTTGACAATGGGTCACATTACTCCTGGCTCTTCACACATCAAGTAATACTGAAGACTTTGAATGTCATGTTGCGGAGACTCTGAATTCTGTTATATTTCTCAGAAGAGTGACTATTCATAGTTTGTCTCAGCAGGCAATTATCTTGGTTGGAATTAAACTCGAAACTGTCATGCCTGCGGTGGGCAGTGGCCCAGACCTCAATTCAGACTGCTTTCAACCTGTGAATCATGCATGGGTCAGGAATCAACCAGAGACTGGGACAGAGACTATATGCAGAATTTGGTATTTCTCTTATATGGCTCATTTTTTCCTACAATTCCCCCTCACTATGTGGTGGTTCTAGTAACTCTGAACTTCTTCAAATGGTTCTTCCTACCAGAAAGAATGCAGGTTCTCTGTTGGAATTTTAGCTACCTAAGGTTATAACTTTGTCCAGCTGTGGCTTCCCTCTGGGGAAAAACAAAAACAAAAACACAGGAATGGAAAACTCACTTGATGCTTAATGCCTCCTCCAAGTTTCACCCTCCCTCCAAAAATCTACCTGCCTGTGTCTATCCCCCAAAGTCCTTTCGCAGTCATTTGTTTTCTCCAGAACTCAGTTATGTGTAGGTATTTCAATCTATTAGGAGCTTATTCTACCTTAAGTAAAGCAGATACCTGTACTATTTTTTAAATAAAATTTAAAACCAAAAACTATGGTGTACGTGTGTAAGACAAATCTAAATAAGCAAAAGAATGATCAAGACAAAACTCAAATTAATGTTTACCTGCATAAAAAAGAGGAATAAAAGACAAAAAATACATAGATTAATGCAAATTATTGTCAGTGTGCTAGTTCTCTGGCTATGTGTGGGTTAATAGATGTTTACTACTCTCTTCACAAATGGATTAATATCATGACAATAACAAGGGCTACGCATAGACCAGTGATGACCCTGTGTCATGGACCAGGTCTTTAATAAATTTAATTCTGTCCATCTAAAAACACGTGTTCACAGGGTCTTCACCTTGTTTCTAGACTCTTGAAAAGTCTTTTAATAAGACTCTGACAAGATCTAGTCGCAGGATTTATGAAATGGCTAAGGATTTATGAGATTCATTTACAGGTAAAATATATGGACCATTCAAATTTAGGCACATCTGAGACACATGGTTCATAATGCGAAAACCCTTAAATAATGTTGTCATTTTGAATGAGAAGGATAAAAAGACAAAACCATGCATGTGTGTATTGTTTCTTTGTTCACAATGCATACAGGCTCTTTGACCAAGACAGGAAAAGTTCCCAAGGGTGTAGAAGCAAAAAATAAGAAAACAGAGTGAATGTAAGAATGTTGAAGCATTCTCAAAGCAGCAGAAAACTTTAGCGTGCATGCCCAAAAGCATATCCACATGTCAAGGACCGTGGGACATTTTCCCAGAGGGGACTGGACACGAAGCCTCCCTGGTCTTAGTATCTTAAACTAGGCTGAATGGAACACCAGGGAATATGCTGGAGGGAGGGAGAGCACACTGGCCAAAAGGGTGGAAAAAGTGATGCAATCAGAGAGCTCTTTCCCATCTCTAATTTTATGACTCTCTGTAAAAAAGGAGGAGTATCCAAACCACTTCAAAATAAGATCACCGGAGACCTGGCTTGGAAGACTGGATTCAATGAAAAAAAAGTCTACAAAGATTTTATTTTCATGGTTGATAATCACATACCATGCCAAAAGATACCTCCAGATGACTTGTTTCATAGCATATATAGGGTAAAATTTTAAACTAACGTAGAATAATTTCTCTGGGAATTGGGAACGGTAGGGGGAGAATGTACAAACGATATCAGTGTAAAATAAAGGTTTTCCTTCCCGACTATCAAAAGCTTGACAAATCATGTCAATGTTTTTATCTCTCACGATATTTAAACGAGCACAACAAACAGAAAGCTCTTCACCTGCTTGCTATCTGGTTTGATTTTAAGGAGAGTGCAATCCCAAAGACAAAACTCAAAAGGAAAACAAAATACCAATAGATTTTCCTTTATTTTTTCTTATTTGATGCCATTAATAATAAAAGGCCAGTATTTTCCCAAGTCAAGGGGGAAAAAACCAACAAAAACACCTTTCTGTCATGTTTTTGGAAACAGCCCTGAAAACACATTTTAAAGACTATGCTTTATAAACCTTTTTGTTTTTAAGGCCAGAAATTCACTAAATGCTCTAAAATTAAAATTTCTGATCAACTGAACCCCCCCCCCCCTCGGGTATGAGGAAACAGGCCTCTTTGGGGGAAGGTAATCCTAATTACGTGGCATGCTGGACAGGCACCCAAGTTTATGTCAGTAGCAGATTCTGATAAGATAGGCACCAAAAGAATCAGGTCTGGACTGTTTCAACGCAGGGGGGGAGGGGGTGTTGGTGTAATGTTGGTATTTAACTGTGATCTAGAGGCCAACAAAGGGCAGGGTGGACAAAGCGGAGCCTAATGAAGCTGCTAGTGTCTGGGGTGAAAGAGCCACAAAGCCTTTCAAATTAGCAGCTGAATCCTGACACTCATTAGTGATTATACATGCGAGGGCTGCAACTTAAGGCTCCAACCAGTAAAACAGCCAAGACACCACATACACACAAAGGAAATAAAGTATGTAAAAAAAAAATAAAGAGCCAAGACCTTTCAAATGTCTTTCCTTTCACATTCTGACATTTTTTCTTTTTCTTTTCTTTCTTTCTTTTTTTAAAAATATTAATGACAAGACAGCAGTGTGCTTACCTTCCAATTTAGTACGAAAATAATTACCACTGCGACTAAAATGAGACTTTCATTTTTTTTTAATCAAGGAAGGTCTAGTCAGAAATTGCTTCTGCTAAGTTCTGTACAAGACATAATATACTCTTGTTAACTAACAAAACCAATAAATCAAGCTGAAGCACTTATTAAAGTATCTTACAGCACTAAATTTATCACTGATGACAAATTTAATTTGGGACTCTGACAGTTTGCTCCCTGCTTGTACTTCAACAGATTTCTTTCTTTCTTTTTTTTTTTTTTTCAGGGGGCATGGGGGCGGGCAGTTATTTCACAAATAATGAATGCTGAAATTTAGCAGAAATTTTTGGAGATGTAAAAGACAACTTCTAATAGAAAACTCTGGTTTTCCCACAGCGTCGCTGTCACTGGGGAAAGCTATGCATTAAAATTCTTTTCCAGCGATTCTGTCCTTCGCACATTAGAGTTAGCAGAATTTTTAAAATGGTGATAATGAGCACTTTACGAAGCAATTTATAATCATCACTCAGTTAACCCCCACTCTATCTCCACGGTTAGGTCAGTGCACGTCCCTTGATAATGAAGATAAGAAAATTGAGATACTGCGTTTTCCTTACCTAACAGGTAGAATAATTTTAATCTATGGCAAGGTCATTCAGCACAAGGGAGGGTGAAAAGTAAAGAAATTCACAAGACTGTGTTGAGTCTTCTTATAATTGCCCAACACTGTAGCTAAGAGGATGATATTCCCGCTTTAATTATCAAAAGAGAATTACATTACAAATACACATAAAATTATTATTAATAGGCAACCTTTGCTCGGCACCATACTTGTAGACTACATACTATGAATAATGCCTTATTTTCTGTTCTGGTCAACTGCACTAGTTTATCGTGTAACACAACCAGGTTTTATAAGTTGTATTTTTTATAAACTTTTCCTCTTCCTAAAACATAGCTCTACAATTCTAATTCGCATTTTCCTGTTGTCTTTTCAAATGGTGTTTTCTTTGTTGACAATACAATCAGCATATAAAAACCAAATTTCCCCGCCTGGTCCCAGTTAAGGCAAACCAAGCAGCCTAAACCACAGCCTGACAAGGAGAAGGCATTAAGCTCTGGAACAAAAGCATCGAAGTCGACCTGTTTTGCAGACTGATTAATAGAAACAAGCTCCAAGGACTAATCACAAGCCGAGCCCTGTTTTGCAGATTAATAGAACAAAGACACATGAGAGGAGAGGAGGGGAGGTTACAGCACTGGAATACAAATAAGCAAAGGTAGACACCAGGCTTTCCTCCACTCAACTCACCTCCCCTACAGCAGATTTACTGACCCAAACCCCAAGGTTTCACATTCAAGGAGGAATCAAAATGCAGCACCACAGAGATCAGAGTTCTCTTGGTCACCCCAGCACCAAATGAATCACCTACGTCCCACCTTCACAACAAAATTTCTTTGCAGAATGATGCATGAGTCACGGCACTTTCAGGGAATCTTTCCACTTCAGCCAGCCAACCCAGAGCACTTGTTGTCCAGGACAGACACTTTTCCACTTGCCCATCATTTGCAATGACCTGACATACAGGTGGCCTGTGAAGTGTGTGCACACATGCGGGCCCGCAAGTATACAAGAACTATATTCACAACGACAGCATGAAGTTAGAATAATAGAGTTGATTTCCAAATTACCCCTAGACACACTTTTTACAACTTGAGAATGTAGTCTTTTTTCCTGACTGTAAAAAGAAAAAAACCAATTTCCTCACTCTAAGAATATACAAAATACCAGGAAAGTAGAGTGAAAGGAAAAAGAAAAAAAAAGGAACACTCATAAAAGAAAAATTGCTGTGATATTTGTGGTATATAACCTCTCAGTTTTCATATTCTCTATATATTTATATACATTCTTTATAATGTTATGATCCCTCTGTATATTTTTGGTGGGGATGTGGCTTTTGAAACTCTTAGTGCTAAGCATAAGAAGAAAAACATACCATTGCTCTCTGACAACTGATGTTAATTCCTGAATGACTAAAACCAGGTGAATGTATGAATTTTTACTGGAATTGTAAAATCTTCATCCACTTGCGATCTGATAAGCTGAAGACAGTTTACACAGCTTGAGAAACAATCTTTAGGAATTGAGATGTCCACGTTTTGCATGATTTCTCTCCCTGATGATGCTCTGCAGCAAGTATTTTCCCTTCATCTTTTTTTTTTGAGTGTGGAGGTGGGGGAACCAAGCTTTTTTGGTCTGATTCAGAAGAGTATGTGAATGAATGGACAGAGAGAATGGATTTTCTGTGGCATATTTGTATCGTGCTTTATCAATAATCCAATTGTTCTGCTAATTGCAACAATCAGCAAAGTAAAAATACATTTATAATGAAAATCATAAATATCAACAGTTACAACATCTCAGAGATGACTTTAGAGCACAGTTAAGCCTGTGGTTCATAGGCAAGCAAACGTCAAAATTTCCAAAAAGGTGACTGTGTTTCTCTCTGGCTTTCAGGAGACTTCGAACTCTTCATAAGGTAATTCTTATAGCTAATAAACTTAAAAACCAAGACCTTCCTTCGTACCAGATTTTCGCATTAATCGTAAGCCTGAATAGCACATACAATGTGTTTGAACATAGGAAGGCACTCAATACCCTGAAAATTCCCTTGCCTTTCACTGGCTGATCTCTGAAGCTGCCATACAGGCCACACAGAATTCGCCTCTGGTAAGAGCTGTCTAAAAGCACAAAGATCAGGGCCAGTGTTATATACACACACTCATGTTTTCCATTTTCCTACTCATTCCGCTGGACCTACAGGTAAATACTTGTCCTTGCAGAATCATATCTTTTTCAGGGAGGGGCTGAATTTGGTTTAGAAAAGGAAGTTCTTTGCTGTTTCATTTGAAAAAATGGGAAGAATTAAGGAATGTTTAGTAACAGAGGCATCATAAGAATAACTTAAAATCCTCATTCTCAGATGCTTCCTATGAATTCATTTATTTAAATAATATGAAATCAAACCCCACAGACTGAGTCTCTTGAATTTCTTTTCTACAATTTTTTGTTTTGTCGTGACACTGAAGGAAAAGAAGAAAAGGGCAAGTGGCTAATAACAAGCCAACAGCATATTTCCAACTAGTTTTGTTTTTAATTAAAAAATTCTTTTTAATGTTTATTTATTTTTGAGAGAGAGAGAGACCATGCATGGGAGGGGAAGGGAGAGAGACACAGAATCTGAAGCAGGCTCCAGGCTCTGAGCTGTCAGCACAGAGCCCAACATGGGGTTCAGACTCATAAATGCAACTGTGAGATCATGACCTGAGCCCAAGTGGGACACTTAACCTACTGAGCTACCCAGGCTCCCCATCAACAATTTCTGATTAGGTTTTAATCTAGCATCTTTTATTTTGTAAAGTTTTAATCTAGCATCTCTTATTTTGTAAAGATCAAAGCAAGAAAGTTTTTTTCTATTGATTCTTTACTTACAATAAAAATAGAAACCCCAACTATGGCTAGTGATATGGAGTTGGACTTTTAAATCATTAAGACAATAAAAAGGTTTTTTCCGAGCATCTGTCTTCAGTAGTCCTCTTTCTAGAACCACGGTACTCTAAGCTACTTTCCATTGATCATGATGCCTCCTGTGGCCTCGAAGTCAGTACATCTTAGTGGATTCTGTATTAAGATTGAGATGTCCCACAATTTCAATATATGCTGTAGCTTGCAATGTAGTGAGAAAAACCATGATCTCTAGTTATTCATCCAGGCAGGCATCAGAGGTGCTTAGTTTTATGTACAGTCATTTTGTATACAATACGTAAAAGAAGCACCTAACCAATTTTAGGAAAGAAGGGAAAGTCAGGCTGTCAACTCTGACTTTTTTCTTCCTTTATAAAGAGCATGGTTTTATTTAGACTTCAAGGTTGATTTACTATAGACTCATATAAAATGTTAGCATTACTTTTTTAGGGGGAGCGGGGTGGGGGGGGGAATGGGATCTATTCTAAACCCACCATGCCAGGCATCAGGACTGAATGTATGTAAATTACCCAATAATATCACCAGCACTTTCAGATGCTGTCTTAGAAAATTTTATCTTGGGAAGAATCTTACTTCAGCTGGTTCCTAACCACTTCCTCTAATTTGCCTTTATATGCAAGGTGTTTCTCTTTGTTGCTTTTTCATTTCTTCCAGCAAATTTCATACTTGGGCATTATTAGTCATAGTAACTGCATTGCACTTTACCCAAGCTGATCTTTTCTAATGTTTGAGCAAAACAATCTTTCTATATTGGCTCCTGGATTAATGCAAATTTGTAACTCATCTTTTGTACTCTCTACAGAATGCACAGGCATTCTGAGAACCCAGAGGCTTTCAAATCTGCCACTAGCTTCCTGCTTAAGCAGCCCGCATGGAACATTCCACATTCAATTTATAGTCCCCGTCCAAGATTACCTTTATTTTTCCTGGGTGAAAACACACTACCAAGCATTATTCATACATTTCAAATGATACTTCATGTAAGTGACCTTAAAAACGCCCCATATGTCTTCATTTATCAGACATCTATTCACTCTTTCATATCTTTTGACCAAATGCAGCCGATATATGGGGTTCCTTTCCTAAATGGTTTCCACTTATCCAGATAATAAGCGACTTGCTGTACAAAGAAACTGAACAATATTTGCTTTTAAAATTCTCTTTCTCTCTTTCCCACACACACAAACAGGGGGAATGATTTTCCTAGACTAAGTTTCTTCTTTTTTTCATTTCTTCCCCTCTTACTCTCCCCTTCTCCCCTAATATACCAGCATAAAAAAGAAAACAAAACAGAACAAACACAAAACAAACAAACCAAAAAACAAATAAGCAAAAATAATAGCCATTACGAAACTACATAATTCTTACCTTTCAGGGAAGAAAACAATATTTACCAAATTCTTGAGTGAAAATAATATCTACCAAGTTCTTGAGTGCCAAGAACTTAACCTACATGATCACATTTGAATCCCATAAAAATATACTGAGTAGTGAAAACAATAAAGGCTTTGGAGACTTATGCCCAGTGCTGCTATTTAGGAAATGAGTGTCCCTGGGTGAGTTAACTTCTCTAACTTTCAATTTTATCATCTCCCAAATGGGGTAGTTTTACTTTCTTTATAGGGTTGGTGTGACACTTAAAAGCAATGTTATAGAAGGTACCTGAATGTGGGTGATGCTTCGTAAGTAGTAGTTATTACTATTTGCATATGCAATTGAAACTATGTAGTTTCATGGGTGAAACCATGGCTGAGATGAAATAACTTGCTTAACAAAGTAAATGAGTCCTAAATGATAAAACTGAGACTCAAGTTCACGGGGGACAGCTGTTTCTAAAGGCCAAAGCTTGTGGCCTCTATCTTTCATTGCTTCTCGCCTTAACAGGGAAAACGGGCATGTAGGTGTTTACACTATGTCCAGCCTAAGGCTCAGACTTTTCCAGATACATCTTTCCGCTGGGGATGCACTGCAAGAAGTTTCTTACCCTGAGGGACGGATGGTTTAAGGGAAGAGGGAGACAGCAAGAAGTGCTCAGCCCAGCTTCAAACAAAGCCTTCACTGTCAGAGGGATGTCGCTGGGCACAGTATGGTTTGGCCTGTCCCCCAGTAGGCTCCCACGGGCTTAGAGGTGAATCATTAAGAGGTGAGTGACATTGTGCCTTGACTGCTTCTCACTGAGCAGCATAGAAAGGCAGAGGGCCTCTCCCCTGAGGAGCACAGAACACAGCATGGCTTTGATTATCATGCCTCTATTGGGAAACAACTTTGGCAGCATGCAGACTCCTTGGAAGGGTGGAAAGGGAGGAAGACTGGGCGGATGTGGAACCTGGCCAAAGGGGAGTGGAAGTGGCAACTTCTGAACTGTGTGCTCCAAAGCTCATCTCACCTTCATCACTGATTGTCTGGAGGATTAAATGAACCTGGGTATTTACCTGGACTTATTAGCGAACACATCAGCTCTCTAGGGCAGAAGGGCACCGCAGAAGGCAGGGCAGCAGCAGTGACTGGATCCAGGCAAATTTGGGTCAAGACTGTCTACAGGACCCCAGTGCACTCACTATCTCGTAATACCTGGAGAAATTCACAGTACACTTACAGTTCAGAGTATAAAATCAGAAATCCATGTTGGTCAAAGAGCTTGAAAATAAATGATACAGAATCCACATGATTAATTCGACTCAAAAATTCAACCATTGGGAATTTGACCATTAAGGAAAGAGAACACCACATATTTGATAACTGGTTTCTTTCTTTAAAATTTTTACATTTATTTATTTTTGAGAGAGAGAGACAGAGTGCAAGCAGGGGAGGGGCAGAGAAAGAGGGAGACACAGAATCTGAAGCAGTCTCCAAGCTCTGAGCTGTCAGCACAGCAACCGACACAAGGTTCAAACCCAGGAACCATGAGATCATGACCTGAGCCAAAGTTGGACGCTTAACCGACTGAGCCACCCAGGCGCCCCTGATAACTGGTTTCCAGCGTGCAAACTTTCTGAGTACCCGGCTGGTCTAGCTTCTATCCAAACTCACACTTTTCACTGACTACTTTTACTACACCTCAAAACAGTCTCCAAATTTAACAGAAACTGTGCTTCTAGCACAGAAATAAGGCATCTGAAAGTAAAGAAACTGACAAAAATCTCAAAATACCGTTGGAAACTTCCTTTGAAAATCCTCACTGCCTTCATGTTAGATTTGTTCAACTACTCCCATCCTCCAACTTTTTTATGCTCACCTGGAGAGATGTGATACTCTCTATATTTATAAGTGTTCAGGATGGATCTAGTATGTTCACAAAGCTCACAAACATAGTTCAGTGCTTCATTTGGCTCTATTTTGCTCTACCATCTCTAAGTCCTCCTAAATTCATGGTTATGCTTGATCTCATATTGGAAATATCCTTGCCTGTGCAACTCATGACTCATCTGTATAGACCTTCAGTCCATCCGCCACAGACACAGCTCTACCACCACTACCGCCCTCATTCACTCATTCATTCAGCTGATACAGGCAGACCATCCACTATGTGCCAAGCACTGGGCTCGCCTAGGGTATGCAGAGAATAAAGCTGACAGGGTCCCTGCCATCATAGAATTTAGAGCCACTGTATAATCCCCTTCCACCCACCAGCAGCAACTATGGGTTAAAAAGGAGCCTGTTAGTATAACATGAGAAAATGAAAGAACACCCAGTGGCCAACCGGCTGGGTCTCAGTGTTAAGGGCCAGGTCTTCTCTGGAGCATGGTGTGTGGACCCATGCCAGGCCTGACATCAGCAGGGACACCTGCCAGTACTTCCTTCTTGGTGCATATGTCCAGGACCTGCCGTCTTTCTCAGCTGGGACTTGGTGCCTCAGATGGAAAACATGACAGACACCCAATACATGCCCCTCCTGATGTGTATGCAAAGGAACCATAAGTTGTCTCTATGGAGCAAACGGACAAGGAGGTGGTGATCCACGTCTTATGGCACACTGAGACATAGATTTTTCATAGAAAACTCTAGGCTCTGGAGCACATTGTGGAAAAAAAAAATACCTGATCATTCCTTTGTTCTCTCAACATCCCTATTTTCCCCCTATGAGCATCTAACCCAGAATCCTGAGAGCTCCTGAAGAGTACTGGCCTGGATTTCTGTGCGCTCTTTTTGCAACTAAACAGAAATAGGTAGAGGCAGCTGGGTGGCTCAGTCAGTTAAGCGTCCGACTTCAGCTCAGGTCACAATCTCACGGTTCGTGGGTTCAAGCCCCACGTCGGCCTCTGTGCTGAGAGCTCGGAGCCTGGAAGCTGCTTTGGATTCTGTGTCTCCTTCTCTCTGTGCTTCTCCCCTGCTTGCACTCTGTCCCTCTCTCTCAAAAATAAAATAAACATTTAAAAAAAGAGAGAAAGAAATAGCTAAGTTTTCCAAATGGCCCCTTCCTGAATTGCCTCAGGTCAAGGAGCAGGACATCTGGTTACTAGGATATTCTGGTTTAGTGTCAACAGCTCAGCACAGGAAGGTTGGATCCCAATCCTCTTCAGCCTCAGCCCCTTTGAGCAAGTCACCTTTTCTGTCAAAAACTCTATCTTGGTCTCCTCAGTCAAAAAGAGACAATACTGAGCAGCACCTGACATGTGGGCACTTGTAAATGCTGGCTATTATTAATTACTATTATTAATACTATTCTGCCTATTTCAATTGTTTAAAATTATTTTTTACCTTAAATTTTAATTATTTAGGATTGTTATGAAGCCCAAATAAGATAACACTGGTGGCAGTTCTCCGAGTGAAATACACATTCCAATGTAAGTTTATTTATTACTCTTGTCTGCTAATTGAGATTATCTTTCAGGATGTACAGGCAAAAAATTTAATTTCTGCCAATAGATGATATTAAGTGAAACTGAATGCACAGGAACAGTTCCATCTACCCTTCCACAGTCTTCTACACAATCACCACTAATACATCAGATGAAGGCACCACGGCCGGCTTCAAGGGTTTGGATGGAGCAAGGGCAAATGTATGAGTGGATCTAACATCAGAAGCTCTACACAACCCGGCTTTGGAAATGGTATTTACTGATACGGGCTATGAATGAGAGGTAGAAAGCAAAGTGATTGGTTTTGCTTTCTCCTTTTTCAAATAAACAGGGCAGTTGTTAAACCAGAAGTGAATCTGATCCCGCGCGGCTTTAAGAGCAGTCAGCTGCATTCTGGAACAGGCAAAAATGTAAACAGAGCCTGTAACTCTAGAGCAGGGCAGAACACCCATCGGTTTCATATGGGAGAGTCTGTGGGCTCCGTGCCAAGAAAAATGAAATGTTAGCCTGGGCCTTTAAACAGAGTCATGTAAAAGCAGAGTGCATATTTGTTTAACACACACACAGGCCTTTTTCCGTGCCAATACCTTTCTCAACTCTCCTGAATCAAAGCTGGAATCCTTGAGATGATGGCAGGAACCAAGATTGTTGGTATAGCCCTTTAAAGTGAAAGGACTTTCTTGCTGAATGTGGAGAGGTTTCCTTCATTTTTTCCTCCTTTTTTTGGCCCAAGTTAATTACAAAGTATGACTGTGAAAATAAAATAAATGAGCCCATTCCACCCATCCCCATATCTGAATTCTATCATATGAGTTGCCAATTGGTTTCCTAATCCTCTCACTCAGTATCTGCTGTTAATTTGTTCGCTATTTCAAGAACTTAAAGACTGTCAGCAAAATACATGATGCATTACAAAACTTATAATTGGAAATAAAAACATCTGAAGCTTTTCTGACAGGGTAAACATAAAGTACTATTGCACTGATCAGAACAAGGAAACGTGAGCAACCTTGTAGCTATTTCTGTGCAAAAACAATTATAAATGCTGCAGAGAGTGGAATCAACACTTAACTCCCACTTTTTAAAATGCTGAGAAAATTACGTCTAAATGAATGAATGAATGAACTCAACATGTTTGTGATCTGAAATGAGGGAAAGGGGGGGAACATCCCTGTTTAGGCTTTCTTTGCAGATGCAATTCAATGGGCTTCCTCTTGTTACTGTAGCCATTTTAGAATTACACTGTCTAGGCCCCATCTAATTTTCTTGCTGAAGAAGTTAAGGCACTGCCACCACAGTTACTAAATCTGACAAATTACACCTGAGTCTACTCTAACATGAAAAAGTGTGTTCTTTGTTCCTGACCCCTTGGTCAGCATAGAGATCAAATTCCTGGACATTGGGAAGTCCGGCTCATATTCATTAAAAACCACAGGAGACCAGCCCTGCATTTCTGTTCAAGAGAGGAACAAGGTGAAGCCACCACCAAACAATACAACGGCTCTCCTCGGGTCAGAGCAATATGGACTTTTTACCTTTGGTAGCTTGGCTCTGGATCAATTAGTACCTGGATTTTTTTCTGCACAGTACCAAAAGAGCAATTGAAATCAACTCCTCCCTCCCCTCAAAATAAAAAGGAAAGATAGGGGTCGGTTCCTTTCTGAAACCGACTTGTGCTAAGATGCTGGCTCTAAGTCTAATAACCAAAAATACAGAAATGATTTCAAAATTATTTCCAAATTCCACCTCCCCTCTATCCTGGCCGGACCACAAATTGTCTCCTCTTTCAAACCATACTCAGCCTTTGGAAAAGACAGAACTGAGAGTGATCACAAAGAGGAAATCAGGAACCATCATGGTGGCAGAGAATCAATGTGATGGATATAAGAAATCCACAAGCATTCCCATCATAGCACTAAAGTCCTAGGCAGACTTGTCTAGCAACACAAGACCTTCTTCTCCTCCAAAGAGTGAGAGAAAAGCATTACAGGAGACATTAAGAAAAGCTATGAGTTAGGGACACCTGGGTGGCTCAGTCGGTTAAGCATCTGACTTCGGCTCAGGTCATGATCTCGCAGTCCATGGGTTGGAGCTCCACATCGGGCTCGGTGCTGACAGCTCAGAGTCTGGAGCTTGTTTCAGATTTGTGTCTCCCTCTCTCTCTGCCCCTCCCCAGGTCGTGCTCTGTCTCTCTCTGCCTCAAAAATAAATAAGTGTTAAAAAATTAAAAAAAAAAAGAAAAGCTATGAGTTAACTGTTACTCCTGAAGATGGTAATACATCATGGCTGATTCCTTTCTTTAAGATTCTTAGAAGAATGAGATAATGAAGGAATATACACAGAAACCACAGAACCTACTACAAGGTCTCATGAGGCAAGGGTACTGCGTGGAACCAGTCAGCTCTTGCCTTCCTTCCAAGGGATCACCTTTCTTCCAGGACAAGGCAGCCCACTTACAGCTTCTTCAGTATAGGGAGGCCACTGAATTTTCCAGACCCATCTAACCACATCCAGATCCCTTCCCTTGGGGATCTAAGAAGTATCCACAGTGCACTCCAATTGCACACACACATCTATCCTTTAAAGTGCTGTAAATTAGTCTCCATATACAAATTCCTGCTGAACTGTAAATTTAAAGACATCGCTTTAATTCTCCCTCTTTAGGAAGCCTTCAACTGTGCTACAAGTTAAAACACTGTAATGAATGTGGACTGATATTTCTTTTCTGTACTGAGCATGAGTCACAGTCCACATTTTTTTTAAGTATGTGAGTTGTAGCTATCTTCCTGGTTGGATGGCAATCATCTTTGAGAAACCTGATACACGACGGAAATCCTTAGAATCAAGGATCTTATTTTGATTGTTTTGAAACTGAGAGCACTAGTAATATCAAAATTGATTGGAAAAGCATGGAAATCAAACATAAACCACTTTACTTTATTTTGGGGTTGAAGTAACTAATGGGTTACTAAGCAGACATTGACCCACAGGTGAATCTCAGGGATGGAAAAACCTAACGTCTAAAGAGAGAAAAGTGGTAGCTCTGGTATAAATTCCCCCAAACTTGGCTTCTAGTCAAATTCTTTATTTTTAATATTTATTCATTATTTTTGAGAGAGAGAGAGATAGAGAGGACCATAGAGAGGGAGAGAGAAGACCCAAAGCAGGCTCTGTGCTCACAGCAGAGAACCCCATGTAAAGCTCGAACTCATCAACCGTGGGATCATGACCTGAACCAAAGTTGGACACTTAATCAACCGAGCCACCCAGGTACCCCTCTAGTCAAACTCTTAATAGTGAAAGAGGTTAAAAAGTGTACAAAATGTTAAAATATGAAGCATTCCTGAAAATATGGATACTCTGAAAATTCTACCTTTGGTGACCATTTAAGGGAGTGCTGTACGAGAGAAAATAGGGCAGACCTTGCTGGCCCTGTTTTACCAAAACAGAAGTTCGGTGATTTGCCTAGTGCCACTCAATCAGCAGAGGCTGACCTCAAGGCATCTGACTCCTGGTGCAACAATCTTCGTATGATGATGGACAAAGGTATAAAGTAAACTTGAAAGACCAGCTCCCCTATCTGAGTACTAGTTCACATTTATTAAATGTTTACTCTATGCCAGGAAATCTTTGGGTACTGTGGATGCATTAACTCATTGATCCTCATAGCAACCACACGGAAGAAATTACGTTGTGATCTCCCAAAGATGAGAAAACAGGGGCAGGGAGATGTTCAGAAATTCATCCAAAGTTACAGGGCTGAATAAATGGTAGAACTAGGAAAACCTGTGCTCTCGGCACAGAGAAGCCAATGCAGGGATCCCTAAATCAGTGTTCAGATTATCAGCATTCCTGGAAATAATCAATCTTAACAAAATATCTTCACAGTGGGATCCAAACTGCAGACACCTCCAAAACACCTACTGAAAATGAAATTTGCTTTTCATCAACCTCTGTATTCTTAGTCAAAAGACAAAGTACCAGCAATTCCTATGGGTGACACAAATCTTCCTCATTGCAAGGAACTGCTAAGCAGGTAATAGTTTAAACTTTCTGGAAATCCCAACAAATTATGTATAAAGACAACTCCAGGATAGCATTTCAGAGGGCTCATCTTGACTATTTTCTCCCTCTCCAATATTGAAATTAACCACTGTCTCCAATATTAAAATAAACAATTTTTAAATGATATAAATTCAGCTCAGATATAAACGTCTGAAGTTTGTACCACCATCAAAAAAGAATTATGCCCCATCATATCACAGATTTGAGTTACTATGTTTTTGTTTGTTTTATTTTGTTTTTCTTTTTCTTTTTCTTTTTTTTTTTTTATTTCTAGGAGAGAGACAGACAGCGAGAGCAGGGGAGGGTCAGAGAGAGAGGGAGTGACAGACTGAAACAGGCTCCAGGCTGTGAGCTGGCAGTCAGCACAGAGCCCGACGCGGGGCTTGAACCCACGAACAGCGAGATCATGACCTAAGCGAAAGTCAGACGCTTAACCGACTAAGCCACCCAGGCGCCCTTTGTTTTGGTTTTTCTTGAGATGCTGCAAGATCTGCCTGTGGATCCAAAATCACTCCCTCATTCATCACAACCGTCAACTGGTTTAGCTTAACCCTATCCTCAACAGATCTGCATCTGCTCAGATAATGGAGGAAGTTTGTTTGCTATCATCATTTCAAGGAACTATCAATCCAGAGATCTCTGAAAGTCTGGCTTGTTCAGGAATGGCCATCCATGTTCTGTGCCTTCAAAAATTTCTCAAAAATTATCTTAAGGTATTAAAAAACTGGCCTTAACTGTATGTAGAGCTTCTCTGCCAATCAAAGGTCATTCCTCAACTACAGCATAGTCATTAAGACGTGAGCTGTGAGGCTGAAAAAGCTCCCTCTCCTGCCCTTTGCTCAAAAGTGCTAATACTGACGTCCTGTGTTACCCTGAGACCAGTTTTCAGATTACCGTTTGATAGGACTAATTTCTACTATTTGATTTCCTGCCCTTACCACCTTCTCATACATAAAAAACATTAACTAACGTACACTAATACAACTGGATATAACCACTGCAGATTACAACCACCAGTGACCACACCACTATCACCAAAGCCTCAGTCATACAACACACCCTGCGGTCAGACTCAAAATTAGGATGCTACCACTCACTATTTGTGTGATCCCTGAGCAGTTTCTTAACCTTTCTGTGCCTGAGTTTTTTTCACCTGCCAAATAAGAATCACGACAGTGTCCATTTCTTAAAGGCATTTTGAAGAATATAAAAGACAAAAAAAACTTAGAACAATGCCTGGCGTATAGCAAGGACTCAAGTAAGAGTTCACAATCATTGCCAGATGGATTTTAAAATTAAATACAGTTCCTGTGTCCACTCAACAGTCCTTCTGGATTCCAGCTAGTAAAGCTAGGGAAAAAATGATCAGCTGTTGAGAAAACATCTCAGCTTTCTATTCTACAGAGAACGAACCAAACTGTCAAGTGAGATGACCAGTTTGAAATCACACTATTTGTCCTCTTCCTGTTTGTCTTAGCCACAAATACTAGGGCAGGGCTGGGATACTTCTCCAGGTTGGGTGGGTAAAGGTTAGGTCTTCTGCTCGTATACATATGGAGCTCTCAAAAAAGTAGATATATAAATAAATAAAAATCCAAGACCCCTTGATATTAATCTTCTAGCCTAACACTCCCATTTTAAAGATTAAGAAACTGGTTTGGAGGCTAAGTGACTTGTTCAAGTTCACATAAATACTTAGTGGCAGAACCAAGGCCAGAAAATGATAATCATTATCTTGAGCAAACAACTAGGCATTATTCCATATCCATTAAAAATACCACCTAATTTAATTCTCATAACCTTCTAAAGTAGGTACTATTTCCACTGTCTTGAGATACAGAAACGGAGGCTCATTCTCTGTGAATTAACTTCTTCAAAACCACACAACTGACAAATGATAGAAACAAGATCAAAATGCTTCCTGTCTGGCCCCAAAGAATAAGCACCTGTTTTAAGTTTTCTAGAGCTCAATGCTGAGAATTCTAGTGCTGAGCTCTCAACCTGTAACTTCCAAACTGTCTGCGCATCAGTCTCATCTGGGGAGCTTTAAAAATACAAATTGCTGGGCTCTACCTCAGGAATGAGAATCAGAGTTGCTCTGAGGGTATAGCTTCAAAATCCATATTTCTTCCAAGTTGATCAGGTGGTTCTTATATGTAGCAAGATTTGAGAAGCCCTAATCTAAGCAAGATATTTTATGAATGTGTCCAGTGTAAAATGAGAGGGAAATAAGTCACCTAAGGCTGATGGAATGTTCAGAGTAGATGCATCTGCATGAAAGGTAACATGGTGACCTTCCCCCAAATCCTTCTGTGTCCCAGACACACACGCAGCCTCTGTCACATAAACATATACACAACTACCAAAGCTCCATTTCCACCAATCTTGCCTAAAGAAATCTGCACCACAATGAAAACAACAAGTGATACTCTTTCCAGCAGTTCCAGAATATGTGTTGTGTCTGAAATACAGCAATACGGTTTCTTTCTACCCTTATCCTTTTCATTTAAAGTGCCGAAGTCTGCACCAGGATTTCTTAATACTGAACTAAAAAAAAAAAAAAACGAAGGGGAAGATTGTTCAAATGAGCACTTACCAAGGTGCCCCGTATATCCTGAATCCCTTCACTGTTACCTCCGAGTCTTGTAAGTAAATACTGTTTGTCAGGAGGGACTGAACGTTGTCAAAGTCCTCTGGTTTCAATTTGGACACAGAGGGGAAACGGTAGTAGTCCTGTTTAACAAGGTCTGCCATGAATTCTTTATCAAATGTCAGTTCATGATTCCCAGCAATCACTATTTTATATTCATATGGCAGGTTTCCTGAAATAAGAAAAAAGAGTACCAATTAGCACGTTCATTTCCCATCACGAAGTACAACAGCCGAGACTGGGTGATTAGCAGACAGTACACCCAAATGAAATAGCTCACGCATTCCTTTATATTTCCATGGGAACCAAAATTTATGACTACGCCTTTATGTTGGCAAAAAATGACAATAAACAGGAGACAGGAAGCTGCTAAGAAGCTTAAAAGCTACTAAGAAGACATTCAGCTTTCTTGTTCCATTTCCCTCTTCTCTGTTACGGATTCACTGTGATGAATATATACTGTGATAAATCCGTACTTCATAATTATCCAGCAAAAAGCACTTTCATCACAATCCTTAAAAAAGGTCTGGACTTGGTTTGTTCCTCAAAAAAATAAGCCAACCAACTGTTCTTAACAACTCAGATAACTGCTTGATTTGTAGGACATCCTTCAAAAGCATATTGAGAGTATATCATACAAATGACAAGGCATAGCCAAGCATTCCACAATTTACATAAATGAAAGGAACTACATAGTACAATTTCATATTGTCAGTTAAAGTTTACCTTTTGGCTTGTGAATAAAAAGAACATTAATAATGGCCCCCCTGATTAGAAGGCTAACTTTCCTCCCATTGGGATGGAAGAAGAAACTGTAAAGCTTAACCCCCTTTTAATATTTATGGTATGGAAATGTGAGTTCTCGGTGTGTGCTTTTTATGCAAAAGTTTCCCGATCAAAATGAGATAATTCTGGGAAGAAGAATGAAAGCTATAAAGGAAAACCCAAACACCAGACTTCTGCATAGATTTATAATGTTTGAATAAAGTATAGATCATACATATTAATAACTCACCGTGATGCTATAAGAACCAAAATCCGAAGGGAGATAGTGCCGGGCAGCTGTCCCCATCCTGAAATTAATGCCCTTTTCTCTTCTTTGTCATTACCCATCCCTCAAGCCTCACTGCGGAGCTGCTGTTCATTTTATTTTATTTCATTTTATTTTAGGGGAGAAAAGGGTGGGGCAATGGTGCCTATAATTCCAGCTTCCTGAGACTCCTGGGTCCAATGCAAAATTAATGTTTCCTGCTATTCCAGGAAGAATGAAAGTTACCACTAGCAGGAAATTGGATACACTTGTAAGAACTGGTCCTTACCAGCAAGCCAGAGTCAATGATTTAATTAATGAAGCTTAGTGGTGAAGAAAATTATATTTTGGGGCGGGGACAAGTTTTGCCATAGGTACTTGGGACTTCAGCAATGCAAACTGCAGAGACTACACTGTGAAATCTACAATCTCAGCAGTGCACTGCAAACATATTTGCTAACATTGAGACGATTTTTAAGATGACCAGAATATGCTTTGTAATGCTATTTTCTTTAGCTTTCGGTATTTAGGTTTCTATCCATAGTGAAACTGCATCTATAGCACATAGTTTAATAGGGAAGCTTAACAGAGATGAAAGTAGTCAGAAAATAACACCACAGAAAGCTGAAACCACAAACATCGTGGCCAAGCTTCAATGGATATGCTTGACTACTAGCGCACAGTGCTGTGTGACATGCCTTTGGCCTCGGTTATATGCAAAGCTGTGCTGAAGACCTCACAGAAAATAGGAAGCCTCTCTCAAGTGTATATTTTTGCCGGTTTATAATGTGCACTAGCATAAGGCAATAAGGGGTTGTGACGTATGTTGCGAGTTACTTGGACAGAATGATGATATTCTGTGCAATTCCCTGCACTTAAAATACAGTTGAAAGATGTATAGCAGGCCGTAAATCCCCAGCACAGCTCACACTGGAAATCTGTGAGATGCCCCACGACTCTAACACCATGACTCTGTGACCCTCTTTGGCCTGCTATTGCACCCCCAGAATCATCTGTGCTCCCAAAGCCCAAATGGGCTGAAACATTTTCCTGGACAGTAATGGGTTTCAAAGCAGGTCGTACCTGCATGAATCTTTGAGCAACTCTATTTGTACAAGTCACGCTACAGCTGCCCAGTTCCCCTTTAATCTTTCATGATGATGGACTCACTATAAGCCTTTCTCTATGCACCACTGCCCTTGCACAAGGGCTTGGCTTCTTGCTTTTTCCATTTTAGAGTTTTGGTTCAGGAATGGCATGTGTGAGTCTGAGAAACAAGGCAAAAGAAGTCTATTCCCCCCCCCCCCCCTTTGAACCATTTATTTTAAAGAAAGTAAAACTGCTGCAAAGTAAATCTTCCTCAGGAAGACAGTCTTCTTCAGTATCTTTTAAATCAAATTTTGGAGACTCAGCATAAGGAAGTAGCTATCGGAATGAACAGCCACAGAAACAGCGATGATATTTACACACTGCCAACAAACTCATCTCTTTCTGAGAATTCAATAGTAGTTTCCAACTTCCGTCCTGTTACCTATGTTATGAGATTGCCAATATATAAATATATATATATGTATTTGCTGAACTGACCTTTCATCTATAATCTTCTGACCTTTATGTTTTATATGAAAAGTGTAATCAGGAAAGCTGACAAGTCTCCTGTTACTTGATGGTATTTTAGGGTTTTTTTTTCCCCAAGGCTAGATTAATACAGAAGGTTCTGCAGTCAAGCTCCAAACTTCTTGGTATTCAAATAGCATCACTGAAAAATTGTCAGACAAAGAGGTGCCTGCCTTTATCCATTTTATTCAGATCAGGCCATTGAAGTTGACCTGCCTGAATAATAATAATAAAAAAAAACCAAGGCCATATACAGTTATTCTAACATGGAGAAATTCTTGCTTTGAATGACCTAAAGAACTCTAAGCATTCCATCTTTCCCAAGACACAGTTTATGTTCTACTACTGATATACACGATTATTTTAAGTGGAATGGGGATAAACTTTTGACAAAATGTCAAGTAGTCCTGTAGGTTTTAAAAATAACATTTTTGAAAAATATGAGTAACAGTATAAGTAATGATACATGGCTTCATTTCTCATTTCTACTTTTCATCTCTATTTTTATTTTTCTGTTTTTACATATAAAATAAGAGGGGATTTAAAGAAAACTGTTGAACAAATCACAATACAAGTGATTCACAGATATGGTACAGTGATGTCTACAGTAAGTAAATGAATGAAATGTGGGAAATAAGCCCATCTCATCATGTTTCTAATAACTGGCCTCTTAATCTCATTCTTCTCAGTTTCCCTGAGACTTAAATTTTCCAGATATCTATCTTTGATATTTTGGCTCTCTCTCTCTCTTTCTTTTATTCCCCCTTCTCAGGGAGTTTTTGTTTATCAAACTCAAGAAAACAAAAATAAGCAGACCTTGACACACACATACAATCCTAAACCATGCTTCTTCTTTGAGATTCTTCTTCATCTCACATCTAAACTTTTGGAAAGAGGATTCCAGAACCTTGCAGATAGTAGGCCAAATACAGCCCACAGATGTATTACACTGGGCCCTCAGTGTTGTTTTTTGCAGGTGTTTTTCTAATTGAACATTTATTTAAAAAAAAAAAAATGTTTATTTACCTAGAGAGAGAGAGAATGTGAGCATGCACGAACAGGGGAGGGGCAGAGAGAGAGGGAGTCAGTGAATCACAGGCAGGCTCTGCACCATCAGTGCAGAGCCCAATGTGGGGCTTGATCCAACAAACCGTGAGATCATGACATGAGCCAAAATCAAGAGTCAGGGCCCTCAACAAACTGAGCCACCCAGGCACCCCTGAACTAACATTTAGAAGTTAAGGTATATCATGCCAAAAATTCTGATTTTCTAGCTACTTTTGGAAAATCAAAAGATCAGGAAATACGGACCTCCAGTTGGCCACGGGCCTTCCCACTCCCTACGAATTCTCACACCTGGCCCACTTACCATGTTTGTGTTGCCTGATGGTCCTCTCTGTTATTAAAACCAGCAATTTAGACGTGTATGGTTACTCAGAATTTACCCAATGCAATTTGGCTTCTGTTCTATTCTCTTCCCAAAGCTTCCTGAGAATGTCAATAAAAACTTACTGATAGCCAAAGCCACGACATTTTCTCACTCTCATCTCCATGGATCACACCACACTGCAGTGACATTTTTGTCCCTCAAAGTCTCTATTCCTTTGATAATGGATGCTGTACTCCTTGGTTCTCCTCCTTTGATATCTCTTCTCTCCTTTCTCTTCTTCCTCAGCTCCCTTTGTCTCCCATCTCATTTTCAGTTGACTCCTCACACTCTCCCTCTTCATCATTGCTTCAGTGGATATTATTTAATATTTCTTTACTGTATGTCTCATATTTCTATTCTCTGGTCTAACCAGTTTATCAACTATTACAGTTTAAATGATAGAGGCAGCATGAGGTTAAGAGCAGGGACTCTGCTGAAGGCTTCACCACACACTGACTGCATGACCTTGGACGGATCCTTATGTTTTCTCAAGTGTGCTAGCAAAATGAGGATAATAACTGTGCCCACCTCATACCCTGTGCTCAAGATAAAATGAGATAAACTTTCTAAAGCATATGCATGGTATGAAATAAACAATCAGTGCATGTTAATTATTTTTCTTACCCCATTTTTTTAGTTTTTTTTTTTTTTTTGCATGTGATTTGTCTGTCCCTCAGCTGTGACATCCTTGATGGCAAGGGTCATGGCTTGGGGCTCCTTATTTGACCCAAAGTAGCCAGTTCAATACCTTCCAAATAGCAGCACATAGTATTTGCTGAATAAGTAGAAGAATGAATGAACTCCTGTATAATTTGCCAGGAGCTTCCTTTGGAGAATTACAGGAACTGAGCTTGTCGTCTTGGGATATGACAAGGTTTAATCCACTATCACACTGTTCTCCAGGGACACATGGTTACCCAGAATTTACCCAGTTTAAGCCTCATGAAATATCCTATTCTCTGACCTCAAATTCAGTCTAGCCAAAAAATCTCCAACAAACCACTTTTAAACTGGACTTTCCTCACATCTAAGTGGGGTGAAATGATAATATCACCCCCAGGTTTGGTACACATTAAACAAGATGCTGCATGTAAAGAACTGGCACAGTTTCTAACACGTCATGACTCAACAGATATTAGCTGTGATACAGTAATTATTACGATGGTTACCCTTCTTGGTTGCCATCCAAGAAAATATTAGTTTATTCCCAAGCTGGGTCACTCCCTGGTCACCAGGGCACAAAGTCACTACAGCCAAGGAAAAGCATCTGAGATGGAAAAGAGAACTTTGATTTTCCAAAGGCAGAAGCTGGCAAGGTCTAAGGTGTCCTTCAAGTTAACAAAAGTATTATTAGAGTCATGACGGCATCTGGATGTAGAGGGGATGGCGAGTGGACCTATGAGGTCTTCAACCTGCACATAGGGCAAACCCAGCTGTTTCTGTCAAGATGATGCTCACCCAGCAAAATGTGCCCCTTGAACACATTGTTTTTCTCCTCCTTCTGTGTCATACAGACACAGACCCATCACTTCTAATAGTTACTGGCTCCCCAAAACTATGCCAGGACCAGCCTCGCATTCACAAGTGAACAGTACAACCCATGATCAGGAACATCTCTCAAGAGTGACAGTTCATCTGGAATATCCCTAAAATCTTCATAGAATCAGACAGGAGTATCTTCTGGGAGTATTAAGAGGGGAACAGAATGAGTAGAAAACTTTAGGATCTTCAGCTATGCACATGTCTGATAAACCCACAACTTTAAAGCAGACACACAGTGAACCGTGCCAAGGTCAGCCTCCCTTCCTTACCAAACTCTGGACATCTAATGTGTGACTTAAAGCGGCTCCCATGAATCCCAACACACGAACCCAGCAGGATCTTCAGAGACAGCCTGACCCGGTGATCTGAGAGCTGTGTTTCTATGAGCCTCCCCGCAGCTGGAGCAGGACAACGGAGAGAGACCAGGGCAGAGGGGAGAGACCTGCCCCTGTGCTCACCAAAGCAGCCATGCTTGCCCTCGCTTTACAGCTTGGGGAAAGATTTTGTGTGAAGGACTATCCCTGGCTTAAAAATATTAAAGAGAAAACTACTGATTCATCCAATTCCATTTTACTGATGAAGAAACGGAGTGCCAGAGAGGTGCTCCTGCTCACTAAGAAAAACCACAGGCCAAGATGGAGGCACCAGTGGTACAAGAAGGGCGCCTCTGCCTCCCCTGCTAGCTTTCTTCCAGGTGATCCCACATTTTTAAGTCTTATGAAGTTTGGGTCAAGACCTACCCCTTACGTGAGTCCTCCTCCTACCATTCCTCCACCTATGGCAATCTTTTTCCCTAGCTCTAGGCAGGTGTGGCCCTTTCTGTTTGTGTCATGAAATAGAACTGGCTGTGTCATGGATTTCTCCTCCTGGGGTCATAAAGCAGTTTCAGCTTTGCACTGCAACAAACACATCCTGGCTCAATTAAGGCATTCCCCAAATGCTACTGCAGCTGTGGGTGTAATTTCTTACCCACCAGGTCCCAGAAGAATTTGGGAGCCTACCCAAGGAAGGGGAAGGTCATGGCCTTGGGAAGGAGATGAGAAAAAGCTCCTCTGCCCAACTTTATGCAGAGTCCCAGAATTTAAAAACATGTTGGCTCTATTCTGAGAATGAAGATAAGACTTTGACAGAATAGAAGTCCAAGATAATAAACCCAAACACCTACAGGGACTGGAGAGGTAAAACAGAAATGTAACTTGGACTAGGTAGAAATATGGAGGGTGGTAAAGACCAGCACACATGTGTATCACCATTTAAAAATAAACATATAGGAGCACTGCTCTGGCTAAACAAGATTCCTTGCTAGCTTCCCCACCCCCACACCAATAAAAGTTAATGTCCCTCAAAATTAAGTATCATACAACTGTGACCTATTTTTCTGCTACAAATCACAGTAAAATGTATTCCTCTAGAAAACTTAAGTTCCGGTCAAATCAGATCCAAAGTCAATTCCAGAATAGTCACTTCCCTTGGGAATTTGCCACCTGCTGGAAGATGGCCTCCTGCGCCACATTCTTCCCTCCTTATGAATAGAAAACAGGGGTAACCAAAATGGCCATTAGGTTGTAGCTAATGCCCAAAGCTGCCTTCCCTATGCCCCATTTTTTTTAAATCAGGGATTTGATGAGCAAGACTGACTGCAACCTATTTCTGCTAAAACTGAGGAGAACAAAAACCGGAATACAGCAGCAGTTCTCTGTGAAGGAGAGAATCCCAAGGCAAACATGCAGGGCTTGCAAAGTTTTGTGGGTAAAAGAAAATGTAGTTATGTAAAAAATATGTTTGACAAATTTCAAGATCTCCAATCTCTATGCCCACTCCCCTCCACACCCATAAATGATAAGACTTTGAAAAGATATGAAGAAACCAAAAGTGTGTGTGGCATAAGGCTCACATGAAATAAAGTTTACTATGCAGCAAGAAGAAAACACAGAGATGACAAGACAGGAGGAGAAGGAGCTAAAGCTTCTAGATACCCAGGAAAATAAAACTCACAAGACATAGCCTTAAGCCGACTTTCCCTTGCCAGTGCGATAGGAAAAATCTAACTTACTGAAATTAAAAAAGAATAAAACAGATATATAGTCAGACCTATTATCATGGGGCTGTTTCTAAATAGAAGAAATATATTACGATTCAGTCACATTTCTGAAACCTTCAGCCTGCATGGGACAGTGTCAGGGGCTTGTTTTAAAATACTATTCCCTAATGCCAGTGTTATAAAAGGAACTTGTTATACCCCCAAGGTAGAGAAAAGGCAGCATTTTTTTTTCTGTTTAAAATATTATTGGATTTTTTTAAAAAATTTTTTTTAATGTTTTTTTTTTATTATTTATTTTTAGGAGAGAGAGAGAGACAGCGTGAGCAGGGGAGGGTCAGAGAGAAAGGGGGTCACAGACTGAAACAGGCTCCAGGCTCTGAGCTGGCAGTCAGCACAGAGCCTGACGCGGGGCTCGAACCCACGAACTGCGAGATCACGACCCAAGCGAAAGTCGGACGCTTAACCGACTAAGCCACCCAGGCGCCCCTAAAATATTACTGGATTTTTAATATCATGACTCCAGCAGAGAGGTAAAATGTTCAAACTCCTGAAGTCTCTCCATTCCACTGAGGACTAAGAGTAACTTGGGCTTGCAAACTATTCAAGCAGAAAATTTTACAGGAAGATGAAAGGGAAAAAAATTCCAGTGGCTACAAGGATGGGAGAATTCTGAGGCTCCGGGATGGGGGATGGACTAAGGAGATGTGTCAGCTACATTCCTTCCTTGGATTACTGGGGGCTCGTAGCTGGGAAGGACTGAGTTGAGCCTGGAGGCAGGGAGAAGCCTCCCTCAGTTTTAAGTGGGCAGAGCCCACCTTTCCCTGCTGTTCTCCAAGCACCTAGAAAAATGCTTGCCTTGAGTTGGTGCCCACTGTATACTTGATAAATGAATGAATGGACCTCCAGCAATCCCTCTCGGCTCACAGTTTGCACTCACTTGCCTCGGCTGCGAAGCCACAAGAAACATTCAATCAGGGCAAAGCTCCTTCTCTGACCTCAGTCTGTCCCCCGTCAGGCTCCATTAATTTTCACAAGTCCTGACAGCTCTAACGTTAATACTCACACTTGCTGATGGAGCCACACAGCAGGTTCAGACTGCTACCTTCTCCTCTGAAACTCATGCATTAGGGTTTCTTCCATGCTTGCAATGGGAAACCAAGTCTAAGAAATATTAAACACAGAAAACTATATTACAATAATGTCAGGGCTGAGCCAGAAACCCAGGAGAATGTGAGGATTGCTGAGTGAAAGCCCAGTGGTTCACTGCGGGAATCGGAGCTACTGTAAGAAACCACAGCTGAAACGCTCCCTCCTCTTCTTCAGCCTCCTCCATGAAAAGAGTCCCAAAGCCCTGGAAGATGCTGTAAGCCTTATTTCACACAAAGGAGACAAAAACCCATCCCCCACCCAGAAAAGCAGACCCCTTCTGGACCTGAGTAGTCACCAATATTGGCACCAATGGCAGGTAACATAACTGGGAAGTATAAACCACGAGGGAGCAGGCTGTTAGCACCCACAATTACTAAAGACATAAGAACGGCTTAGAGATTTCATTGTTGTTCAGCAGGCCCTTGGTGTGCATGCATTTCAAGTCTCAACCATAACCTTAATCCAACACAACTTTTTGTGATTTAAACACACACAGGGTCACATACATGCATTCACACTCATACATTTTAAAAGACAGCCACAGGGAGTAAAAACAAATGACAATATCCACGTTGTTTCCCAACTGAGTATCACTAAGTTGCCACCTGGACCAATATGGCACATTCTACATATGAAGAAGTGATGGTAACCAGTCCACTGAAATGCAATTTCAATTATACTTGAGTGTTACTGTCTGGCTGGGCCACAGGTAGTTTCTTCACAGTATTTTGTCTAATCTTTCCCTTATAAATGGAGGCTTGGCTTGCTGAGAAGATTTATACCCCATACAACAAATTCCATCTGAACAGTTCAGAATATTTCCAATATCTTCAAGCTTCAGAAGACTGGATCCAAGTCAGGGTTCCAGTGGACAGTCACAAAAAGAACTGGTAAAGACACTGTCAAGGCTCATCTAAACCAGCCGTATGCATGTTTTTATCATTCAAATGTATTGGAATGTAGGGAAATAACTGCATGATGTAAGGAATGTAGGGAAATAACTGCATAATGGAAAGGTCATGGTTGTGGAGTCAGACAGATCCGGTACCAGTCACCAATTTCTGGTTCTGTCACTTATCATCTGGTGAGACTCACACTCAAAAGATGCTTTTTAACCTTCATATTACTCACTGGAAAAAATGAGGATAATTGTACAACCTACATTACAGAGTGGAAAATGCAGACTGAGTGAGATCAGTAAAGGACCTAATCTGAACTGGACACATAAAGATTATTATTTATTATCATCATTTTTACTCTGTCTTCCGTTGTGCATTGTAACCTCATTCAGATTACAGGGCCCATCTTCTACTTCTTGCCACTGTAAAACAGTATTCAATAAATATCTTTAATAGACTAGTAGTGTTAACTGATAAAAACCTATGATGAGCTGACAAATATATTGTTTTGTTCCCCCATAGAGCCTTTAAAAAGCAACTGAGAAAAAGGTACTCTTTTTTTTCAGCATTAATTATAAAACAAGTGGCAATTATTCCACTGAATAATTAGAAGAACAAATAAAAATCCTGTGTTTATATTTTCAGCCATTAAATATGGTGAAAATCAAATTAAGGAAAAGTAACACAGGCATAAAGACCATATTCTTTAAAAGAAAGAATACTTTTAGAGAATTTTAGATCCTTTCTCCACATTAACCCTTCACATAGTAATAAAAAATCATTTTATAATAAATACTGTTAGTTTTGCCTGCTGAAATAGCGTTTGGGCAGATGAATGCAGGATTTCAGTGTGTAGTGATTCCAAAGGGCTGGTCCACAGAAGCCAGAGCAGAGGGTTGACAGTGGAAATAAAATCTCTGCCTTAACAGCGCCACTGGGGCTGGATGAAAATGGTCTTCTAGAACTTGATTAAAACTAAATTGAAAAAGAACATATTTGGCTAATATTACATTAGACTAAAATATAGAAATGAACCCTAATACTCTCAAAATCTAATAAGAAAAAGCTATCTCAATTTCCAAACTTTCAAAAGCATCTTCTTTAAATGCATCACAGATCAATTTACATGGTGCTTTTGCCAATAAGCAAAACCAAATCACAGGTTCCAATTGGCTTATATTGGAAAGTATGAGAGCAAATGCTAGAAAATGCAATTACTGCAAACAAACTCCATTTTCTCCCCTCTGAAGGGAATTTCAGAGAATATTTTATTGCCATCAAATAATATTTCTGAAGGCATCAATACACAATTCTATTTTCTTTTCAGAGTCCCTACTCACTGTATAATCTAATCCATTCTTCAGAATATCTTGAAATTTAGAGTGGGACCCAAGAAAACGGATATTACCTTGCACACACATCCTATGTCAATTTTAATAATTTATACTCTGGACAGGACATTGCACAAAGCAAAATTTAGGATCCAATAAAATTGACATTTCTCATTTTATAATTCACAATTTTAATGAAGCATTTTAAGGATAAAATTTTAAAGCAAACCTCTCAGGGAAGCTTATTTTGAACAACAGCGACAGCAATGAGGTGGAGATAATGGAGACTACATTCATTTCCTCTTCCACTTTTGCTTCTCCCTGGACCCTTTAATTGGTAAAATTTTCTATTAATAAGAATTCCAGACCATCAAGAGCTACAAAGACTTCCTGGGGGCTATGAAATTATGAAGTCTCCAAGTGGTAAACTTTGGTTTCAATGAACACCAGTTCCAAAAATCTTTGATCTCTTTCCTTGGGAACAGCATTTTGGCCTAATACCACGAGCCTCCCTTCTGTAATAAAGTAGTACAGAGTAGTATAATTCTATACGAAGAAAGCATTTGTTTAAAGTCTATTATGGCCTTAGGGTCCAAGGTTCCAGGAAGTGGAGTTGGCGGTCTATTTCACTTTCACATGTTTATTCCTTTCCCATGTGTTACAGCCTCAATGTTTATATCCCCCCAAATTCGTATGTTGAAATCCTAATCCTCAGTGGGATAGTATTTAGAGATGGGGCCTTTGGGAGGTGATTAGAACATGAGAGAGGGGCCCCCATGCACCCTTATAAATGATGCCCTCCAGAAATCTCTAGCCCCTTCCACCATGTGAAGACACAGAGAGAGGGCACCATCTCTTGACCAGGTAAAGGGTTCTCACCAGAATCTGACTGTGCTGGTGCCTTGTCTTGGACTTTTCAGCCTTCCAAACTGTGAGAAATTTATTTCTGTTGTGTATAAGCCACCTTATGTGGTATTTTGTTATAGCAACCCAAATGAGGTAAAACATCATAGGTTTCCAGTTTCCAGAGATCTAGCTCCCAACCTCTTCAATATATAGTTCAAGGCAAATTTGAACTGGTCTTCCTAAATTCATGTTTTCTCATAAACAGTGTGCTTAAAGCATATGGTGTTCTTTACAGAGCTTTCCTTAAATAATACAATTAAATATGTTAAGGAATCCAGGTAATCTTGGCACAATTGGAGAGCACAGTCATTTGCTGAACACTGTTCCTGGCAAGACAATAAAATGAAAAAAAAAAAAAAGCAGAAGTGGTCAAATGTGCTGAGTTGTGTCCCCTCAAAATCTGTATGTGGATTCCTCATTCTTAGTACCTCAAGTATGTGAATGCATTTGAAGGTAGGTCCTTTAAAGAGGTGAATAAGTTAAAATGAGGCCATAAGGATGAACCCTAATCTGATCCAACTAGTATGCTTGTAAGAAGAAAACAATACAGACCAGGAATGTGCACACACATTTAAGGCCACATCAAGAGGTGGCCATCTCAAGCCAAGGAGGGTCCAAACCTACTGGCACCTTAATCTTGAACTTCTAGCCTCCAGAACTGAAAGAAAATAAATTCTGTTGTTTAAGGCACCCTGTCTATGGTATTTGGTTATGGCACCTCTAGGAAACTAAAATATCTTCCTACAAGAAAGACTATGTTTCATCCATCCTACATACTAAGGTCGAGGTGATCTTATCAGAATACAAATCTGATCATATCAATTCCTTCCATATACTTAACACATACACTCACCCACTTTAAACTCCTCTCACAATCCCTGTAACTGCCTACAGACCAAAGGCAAAATGCCCTGTGTATAACTCTTCATAATCTGGCCCATTCAACCACTTCTGCACTCATACCTTGGGTTCTGAGTTTAACAACCGCTTGCAGTTCATAGAATGAGAATATGTCTACAGGGGTCTCTCCCTTCCACTTGACCACAGACTTCAGGAGGGTCAGATTACAGTTTATTCATCTTTGCATTCTCAGTAGACTTCACAATTACTTGTCAAATAAATGGGTGAAGAAATAATTTTATCCTGGCTAAGAATCATGTGGATAGTAGCTAGTACCTCAATTTTGGATTCCAGATGGCCTTAAACTGTAACAAATCCTGTCTCCTTTACCCTAGGATGACACCAACTGTATACATCACAAAGAATTCTATTCATTTACAATTGAGAAAGTAAATCTAATTTTAAAAATGTGTTCATAAGGAAGCTTTCTTTTTGTTGGGGAAGGCAAAGAGATTGGCCTGCACACAGTAAGGACTCAATTTTGTTCAATGAGTGAATAAATGGATGAATAAATGAAAAAATGAACTACACATATCATACAAATGATGTGTTTCAAGTTCAAAACAAAAGGGAATTACTATTGTTGCATGGTTGTCATTACTCATTTAAAGATTTTTCCAACCTTTGTTCTCAGGATTGGGTAGCTCAGAGGAAATAATCAATAGTAGAGTTAATGGAATAGCCATTCATTATTTGAGGAAAGCGCCTGTATTTCTTCTTCACTGTATCCCTTCATCTGAAAGTTCTTACCCATAGGCCTCTCAGGCAAATCACTGCTGTTTTGACAGCTGGTTTTCCTGAGGCCACTCTTTATAAATGAGCCTACTGCCTGGGCCAAACAGGACATGTGTGTGCATCTTCTCAGGACCCCAAGTCACTGGGTCAGATGAAAGAATCCATGCTAACATACTTGCAGGGCCAGCTTTTTCCTTTTCCTTCCTACAGAAAAATCAAGAGGCAGCAGGGTGCTACTGACCTCTTCTCCTCTAATTCCATGCTCACTGAAATTCTAACCTAGGAGAGTCCTCAGAGGTCAGAATCATTCCTTCTATGGAATGGGAAACTAAGACTCAGCAAGGCTAAGTGACTCCTCCAAGGTCACCCAATGAGTTAACTGCAAGATGGAACTCCCAATCTTGCATATCCACCTTTTCCTTTTCTACTATATCATATAAATTAGAGAGTGAGGGACAGTTTAATTGACTTGGTTTATGGATCAAGAAATTTAGGTTCAGAGAAACTGAGGCTTTTCTAAAGACTGTGCCTACAGTCATGAATTTTGACTCCTCAAATCAATGAGCCACTACCTGTTAAGTACCACCCAATAGCCCTCTAGGCATATGGCTACTAATTTCTTCGTATCTCATAGACACACAGGATCCCTCAAAGTTCACTGTGAGAATAATTAGTTTAAGACAATTTTCTTCCATAGGACCCATGGAAAGCATCGGTTCAGAGACGTTAACTGTGAGTTTAACTCAGAGGATAACTTAAGACAATAAAAATCTTTTCTCTGGACCCAGCCACTATCCTTCCAAACTTTTCTTCTGTTTTCAATACTATCATTGAGGCACCTATGATGAAACCCAAGTGGTTAATATCTTCCATGAGGATAATATCCAATTCTTACTTATTTTTCCCATCAGAAGCTAAGGGATTGTGTTTGCTTACACTCAGCCAATACTGCAACCCTTTTTCATATCAAATACAAAGGTGGCTTCTCAAAGTTCTGAGCAAAAAAATCTTCCAGACTGCTATCTTCATATAAAACATAGGCCCATCTCAACCATGGCATTCATTTCTGCATGTCTCTGAAATACTAACATTTTCCAGGAGGATTATTCTCCTGAGAGCATAAGGCCAGTATCACTGATACTTAAATGTTGAAAAGTGAAGGAGAAACTTTTTTTGAAAAAGACTGTTTTTATTAATTTTTTTTTTTAAAAATGAATTCCTTTGAGGGGTTTTAGCTAGAAACTGGATATTAGACACACTAGTAGGAAAAGGAGGCCTCTTTGCAGGTTCTAACATAATTCACCACAACGGAGAACACCAACCATTTCTATTCAAACCCATCCAAAGCTTGTGCAGTTGATTCCTTAGGAAGGTCTGACTAGATTTCAGCCCTTTGGGTTAAACTGTTCTTACTTTTTAACTCTGTCATGTAGCATTTCACTTTCAACTCCACAGTCTCAGATTCACCCACTTTGTAGTTTCCTTTCCCTTTCAGCTCATTTAAAAGCTCATTTCAAAGTTATTGCAAAGTCAGGTCATAACCTAATTTCCTAATCCAGCAGCCTTGAGGAAAAGAAATCCTATTAGATCCCATTAAATCTCATTAAATCCCTGACCCTCTCATAAGTCAGGATGAGATTTGAGAATGCCCATGGAATGATCACAGTCTTTCCACAACAGTCACACTATTCCCTGGGATTGCTGGGTGTGAAAGTCAGTATGCTTGATATGGGCTGTGAATATAATGACGCACAGACAGAAAAGGGTCTCTGTCCTTGTGGAGCTTATTATGCTCAGCTGGGAGCAATAGATAATAAAGAAGTAAGTATCTATTAACATAACTTAGATCTTCAATACATGATAGGAAGAAAATTAGTAGGTGCCCTGAAAGAGAGTAATACAGGACATCTACCAAAACATGGCACTCAAGGAAGGGGTTTTTGCAGGGTATCAGTCAACATTTTCAGTCTGCCCATCCCGTTATCAATTATCAGTTAAGAAATATAAGAAACAGACTTCCCTAATTGTGTGTAACATAATGTAATAAGGAGGCATGAAGCACATCTGTGCATGTGTGGACATACACACACACACACACACACACACACACACACACACACACACACACACACACACACACACCAGAGATATTTAGAACACTCTATCAAACACATGGTTCCTTTAAAATCTCAATTTTCATGAGAACACTCAGATACTGCCATCCTCTATTATTGATTAGCTGAAAATTAACCAAAGTATTTATTTTTTCAAAACCTACTCTCATGATTGAAAAGCTTTCTAAAATGTGTTTATTCAACTCCTTGCCTCAGTAAGACAAGCATAGTAAGGGTCTAATGTTGAAGCAACTGTGCAGGAAGTAAAAAATGTACAAGGTTGGAATGAATGTGTGTATACTCACTGTTCACATATTCACCCTCCTCCTAGTCACCCCCAGGCCCCGGGAAGCCAAGAACAGATCTTGACTAGTTGGTGATTTTATTTCCTTTGCCAGCGACTGGTTTAAAGAGGTGCATGTCACCCACTCCTCATTCATGAAAGATGAGGGGCAGTATGCTGAAGGCTTCTGGGCATTCATCACTACCTATACCAAGAAGGAATGGCCCTTTTTCCCACTGAACTTCATGCTATGTCAGACATGTCACTAGTCACTCTCCAACCTTAGTGGCAAGGCTAATAACATATGAGAACAGGACAAAGGGATGCTGAAAGAACCCAGGCCCCTGAATGACCAGATCCAATGCTTTACTCCCAGCCTTCTTGTTATGTGAGATAATAAGTCCCTCGCTATTTAAGCTATTCTGTTTCTTGCAGCCAAAAGCCTCCTGATTTAACTCACAATGTTTATACTTCGCATGCTTAATTAATAGTGTTTTTCCCAAACACTGCTATTTGTATACCTTCTACTCTTCCTTACAAGAGCCTGGTAAGAGGTTCTGATTTGTGATCTGTTGCCTCTGGCACATATACTCAGGGTTCCCGTAAACAAATCCTATGATGATGATAATTATGAGGCTTAGAATCAGCACATATAACACTTATTCTCTGTTGAGAACCATCCTAAATAACTTTATATATATTTACCTACTTAATTCTGCAAGAATTATGTGAAGTGAGAACTATTATCCCCTTCTACAGATGAAGTAACTGAAATACACAAGTCACAGTGGGAAAGAATGGCTTATTGTTAGGGATGATGAGAGCTTGCAGAATAACATCCCTGAACTTGACAACGGATACTGTCATAAGTAAGAACAGTGGCTGTGAACTGGCAGTAAAGCCACGGAAGAGCTCGTCAATGCTCCAATGATTTAGATCCACCAGAAGAAAATCTGATTCCATGAGTCTAAGCTAGATTTCAAGATTGTCAATTTTTTTAAATGTTTGTTTATTAAGAGAGAGAGTGTGTGTGTATGTGCAAACAGGGGAGGGGCAGAGAGAGGGTGAGAGAGAATCCCAAGCAGGCTCTGTGTTCTCTGTGCAGAACCCAACTAGAAGCTCAGTCTGACAAACCATGACACCATGACCTGATCATGACCTGATCAAGAACTGGACACTTAACCAACTGACCCACCTAGGGACCCCTCAAGAAACTCAATTTTTAACTATCTTCCTATGACATTGTGATAGCAGTTATTTTGAGAAAACATAAACTTGAACTACAGAAATTGCATGACTTAAGATTTGGAGGACATACTAGGATCAACTGAGTTGATCTATTAACTCCTTTTCAAACAGATAATGCAAAAAGTGTCAAAAGTTAATTCCCATTGGAATGGTGAGACCTTAATTCTGTATAGATTAGAATCATTAGCCAAAGCTAATTTGCTTCCTAAATCCTGTAGGACACAACAGTTGCATGTGTTTTCTTGTCTTCCTCACTGCCTGCCTGCTTCATATACTGACCCCAACTTGTCCCACAGATATGTCAAGAACCTCCACAACAGACACAGAAAGGTCTACAATGTGAAGGAAACTTAAAAATCCCACCGAACCAAGGTCAGAGTCATTTCAGGAACTTTCTAATGGATATACTTGAAAATGTGGATTGGCCATTAAGAGAGGCCATAAAGCAGGCATACATTTAACTCTGGCAATTTTCTATCTACCAGGGAGAGCATGAACATGATCAAAGAGCAATGACACTAAACCAGGAACGTCCTCACCCTACCACATGGCAGACATTACTAATCAATCATAACATCTTTCCCATTGAGTCTGGAAGTGGCATGAAGATCCTTCTTAATAAAGTGATACAGGGCTGGTACTCCCTAAGAACATGAATAAAAATTAAGATCTCTCATCAATAGATAAAAAAAAGTGAAAATATTATGCATTCATTTCCCAGACACTCATCTGGTGCATCCAAATCTCACTATTATTATTTCTGTAGCTCCTCATTTCTTGTTCCAAAAGAGCACTTGGATGAATTCATTTAGTTATTTTCTACTACTATTTTCTACCTTGGCCAAAGGATGTAACATTTCCCTAACAGGAATATTAAACTCGGCAGAGCCCATGAAACACTGGAACCAAAACAGTTAATTAGCAAGTCACCAAGACTGGAGCAAGAAGCAGGAGGCACAGCTTAGAAAGCTGCCCATTTTTCTTGTAATAAAGAAAATAAAGACAGTAATCCTAAGAACATTTATTAACCCCCCAGTATGGGTAATTGCCATCAGATGTGGATCTGTCAGTCTTGCATTCACATAAGCTACTGCATCTTGGTTTTCAACGGCACAGTAATACCCATGATACTGCAGATAAGTGCTAACGCTGGAGTTTTGAGAACCAAACCCTGTGTCCAGCAAATGCTTTTAAAAGAATTTCACTCTCAATGGTTGCTTGCCCAGAGAAATTCATTTTATGTTTTTTTTTTTTTTTAAAAAAGTAAGAAAGAAAACAAGGAGGCATTCAATTGAGCAAGCATTTTCTTAACTCATTTTAAGATAATCTCTTGCATTCACCAACAATTTCTCCAATGGGTGGAACCACAGAAAGAGACTTTGTATGGTTTGGCTGCATGCTCCATTCTATATTGGTGTATGACCTAAAATAATGGAATGGTGATAAAACAAAAAAAGGAAGGCTTTATAATAGTCAGGACACGCCGACCAATTTTAAATTGAATTACACAGCCTGCTAATCTTTATGATGGGATAAAATTTCTTTCAACATTATGCATTATACTAAAATTTGCAGTACTTTCCCCTCCCCACTTCTTGAGCTGACGGCCCCCACGCACACCTCCCCAGTGATAAGGTTTCTTTTCAACCCCAAAAGCATTGTTCCTGCTGACTGGGAAGGCAGGGCCCGGCTCGTGCAAGATTTCATTTTTATAGCTATTGTTAGTTTGGTGTGCATCTATATTTCATACCGGGATATATACAAACCATATTATGAACACTGGGCATCTTGTCCTAATGCTCACAAGCACACACATTTTAAAAGGATAGATTCGAACATATACATATATGGTGAAAGAGATTTTTTAAGCCAGTAATATCAAGAAGATTTGTTATATTTTATAAAAGCATGTGCAGAACCCTGCAGACCCTGCACATGTGATGAAGAAGGCAGCCTGCAGAAACTCTGAGCTATCCAAGTCCAGAAGCGGGAGTCACCCCACTGAAGTATGAGCCTGTCTGGGCTGGGTTCTTGCTCATTTTGTGTGCTTCTCTCTGTTTAGGTGACACAGAAGGGTACTAATATGAGGAGAAAGAGCATGTTCCAAAGTTCAACCCTTCTCACCCTGATGAAGAGAAATAAGAGAGGGCAGCAAGAACTGTCTGGATAAGTTTCCTGATCCTTTTTCCTTCTACACAGAGAAAGAGAGTTTCCAAATTTACCTTACTAAAACCATGTATAAAATATTCCCACCAGACATGACCCTTATTATAACTTAAGATCCTTCCTTACGTTCCCAATACCTTAGACTATGTATGGAATCTTACTCTGTGAAGCATTTCGACTTACTAAAAAAGAAGTGAAAGACACACCCATGAACACGGAGTTGTAAAAGATTTATGTTCCCTATCACTGAGCTATATCTGCAGCTTTTTTATAAAAAATATCTGTAAGGCAGGCAGAAACCATAGGTAAGAAAAAAAAAACCCTGCAGATCGAGGAAGTACTAAAAGAGTATATGGAAAATTATGAGCTACAGAGCAACTACCAGAAACTACTAATAGTTTGTTTTAGATCTTTCTAGAAATAGTAGACATTCTTTCAACAGACACTCAGCAGTCCCTCCAAGGCACATGTGCACTGACTAATGACAGCTACAGTTATCCCTGGTGACACCTATGCACCTCTGTTCTCATGTGCGGCATCCCAGAGTCACCCGCATTTCCTTCCAAACTAGTTTCTGTCGGCTGTACCTTTTACCATAATTACCTAATGTAATTATGTATTACTTAAAATGATGAAATAGGAACATTAAAAGACTATATAAATTTGCCGCTGTTCAAGGAGTAAATGACAGCACTTTAAAAAGTGAGAGAAGGGGCACCTGGATGGTTCAGTTGGTTGTCCGACTTCGGCTCAAGTCATTATCTCACAGTTTGTGGGTTTAAGCCCCACGTCAAGCTCTGCACTGACGGTTCAGAGGCTGGAGTCTGCTTCAGATTGTGTGTCTCCCCTCTCTCTCTCTGTCTCTTTGTCCCTCTCTCAAAATTAAACATTAAAAAAAGTGAAGGGAAAACGATCATAAAAATCTAGAAGTCTTTTGCATGCAGAGTATTCTGCAAGGATCTTTATGTCCTTCTTTCCCAATAAGTAACTAAAATGGAAAACACAAAAAATATGATAAATGTTAGATAAAGATAATAAGTTATATGTGTGATTTGCCCAAGAGAGACAGCGCTGATCTCCAGTCACTGTGTTCATATCCAAAGGAAAGGCCTCAGCGTGACAGCAGAAGACGCTTCAACATGTGCATCCGTGTGCTTAAGGTAAAATAAAAATAATTTCGCTACACGTTTATCATTGTCATGGTTTCCTGCTTTAGCCGACTTTTTGACTAACTGTACTTTCCAGTCCCTGGAATGCTGGGTCAGGAGGCTTCCACTGGAGTCAGGGCTGCACAGGCACACAAATATGAATGTAGCCACCCCTCACCCTCTCGTGGCCTTCTCAAAGAACAAAACGTCCAGAAGCAAAAGCTATATCAGCATTACAAACATGTAGAAAGACATGTATTTTTGGTTTGTACCTCTTTTTATAGGAAAATCACAACTTTCCTCCCTTCCAGAGTGCTAAATATGCAAGTTTAAAGATACATTTGTCCCTCTATATACCAGTCAGTTTCAGGCTCTGTGGTTACATTTCTTTCTGAATCCAGGCTTTCTGTGAAGAAAGTATTCATAAAATGAAAAATATGAAAATATGCAATGAGAAAATGAAAATACCAGTTTGCTTTCCTAAGTTAAGAAATTCATAAATGACAGCTTCCTACACAGTACTATGTGCAGTGCTCATCCTTCACGACCACCATCATCACCACTATCACCATCACCACCACCATCACCACCACCATCACCATCACTACCATCACCATCACCATCACCACCATCACCACCACCACCATCACTACCACTACCACCAATCATCATCACCACCATGACCATCACCACCACCATCACCACCACCACCACCACCATCATCATCACCATCACCATCATCACTATCACTACCACCACCACCACCATCATCACCATCATGATCACCATCACCAAGACTACTGCCCTCTGCTCCTGCCCCAGGAACAATTCCAGGTTCAGGTGATAAACCCACAGGGTTTTGATACACTGTGGGCAGTGAACTGTGATCAACTGTGTAGTACAAAATTATTTAGAGTCAGTAGGTTAAGCACTGGACAAACTCATTGTCAACATTTTACAGAGAAATGAAAGCTCACAGGTTGTCTGACTTATAGTCAGATGTCTGTCCTCACAGGGGGTTTAGTCTCCTCAAAAGAGAAAGAAAATTTACTTCCCAACCTTATGTTCAAACCAAGGAGAAAAATTCAAAGTCGAGGATAAATAATATTCATATAAGTAGCAGGGAGAAAGGAGAAAACACTGTTTAATTGTACAGCTTTACCCCCTAAGAGGATAAAAAATGTGTTGTTTCCTGAACTTTCAATAGAATATAGGGAATAAGTCAGAAAAAGCTTATTTCAGTTTCATAATGCACACAAACTTGCTGTAATAACATCTAAATCTGGTAGATCAATAATGCATGTGATAGTTAGCTACTTAATTATTCATTTTGGATATACCAAATAGGGCTTTAAAACAAACTCCAGATGTGGAAAGAGCTAGGAAATACAGGCAATGTAATAAAAAAAAGTCATTTTTCTCCCAATGTAATTCTTTTATAGAACACTGTAAAAATCTCCTCTAATTTTCAAAATTAGAAAGAGACACTTTGATTAAGAACTTTATACATAAGGATGCCTGGGTGGCTCAGTCAGTTAAGCACCTGACTTCAGCTCCAGTCATGATCTCACGGTTGGTGGGTTCAAGTCCTGCACTGGGCTCTGTGCTGACAGCTCAGAGCCTGGAGCCTGCTTCAGATTCTGTGTCTCCCTCTCTCTGCCACTCCCCCACTCATGCTCTATGTCTATCTCTCAAAAATAAACATAAAAAAAGAACTTTATATATATATATATATATATATATATATGTTTTATATATGTATGTTTTGTGTTTTATATATATATGATATATATATATATACACATATATATATATATATAGACAATTGTGTGTGTTTTACAGACTACTACAAGTGCTAAAATCAAATGCTCTATATATCTCATTTCAATGTGTACATAAAAATGGCATATATCACAATATTAAAACATCACAAGGTGATAATAAAAGTAAATGCTAGCATAAGAGCAGTAATAAAAGATATGTAATAAAAAAACAAACAAAAAGATTGTTGATTCTGGAGACAAATCAAAACAAGACCGTCTACTTGAAGGTTGCTGTATATGGTTGCAAAAGTTGCTGACTGCACAAGAGCAACAACCAAAGAGGTGAGTAGGAGCTGTGTGCCATTCAACAAACATGTATTCATCAGGTCCAGGAGACACCTCTTTACAACTGGTACAAAAGTACTTCATAGGCAAACAGCAGCCCCAGTAAGGAATAACATATTGGAAAACCTGAAATATTTCTAACTGTAAGTGCAAAAGTACTATTTCCTTCCCTAAGTAATAAAATAGATAAACAACAAGAATAAACAAAAACAAAACCAGGTGGAGAGATCTGTGAGTTCCGAAATGAACCCCCATTTTAGGCTAAACTATAAATGCCTACTAACAAACTGTCTTTGAAGGAATCCTTCAACCCACAGCTCTGGAATGTGCCTTCAAGTTTCCACAAGGACTAACTCAGCCAGGCCAGAAATACCCAGAGAATCTGAGTGTACAAGTTTCCAGTACCAGGTTATCAAAATGCTTTATCTCGTATTTAACACATTCTGCCCAGCAGCAGTCTAGCAGCCTTTCATCAAACAAACCTAGTTTTTTGAGTTCATTGTATCTTGCAACTTCTCTGAAACTTGAAATTAGGTTCAAAGTAAGAAGTATAAAAATATTAATTAAAATACGATTAACAACTGGGGCCACCCATGGGTGTGAGAAGAGTTGTCTATACATTAATGGGCCTTCTGGTACTTCACTTTGGACTCCACTCTACTTTTTGCTCCCTAGGCTAGTGACCTGCCCTGCATGCAGAAATGGCCATACTGAGTTACGTGGGCCAGGCTGCCATTATGTCCTTCTCTCTTTCATCTTCCTTGCACGACTCCAAGCGAACATGTGTAGGGTGAGCTAACGATTTGCTGCATATCTCTGATGAGTACTATATTATTTGCATCATAATATTTTCATTTCTTCCCCCTGCATATAATGCCATGTTGACAGCAAGGTCAGTTAAGTTACTATAAGGGATTTTTAATGAAAACAATTATAAATTTAAAATAACTGTGTTTAAAGCACTTAACAGTCACTAGGGTCAAGTGATTACAGCAGTTACAAGACCCATGGGACATGTTCACACCAAAACAAAGTGAATAAATTACCTCAGCTGGCGCATGTAATCACTAAGTGACCACAAGGGTCAGGCAGAGTGGAACCCTGAAGACTTTCACGCAAAACCAATAATGAAAATTTATCAGTCAAAAGGGGAGGGGGCATTGGGGGAACGTCAAGAATTAGTGTGTGCAGCAATAGACCAGAAGCAGACCTGACTCTCCATGCCACTTGGAGGGCCAGGAAAATGACATTCGAAAACCCAGGGGACAGCTGGAAACAAGATTCCAGGAAACGATATGCAGGCAGGCTGGGAGGAGGTATGAGAGCTAAAGTGGAAGTGATCTATGTAGTATCAGCAAGTTCAAAGCCATTCCAAGGGCCACTTTAGTATAAGGATGAATGTCCTTATCCAGAAACCTGTGGTTGGGTCTGGAAATATACGCAGAGACTGCAACATAAGGCGATGAGGGATGTGATGTTAATAAAATGATCATCTCTAACATTTACATGGCACTTCGTATCTTCTGAGGATGTACCTATTTCCATTCGTTGTAGAGAAGAGGTGGCTGAAGGTCAGGAAAGCAACACGTTTTGTTCATTGAAGTACAACTAGCAAGTGGAGAAAACCAAACTTTTATCAAGAAGTCCCTATGAGCTCAAGATTCCACTGGAGTGTGTTCTTAGAAGACTCATAATCAAAAGAGAAGACAGGAAGCTGAAAGTAATATGTGCTCATGGTCTGAATACAGTATAGAAGGGAGGAAGGGATAACTACCACCTCGGAAAGCAGGGCAGTTTCCCAACAGAGGTAACCTTTGAATTGGGCCTTAAAAAATGAATAAGAGCTCGCATAAGAAAGGAACAAGACTGGCAGGTAGTGGGACCAACAGGAACAAATATGCAGTTATTTAGCAAAAATTTACTGAGTGCTTACTACACACCCAGCACCGTGTTTGGGACCCCATCAGCGACAGGGAGCAAAAGACACATGGCCATTGTTCTCATGGAGCTTGCTTTCATTCATGTATCTGTTCCCTGAGAGCACATGTTCTGAGAAGCTCCCACATGTCGGAACTATTGTAGATAGAAAGAATACAGTGGTAAACAAGACAAGTGCAGACCCTCATGAAGCTTGCCTTCAGTGGAGGAAGAACAATAAATACGACACGACAATAGGGAAAATGGGATCTTCCCTAGGAGGTGGCATTTGAACAGAGACCCCCCAGACCAAAGAAACTGTTAAGTACAAAGTTTGAAGGTGGGAACACCATGGACCAGAATGTGCTGTGGTCAGAAGAGTGGGAGCTAGGGAGAAAATGGTAAGACAGAAGCCCAAAGAGCTAAGCAGAGGACAGAGTGAAGTATGGAGGGGAATGAGGCTGGAGAGATGGATTACACCAGTCATGAAGAGCCTTGAATATCACAAGGGACTGCATCCCATCAGGTTAATGGTTCCTAAAATATATTCCACGAAATATCAGTCTGGTGGGAGACCTCATGAAAAAGGGCTCTGGGCTCCATCTCTGCATCCATAAAAATGGTCATAACAGCACCCACCAACTTGAGTACTGTGAAAATTAAGTGAGTTAATTCCTGTAAAGAGTCAGGCAATGGTGAGTGTTCAGTGATATAACTGAGTGTTATTATTCATATTTGATCCCAAGAAAGATGAATGGCAGGCTGGACCTCGGCAGTTTCTTTAGGCAGAGTGGATATCCAGAAAACACTGTAGGTGCCTGGGTTAACAGTAATGTAAATGGGAAGGGGAATTCAGGAGAATGAGCAATATTTGGAGAAGATATTAATTCATCTGAGAAATACTTGTTTTGAGATATATTTTGAGATATTATACCTTCTACAATCTATGGCAAAAGACCTAGTCACTAATTACATGCAAGTATCTGTAGAGAGCGAGGGGGAGAGAGAGAGATCAAGATAAAATCAGTACTCAGCTCCATATAAAAATCACAAAGAATAAGAACCTCTCAGATTTTGATACATAGAATTAACACAGGAAGACAAATGGCCTCCCAGCAGGTAGAAAACAAAGACCCTAGTCCTGGGCCCTCCACTAACAAATCTATGCAAAACTGGGTAAGATACTGAAGCTCTCTGAGTTCCAGTTGCCTAAAGAAAAGAGGGAAATCGCACTGACAATCAGAGGCTGGATGTCAAGTGCAAATGATCTGCTCTTTCATTCCCTTCTGCATTCTCAGTGCCTACCACAAAGCAGGACCTGGCCCTTAGAAGGCAGTTAGAATATATGGAAATAATCTTTTGAGGATGAAGTCCCTTCATGTTCTGGGAGGCAAGGATCCTCCTCTAGGATTTAGCAATACCAGTTGATCCTTGAACAATGCAATGGTTGAGGGACCAACCCTTCACACAGTGGAAAATCTGCATAGAACTTTGACTCTCTGAAAATCTAATGACTAACAGCTTACTCTTGACTGGAAGCCTTACCAATAACATGAATTGTTGATTTACACATATTTAGTATGTATTATATGTAATATAGACTGTATTCTATCAATGATGTAAGCTAGAAAAAATGTTATTAAGAAAATCATAAGGAAGAGAAAATAATTTATAGTTCTGTAAAAAATCTCCATACAAGTGGATCCATGCAGTTCAAAACCAAGCTGTTCTAGGGTCAAGTGTACATAATTTGGGGGCTTCAGTTTCTGCTATTGGATCAGATGATTTGGAAAAGCTGGAGACATTTTTGTTTCCAACAAACTCCTTTTCAAGTTTTTTATTTTAAATAGTGATACAGTTATCATACAATAAAACACAAAAAGAATCCCCCTTTTCAGGGAGTGTTTACCTGGCTTTTTCTGTTTAACTGATGAAGTAATGGCTCTATGTGTCCTGCTCATGTCTGTTTCTTTTTAAGAGATGGGGGAATTATTTTAGAAAAGAAAAAAACCAGGAAGCTTGAGAAGTGAAAGCTGGAGGAGAGTAGAGTCAATGTCCAGTTCCTACACTGACTCACAATATGACCCTAGTCTGTCTTTCCACATTTCTGGATCTCCATCCATCCATCGGCAAGACATCAGCAATACTGTCTGTCCATATCAACTTCCCTGAACCATTATAAGCATTAATGATCTAATATACTCAAAGGTACTTTGAGTCCTTTGGAAGAAGGATGTCATATAAATTAGAAGCATTATAATTAATGTAATTTAAGAAAATGGCTGGCCATAACAAAGAGAATTAGGTTCACACAGATCACAAATGACCTAGTCATCATGTCTTCAGGTCACTAACAATCCTTCCTAATGGAACAAAATCCAATCTTACTTATTTGAGCATATTCAGTTGTTTGGGTTCATTTCCCCCCAAGAACCTTCTTAATTCTATATCAAAATTGAACTGTGCTTTAAAAGTAATTTTATCCTTATTGAAAAAATGTTTTATATGTTATAACATAACGTAATTCACTTTAGGGAAAAAAGATTCTTCAGCATAAAAAAGGGTAAGTAGATAATAAACATTAATCAACTGTTTATCTGGGTGAAGCAAATACACTAGTACAGACAGAAAACAGAATGTCTATATCCACATGATAGAATATATAAGCAAGGTATAGGAACTTTTTGAAACCCTACAATCTTATATTAAGGGGAAAAAAAGCAAAAACCCTAAATAAATTGCTTAAAATAGAAGATATTAAATAAATAATGACTTTAGAATGATAACTGGGAAAAACAAATTATGAATCAAAAGCTAAAAAGTACAGGATGTCAGATACTGGTTTCTGTGAGCAAGCTAAAGATTAAAACACTGCTTTGTTATTAAACTCTAAACAATAAGAATCAGGGAATTCTAGGCTCTAAGGAACTTTCTGACTCATTTTCCTCTGTAAATCATGGGAAAAGCCTCTTTTTTGTTCTTCTTAAGGCCTCCTAGAAAACTACTTTATTGGATGTGACTATTAAGTGGTAATAAACTTATATCTCTATAAACATTCCAATGAGGCTCCCCTGCTCAAATCATTTCTGAAACTTTTCACTGGGAACTGCTAGGGACTTCATTAGAGGGCACTGTGTCACACCGTTGTTTTGTTTTGTTTTTATTTTTAAACTGAGGTATACTTGATATATAACAGTATATTGGCTTCAGGTATACAACATAATGATTTGATATTTGTGTAAAATGCAAAATGGTCACCTCAATAAGTCTAGCTAACATCTGTCACCACACATAGTTACAAAATCTTTTTTCTTGTGATGAAAACTTCTATGATCTACTCTCTTAGTAACTTTCAAATATGTAATACTTGTATATAACTATCCTATAGCATATAGTATTGCACTATACTATACTACACTGGACTCTATCACACTATACTATATAACTATACTAGAGCACACAGTATTATTAACTACAGTCACCATGTTGTACATTATATTCCCAGACTTATTTAGTTGCCACTATGTCACACCATTATTTTTTATGGCAAATGGTATATCTCAACTTACCCACTTCACTAGCTCCAGTTCCTAAAATTTTGTATTGTTTAAAAAAAAATCAGAAGCCTTAAATGTGACCACCATACCTAGAAATCATTATGCGCAAGAGTTTAAACAGTAAATTGAAATCTGCTGTCAATAACCTGGCTGAAGCCTGGTATGCTGGAGTTTGTGAAATAAGAGCCAGTGCATAGGAATGGTTCCCAGAAGGAGGGGCGGTGACACTGCGGAGGAGAGGGAGTGTGCCAGATAAAAGATCTGGGCAGGGGGGAGATGACAGGAGACGGAAAGGGAAGGCCTGGCCCCTCAGGTGTGTAGTGCAGAGGTAATTAGAATCTAAGGAGATGTCTGCGTGTGCTGGGTGTGGGTGTGTGTAAGGGAGACAGGTTTCTGGTGACCACACGAGGCCAGGGCGCTCACACTTTCCTCTGCTCCACAGGCAGAATGGGCCATAGGCCAGCAGGTCATTGGGGCATAAGAGACTCTAAAGCCACATTCCCTGAAGTTCTGCTCTCGTGGAGACTAAGAGAAACCCACCAACAAGACAGGAAGAAGTCATGGCTGGCCAAGTAACATAACAGAGCAGGCGCCCCTTACTGACCACTCACTAACTGTATGCATTGGGTATCCATTATGTAATTTAACCTCACAACAATGCTTGTAGATTGGCCATACTAAATATCGATATAAACATGCAGATATAGATATAAACTTTCTTACAGATGAATTGAAGATCACAGAATTAACAATGTTGAGATCAGAATTTAAATGCAGGCAGACAAAATCCATTACTCATACTCTTAGCTCTATACCATACTATTTATACTTCAATACACACACATGCATTCATATACCACATAACAGGATACATGCCAACTGTATTTTGGCTCAGGTCATGATTTCAGCATTGTGGGATAGAGACCTGGTTCAGGCTTCTTGCTGAGTGTGGAGCCTGCTTAAGATTCTCTCTCTCTCTCTCTCTCTCTCTCTCTCTCTTTCTCTCTCTCTCTCTCTCGCTCTCGCGCTCTCTCTCTCTGTCCCCTCCCCAACTTGTGCTCTCTCTCTCTAAATTAAAAAAAAAAAAAAAAAAAAAAGAGGAATGAAGACCTCTTAGGTGTCCCGTAATAAAATCTGGCTATATAAACCAGAACGCATGCAGACACACAGATGAACGCTATGCTAATACAGAGCACAGTGTGTTAAATTTTTTAAAGTTACAGGACAATATACACAGTTCTACTAATTTTTAAAAATAGTCATTAAACAAAAAGCTCTTAAACAGTGAATATTTGCTGCTATTGAGAATATTCAAAACAGAAATAGAAAGCAGAAAACTTTCAAATTCCATGACCAAATAGTCATTACTCTCAAGACAGGATGTATGTTTTCTACTTTGCACACATCAAACACTTGAATTTTTATATTATATGCATATCGTATTTATATAGAAAATATTTTTTGGGGGGCAAAGTATTTTAGCCACATTTATTGATATAGAGAGTTGTTTGTGATATTTTAAGAGGAAAAGCACAATATAAAACACTACTCCTATAAATCCCTATTTTGTTAAAAGATGTGTGTGTGTGTAAATACCAATAGAAAACATTCTATAAAGATTCACACTAAAATGTTAACAGTAGTTTCTCTGGCCATGGACAACTTTATTTTCTTCTTTTACTTATCTGTATTTTCTAAGTTATCAGGCATGAGCAAGTATTACAATGTATTATAAGAATAAAATAAATAACCACCCAGACTGTGAAAATTTCTCCTAAAGACCAGCTCCAAAACTCTGGGCCAAGAGCAAGATCACTGGAAATGGGACACAGTCTCCTAATAGGATTCTTCTGAAAGAAGCAAAATCAATTTATACGTTTACATGTTTGTTACAGCCACACTCTGTTACAACCATGTCTAATACAATGCTCCTGCAAATATGAATAACCTCCTTAAGATTTTCCTTGGGAACATTTTCACTCTTCTTTTCAGGCCTATAGAAACTGAAGCTAGGGGCACCTGGGTGGCTCAGTCAGTTGAGCGTCTGACTTCGGCTCAGGTCATGATCTCACAGTTCGTGGGTTCGAGCCCCGCGTCAGGCTCTGTGCTGACAGCTAGCTCAGAGCCTGGAGCCTGCTTCGGATTCTGTGTCTCCCTCTCTCTCTGATCCTCCCCTGCTCATATTGTCTCTCTCTTTCTCAGAAATAAATAAAAGAAAGAAAGAAAGAAAGAAAGAAAGAAAGAAAGAAAGAAAGAAAGAAAGAAAGAAACTGAAGCTAAAAGCTATTATATAACCACCAAGACAGAGGAAAAGTCATAATGTAAAGTACATGGCATTGGTGCTGGCCTAAAAGGGATTGTGATTGACAAGCTGTTCTATGTAAACTTTTGGCTGAGAGAATAGGCCACCAAAGAACTCTGTCTAATTATAATAGGAAACAAACCAACAGCAAAACCTTTCTAAATATTGCTGCACAGTTATAGAAGGATCATTAACAAGAGTGAACCGGTTATTACAAATACTATGAGGAGAAAGGGAAAGAAAAGGAAGGGAAAGGAAAGACACTTTACATAGAGAACTACAGAATTTTAAAGTTTAAGCCAAAAAGTACAGGCATAAAAAAAGTCTCACACCTTTATGTTCATACATTAACTCCATGATTCAACAACTACTTCTGTGCACTAGGTTTTAGGCCTTCTACTCAAAACTGGGTGTCTAGTAGGGAAAAGATCAGTAAACAATTACAAAACAACCATGAATGTGCAATGTGCATACACCATATTTGAGAAGAAGGCTACCCAAACTATCCTGAAGAGGGGAGGACAGTAGGGATGAAATCGAGTGGACAGTGAAGAACATTTAAGAATATCAAAGAGGCACAGGTTGGAAGAACACAGGGGCAAAGCGAAGGGAGACCACACGTGGCCCAAAGCCTCACAAAATGTACTTTTAGGCACACACATCAGTGGTTCAGAATTTACTACCAATAAAAATTATAACACTGTAACTAGCAAGTATTTTATAGCTGCAAGTTTATTTTTAAGCTAAGTCTGTGATTAGCAGGCGTTTGTGCCAAGATAAAAAGAAAATGCTACAATGGTTGAGCAGCTAGATTCTCAGTTCAGCTCACCAAAGTCTATTCATTGGTGACATGCCTGTAGTGTATCTGACCTAACATAGTAATGGGACAATAGGATTTAACTATCACTTTAAAAAGAGTTTCTTTGGGAAAGGGGTATATATCTGTCTCTCCCACAACCCTGCAGTCCCCGGCAATAAGAAGGCACATGTCTCTCTGACCCTGGGCTGGTTCCCTTGAAGACGGCAGCAGATAGGTATAGGGAGAAAGGTGGGTGGTTTGGGAGATGGAGGACTGGGTGTCTGATCTGTTAGACTTGGGAGAAGTGAAAAACAGTATTCTGGTGGCTCCCTCAGGGTGGCAGAGATAGAAATTTAAAGTTTCATTCTCCAACCTGCGGGAGATTTCAGAGGAAAGGGGCTAATGGAGCAATAGCAGCAGCTGTCAGAATACATTGGTGTTTTTGAATTCAAGTGCTCCTAAGTGGGAAAGACCTGCCCACAAAAGAAAAGATTTTCAGGCTCCGGGCAGTGGCTATTTATTTCAAGGACTGAATGAGTGCAATGCAATGCTAATGTCACAACATAATTTAGACATCCCTTGGAGTTTATGTGACTGGCTGCATCTTCAGTATTCTTTACGGATATTTACTTTCTTGTAAGTTACTGCCATCAGAATTGTCTACACCAAACAGTAAGAATCCTTCCCCACCTCACAACACCCTCCTATCAGCCAGCTCACACACAGAGGCTGTTTTAACGTAATATAAGCCCACCTTAGACCCTCAGCATCCGTATGTGTGAGTAAATGTGTTAAGGGAGGTGGTTATTCAAAGAACCACCATGTCACCCAAGATATGGTCCCCCAAGCAGGGATCCTAAGCCCCAGACTGTGAATAGAGAATGACAGGAAGAAACCCTCAGAAAATCGAATATGATGGCCTCAAGCTCAAATCCTGAGGTTATCTCCTAGTTGCTGTGATCATAATCACAGATAAGTGAACTTCATAAAGGCTCAGTTTCCTCATAAAGAAGCTAATATACTAATAGCTTACTCATAAGTAATAGAAGCTACTTTATCACTTATTGTGAGGATTGTATAAACGATACATGTAATTAGTGACTGAAGAACAAGTATAGTGTCTAGACCCTACTACTCACAGATAATACATTTTAGTTCAACCCCTCTCCCCATTCAAGTTCTAGTCTCCATGTGGCCTCTGAGTGACCCTGGGTAATTCATGTGATCCAACCTCAGTTTCCACATCTCTCAAATTAGGAGCCAGGACCTCTAAGGGCTCTAAAAGTCCTAGCGTTCAGTCCAGTAAGGGAGGCTTGTTTTCAGCTTCTACTCTTAATACTCTTTGGTGCTCTCTCTTGTAGTCTAAATCACTTTTTAAATCCATGGTGCCAGTCCCTTCTGATTTTTGGATATTTTGTCTCTGGCTCTGTTGTCTTCTTGTGCATTATTCGTTGAAAGTTGTCTACAGGCCAGGACTGTGTTAAGAATGATCCACGCATGGCGCACCTGGGTGGCTCAATGCGTTGAGCGTCCCACTTGGGCTAAGGTCATGATCTTGCAGTTTGTGAGCTCAAGCCCCACATTGGGCTCTGTGCTGACAGCTCAGAGCCTGGAGTCTGCTTCAGATTTTGTGTCTCCCTCACTCTCTGCCCCTCCCGTGCTTGTACTCTGTCTCTGTCTCTCTCTCAGAAATAAACAAACATTACAAAAGTAAAAAAAAAAAAAAAAAAAAAAGAATGACCCAGGCCTTATCAAAGCCAAGCATATGCACAGCCACCATAAGGTATATTATTATTACACCCATTTTACAAAAGAGAAAAATCAAGTCTCAAGAGTTTAAGCAACTTATCAAAAGTAGGGAATTCAAAACTGGCTCTCCCCTGCAGTTTGTTATCCTTACATGGCATATTGCTTTTCCAAGTTTGTACCTAGTTTAAACTCTATCTTCTTAAAACCCTGGGCTGTGCTAGCTTACCTTGTAAATCACTTTGTATTAATAACTTTGGGTCTTACACCTGCCAGGTGGCCTACGTACAAATTAACCAGGACCCATCATCTCCGAACCAACAGGAAATTCTCAGGCCCTGGAGCTGGTAGGTCAGAGTGAGATTCAAGACAAGCAGGACTTAAATACATCTTTCAAAATAACAGCACACGGTCAAACAGCTATTCAACTTCCAAATGAAACTGCTAGGCACTATTGTGTTTTAGTTCAAGCCTAAAGTGCAAACTTACCAGTTGTTTCAAAAGCCCACTCCTAATAACACACAGCAGTAACAGAAAAGGGCTCACACTCTGATGTCAGACAACCCCAGGTTGACTAGTCAAGTGAACTTGAGTGAATTTCTTAATCTTTCTTAAGCTTCTTATCTGTTAAATGATGGTGGGTAAGATAACCCACTTGAGCCTCAGGTTCTCCATCTGTAAAATGGGATAACATTTACAACCTTAGAGGCATGACATGGGTACCGAAGGAATGCTTGGCCTTGTAGTAGAAACAGATTAGTCTGTTGGAGAATAAGGGAGGCTGGTGGGATGGTCGGGTTGTTTCCAATCATTGAGGTAGACTCGCGTAGAGAGATGGAAATGAATTAGAGGTTCACTGAACTTGAAGGGCCTGCCAAGATCTATAATGAGCCATGCCAGTGAAAGTTGGATGCTCTATTATGACAAAAGCTCTAGACTGATGTGACCCTTGACTCTGCTCTGCTAGGTCGTCTGGCAGCTGTTGCTAGCAGTACTTTTTTCAGGTGAGAGGCTTCCCTTGAGCCAAGTGGCAGAGTGTAATCTCATATCATCTCTCATTCTTACAGCACCCTAGGCTGCAGGGGTAACTGTGCTATTCTGGTCCTTCCCTGTGGGATTCCAACTTTATCCACAGCCCATGGGCTCCCTTTGGCCTCATGTTCTGCAGCCTCTTCTGAGACCTCTTCTGCCTCAGGAGATTAGAGGCAACATGAGAAGACAAGGAACTGATCATGCAAATGGGCCTCAGCATTTTATTTCCTTATCATTTTATTTCCTTAGTTACGGCACATTTCCATTTACAGAGTACTTTCCCTTATAAAATCTCCCAGTGTTTACTTCTAATCTACTAAATGACTCCTCTGACCTCTTTTTGTTTTTACCCTTTAAATATCTGTTGATGGTCCATTCACCACATTCCCCATTCAGTTATTAATGGCCCACAAAAACTTACTAACAGCAATCATTTACTGATTAATCTGCACAACAATCCAGAAAGACAGGTAGTATTAATCCTTAGTTCTGCAGAGGGAAACCAAGGGGAAAAGAGAGGTTAACTCAGTTGCCCAAGGTCAGTGGCTAAACAAGATTATAACCAGGATCTATCCTGTCTTGTATTTCTGTAAACACTTCCCACAGATCCATTCCCTTTCTTTACAAATCAACACGGTCAATGCAGCTAGATCATTCCTGTGTGTCAGTTTCAGAGAACAGTTTAGAACTGTCAAAATTCAACCTCAAGTAATTTTGCCTGCTAACAGTTCATAAATAAAAATTGCTAAAATTAAGAGATAATCTACTTGAAAGCCAATTTTACAAATGCAAAAGATGAGTGAAAAGATCTGGATTATAGACCCAACTCCACCACAAGGAGATTCAGAGAGTCATATAACCTCTCTGTATTCTGAGTTACATATAAGAATGAGATTATGCTGAATGTTAAGGTGTCCTGCTGTTTGAGATGATAGAATAACTATTAAAAGAGCATCAAATATAAAGCTCCAATATCCAGTGCTGCCAAGATCATAGTGAAATTGGTAATATCCATTCATTGCTAATGAAGTACAGAGCTACAATCCCTTTGGAAAGCAAGATGCCAACATACAGCAAAAACCATGGAGAATTGCATGTCCTTTTACTTAGTAATTTAACTCCTACAGTGTTTTACTCTAAGAAATAAATCAATAGAAGCCAAAAGACATATACAAATGAAAATGCAAATTTCAGTGCCAGCTACCAGAGAAAAAATTATCAATTTCAATATTCATTTTTGAAATATTGAATATTTGAATATTGAGGAATGTCTTCTTAAGTAAACACACAGAACCATATTAATGTCATGTTGCTATTTAAAAGGATGAACATGGAAATTATTCAAAGTCATTGAAAATCATGTCAATACTATTAAATGAAAATAGCCAGAAGTAAAAGAGCACGTATGTATTCTGATGTCAACTGCATAAAATGTGGATAAATCTGCAAGGTCACAGGAGAACTCAATATAGTTATGTTAGTAGGTAGGCTTATTTTTTTTTTTTTAATATTTTAACTGTTTTTAATGAATGTTGTTTTTCCATTAACAAATACATTTTATCATTTCATCAATTATTTAAAATTTTCTCAACCCCTGCCTTAATTTATTTTGGTGGAAAATGAATTTTAAACTTTCTGCTTAAATCTCCTGAGTAATTTTTATTGGCTGACGTATTATTCATGACATTATTCTTCCAGAGTGATTTTTGCTCTTTACTATATAATGCCTTATTGTCTTTAGAGATTCTAAAATCTCAGAACGCCTGCCTTCTTTCCCTCATCTAAGAGGATTATTTAAAAGATGTGTCATCTAATCTAACTATGAATAACTCCATGATTGCCTTGTAATGCTAATATTTGGCAACCGCCTGACCCAGAAGCCAATATTTTTCCATAACCTCGACCTGCAGGTGCCGCTACAGGAACCACGAAGTTGCCATTATCCTTTCCTCAGTGTATGTAGGATGGATTCATTTTCCACTTCTTGGGAGCTGTACAGCAGGACATCTTCTCTTTTCAGGGCTTTTAGGACACCCTCTGGTTCTCTAGGGAAAGCTGCTACCCAGCACTACTGGACCCTCCCTTCATATAAGGACTTTCACATCCTCCTTCATTTCTTAGAAATGCTCTCTTACTAGGTCATTTATACATCTTTGCTCATAGTATCTGGGAAAGATTGCAGAGCCAATGAATTAAAAATATGATTCTAGGTCTCATGTGTGCCAATGAATGCCCTCATTAAAGCAGCATGAGTGAGATGAGATGGGTTTCAAAGCTTTCCGTCCCTTTGCCCCAGAGCCGCTGAGGCCAGGCACTGAAAGGATGCACAGTAAAATTAAATATCTAAAAATTCATCTTTAATTAACAGAATTGGATTAAAGCTAGACACCACCGCATATCATACGAGAAATGGTTGAGCTGGCTTCCAAGTGCTCTAATTCAATTAGGACGCAGTGAGTGACACTCGGATGGGAAAGGTTAATTGGGGGCACCAGAACGCAATCATTCCTTACCTAACCAGTCATTAAACTTCTTAACCTCTGAGGGCAGTCCCAGCTCGGTGAAATCGCCTGTGTGGAGAAGGATGTCCCCATAAGGCATCTGGATACCATCTGTTCTGGAGTGTGTGTCTGAGATGCAGACAAACCGCGTGTGGCCCGCTGGTTTTGGAGTGTCATATGGGATGGGGTCGACCCTGAAGTAGACATAACAGATCCCATAACAGTTAAGTATATTAGAACCCTTGTAATTGTCATTGCACATACATATTGACTGTTATCCGTGAACGCGCCCAGACAAACTGATGCAAAGGCAGAAGGGACCGTTGTAACCAGGGAGACTTTGGGGTGCAAAGGAGAAAGTATCACCCATCTACAACTCTGCTGAGGAAATTCAAAAGGGCTTACTTACCTGGTAGGAGAATTAAAAGGAAAGAATATCTTACATGTAAGATCAGAAATAACCCAGGAAACTGGTAAAGTGATTAATGGTGAAGTTTAGGGATATTGAACCCCAACTGGGGAAGCTAAATTATGCTATTTTCTCTCATCATGCTCCAATTGATCCCTCTACTCATTAAGAAATGGATAACTACATTTATTCCTTCTTAAACATGCATAACTTAAGCAATGAACTAATTTATGGAGAACACTCTGCACATGCTTTGCCAACTGAGAGGTGGAGAGATCTAGGTGGTTCTTATACTTAATTTCCTTTCCACAACCATTCAACACCTGTATTTTCTTGTTTTTGTTTAGTGATTCACAAATCAAACTGTGGGGAGAGAAGGTGATGTCAAAATAACAGGACTGAGAAAAAAACAACACCGAATGTTAAAAGAACTTTGTCAAGCTCTTTACCACAATGAATTATCTGCAGTCCCAGTTATACCTTAGATGTGTTTCAAGGCTCCAATGCCTTGGGCAAAGATTCTATTCAGTACAAATAGTAAGCCTTTTAATGGGTGTGTATAGATCTACATATGCATTAATATATGTATAGTTTTAGAGACCTAAGCACTGTGAAATTACACTAGGGCATAAGAATCAAAAGGCAAAATGATCAACCCGAAGCAAAGAAAATGAAACAGAACAGTCTCATTTAATTGAGTGTAACAAAGTGTGCTAAATAAACTTGGTAAAGAAATGCAAATCTGGCTCTTCAAGCATACAGTTTTAATTATTTAAGGGCTTTGTAGCAGAGTTAAGGATGCTTTAACTATATTAACTCTACACTGACAGCTTCCTTTAATTTCTCTGTAGGAATATACACTTATTTTGGATTATGGGTGAAAAGAAGCAGTTATAAAGGCAAAGAGAAGGTCACAAAAGAGGCAAATATGCAGTGCGGAGATTAGAGTGTGAAACATTAAATAAGGAACAATATTTCATGTCACAGTCCCGCCCTTGATCGTTAACATGCAGCAGGGAACACACGGAAAGCTCAACACAAGATTCCTTGTATGTGTTGCCTCTACAGGCTTTGTTTCATTTTTCTTTCTTTTTCCTCTTTTTAAAAAGAAATTATCTGTTTTAACAATGGCAATTTTAGTGAAGAGAATAAAGACATCAATACACAACCTGGACAGTTTTGGTGGCATTTCTTTAATGGTTAATTTTTTAACGTAATTTTCTCTTTGTCACAAGAGAAGGAAAAGAAGAAAAAAAGGAGAGCAAGAAGAGAGAAGGGGGAGAGAGGACGAACCGTGAACTGGTTAATGCAGCAGGTCTAATTGGAAACCCAAAAACAAAGTTTAGCTTCTGCAAAAAATTAATGAATTTTTCCTGTAAAGGTTAGAAATTAATAATGCTATTACCATGGAGACTATTCACTAATCCACTGAGATCTCATGAGTAACCCGGAAACCCTTCTGATGATATCCACTGTTGACTTTTTTTAGATGTATAAAAATGTTTGGTGTCTTCCCTTCCATTACAGAGACTCTATTACACTCAGTCTGAGTGGTTCCAGTCTCATCAATATCTCCTGTCTTCTAAAAGTAGTTTCCCTGGAGAATGAATGACTGTTCTCTGAAGCAGGCTGCTAGTGAAAAGTTAAAGTGATAGGTAACACTCTCCTTCCACGTCAAGCATTAAGATCCTCACTGGAATGGGACTGTGCACATTAATACTTAATCTACCAACATTTGGATGAAAATTAAATAAATATCAACCACTGAACTTCTCAATATTTGAATAAATTCATATATATATACGTAGATATGTACACATATCTACAAAACTACATCTTTATTTTCAAGTTCTCATCCTAATGCTAACCTATAGACATAGTCCCTATTTCTTTTTCTATAGCTTTTTTTAAAATGTTTTATTTATTTCTGAGAGAGAGAGAGACAGAGTGAGCAGGGGAGAGTCAGCGAGAGAGGGAGACACAGAATCTGAAATAGGCTCCAGACTCTGAGCTGTCAGCACAGAGCTCAACGTGGGGCTTGAATCCACGAACCGTGAGATCATGACCTACACCAAAGTCAGACGCTTAACCAAATGAGCCACCCAGGCGCCCCATGAGATATGGAGAATTGATTCAAGGGAGAGGCTTGGGGGATGTGAGAGGCATAAAGAGGCAAATGCAAAATTTATATACATCCTCTGACCCAGAGATACTGATGTCCTTTATTACCCACAAGACTCCAAAGAAAGCAAGGGATGGTTTCAGGAGATAAGACAGGACAGCATGTCAGAGCCATGCTAAAGATAACGTGACAAATATCACCTGGGGGAGGGGGGGTGCATAGGAAGGAAGACATTTCCACTCAAAAACATTCAGAGTTGAAAATAAGATGTCTAGTAGAGTAGGCAAGTTGAAGCAGATATAATTAAAGTTGAGACAACCCTTGGGACACTACTATTTCCAAACTGGGCATTTGGTAAATGCTTTGAAAATAAAAGTCAAGGCCATTAACTATTTTCACTACAAAAGTATGTCTGAGGGAGACCGTGACTACCATTAGAAGATCTACCTGTTCACATTTTGTGAAGACCCTCAGACTACATTTTCCCTCTTAGTTAACTTTTACTGCTTACTGTTATGCGACTGACTTCTCAAATGATTGAACATTTCCCCTAAGGCATCATGTCAAGTATCCTAGCCCATGAGTATCTTACCAAGGCAATCTAACCCCCAGAGCCACATTCAAATATCACAGTGAGACTTGCACATACATTTGAGTACACCCCGGGGAAAACAAGAAGACATGGGAAGATGAGAAGAAAACACAGCATCATAAAATCCCAGAGCCGGACAAAACCTTAGTGGGCATCGGGTTCAATGCTGTTTATGAAGCTTGAACCCTTTCTACCTAATCCCTGCCTAACTGACACAAGTTTTCTTCCCACGGTTTTCAGAGAAGGAGTGCTCCTGGGTTCCCTCCTCTCCCCGGGACCTCTATTCTTGTTTCCGATATTTCCACTTATGAAAGTTTCTGATCCAAGATCTGCCCCTCTGCAAGTGCACAAAAAGCAGAGCCCGATCCAAAGCGACTTGGCCCAGAGCCTGAAAACTAACAATGCTGGCTGAGTTATTTGCTCCCGGCAAGTCATTTCCTTCTTTGGCGCTTCATTTTTTTTTTCTCATCTGTAAAATGGGAATAATAACAGCCTAATCTGCTGTGTTGCTGTGAGGATTTAAATGGTCAAGTACTGGTTCTAGCACATAGCACATGGTCAGGAAGGAAAGAAGGCGGATGACATAAGAGTGAAGCATGCTTGACTGTCTGGCTTTGAATCTCACTCCAGATTTATGAACAGTGTGACACCATACAAAGGGCTTAACACCTATGGCTTGGTTTCCTTGCCAATAAAATAGATATAAAAATAATACCTGTCCCATAGGATTGCTGTGAGGATAAAGAGGTATCATGTACTCACAGCATTAACAATAGTCTGACACATAGCAGACACTCAGTAAGTGGGTAAGGTTTTGTTTTTTGTTTTTTATGAAGTAGTAATATTTCTGCTACTATTAGTAGAAGCAGCATCTTTTAGTTTATCTGACCTCCATCTCTTCTGTTATAAGGAGGGAACAGCTACCACACAAGAACTTCCTGAGCATTAAAGGAGGTCACATACACAACACCTGGCACATACCCCACGGTCAATAAACACATTTATTTCCTTCCTATTATTTTCTTCTTTAATCTTAATCTTCTGCGTTTAAAATACCAGGGAATAAGGGCGCCTGGGTGGCTCAGTCGGTTGAGTATCTGACTCTTGATTTTGGCTACCATCGTTATCCCGGGGTTGTCGGATCAGGTCCCATGTCAGGCTCCACGTTGAAAGCTAATCGTGGAGACTGCCTGAGATTCTCTTGCTCTCTTCCTCTGCCCTTCCCCCTCGCCTCTCTATAAAATAAAATAATAAATAAAATAAATTAAATTAAATTAAATTAAATTAAAAACCAGAGAGTAAGATCCAATACCCTTTTCCCTTTGATGGTTCTTCAAATATGTGAGGACAAGCATCTTCTAATCTAATACCTTCTCTACTCTTACTGAGGAGCCCTGGTTTCCTCAATGTTCCCTTGGATGATAAGATTTCTGGTGCCTTCAGAGTTCTACTGCTCTCCTCTTCAATAGGATCTTATTGGTCTGAGCCCCTCCCTGTGCAGTGGCCCAATCTGTGGGCCTATAAATTCATGGCCCAGTGAGCTGGGAATCAAAGGCTGCGATGGAAAGACGACAGTGCTGGGCACACTGGTGGTCTTTCTGAGAGGAACTATCGTCAGAACATTTTCTCTAATTCAGTTTCCAACTTTTGTACCAAGCCTCAAATCTTGTTCTTGAAGCCTGACTGTCAAATGCTTATGTATCTCATTGCATATTCAAACAAATAAACCATTCTCATTTATCCAGTCTTGCACATTAGAGTTTTTTTGCCCATAAACATATGGTAATATTACTGCTTCCACTACGGGATACTTTTCAGACAATATCTGCTATTTTTCCCAATAACAAATTCATCCAGTGTTGCAAGCCCTATTGATAGATCTTCATAAAAACTGTTATCATGTCGTTTGTTATGACATGGATTTCTTCTTTAGACATTGTGTGCAGTAAAAGCCTTGTGTACACAATTAGCCTATAATTCTGTGTGAGAATAGAATATTACCCTTACAAAGCATTTTAACAGGAATCAAATGTTTTTGCCATTTCCATATTCCACTCGAAAACCCTGATGCTGTTATTCATTCCACTGACTGGATATCTAAAGTTTTCCGATGGGATCCTAAGCTTTCACTTTTTGCCCAGAAAATTAAGGTGGCAGGAAAGCTAAAGTTATATATGTGAGAGGTTATACCATTCACCCTGATACACTCTGTGCTAAAAGATATGCAAAACCTGCCAGCAAACAATGAAATCTAAATACCAGGTGTAGGGGCACATAGGTGGCTGAGTCTACAGAGTCTAATTAAGTGTCCGACTTAGGCTCAGGTCATGATCTCGCATTCATGAATTCGAACACCACATTGGGCTCTGTGCTGACAGCCCAGAGCCTGGATCCTGCTTTGGATTCTGTGTCTCCCTCTCTCTCTTCCCCTCCCTGCTCACACTCTGTCTTTCTCTCTCTCTCTCCAAAACAAAATAAATATTCACAATAAATCAATAAATACCAAGGGTAAGTTATTAGAATCACAGAATTTTATATTGGAAAAACCTTTAGAGATTGTCCAATCCACTGTTCATTTCTTTGAATATTGTCTTCATGGTCTACTTTACTCATGTATGCCACCACTTAGTTTCTATTAAGCACTTTATCCTTTTTATACATTTTTTTAAAGCACTACCCTAAACAATATCATTTATGAATTCATAACTTAGATATTCTGGTTTTATTTTTCAACTACGTATTAAAATAAATAGATAGCTATTACAATTTAAAGGTGTGTCCACTGTAAAGAACTAGAACCCAGATTTCCTAACTTCCAGTTTCTCTTTCCATCCACTAATTGTGAAAGCTTAGAAAGATGCTGGCATTTGGAGAATAAAAAAAGATAAAAGTTACAAAATCCTAGCAAATCACCTGAACTCTGGTACCATTAAGATCCAGAGAGTCTGGAGGCGCCTGAATGGCTCACTCAGTTAAGCATCCAACTTCGGCTCAGGTCATGATCTCACGGTTAGGGGAGTTTGAGCCCAGGTGAACATGAGCCCAGCTCCAGTCTCCTCACTCTCTCTGCTTCTCTCTCTGCACCTCATGGATTCTTTCTCTCTCTCTCTGTCCCTTGCTCACTTAGGCTCACTCTCCTTCTCAAAAGTAAATACATACATACATACAAAAATATCTACAGAGCCTAATCAAATTTATTAGAATTCACTGTTGAAAATACCCAAGTTTTAGTACTGTGTATACTGACCCCTTAATTCTCATGTTAACTTATCCAGTCAAACTGAATCTCTTAAAACCTCAAAAAAAATTTGCCTATTGCAGTACATTGGGGAAGTGAGTAATATAAAAGTTTGATTTTTTAGAATACTGACAGAAATTAAAAGTATTCCTCCTTCTCAGGTATGTCATGACAAATGAGCAAACTGATTACCTACCTACAGGTAGTCTCTGTAAACGGACTACCTTTGTTGACAGATAAGCCTCATTGTTTTTTTAGTTTTTTTGTTTGTTTTTTTTAAAAAGCCCTGTTTGTGGAGTCCAGGAGCTCCTGTACTTTTACCCATCTCACTTAGCTATGTGACCCTGGGCAAGTCACTTCTCTTGCAGCCTCTTCCTCGAGTGTGAAAAGAGGGGCAAGACCCAATGACCCCCACATGATTAGCTGCACAATTTCTACACCACTACTTAAGGCTTCAGAAGTAATTCAATCTCTTAAGTAGCTTAAACATGTCCCTTCTCTTTGCAATTTTCTCCTCTGCTTTCCCAGACCATGCAAAGATAAACACAGTCCAGATCCATCCAAATATAATCCAAAATAGCGGGACTTTATATGGGAAGAGAAGCGAAACCATAATGTAGGACTGTAGACAGAACTTACAGGGATATCTAGTATAAAAGAGAACAAAGCCAGAATTCCTGTTACCACAACAAAACAAAAATTAAAAGTCATGTGATATAATGGAGTTGCATCAGAAATGGGGCTGTTCTCATTTTTGTAAAACTATGAGCTAGTGAAATTCTCCTAGTTAAGCCATCATGCCCAGGAACAATAACGGTGCTGAAACACAGTAAGTAAGCATAACAGAACCAGATGTATAAATATATTCACATTTGTACCAAGGGCACTGCTTTCCTTTAACTGCTGAACTGCTGTATCAACACTGTTCTATCACCGACTAATTATAGCTAACAAAGCCCACTGCACAAACTATGTCTCGTCTATTTTTTCCTAGTACAGAAGTACAGTGCTGACATTCAATGAATATTAAGTGGTAACGATTTAATTCTTTGAGCACTGCATCTGATACGAATTCATGGTCTTTCTACCAGAGCCATTCCAGGTGTTTTCATACCCGTCAGGCTAGTGATGGTATGAACCACCTAAGCCTCTTGGCTGGCATATTGTTGGACCGTAAATATCTCACTGGATGTACTACCCAGAGTTATATGTTTCCTTCTTCTCTAATCTAATGGCTTACAGGTCTGGGTAGTGGCCTTGCATCTGAGAAAAGAAGGCACATGACACTGACTTGAGTGCCCGTGATTTCACATTCAGTCAGGCATTCAGTCAACAATCATTTCTCAGGCATCTACCTGTGTGCCTGGTACTATAATAGCTTCTGGAAGGACAAAGAAGCAATAAGGATGGTTTCTGCAGTTGATCTGTCCATTCATTTATTCACCAATGCTTACTGGCATGCCTGGTTTCTGCTCATTGAGGATTTCACAGCATTTAAACAGGTGACTTTCACAACTGTGTGCAAGGTGTTATAATCAAGGCTGCGTGAGGTGCTGTGGAGTAAAGGAGAAAATGACTGGCACTGCTTGTGGGCTAGGAAGAAGGATAGAAGGCATTACGGTGGGCAGAGGACACAAGGTAGTATGTCAATTTCAAATGCCCAGGACAATCGATCTTAGGCTCAGAAATAAGCAGGAGAGTGACCTGAAGCTGGAATTTGAATTGGGATTACAACAAGCATAGGATTTGGAAAGTCAGGCAGAAAGGAAGAGCTGTCCAGGCACCAGGAGGAACAATGTGGAAGTACTCAGCATGTGAAGGGATCTCAGAGTAAAGAGGGGTGGCTGGAGCAGTCACCAAGACAGTGAGCAGTGGAACGTTTGAAAGGCTGTTGCGCTTGGAAGTCAGACCACGGAGAGTCAGATGGATGGTGGGGCCTGGACCATCCCTGAAGGCCATGGAAAACATCCTTCTCCCTTACCCACTGAGAGGTGCAGGGGGCCACAAAGAAAACAGGATTTTAGGAAAATTGAGGCTCGATGCAGGATGCGAGAGGAGGTGGGGGTAGGGGATGGAAAGATGGAATGACAGAAAGGAGAGGGTATGAAAGAATAGCAGTAGAAATCTGGTGATGATATTAAAATGAAATCATCATGCGTATACTGCAAATGAGGGTCAGAGAAGGAGCCACGGATGAACCACAGTATCCTACACTATTAAGTCTCCTGTGGTTCCATCCTGTCCACACTTTCATCGTTGATCTGGTGCTATGGACTGAAAATTATGTCCTCCCCTAAAATTCATATGTTGAATCCCTAATCCCTGATGTGTTAGTATTAGGAGATAGAGCATCTGGGAGATAATTAGGTCATGAATGGGATTAGTGGCCTCATAAATAGACATTGGATCTCTCTCTCAGCCATGTGTGGACAGAGCAAGAGTGTAGCCATCTACAAACCAGGGAGGGGCTTTCACCAGAAACCAAAGGGGCAGGAACCTTGATCACGGAATTCCTAGCCTCTGAAACTATGAGAAATAAGTGGCTTTAGTTTAAGCCACCCAATCTATGGTCTTTGTTACAGCCGTCCAGACTGATGAAGGCATCTGGATACTGACATAAAACTTTTTGGTTGAAAATAACAATACTAATGAGGAGCAATGACAATGGTCTTCATTTAGAAGCCAGGCACTGTGTGACACGTATCACTGATTGTTTTCATTTAATCCTTGTGACTGATAGGCCCCATCTTTCTCCCATTTTACAAAGAGGAAACTGAGACTCAGAAAGATTAAGCAATTTGGCAAAGGCACAGAGCTGGTAGGTGGCTCTGCCCCAAGCTGACTGCTCAGCATCTGCTCTGTCCTTCTGCCTCCCCCCAGCTATACAACCTTCTCTTACACAACACAACACACCCAGATGTAAGAGCAGATTGTCCTAAAATGGAGCACACGGATTTTTTTTGAATCAATAATTACAATTACAACTTCAAGAACGAAATGTGGGTCCTTTTCAAATACTGGTCTACCTGAAAACACTTCATCTGGCTCAGTCCAGTAGAAAGAACATTAAGGGACATCAAAAACACATGCATTTAATTTTTTAAATGTTGCAGGAGACATTCATGAGGAGGTATTGGGTCTAGCTGACTAAACAAGTTTTTTTTTTTTTAATTAAAACTGCCAAAGAAAAACAAAATCTACTGTCTTTCTCTACCTGTCCAACTCCTGAAAGCCAAGTTTTGTAAGGCTTAACATTTCACAAGTAGTTGTTAATAGAATTCATTGTTTAGTTAATTGTGCTGATCAGAAGTGCAGGTAGCTTCATATTTGCATGGATAATAGGCGTTCTTTAAAGTGTGTGGTCATTTCAGTTGGTTTTAATGATCTGTAATTTTTTTTCCAACTTTGGGTTGGGTTGATTGACTTGCTTTCAAAAAATCAGTCGTGCCTAAGGCAGAAAGGCCATTTTTGCTACATTTGGGACATCTTGCTAGTACACTTCAAAACAGATGCTTGTTTGTAAGGCTACTTAACATGATGCCAACATTTAACAACCTTTCAAAGTGAATCCAATACAATAATTTTCATACTCAATATATACTACTCGGGGACTTGTTTCATAATAAAGAGAACTATTTTACCTTACATGTTTATCCCTTTCTGAAAGAGCTAGTCCATAATTCAACCATAAAAATTACATAGTTCCCACGCAGCAGAAGAACCCATGGAGAACCTTCTCCCCTTCTGGGAATGAATACTCATTACCTTGGTAGATAAGTAGCATAGTTTACATTTCCCCATGATTACCACAAGGTTGGTGTATACAAGGTACAGATTGGGTGGGGTAAATTGACCATTATCACCCAGCTAGTATCTGATTGAAAAGAGAATCAAATCTCGGTCTGACTGTAATTCCAGTGGTAAATTTACTTTGAACAATAACAAAAGGAAATATCCTCTATCATGTTATAACTTCTAATTACCAGTGGCCGAGCTCTGCACAGATTTCTCTGTTGAATGATGCTGACAAGGTCTACCAACAGGTAGGACTAGAGATTAGCCCTCCACCCCAAGCTTTTGATTGAGCCATTTTATTCACTTAGGTCACAGGTCAGCAGGCAGTCCACTGCAAAATTAAGTCCAATGCATGTTACTATAAAGAAAGTTTTGGGGCGCCTGGGTGGCTTAGTCGGTTGAGCATCTGACTTTCGCTTAGGTCATGATCTCATGGTTCATGGGTTCAAGCCCCGCGTCGGACACTGTGCTGACTGCCAGCTCAGAGCCTGGAGCCTATTTCAGATTCTGTGTCTCCCTCTCGCTGACCCTCCCCTGCTTGCGCTGTCTCTCTCTCTCTCTCCTAAAAATAAATTAAAAAAGAAAAAAAAAAGAAAGCTTTACTATAACACAGCTACATTCATTGCTTAAATATTATCTATGGCCAATTTCATGCTACGACAGCAGAGTTTCATAATTGTGATAGATGTCATATGGCCTGCAGAGTCTAAAATATTTATGATCTGGAACTTTACAGAAAAAAGGTTGCCCACTCCTGATTTTGTCACTGAACATTAGTAAGCAACAACTATATGTGAGACATTACATTACCAATAGTAACACCTAATATTTAGCAGTATCTATTATATGCCAGAGGCTTTCCCCATAGTTCTATATTATTTCCTGTATTATTACATTTAATCCTCTCAAGAACTCTGCATAATGTGTATGTGTACACGTGCGCACGCACACATGCATGTGCTCTTTTGCATGCCCCAAAATTTACTAAAGGTCCCACATTAAGCTTGGTACTCTGGATTTGGAACCTGTCTAAATCATGAGCCCTTTGCTATGCAATACTGTTTCTCAGAGGTGACTTTGGAATGAGCATCCTTCCAATGGAATGCTGCCTCTGGGCATTATCTGATCCCACAGGGATAAATGCCTTCGCCTTTGGGCTGTTTTATAGCTTCACAACTTGTAGATAAATGAAAGCAATGCAAATAATTCTTTTCTATAGATGCAAGTAAGTTCTGCCCAGTGGAGGTAGAATTGACTTCCCCTCTAGTTTTGGATCCATTTGTAAATTCATTTCAACATTCTTTTATTTGATATAAATTTGTGTTTCTCCTGTGAACCTGTTGTAACAATTTTCTTGGTTTCCACATTTATTAGTGAGTTAAATAAAAATTTTAATGTGTTCATTTTATATCTGTATGAGTCAGGGTTTTGAAGAACTATTCTTTAACAGGGATTACAAAGATGCCAATGGAATGTTGAGATACCAATTTTTATAAAATCCAGAGACCAAATCATCATGACTACAGTTATGACTACTCACAGGTTCAAGGACCAATCAGGAAAAGGGTATATGATTGCATTTCATGGAGGACAAACTTTGTACTTTAATAGCTTTCGTTCAGCACAAACTTTCTCTCTCTCTGTGTCTCTCTGTCTGTCTCTCCGTCTCTCCCTTTCTCTCTCTCATTCTGTTTTTTATATACACATAAAAATAACACACAAATCCAATTACACTCTGTTCTTACCTTGGCCAGACCCAATTTCATTCAGCACCTTGTTCTATGTCATTTCTACATAAAATCACCCAGTTTTACTATCAAATCAGGGACTTTCCTGGATACTTTGGATAAGAATAAATTTCAGGGGCACCTGGGTGGCTTAGTCGGTTAAGCATCCGACTTTCGCTTAGGTCATGATCTCGCGGTTCGTGGGTTCGAGCCCCATGTCAGGCTCTGTGCTGACTGCCAGCTCAGAGCCTGGAGCCTGTTTCAGTGTGTGACTCCCTCTCTGACCCTCCCCTGCTCACGCTGTCTCACTCTCTCTCTCTCTCCTAGAAATAAATAAAACATTAAAAAAAAAAAAAAAGAATAAATTTCAGATAATTCTCAGTTCTGAGTCAAAATTTAGTAAAAGTTTACTAGAAAGTCTTCATCGACCATGTTTGCATAATTCTGTTCGCTCCTTTTCAGTCCTGCATACACCCATTTGAATGTGTAACTGTAAAGGCCCTGTTATCTGACCTGTGCATTCTGCAAAGGACCTACAGGTCAGCCAAGACTCCGGCACGTCAGCTATCTTTCTGCCAGAGCAATGATGGATAAGATGAAAAGGAGGTTAGAAATACTTTAGTTTTCTGGCAGGAAAATAACTTCCTCAAAAAGCCTTTTCCTTTAAAAAAAATACCACAAAAACGTTACAGGTACTCTCTATGTCCTACTATCAGATATCACCCCACGCCTCATCTCCCGAGGTTCTGCTGTGTGATTGTTTCAAGCTCTCTTCCTCGGGGAAGAGGTGAACACGTGACCACTGCCATCCATAAAGGCTGAAGTGAGTGTACTTAGCTAAAGGGCATTGCAATAATTTTCCCTTCCACGTGAGAAAGTTAGCCTTGAAAATTCTCTGGCTCAGTGCCTGTTTTTAAATCATCTTTTAGGGAGGGGTGGCCAAGGGGGCATGTTATGTTTGAACCAGTCGCCTTCTCACTCCCAATCAATTGCTCGTTAAAATAGCAACAATAAAAGCAACAACAATAATAAGACGGTAGCTCTTATCAAGCCTTCAGGTTTGCTTTCAAGGCAGTGCTGAAGACCCAAAATTTTAACAGGCAATGCCTCCAAATGCTCATTGTGGGAAAGCAATCCTGGCTGACGGATTAAACTCGATTAGCATACGGACTGGCGCTGTTCTGCACAGACAACGTGATTTCTGTTGGAATCTAGGGTGGATGGTGGCCTGAGAAAGTCACTGAAAAGATATCTAACCCCCAACTACAAATCAGCTTCTGATTCCAAAAAAATTACCGTGTCCTTCCCCGACCCACTCTGTAGTATGTCATTGTGTGAGGAAACATGGTGAGAATCATGAACCCCTTTCAATAAACGTAGCAGCAGGACTAGAATATCATTTCTCTTTGTCCTGACTCTGAAATGTTTGTTTGCTGTAGGACCCATGGTCGGGCAGCATTCCCATTATGACCCTGCAGAGGATGTGAGAATAGCCAGGAATTCTGATGTGAGTTTGCCAAAGCAAGGCTTTGCTAAGCAATGGTGGCAATTTAGCATACAGACAGATAATTTTTATAAGCACTCGCCCTGAGGGGAAGGACACATTCAAACACACCTACACTTGATGCTTCCACAGCCTGCCAGGCTGAAGAAATGGGTTCCCGAGTGAAGGGCAAACTCAGCCAGGCCTTCCAGAGAGTTCCCTAAAAACCAACGGTACAGTCTTCACTTGGGAAAACATGCAATAAAGATCACCCACAAGGTCCAGTTTAGGACTGATCTTTTTTTTTTTTAATTTTTAAATCATTTATTCATTTTTGAGAGAGAGGAGAGACAGAGCATGAGTGGGGGAGGGGCAGAGAGAGGAAGACACAGAATCTGAAGCAGGCTCCAAGCTGTCAGCACAGAGCCTGACAGGGGGCTTGAACTCACAAACCGTGAGATGATGACCTCAGCTGAAGTTGGACATTTAACCGACTGAGCCACTCAGGAGCCCCAAGGCTGTCTTTTCTTCATAAGAGGTCACAAATCAGAGTAATCTATGACTAATATGGCTGGGTTTCTGGATTCAAGCTTTTTTTCACAGATGACTGAATACAACTCAATTTGTTCTCCATAAATTGAACTCCTGTGGGAAAGTTCCAGTTACAACTGAAACTTAAGTCCATTACTTTGCCACTTCTCACTACTGTTCCCTTCATCTTTAACTTGCACACTGGCACATCCCTTCATATTTTTTCAAAAGACTGGTTCATACATAACCTGGCTTCATCTTCATTTTGTAGGTAAAAGTTTCAGTGTTATTACTCCCTTTGAGTCTGAGATCGAGAAGGGTTAAGCGACTTGCTCATGACCAGTGTTAGCAGCAGAAATGGATCTAAGCTCCACGTTTCCCAATTCTCAGTAACAGAAAGAATGGCAACCCTCAGTGAGTGCTAATTACCATGCCTCAGGCATTGTGCCAAGCAAGCTGTTGATGGACATTACCTCATCTATTCCTTCCTATAACATGGTACTATTAATCCCATTTTACAGATGATAAGTAATGGTTTCTGAGGTTAAATAATTTCCCCAAGGTCAGAGATACCATAAATGGGCAAGCTTTAATTATAAGGGGAGTCTATCTAATTCCTGGCTTATTCACTTATACTGCCTGTCTCCCAGGCCAATACCTTCTTCTGTGCAAATCTAATGTTAAGTTCAAAAAATACAAGTGTTCTCTATATCTGAAAATTTCAAACATTAAGTATTACTTTTAAATGCCTAATAAGCTTTTGAAATTCTAGTTTTATCCACTTTGATATTGTCCAACAGAAAACCCTAAAAACTACTATGGACTATCTTTTGTCAGGTATTTTTACTAAGTCTGAATATCCTTTGTTTCTCTCTCTTAGTTCAAAGAAAAACAGACAGTTCAATATACATTCCTGTATGAAATTTACTAGAATCCCCAAAATACTTTAGGAGCCAAGTAGGTTCTTGAGACAGACCACATGCATTCAAATGCCAAATATACACACTGAGAACTTGTCTGGAACATGGTGTTACTGAGCCTCATGCTTTAGTTTTCTCACATTTACATGAGGGGTACAGATACCTCATAAAGATGTTCTGAGGAAGTAATGGGAATGCACTGAACATGGTTTTCAAGGGTCAATAATTACCATAATTATCATTGTTTTGTCTTTATTTCTGTCTCTGCAAAATTTCTCAGGACTGCCCTAATTTCAGTAGGTTGACAAAACGTGAATACTCTCCTTAATGAAGTGTTCCAAATAGGGCTGTCTACTAAAGAGATGATAAATCGCTCTGCACCCTAACTGGGAAAGAACATACCATTTTATAACTCATAATTCAACACTGTGTCTTAAAATTAGCATTTGCTTCATACTATTAAAACTGTCAAGTCTTCTAGATCACCTCAGTATTTGCATCAAATAGGTGTGACTTTACACAAAGTAATGTGTTAATTCAGTCAAGTAAGGGTCACCTGAGAAACCAAGCTCACAAAGGAGAAATGAAATTTCCCTGATTCACGAAAGTGAGTTTCCCCCAAATATAAGAAATGATTACTTTACCATGAAAAAAGCTTTTATTCTCCTAATTATAAACTATATACTTGTTATAAGAGTTATAGAGAACTAACATTAGTAAAATTAAGAATATGTATACAAAGAGCAAAGAAAGATGAACCCATATTCATCCAGCCAGAGTGAGCTACTAGTAACATTTTGGGATCTTTCTGTTTTGTCTTTTCACTATGCATTCTAAAACATAATTTGTATTATTCTGCATTCAAAGTGTTATATTCTGGGAAGTTTTTGCTCCACTTAAACCATTATAATGTCAGCATTTTCGGTGCTACTGCAGACTCTTTATAAACGTTTCCATGGGCTGCAGGATATTTCCTGGGTTAGTTCTGTTACAATGTTCATAACCATCTCCCCTTGCTGAACTCCTCCAAAAGGCTTTTAAGCTGTCAAGCCCAGACAAGATCTCTAGACACAGAGCGCTAACAATGGGGCCTGCCTGTGGTCGTGAACGGGGCTAGTTTGGGAACCAGCTACGTAACCTCTCGCCGTAAGTGAGAAGCATCACAGGTCCTACCCTTCAAATACCAATAGACCAGGAGTTCAATGATGTGTGAATCCCAAATGCCAGTAGTTTTGGGCAACTTAGAGGAGTTACAGCAACTCCTCTAAGAGAAATAAAATAAGGTTCTCCAAAGTCCTGGCCACCCACAGTGAATGCAGGGAGCACAAGCATCTCCCACCTTTGCAGCGTGTCCTTTAATACAAACAGAGGGCACAGGTGATGGTATCTGCTCTTCTCCTCTTCCCCAAAACGGTTATTTCCAAAAAAAATCACTGTTCCATCACCACTCAACACCATTTGTTACCAACTGCATCATGAAACGGTTTTAAAGTAATGTACCTTTAAATTTTAGAATTTCTTTCGGGGGGGCGGGGAGCAGAAGGACTGGTGTTATGCAGAGGAAAAATCTTGTCGATAGTCACAGAAGTAACAATTAGGTCAGAAAACACAGTTATCAATGTTCATATTATCTTCATGCCCATGCACGACCGTCATATTAAGATCCAAAATTCAGTGCCATGCCTCTTGATTTAGGAATTTGTGAGTTACATTTACATTTCCCACTGCTAAAATAAATAAACAAGGATTTTTGCTTTAAGTTCTTAAAGGTATGCAAAAAGAAGGGAGCAGTTATGAACCTTTAAGCATGGTAGCTGGAATTTTGAAAATCTTCATTGTTCTGTTAAAAACAAGATTGAGATGGGGCCCCTCGGTGGCTTAGTCGGTTAAGCGTCCGACTTTCGCTTAGGTCATGATCTCGCGGTTCGTGGGTTCGAGCCCCGCGTCGGGCTCTGTGCTGACTGCCAGCTCAGAGCCTGGAGCCTGTTTCAGTCTGTCACTCCCTCTCTCTGGCCCTCCCCTGCTCACGCTGTCTCTCTCTCTCTCTCTCTCTCTCTCTCTCTCTCTCTCTCCTAGAAATAAATAAAACATTAAAAAAAAAAAAAAACAAGATTGAGAAACAGGGAAGAAATTACTTTAAATTGCAAATCGGGATGGTCTCATGGAAAGGAACAGACTTTGTCACAAGCAGATCTGGGCTAGTATTCAGATTCAAGCCTCATGAAGGAGAGCTAAATAGCCACTTGAAAGATTAAATATGGCATCTACAACTCCAAGGACCATCTCTGGTACAAGGCACGTATGTCTTACACTGTAAGGACTTAGGCATTGTGGACAAACCCCCACTGTAAGAAGGAGGAAGCTATCGGGTGGTCAGATGGTACTGACAATTTGAGTGTAAATAATCATAAACATAAGGTCAAGGACCTTATAAAATTGAAGACTGCTGCTTCTTTTTCCTTAACCTTGTGAAACAAACTAAGACCAAGGAAGAAAAAGCACATCCTAGACTTCTGGTCTAAGCTGTCTTGGAGCAGCCTGACCTTAGGACAATTTGTGAATTTCCCTACAGCCGCAGAGCAGGATGCCCAGTTCCTATGTCAGTTCTCTGCCCAGAGCAACAGCAGCTTCCTGCCTACCGCTCAGCTAAATGCAAGACCATGCTTCTGAACTGACCCTGACCAACCCTGACCATCAACAGCATTCAGAAAATCCTAATCCATGCCTCAAGCAGCTCAGGGATGAGCCATTCTGACACCCTGCTCTCCTATGCTTTTCACGATAGTTTCTAGTAAATGGCCTTCTGCCTCCTTCCTGTTAAAAACCTCCCACATTTCCAGGGACTACAATCAATTTGTCCTTGCACTGTTTCTTTAAAGCTAGGCTCCTGTATTTAAATTTCTGGCCCCAAACTTTAGAATATCCACTAGAGGTCTACCGCATGCTGCCATATGGTCTTTGGGTTAGAATATCCCCATATTTGCCTACATGTAGCCCTGACCCCATGTTCAAGCTCACTAGTATATAGACCCAAAGAGTCACATGAACTCTAGTCCTTTCAAGAACCTGTAGCTCACATCAACCCTAAATGCAGACAGTCTTTGGGACGCCAAAGCAGTGTTCTGGGCAGGACCATCAAGCCTCCTCCACCATATCCGGGATGCCATTGGGTACAACAGCAGAATCATCATCACCTATTTAACTCAGCCCAGAGGACAAACTGTTTTCACTCAACTGAAAATTCTTTTTACAATGTTGGATTTTTCTTTTTCCTCTCTATAGAAAACAACTCAGCCCAGGTCCTCTGAATTGGTCATTCAGCCATAACTCACATCACTTGGGATGTTAGCCACTCCAAACACCACCATAACACTCTTACTCTCTTGCTTTAGGGAGACCAAAGATACACTGATTCACAGACTTTTAGCACCAGAAATAGTTTGGCGGACCTATTTTACATCTTACAGAAAAGAAAATAGGGCTCAGATATTAAGAAACTTGTCCAATATCAAAGCATTAGTCAACAGCAATTCTGAAACTAGAGGCTCCCAGACCTAGAGCCTCTCAGGCCACTGACATATTCTTCAATAAGTATTTATAGAACTTGTAAAAAGAATAAATCTTTAACACACGTCTATGGAATCTGAAATTCTTTATTCCAGTAAATAAAGGGCCCAGTCTCTACATATTTATTTCATACTTCCATATTAACGTGTTCTTTTGGAAAATCTCATTCTTCCCTAAGCTCCCCCCCGCCCCATATACCTAAAAGTAGAGAAAAATATTTTCCTTCTTCAATTTTCACACTCAGTTTTGGGTATTTAGCTGAATGGGTTAACATTCTTGAGTGTTCCCTCTGGAATTCCATGACCTGTGAGTGTGGTGTTTCTATGTGTAACTCTCTCTTGAATTTTCATCTAATCTCAGTGGCCTTGGAAAGTCCAGGAACTAATATAAGAAATTCTGAGTAACATCAACCTAAACTCTTAGAATGACTGAAATCCAAGAATCATTGGAGATCATCTGCTCTAACTATATTTGTTCCATTTTACAGATGAGGCTACTGAAGCCTACACCATTTGATTCTCAATTGAATATGCTTTTCTCCATTGATCCCTCAGCCTCCAAATAATGTACTCCTCCAGATTTGTGTATCTAAGTAAAAAAGTCTTCCTAGGTCATGCTTCTCTACAGAGCCTCAACCAGTGGAACTATTCCAAAAATATGTTTGTCAATCTGGATTGTATTTACTTTATGCTCTTCATGAGTTCAGTCAGTTCCACATGGTTTTATCATGAGCATTGTTTTGGAAAAGAAAAGAAAACAGCCAAAATCCAATTCTTTTTTTTTTTTTTTAATAATTTTACTTATTTCTAGGAGAGAGAAAGAGAGAGACAGCGTGAGCAGGGGAGGGTCAGAGAGAGAGGGAGACACAGACTCTGAAACAGGCTCCAGGCTCCGAGCTGGCAGTCAGCACAGAGCCCAACGTGGGGCTGGAACCCACGAACCGCGAGATCATGACCTAAGCGAAAGTCAGACGCTTAACCGACTAAGCCACCCAGGCACCCCCAAAATCCAATTCTTAATTCATGGGTTTGCCACTGCCTCCTTGACAGACTAGCATGACCCTTATAAAAACTTAGGCAAATACACATTTCACTGACGAACTGTGAAATAACCTATGTCACCCTGGGGCCTCTTTCAGCCTTGGTTTTCTTATCTGCAAAACGGGGATAGTATCATTTAACTCCTAAGGGTTATGGCAAGAATTAGATAAGATAATATACTTAGGCAATCAGCACTTAGCTGAATATACAGTGAGCACTCAATAGTTGGCAGCCATTATTTTATGATGCTTATTACCTGTGTGGATGTTGCCTTGTTCTGTCTGGCTTGTCTTTTTTTAACTGGTTTCCTTGGTCTAACTTAGGTTGTACATGCTACAGTCCAGAAGATCTAAGATGCCTTAAAGGAGAGAGAAAAGGGGTACCTCAAAAGCAATGCTTAACCAAAGTAAGACAATAAAATGAGGAAAAAAAGCCATCAGAATGGAAAAAATAATCAAAACAATAAGAGTCAGTTTTATACCCTAGGCTATGACAAGTTTTGTATCGAGGCTGATTCACATCATCAGTGGGCATTACACCGAACCATTTTCCCCCATAATAAATTGATAAGATTATCACTTTAATTTATTAAATAGTCCCAGACTCAGGTAAGTTTGTTTGCCTGGAACATAGCAGGAGTTCAATAAATATCTGAATTAGTGAATGAATAAAAGAATGACCATGCCAAATAAGCAAATGTATATCAGAACTCTGATACAGTTTTATATTTGCTCTTCTATTTATTTGGCTAGGTAAGTTTTAGAATATTTCCATCTTAACTAGAAGTATCAATCCAATTTTTTTATTGGAGAAAATGTGTAATTTTGTACAATCAAAATAAAAGAATTCAAATGCGTTTTTGGAAATTGATGTGTATTTTCACTTATTCTTGACTCCTGATAGCCTAAAAGCGGCTGTTATGTCAAGACGAATTATTAGCTTTCACAATAGTATAATAAACAGAGCTATAATTCATGTTCATTTGGAAACATTCTTCCCTAGTTATTGGGAGATTTAAAACACATAGATAGCTAGATAGTCTATTATGTTAGTCTCTTTTAAAAAAATAAAAAAGAAGAGCTACCTATTAAGTAACCAATCAGTAAACATCTCTAATCAGCCATCTTGGTCACTTAAAGAACAAAGTGTGCAAGTATTTCACCTCTAAGCTTAGACACCGTATTTCCTATTCACATAGGATCACTTAGATGAGCTACTGGATCACCTTTCTAGTAGTCAGTCCAATATTTCCATGGACAAGTAGAAAGTTGCTATAAGCACTACGTGTAAGAGAACTCTTTGTGGCAATGACCATAGTGGATCCAACCAAAGAAGACATTTATTCTGGTGAGTCTAAAGAGCTCTGTAGTCAGTGTGGGAAAATCAAAGGTAAGAACTCACTGGTGAATTTTATTCCTTGGACGTGTTGAACTGGAACTGCAAGGTGCCAGGAAGGTATGAATACATGTCTGATGAAGATGATTTCTGTAGCTGGAATATATAGAGAACTCTTTCCATATATGCTCTTGAACTGGCTCCAAGACAAACTCTGGAGAGTTTCACAACTGTTCTCTGCCACACAGTTTTACAAATAATAGACAATAAGCGCACCAAATAGAATATACACATATATATGTATGTTTGTATTTGTTATCATTCCATTCATTCTGGTGAATTGTACTAAAAAGAAATGAAAAGTCCAGGTCAGTAGATTATAGTCACACTTCTAGCATGATTATCTTTCTCAGGTTGAACTTCTCAGGTCATCCTTTATCCTTCTCTTTCCCTCAAAGCTACAGTTAAGCTATCCCCACAACTGCCTTGCTTATGGGTACTTTGTAAACTGCTTTCCTTGCCCTTCTTTCTTTTGTTTCCTTCCTTCCTTCTTCTCACCCTCCTTCCTTGTCCCTTTTCTTTCTCCCCCCACCGTCCCCCACCCAGCTTAGAAACACCAAAATTTGAAGAGAAAAAACCGAAAGCATAAAAATGCTTCACAGTCACAACCAATTCTTTTCAAATAGTTAGCAAACCTGGTCCTCCTCATTTGGACAATTACAGCCAAAAGAAGGATCTAGTTTCAAAGTGCAGCTGTTCATTTGAAGTGGGATAGGCATGGTTAATTTTTCAATGAGAAAATGGTGATGAATGGAATAGAAAATAAAGATATCTTCTAAGCTAGACTAAAGAAAAATATTTTAACTCAAGGAGGTCATCAATTTGGAAATATTATCCAGAGAATTTTCAAATCACAGACAGGAGCTTTCAGGAAATCTTAAGTGACTACAAATGAAAAGCTCGCCTTGGAGACCATTTTAAAAGTCACAGCAGTACAGATGCAACTTCAAACCATGCAACATCCAAGGCAGAAGAATCTTTGGGAAGTCACTGGGATTCCAATGCCCATAATTACCTTCTTTGTAAACCACACAGCAATAGTAACAGAAGTCCACCACAATTTTTACTAATGAAAGTTGACTGAAGATTGCAGTAGCATTTCAATTCTCATGACTTCTGAAGATCTTTTTACAGACTAAAACAAACAAATGATCTTTAAAGCTACATCTGATACAGGTCACACAAGTATGTCCCCTTTGTGAAAACATGGGAGTCAAATAGTTAACCTGCACACTTCTCCGTACATATGTTATACTTCAATTTAAAGTTTACTAATTAAAAAGAAGCTATTCTCCATCGTCTCCTTCCATAGGACATTTTTTTGAATACAGAATTTTTTAAGTAATGCGAGAACACAAAACTGCATTATCTCCTTCAAAATCTTACCCCCCAAAAATGTGTAAGCTTTTCTAGAATGTTAGTTTCTCTCTTGGGCTTAATATCCTCAAGTCTTCTCTTCTGCTAGAAAAAAATGCACGCTGTTCTATTTTACCTTCCCACTCACATTTAATTCTTCCCATTTCTCTCTACTAATGCCTTTCCAAATAAGCAAAGATCACCATTCATTACTAAGCACCTTCACTGTTGCTCATCACTATAACTGGCATGCTTTTTATTTGTGAAAGCAGTCTTCCCATTTAGCAAAGGGCATATTCAGTACTAGCTGCCAGCTGATTTGTGGGATGTACCAATAATGTAGTTAATAAAGAGAGGGTTTGTGGATAACCACCCTGTGTTATAGATTATCTAAGAACTCCTACCTTTTCTTCAACTTGTCTTAAAAATTCATGAATTAAGAAAACATCATGGAGCGGGATTTGTGAAATAGGGCATTCTCATTTGACACTGAAATTACTAACTTTTGAAGTTGGCGATCATTATTGTGGCATTCAATTATTTATTATCAAGGAAATAAGAGGGGGAATCTCAAAATGACTTTTAAGTCACTAGCTTTAAGAATATCTTTTGAAGAGCCAATTAAGAGATGCATTTTGTACTGGTCACTAAAAAAATAAATAAATAAAATGGTGACAAACTGGGGTTTTTATTTTTGTGTTTATTTTTATGTAAACCATTTTCTGTAGCCAACTGCCTGAAAAGCCTCAGATTGCTTTACACTTCCAACCAACAGTGACTAGCATTTACTCTTAGTAAGCAGAAGTTGTCACAAACCACAGAAAGTGATTAGCAATCACTTGCTACACAATGTGAGATGGTCTTAAAACCCCATTTACCCCCTACTGAACCAATATCTTAGCTCATTCTAGAGAACACGAATGAGTGTTTCTCCAGCAACTAACATACGTGAAAATATGAGCCTTAGCTCTGTAGAATGCAACAAATTTGGTCACAAAAGAAAATGAAAGCAAGCACCCTAATACCAACTCAAGACACTTTAGTTGGAGAAAAACAGCCTGCATCCCATAACATTTTATGATACCAAATGAGATGCAGGCAATGTAATTTCACTTATGTGATTCACTTACAAGCAATGCAAATGCAATCTTGCTGATTACATTGAAAACAAAAGACTGAATCTGCTTATTTATAGAGCAGACCAAGAGTCATGTGAAAATCATACTACCCACCCCCACCCCACTCACGAATATGGAACAAAAAGAAAATGATTGGCCTGAAGACCTTTTCGTCTCCACAGAAAGAAAAATGATGTTAACAGTGAACCCCAAGTTGACCCAATATGCTTAATAATGTGGCTTCTTTGTGCCCTCAATAGAAAACAAGGTCAACTGCCTGAGTAATCGTTAGCTGAGGTATTCAACCCACATGCAAATGATGTCCAGTGTTTTATTTGTTTTATAGAAGCGTTCAGTAAGCACTTGCATCTATGTTTAATTTTAAACCTTCAATGATCTGTGGGGGTGTGTGCATGTGTACACACACACATATCTGTATACAGACAATAGGGATGTAGAATTTCTACAGTGAAATGCAGATTGCTACAACCAATATATTCACTAGCTGGATTCCTCACAATGCATATTTTATGAACTGCTTTGCCTAGTGAGTTGATCATTCCAGAACTACTAATTTTAATCATCACCCAAAACTAGAGCTTTTATTAGAAAATTTTCCTATTATGAAGTTCAACAGTTAGAACTCACTGTGAAAGTTGCTGCCAAATACCACTGCTGAACCTACCAGAAAAGCAACAGTGCTGGAAAAATTCTACTTTCTGTGACTCAGTTTTTAAAGATCTAACAGGTACTTCTGGCTAGCCACCAGCAACTGAACCATTGCCCAGCTGTCAGCCATCGTACCAACATCCTGGGCATTTGGCTAGAGTCTTACTGCGAGTTAGATCTGTGGCACCCTAAGCAAGAAGGATCATCGCCAGAGCCAACTTGCGCCCAGCTGCGGTTTCAACATAAAGTTTAGTGTGATACCTCACACCTGCCACAGAGAGCATTTTCCAAGAAGGAAACTGCAAGTGGCTGGAAATGCTCCTTGTGGAGGGACTCATGGCCATAGGGTTTCTCAATCTTAATGAAGAAGACACACTTCAATGGTCTACCAAGTGATGCCAACACTGATTATGGATAACAGGAGCAATTTTCTGTGCAATAACACTACTGTTCTTTGGTCAGAGATATCATTTCCAAATAGTAGCCTCTGAGAACTTGTCAAAAATGGAAGTGCCTTTGAAGTTACCCTTGCTCTTTGATAATCAGCCATAGTCAGGTCTCAAAACAGTACTCAAGTTGAATTTTGTAAAATTCATTGCTTTGAAGCATCCAAATTTCCATCTTTGTGTCTCCAAATGGAAAAGACCTAAAAGCATATAGTTTTTGTTCATTTCCACACAGTGCAAGCAGTAGGCCCAGAAACCATTTAACTTGTTTGGAATGTGACCCATTATCCAAGTCCAAGGCATATGGTTACACACTTCTCAACTCCTGAAACCTAGCAAAAATGCAATTGCTCTCCAAGTGTGTATAGTCTCTGAGTGGGAAATGGCAGTAGTTTCTGGAGCCCTGAGATCCAGAAGATGCTGCCAAATTTGAGAGGAACTAAAGGACATAAGAGTGATAAAAACAGGAGGAAATATTATAAAATGAGAGCGAAGTGTGATCCCTGAGGGCAGAAAATAGCTGCTCCTGTTTAATTTATACTGCTTTCCTAGGGTGCCTCCTAGAAAGCCTACCTTCTTTCATGTTTGGGACAAGAGTTAGACCTGAAGATACTCTATCTTGGGGTATGTCTATGAAGAAAATTAAAAAATAAAATTGGAAAGCAATTTAAATAACCTAATTGTCAGATGAAAACAACTTTATTTCAGATATGTTCTCGAGGAAATTCTCCCTCGCTTCTCCTACTGTTAAAATTTATTATCTGCCTTGTAAGTTCTTAAGCACTTTCTGCTCAGTAAGGGTCATAGAGACTGTACCTGCAAACTACCAGTTCTGTGTGACCTTGATTAGGTTGTTCAACCTCTCTGAGTCACCAACTGGCCATATGTAAAATTCTCCACACATTATTCCCTCACAGTGAGCACAGCACATATAAAAAGTATACAAAAATATACCTTGATATGCTATTAATGATAATGCACACATGATTATTTCATTAAATATTATTTAATTCAGGTGCATTTGATTATTTACCAAAATAGGCAAAACACCCTTAACAGACAACAATGGGTGGCTTACAGTTCTACACTATTCTAACTGCTAGACCCAACACAACATTTATTCAACAGTAACCATTTGTTTATTAAAATGGACATATGTTATGCGCTGGGAATAAAAGAATTAGGTGAAATAACCACTATCCCAATCCACCTTGCTACTTCCAGTAAATGCTCATTGACTGACTCATTAAATGAAACATTTTAAGTGACACCCAACTTTCCCCAGACTCCCCACTCTCTTCTTGCTCATTTCCTCTCTACCTGTAGTAGTTTCCAAGACTTCCATCAAGACAAAAAGCTCTGTGCCTCGTGCCAGTATTTTAAAGGTTCTCATTTTCAAAAAAAAGGTATTCGAGGACTATAGAATCACTAAAGAGACCTCAGCCACTTAGTGTCAAAGTATGAGGGCACCTGGGTGGCTCAGTTGGTTAAGCGTTGGATTCTTGGTTTCAGCTCAGGTCAATTCTAACAGTTCATGAGATTGAGCCCTGAGTCAGACTGCATGCTGTCAGTGTGGCATCTGCTTGGAATTCTCTCTCTCCCTCTCTCCCTCTCTCTCTCCCCCTCTCACTCACACACACACACACACACACACACATACACACACTAAATAAATTAAAAAACAGCTATGAGAGCTACCAAGGAACCATCCCTCAGGTATTGATGAATGAGTGACAGCAGGTCCCAGGGGAGTCTTCAGCAAACTGTAAGGAGGAACACTGAAGCAATTAAGTTTGACAATAACTAGCCAATTACAAAATGGGCCAGTATTACAATCACAGGAATGACTCTCTAAAGATGATGGGAAGACTTTACATTCAGAGAGAATCAGAAGACAAAAATTACATAAGTACACATAGAGGACTGTTCATGAATCTGTCAAAGATGTAGTTCATTATTGAACCCTCAGGCACTGCAGAGGATTCAAGATCAGCCAGCATCAGCCCTGCCCTGACAGAGCTTCTAGTCTGGAAAGAGAAACAGTGGTATCTTGACCAACCCTTTATATCTGCAAATGTAGGGGCGCCTGGGTGGCTTAGTCTGTTAAGCGTCCGACTTTCGCTTAGGTCATGATCTCGCGGTTCGTGGGTTCGGCCCCGCGTCGGGCTCTGTGCTGACTGCCAGCTCAGAGCCTGGAGCCTGTTTCAGTCTGTGACTCCCTCTCTCTCTGACCCTCCCCTGCTCACGCTGTCTCTCTCTCTCTCCTAAAAATAAATAAAACATTAAAAATATATATATATCTGCAAATGTAAATTTAAAAATGGAGGTAATGGGAGCTGTAATGTTTGCAGACTTAAGTCATGTGATACAGCATAAGGCTCCTCTTTAGATTTTTCTCCCACATGCTTCTTGTCGTGGGACTAGGCTCTAAGAAACAAGTGGAAACCAGATGTTATGACACTCTCTGACCCTGGTGAATAGGAAAGTTACCTCTCTTTTTCTATTTCTTACCCTTTCCCCAAAATCTCGTGGTTATTTCCCTGGGTTATATGGGCAACAGAGATATACATCATTAGGTTATTTCATATTTTTAATGGCTTCCCCCAATTCACTGCAAGTAATTGTTCCCTGACTTTGCCTGCCCTCAGCCTCACATGTCCATGTCTACCCAAGCACGCATATGCTTATGAAGTGCATCTCTGGGTCGTCACCCTTCAATCCTCTCCGGCTGCACTGGAAGGTGTTCCACCTCTAATAATGCTAATAACACCAACACGAGCAAACACATTGACAGGACTCACTGTGTCCCAGCAAATGTTCTAGGCACTATACATAATCAACTGATTTAGCATCCATGACAGCTTACAGTGAGATACGAGATAGGTAACTATGAGATTGGTTCTAATTTTTCCCCTCATTTTACAGAAGAGAATGTAGAGAGATTAGGTAGCTTCTCCAGAGCCACACAGCTAGTAAAAAGCAGACCAAGACTCAACCCTTGAGAGAACTGGTTCTAGAGTCCACTCTCGTATTAAAAATTACCCTCTATTGCTTCTCTATCTCCTCATATGGTGAAGCTCAGGAATACATTCCAGACCCTTAGGCATTTATCCTCAAACTAATCATTAAAGCCTCGTGTGTTAAACCTGACTACATGTTCTTAATTTATGGGGTACTCACACTATTTTACAAATATACCCAAGAGACCAAGAGGGGGAGAATGACAGAAACAAATCCACCCGATTCTATGTGCAGTGAACACATTCGTGGCCCCCTAATCTGACTCTGTACGTGTGCACATGAGATACATAAATCTGAGTAGATTGGTTGTTCATATAAACAATTCTAAGCCTTATCATGCCTCTCTGAACTGACTCCAATTCATCAAAAATGTAGGAGCAGGTTATATATGGTACCCTCCATTAACTAAAAGACACCAATAAATTTCCAAAATGTAAGACTCAGCACCGAAAAAATATATCCATGTGTGGGTCTGGGTGGAGAAATCCCCACATATATTGCAGAATTCCGTGCAGCCCGCGTCTCCTCTGTGCAGTCTGGATCATGCATAATGCAACAGTGCAACTGCTAACAGCAGGCGCGCACCAGATAATTTACACTTGTTTTTATGGACACGAGGAACTGATCTTTGAAGCTGTCCCTAATGAGATTCCGCTTGGCCCTAACAGCATCCTGAGAGAATGTTCCGGTTTTCTACTTGGCATCCGGTGCATATTTATAATGCAGAATACAAGCTCATTTAAATTGCACATGTGGATTTTGGTGTCTTCCCTATTTTCAAGAAAGATTTTCATATACTAAGGAGCACTGACTCCTCAATTACTAAACCATACTTTACCTAAACAATGTCACTGACAGTCACTACAGGTACTTATCAAAGAGGCAGGTCCATCAAAGGGCTTCTACCTACAAGGCAAAAAGCTCCCCCCCAGTTCTAGTTCAGCCCTCGAAGTCCAGGAACTCCAGTAGGTCTTCAGCCAAACGGCATCTCCAGAAAGCCTAATTGTACAACACCTTCCTCAGGAGACACAGTCATGAGGACAGTCATGGAAAAAAAACCCGAAGTCCGTCACCTAAGTTAAAAACTTCCTGCTCCAAAATGCTTGTAACACAAACCTCTTTTTCTTATTACCTCCACCCTTTTAAGTTCTGCTCCACATAAAATTTTTCCTTAAGCCTGGCACTTTATTCAGGGCTTTTTGAATCACTTGGTTTCCAAGAGGTCTGTAGTTTAGTCACCCATGATCAGAGCTCCACTGTATACTTACTTTGAGTTGCATTTGTTTTCCCTTACGCCAAATTTTCAAGAAGATTTTCAACTCCTATGTAACACCAATGGTGAGGAGCTGGTGTTATCTGTACTTAACCCAAAACACAGATTTCTGTCAAAGTAGTTATTTTATAAGAGCTTACTAATAATTAGGCTTATTACATCAAAAAAAATAAAGTTGTTACAAAACATACGAGTATAGAATAAAACTGGTTGGCCTTATGCAAAATGCATGGTTCCCATGATAACAGATGACCCATTTTCATGGTCCTCATTTCATGCCATCTCCACATACTAAGGGCAGTTGTCAGTCAGACTCCTGATAATTAGGCTGAAATATATCCTAATTAATTTCACACTTCTATCCAATAATTGTTGACTCCAAAGAGGATCAATGAATGAGCATTTGCAAAAGAGTTGAAACAATATACTTTCTGAGGCCTCAGTGTTTAAAAAACAATATAGGAAACCCAAATCTTTCAGTTGAAGTTGAAAGTCAAACTGATGATGGGGCACCTGCGTGGCTCAGTCATTTGAGTGTCTGACCTCAGCTCAGGTCATGATCTCACAGTTCATGGGTTCAGGCCCCGTGTCCAGCTCTGTGCTGACAGCTCAGAGCCTGAAGCCTGCTTCAGATTCTGTGTCCCCCTCTCTCTCCCCTCCCCCACTCGTGCTGTCTGTCTGTCTGACTCTCTCTCTCTCTCAAAAATAAATAAATGTTAAAAAATATTTAAAAAAAGAAAGTCAAACTGATGTTTTTTTCTATGTTAGAAATGAGAATTTACTACTGACAATGTAAATGTCAACGGAAGGCAGGACAGATTATAGCATTAGTGTACATTAGTGTAGGAGTATCAGAAATACTCACTCTCAGCTTCATCCAGCTCTCCCCTGAAGAAAACACAGGAGACTTATAGATGTTACCCTTTTTAAAACCAAGTATACGGTCAAATCTAAATATATGCTCTCGAAATGAATGGATAATGACAAGGGAGCACCAACTTCCTGGAGAAGCATATACTAAGGGAGTACTGAATCCTTGCAAGCTCAATTTTCATTCATTCATTCAACAGGTATTTGGAGAGTGTATAGAATGTGTCTAGTATTATAATGGGGCTCTCAAGAGAAGCAGACAAAAACAAAATAACTAAAAAGACAGAGTAGCTGCTTTCATAGCCTAGTAGAAGACAGTCATTTCACAAATAATTTAAAAATACATTTACAATAAGTGGGACCAAGGAAAGGCATTAATTGTAGGTACTCTGAATACAGATTTTCCTCACCTTATACTGGAGTGACCTTCAAGTAAACCTATAGTAAGTTGGGAATATCATTAAGTTAAATACATCTAACCTGCGGAACAACATAGCTTAGCCTAGCCCACTTTAACTATACTCACAACACTTACATTAGCCTAGAGTTGGGCAAAATCATCTGACAGAAAGCCTATTTCATAATAAAGTGTTGACTGCCTCATGCAATTTACTGAATACTATACTGAAAGTGGAAACCAGAATGGTTGTGTGGGTAAAGAATGGTTGAGAGTGTATTGGCTGTTGACTCTCATGACTGACTGGATGCTGTGGCTGCCACTGCCCAGCATCACCAGAGAGGACTGAATCATGTATTGCTAATCCAGGAAAAGAGTCACATTCAAATACAGTTTCTAATGAATACTGCTTTCCCACCATGGTAAAGTCAAAAAATCCCACATCGACCCACTGGAAGTCAGGGACTATATAAAGGTTCACGTTATCCAGAGAGAAGGCAGGGGCTCCCCTAAAGAAGTGAGAAAGGAGGAGGAAAGAAATAGTATTTAAGGAGGAGGTTCTGTCATTCCGAACCTCCAAGTGCAGGGCCGTGGACAGACCTGCTGGTCTCCGCACACCTCTCAGTACCCCTCACTTGGAAAAAATTAAAAATTCAGGAGGTGTGCCTCGAAAGCTGGATTTACAATGTGTCTTCCCTTCAATGTCAGCACCAAAAACAAGGATCGAAGACCTTGGGAAAAATCGGTGGACAGATCACCAAAGTTGGCACTAACTGCTGCCAAATGTCTGGCTGGCACCAGTGTACAGACTAAATTGGCCATAAAAACCTCACTGTAGTCCTTGCTCCTCTCAAAGGAAATCATTTCGCGATTCACAATGAGGCTTACCCAGAGGCCAGTCTTAGGGGGAGGCCTTGAATTTTGAGCTTAACTCAATTGCACGGTTTAGGGCAAGAGTTTCATGTTTCAGATGTGCAGTCAGGTAATCTGATCCCATCAGACTTTTAATGGCTTCTAAAAAATCCAAAGTGTTAAATCCTTTTCCCAGCCTCCCCCATTGCAGTCTGAGGGCATTTTTTTTCCCCAACCTCCATTCTCTGCACCCTCCCCGGTCTCTTATTTTTCATACTCAAACTATTACTAAGTCTGAGACACTAATTTAATACACATTTCTTAATCCTAAAGTCTGATTGCAATCTGTGTGCTAAAAGAGTGCACACATAGCTAATGTACTCCCTTTAAAAAGCACTGAGAGAAAATAAAAGGATAATGGAAGTAAAATATGTAGAAATGGCGCTTTATTTCAGAAACAACACTATTATGATTCTTTATAAGCCTGGGGAGAACATGCTCTGGTTCAGGGAAAACCCAAGCAGCAGACCCAAGTAAATTCCACAGCTCCAGGAAAGGCACATCTCCTAGAGTCACACTGTCTCAGGCAGCATGCAGGGAGCTGAGATAAGAGTTTATTAAGTCTGTGCCCCTGGTTATCAGTAGGTTCACAGACTCAATCCCTCCCTCCCAGTGTGGGAATCCCTAGGGAGACAGCACAGGACCTAAAAACTTAAAAAGCAGGAAGAAACAGAAACAAAAACAAAAACAAAAAACACCACATACTTCTCAACAAGAATAAAACAGGCACACCACATTTAACAGCATTGAAAAGAGTTAAGGTAATGATGGCCCATGTGCCGCCACTAACAATCTGCTGAAGCTCAAGGGTTAATGTTGGGGATGCGGTCATGAGGAACAATAATACTAACAGCTACCATGCGCTGAGCATTGAGATGCTACGCTAAGTGCTTTACGAAGCACTAAGCATCATCTCACATAAACTTCACTATTACGTAGTGAACCATATAGTACCATGATCCCCACAGTAAAGCTAAGGCACTAGTGGGAGAGAATATACTCAAGCACATGCAAGGGGCATGGGGTGGAGAGACAGACTGGAATCTGGATTCACTGGGGATTTGGGGGGGGGGGTGAGGGGGCAGCTTTTCAATTGATTTCATTTTTAAAATATTTTTAAATGTACATAGATTTCTGCTGAGCGACACTCCTGAGTTCTCCCCTCCGAAATTTAGGCATTCCTTCTTCCCTCTCTCCTGTTCCTCTGTTTACAGTTTTAATAAGATATGAAGTCCAGCAGTGGCTCCTGCAGCCCGTGGTACAGCACCTCGCAAAACAGCACCATTTGTTTATAAGGTGACACAACTTCCCACAGAGTTTTGGGTGCATGACGAAAATCCACTAATGGCCAAAAAGCTCATTTTAATTCTACACTTAACAAAATAAACACCTCATAAAGGCAGGTAAGCAGAAGCTACTTTTCACTCTGGACTGCTTTGTCTTAATAACCTTTGAAAGGAAGGAATCAACTGCAGGGAACAGGCTCTCGCACACGCAAAACACAATTATGGTGCAAAGAGACGATGATAAAAGCAAAACCCCTTATGTAAAGTTAAATTGTTTTCTTTTTTTCCCTTAAAAGAGGGCTACCTCTTACAACTAGAGACCATTGCCAAATTGCAAAGGTTCTTTCTCTGCAAATTCTGGCTCTGTTAGTGGGATCTACAAGCCTGTCTGGGGAAAAAAAACAACAACAACAACAACAAAACAAAACAGGGCATTTGACTTCCTTGAAACCAATTCCCCAAAGAGCTGATTTCCCCCCCTTCTTTTGTCCACAGAAAATGAAGTTCCATTCACATGTTGGAGGAAATATTTCAAACTATTCCTTTTTTCCTCAAAGTGCAGAATTTATGGTAACAGATAATTAACAACAAATGATAAACAATCTGAGCAGTAAAGGTCCCAGTTTGGTTGCCAAGATGATGGTATCAAATTCCAAGATAAACAGTGGAGCGTGCCGGCTGCCATTAACGTCAAGGGGTCGAGATGGAGAGATGCAAAACAGACGAGGCATCCACCACCACGGGGCACACTGTGGAGCAAACAACCTCCCATGAGGTTATTATTTCTCTTCTGAATTCTGGGGAGTGTCAGTGGGTGTGGGGGTAAGACGGGGCTCACTCGCTGCACAGAACAGATACCCAAGCCTTTGTATTTCAAATGGGGAAAACATTAGATGCTTCTTTGAATGGCATGATGGAAGAATGAAGACTTAATATCCTATAGGAGTTAACACCTCCTTCCTCATTTGTTTGTCCCAAACAACTGCCTTCCCTATCTTCTTTTCTCTAAATCTGTTGAGTCAAAATAGGTTTCAATATAACCAGTTAGGCCCACAATGTGAGAGTTAGGAACAAAGCGAAAACAAGTTAACCTGTAAAAGTCAGAACTTGAGCACAACATATGGTAAGTCTCCTAAGATACTAACAGATGGCCAACCTTGGGAAATCACAATTTTAGATATTCTTACATTTCTCAAAAGCCAGTTTATAGTTCGCTATTTGTCAAATGGATTTTTTTTAAACTATTAAAATACAAATCTAAGGTGTGAATTACCTAAAAGGACCTAACAAATTGTTCTCTCTTAGAGATCAAAACAGGTCAATGTGTCAAAAACTGCCATCCGGATCCTTTCGAGGGCTGGATTCATTCATATGTGGGGCTGGCAGGCACACTCCAGAAAGCTAAGGTACAATTTGTCTTATCTCCCTGTTGACTGAAGTTTAGGGATGCTGACACTCTCCTGGTATCACAGTCAAGCCCAAGGCCAGGAACATCATAATTGCAAGAAAGAGTAATGATCTAATGAATGTATTTGCTAGTCTGTCTGTCTCTTTCTCTTTCCCTCTCCCTTCCTCCCTCTCTCTTTCTCCTTCACACATACTCCCATTTCTCCTCTACATAAACACACATTTCTTCATCATATTCCTTGCCCATCCAAACAGGACTAGTATGTAAAAGCTGGTAACATTTAAAAAAATGGAATATGTTAAATATAAGGAAAGACCAAGAGCAATGAGTATGGTATTTGTGATTTCACAAAGAAAGTATCTGATACAGTCTGATAGGTTTCTGTAGTTATCTTTGAAGTCCCAAGGCAGAGCAAAATGAAACAAAAAGATGAATATGCTCCAAAACTCAGAACTAAAATAGAGCTGGTATACAGTCTATGTCATAGCAAAAGACTAAATCAGGAAATTAAGGAAACATGCTTAGCTGGTGGAAGACTTAATTTTTTTTCTTGATTTTGGTTTTAAGTCTTTGTGCAAAACACATTTTAAACTAAGTGTGCAATATGTAAATGGTTTGAAACTTGGTCTGTGGCCCAAATACCTAAAACCAAATACCACAAGTAAGCCACTTTTTTTAGCCAATCAGTATAAATGCCAAAATAGCCCACCGCAAGATGGGAAAAGATATTTTTCCAATCCAAGAATTATCAAATCTTTGAGCTGGAAGGTTTCAGAGCCTTTCTGCACAAAGACATAAATGGGCTTGAGTAGAGTCTGTTTTACAGCAATATTTCAAGGAACCCACTACCAAAAGAGGAACCAAGAATGGTTTAATTCTCACTTGGAATCTTAAAGTTCAATAATATCAAGTACTGAACATTTACCTGTTTGCTTTATTAATGGCACTAGCTTTTCTTTTTCTTTTATTTTTTTTCAACTGGTGTCAAGAGCTTTACTACTTAATATAAAACTGCACAAAATCTTAAACCCACTAGAGGGGCTTATATTCTTGATTTGTGGTAAAAGAAGAAAATATGAAAAGCCTACAAAAATGCATTTTCTTATGTACATTTTACCCTTCTACAGGGACAGAAATTGAAGGGGAAAAAGCCTTCAAAGCAAAATAGAATAAAAATATGCAGACCCAAATACTGCAAGGGCCAATAAATCCAACAAAGTTTCCTCTTTGCAGAGTTAGTGTTTCTACACAGACAAAGCCTCCAAGTGTACTTCTGCATTAAAAAAAAAAAAAAGGCAGACTAACATGGTGGTCTGCAAAAGGGTGGTGGTTTAGTCCGTACTGATAGTGAAATAACAGCCAATCATGCCAGGATGGCTACTGAAACATCAAGTTGTCAGCATGCAGTGAAAGTCTAAAAGGGAAAAAAATACAGAAGGACAGAGCTGAGGAAAAACTGAAAAGGAAGAAAAACAAGCTGATGAACAGATCTTTGGAGATTCAGCGAGCTTCTTTTCCTTTTCAGAAATAATTCAGAATGACCTAGAATTTGCCATACAACACACGATAGAGTCAGTGACATAGACTTTGCTTTGGTATCTTGAAATCTACACAGTCATAAGCTCTACACTCCTAGAATTAAAATTAAATATGTCTCAAATACAGAATCCCTATTGTATAACTTCCTGGTTAGCCATTTTGTATGCCTTTTTCAAAACATCACCATGAAGGAAGTTTAAAAAAATAACAAAAACTGTACGTAGAACAGGAGATAGATTCACTCCATAAAGAGAGGTGATCTGATCCTTCCCAGGTTCAGGATGTGTCTATCTATTGACTATGGCCACACTTTCCCTATGAATCTTTCTTTATCTCTATAAATGTAGGTATTTCAGAATTTAAAATCCAGGCAGACCACAGTAGATGGAATTGACTTTATTTGTCAAAATTCTTTACCCCCTTACCAATAAACAAACAAAAAACACTACCTAGTTATACAACATACAGCCAGGGTTCTAAGAACAAATCCATATGGACCAAAAAAACACAAAACCCTATCTAATTTTAGGTTGCCTTTTTAATGCTTGAATGCAAACAAAGAAATCTACAGAATAAGAAAAAAGTCAGCTCTAAAATGAAGTCAAACTGTCACGGACCACAAGACCAGTACCCTCAGGGAGTATATAAGAAAAAAGAACTTATTTTTGAAAAGAAATGAGAGGAGAAAAGAAAAATATTCTGTGTTTACATAGGAGTGCAAACGAAAAGGGCCATTCAGCATCTCCACGATGAATTTCAGATTGAAAACATTAACAAAAATTATGGCCATGCTAATGTGCATGCCAGTGATAAATCTCTAATGAGAACGAGTGGCTTACCACGAGAAAAAAATGTTTAGAATTTTGTTTTTCCGAACAGCTAATGCAGCCCAGCTCCAGAGCAAAGAATGAATTTCTACCTTGTTAGTAAAGTACAGTTTTGCAGAGCCCCAGACATTCATTCATTCATTCACTGATATTAGTCTTCCTCTGGGGTGAGAGTTAGGGGGTCACATCTCTTCTTCCTCTCCACCATACTCCCATGATGCCTCACTATTAACTCCTTTTCCTATAGAATACTACTAATGATGAGGGATTTACGTTCTTAATTTCAAACAGACCTAAAGATAAGAAACAGGAGAAATCTGAAACTGCCAGACAGAGTAAGAGACAATGATGCCAAAGGGCATCAAATTCTGAAATTTAAGAGAAGCCTCAATGTACTATATTGCTATAGATCTAATTAGTGACCAAGGCAGGACTACCATATAGGTTCTGTGAACTACTATCACGTTGTCCACTATTGCAAGCAATTTCTTTATGGACACTGTATACCCTGAGGGCTTCCAAAAGTGAACCTGTAAATACTTCTTAACAAATTTCCCTTCAGGTATATGATGACAAAGGAGGCAGCATCTTTGGCACCTGCCCCCACCTTCCTACATGTGAGCAAGTTGAATTATACTGAACCAATAAATAGCCTTTGTTTCCTTGATTATAACATAAAATAAAGCAAGTGCAACGCAAAGAAGGTAGACCCCCCCAAAATAGAGGATTTACATTTGTGTCAGCCTTTAGTGCAAATCTTGCAAAGCAAAAGGACTTGCAGGAAAATTACATTTTTACCACCCTTAAAAAATGTTTTTCTCATAAAAGTATTACATAGTTGTTATAAAAATAAGTCAAGCCACATACAAGTGTATGAAATAAAAAATGAAAGGTCTTTACCCAACACTCCCTCCCCCAATTAATTCCCTAAATAATCACCAGTAACATTGGTATTCCTTTCTACACACTTGTGTATTTTTTTAACCAAAAGGCACCATTCCATAATTCCTTCTTATAACTTTGTTTTTGCACCTAAGGATGCCTAATACACACCTGAAATAAACAACAGTTATTTCCCACCACAAAACATGGAGCTACAGATCATACAAACAAACAGAATCCTATAAGAATTTAGAGTGGAATCACCAAGAAACCCTAAAAGCTTCAGATCATTTTTGACTCACAAATATTGACAAATATTATACAATGTAGTATAGTAAAAGAACACAAGGTGGGCTTGTCAGGTTTTATACAACCAAGAATCTTCAGAGAGGAAGATGTTAAAACTTCTCTCACGTTCACCAGTTTGACACAAGACCATACAGACAAGATTGTAAATATTATCACAGCATCTAGGTATCCTGTGCCATCTTAAGGCACTATATGTCATATGTTTTATCTCTGAATACTCATGACTGTCTTAAAGGGTCATTCGACCCATTTTACAGATGACAAGGCTTGATCATCTGTCCATTGTCACTCACCAAGCTAGTAATTAGCAGGATCAACATTTGTATATCGATTTCTGATTTCAGACCACATTCTCAGCTATCATGTGAATATTGTCCTCATTCCCTAGCTACAGCTCTAGCTCTTTGCACTCAATCCTTCTTAGTTATAGTTAATTCTTGATGCTTCTGTTTTAACCACAGCCATAGGTGAGGAGCCTAAGACATTGATGGGGGGTATGAGAACCTGAGAACAGTCCAAGAGGAAGAAGGCCACAGTGATTTCACAGAGAATAACTAGGCAACACTCAGTTCACTGGATTCCTTCCCCTTAGGACTGTCTCTCCCAAGGAGTAACTGGAAGTTAAGTGAGGTAATCCTAGGTTGTGTATAACGTTGACAGGCACCAAGAAGTCAGAGCACCTGCCAACCCTGATAGTCAAATATCACATCCAGAAAAGTTTGCTAGGAATGATTCCTTGAGGAAGACAGGACCAAACTTGCCAGTGGCCCTTTGCCTTATTTATTTATTCATTTATTTTTAATCCACTGATTTTCAAACTGAATTGAGATAGCTTAGAATAAAAAAATGCAGAATCAATAAAACAATCATTAATAACAGCTAAACATATAATGAGTATAAATTATGTACTACAAACTCCTCTAAGAATTTTACAAGTAATAAGTGTTTTAACCTTCACACCAACCTTTTGAGATAGGTACTCTTTTTACCATCTACATTTCACAAATGGAAAAAGAAAACACAGAGAACTTAATATACTTGCCCACAGTTGGGTACACAGCTAGTAAGTGGTGCAAACCAGGTTTTAAATCTAACAATCATATTCCACTGGAGATGTCAACCACCATGTTACGCTGCATCCCAAAAGCAAGTGTAAAAGAACAAGGGCAAAGCGATATTCCAGGGGTGTTGACAACTGAAGACAAAGACAAGCAAAGTGACCAAAACTGAAAATAAAATTTGATATGAGCTTCCTAGCAACCATCCTTAAAGAAAAAGGTGAGGAATTAACCTCAGGAGGGTGACCAGCCATCCTCGTTAGCTAGGACTAAGAGGTCTCCCAGAACATAGGATTTTCAGTGCAAAAGCTGAGACGGCTGGATACTCTACTAAAAGAGGTTTTATAATATTTTATTAGGCCTCAGATAATTAAAAATATACAGAATCTTTTTGGTGCCTGCAAACCTACACTGGCTCCTTCAGCACCTCCTCCCACCAACATTAAAAATACTAAATACTGAATAATTTTCTCAACACTCTGCCTGGGATGTTGAGGGATTGTAGGGATGTATAGGACTAAAAAGAATAATGGAGGGATGGTAGAAAAATGAAGCGCTGTTAATTGTTGGTTTTTAGTCATCACATCTATCACTGCGTTCAAGAATCTGAGTACGAGGGGCACACAAATTCTTCTTAAATTCTGCCCTGTCTACTCCAGCTGTGCTTTAATATTCTTTCCCAAGGTCACATAGGATTGCTGTAAAAAATCTCTTTTAAGATGCTGCCATTTGCAAAAGCATAGATGGACCAAATGCTTATGCTAAGTGCACTAAGTTAGACAGTGAAAGACAAATACCATATGATTTCATATATATATGGAATCTAAAAAGCTAAGCAAAAAAATAAACAAAACAAACAAAGGCAAAACAGCCAGAAATATAAAGAATAAACTGGTAGTTGCCAGAGGGGAAAGAGATGGGGGGATGGGCAAAATGGGTGCAGGTGAACGGGGGATCCAGGCTTCCAGTTATGGAACAAATAAGTCATGGGGATGACAGGCAGAGCACAGGAAATATAGTCAATGGTACTGTAATAGTGTTGTACAGTAACAGATGGTAGCTACACTTGTGGTGAGCACAGTATAAAGGATAGAGTTGTCAATCACTATATCCACCTGAAATGAATGTACATTGTGTGTCAACTACACTTCAATTAAAAAAAAAATCTTCCCTATGTCACAGGCAGAGATGCAGGCCAGTGGTTCTTAGAAAGCTTGGTGACAGTCTGGTCAAAACTCACAGGAGAAACCAAACCAAGATCAAGTAGTAAAACTCCTGAAACCACTTGAAATGATAGCTCTGAAATCAGCGATGAGCTTCATGGAGAGGGAAAACAAATCTTATGCATTCCCGCTATAGCAACCCCTTGCAAATAAATGTTGTGTTAATAGCAATCTTAATCTCAGTATGTCAGAGCTAAAAAGATCCATAGCTGCCATTTGGTGCAAATGTGTACAGATGAGTAAACTGAGGCATAGAGAAGATAAGTAAATTGCCAAAGGTGGGTCACAAAATTGACATGAGACTACCTGAATTAAATGAGAAGTGAGGTATTTCTCAATTAAGGCAAAAAACAAACAAACGAACAAACCAACAAACCATAGTTTGTGTGAAAGAAAACAAGGGATCACTTAAGGAACCAGAATTGGAATTCCAATTCAGGTGATCCACTACAGGTCTTCACGAACCTCAGCTATAAGTGAAAAAGAAAAGGAAACATTTTAAGGATCCCATGCAAATTAATGAGCAACTATCAAGTGGAAAAGACAAAATATCTTTGGGGAAAAGAAACAAGCCTCTGCCATGACATGTTGAAAATTTAAGAAAAACTGGGGGCGCCTGGGTGGCTTAGTCGGTTAAGCGTCCGACTTTCGCTTAGGTCATGATCTCGCGGTTCGTGGGTTCGAGCCCCGCGTCGGGCTCTGTGCTGACTGCCAGCTCAGAGCCTGGAGCCTGTTTCAGTCTGTGACTCCCTCTCTCTCTGACCCTCCCATGCTCACGCTGTCTCTCTCTCTGTCTCCTAGAAATAAATAAAACATTAAAAAAAAAAAAAAAAAAAGAAAATTTAAGAAAAACTGAAGAAATTTTAGACTAAATATCTTATGGATATTTTCCAGACCATTTAAATTTCTATTTAGACTAAGCCCAATTTTTCTTAACTTAAAAGAAATATAACATGATCACATTTACTCAAGAGACCTGCATGCTCTGTATGAGCCAGTCACTGTGTTAGGGCACGAAGCAGGGAAAAGTAAAGCAGAGGAAAAGGTGAGTCAGTGGCTTCACAGTACACTCATATCTTCGTACAAACACTAAAAATATTAAGGGAGAACAGAAAAATTCCAATGAAATCTCAATCACAATAACTCATCTCAATGCACAGTCAAATCAATGGATCAGTCAATCAATCCATCAATCAGTATTTCTGAACACCTGTTACCCGCTCTCAATCACTGCTTTTAGGAAACAAATAAGAGAGAGAGAGAGAGAGAGAAAGAGAGAGAGCGGTAATAATGCAGGTGGTACGGGGTTGAAGTAGCAACTACAGGTGTTGTGTTGGGAAGGGGAGGGGACAGTCAGTTTGGACTCGGAGAGATAAAAGAGGTTTCACAGATGCAGAGAGGCCTGAACTGGCTTGAGGCATCTGATGAGCAGAACATAAATGTGAGGGTCTCAGCCGTAAGAAGCAATGAAAGCAATGGCACCAAGAAAGAGAGGTCCAAGGTGTGCTCAGGTGACAGTGAACCAACTTACGTGGCTGGTGCAAAAGGTTCAGGTAGGGAGCCCTTAGCAGGGGATAAAAGTGAAAAGGCAAAGCTGGAGCCAGACTGGGGAAGTGCCCTCTAGTCCAAGGTGGGAAGTCCAGTAAAAGGGCTACATAGCTACCGGCTACCACTCCAAACCCCACTTCACAAGCAGAAGAAAGTTTCAAAAAAGGTATAATTTGATCCTTAGAATTTCTCATGGGTAAATCTAAGCAGATTAGTTCTAAGGTTACATGATTTTTGAAATATCTCTCTGTTCATTCACTGTTCACCAACAGAATCTTATGGTCACGGATGAGTAAAGACTTAAGGTGATATTCCCTATAAGGCATCTTCCAAGGAATCAGAGGCAAAACATACTTTGTTTTTTTTGGTTTTGTTTTGATTTGTTTTTTTTAATTTTTTTTTTAAGTTTTTTTATTTATTTCTAGGAGAGAGAGACAGCATGAGCAGGGGAGGGTCAAAGAGAGAGGAAGTCACAGACTGAAACAGGCTCCAGGCTCTGAGCTGGCAGTTAGCACAGAGCCCGACGCGGGGCCCGAACCCACGAACCGCGAGATCATGACCTAAGCAAAAGTCGGACACTTAACCGACTAAGCCACTCAGGCGCCCTAAAACATACTTTGTTTTCCCTGAGAGGAAACAGAATACACAAAGTTCTTTGTGATTCTTTAATACAGAACGTCACACTGGCAGAACCGAGCTAAAGGTATCCTAAGTCCAGCCTGCACAAATTCTATAACATATTTGAATAAAAAGAAATCATTAGAAGCAGAAGAATAAAAGGAAAATTTTGAAATGAACAGAGTTATTGTTCAGAAAAGCCATTTTAACAAAGGAAAATCTTATTCACCTTAAATACTTTTCCTTAAAATCATATTAAGAATCCTTCATCAGCATGAATATATTCTGATTTAAAGAAAATATAAAATTCTTCAGAAATAGTTTAGCACTAACCATTTCCAAAGATTTCTTTCTCTTTTTCTTCTTCTTTTTTTTACTTCCAGAAATCCCACCATAGATAATTGAGTGTGGCTCTACAGAATGTACTTGCAAAGTAACATCCTAGTATTTGCACTAATATCCAACTAATCAAGAGAGACCTTTTGTTTGGTCAGTTTTTCTAAATTGTGTGAGTGTGTGTGTGTGAATGCATTCTCTATGTGTGTGTGTGGCAGGGGGTGGGGGGTCCTACTAGTTTTTAAGTGCTCCAATAAATCAAATACTAAAAAAAATAAAAAATAAAGAGCTTGTGACTTAGACATGCCCCAAGTTCAGTTCTGCCAGGAACGGAAAAAGCAGTCAATGGACAGAGCCCTAACCTCCTTTCTCTCTTGACTATACAATGGTTTTGAAAGAGGTTTACTTTTACTATGAAAGACTCATGTTAAGACACTGGAAGGGTCTAACAGATAATGTACACCAGGCATTGAATAAACCAGGGAGATGATGGCCTTTGGCCCCTTCTGATGAGAGCCCAGCACATCCTGTAGGAGAGGAAGAGAAACAGGCTGGTGTGTTCCAGGGGCTGCAAAGCTCTCACCTCTGGGTTTCTCCCACACCCTGTTCCTGAAACAGTTTAAAACTGAAACATGACTTCAGTAGTATAGGGAGTGAGAGAAAAGTACAATTCTTGGAACCAACTGTTCCACTGTCCCTTAATCCTTTGTACCCCATATGGTTGGGAGTCCTGCAGCATGCTGCACACGTTCCACTAGCAACAGGCAAGACGATGGATTTAGCAGTGGCTGGACAATTAGTCCCAATTAGGCCTATTTCTCAGCTGAATGTAAAGGGGTAGTGGGGTGAGGTGTTGCGGGGGGAAACTACGGAAATTTTAAAGAAGTATTTCATCATGGAGGCAAACAATGCAACGTAAAGCAAACTGAACCAGGGGTCAGAAGACTCTGCCAAAAGTCACTGCGTGGCGTTAGACAAATACCTTAACCTCTCTGTTGTTGTCCACAAAATGTGGGCAACCAACCACCACCCCTTAGATCTGAAGATCTCCTGTCAAATTATGGTTCAAAGTACTCTGAAAACTGAAAACGTTACACAGATGTCGAGTATTCCACTGAGCTGTATTTGGAACCACGTATACTCATCTGTTTTACAAATCATATAACTTTTATTCTCCCTGGGAGAAGTCATTAGTGACTTTCTTATTTTACTTCTATTTTCTTGATTGATAATTTTTTTAAGTTCATGAGTGATACTTACATATGTACATGTGGCGGCTGGAATCTGCTCTGGTTGATGTTGTAGTGCGTGAATGCCTGGGTGGGGTTTGAGCTGTACTCATCCACCGTTATGGTAACTTTGCCTTGAGAAGGAATCCCATGAGCCATCCTTCCTCCCTATAGGCATGAGCAATTCACAACTTTCCAGAGCAAAGGATGGAAGCAGGCATGGTGTGTTTCAGCCAACCTCTGAACCCAAGGATCTACACATCAATACCACTGTGCGTTTCTGGAAAAAAAAAATTATAAAATGAGAACAAAGAAAAACAAGGTGTTTAAGAAATGTCAGATGTGACACCTGGACATGCAATTGACTCAGGAAAAACCTTAATATGAGTTGTTGCCTCATGAATACAACCTTTTCCAACCCTCTATCCTGCAGGTACTTCAGAGTGGACACTGCACTCCATGTAACACTGCTGGCTGCTAGCAAATCACTTCAGCGGTGTTCAAACTAAGATTTCCTCTTTAATTATAATTATGGCACTTAACATGAATTACGGAAGGGGCATATCCACAGTTGCCATGGTGTCTCACTATAAATGGTTTGCGCTCCAAGGAGAGAATCTTCCAAACCTTCCTTGCTAATTGGAATGTTTGGTCTGTACAGAGTTGATGTCATAGAATAATTTGAAATGTCAATGCTTAGCACAGCCATATAACACAATGACCAATGTAAATTTAAAATGCTGCACTCATAGGGGCGCCTGGGTGGCTTAGTCGGTTAGGTATCTGACTCTTGGTTTCAGCTCAGATCATGATCACACAGTTCAAGGGTTTGAGCCCTTTGTTGGGCTCCGTGCTGACAGCTTGGATCCTGCGCGCTCGTGCGCACTCTCTCATAAAATAAATAAAATAAAATACAGTGCTGCACTTATAATAGATACCAGTGTGTAACTATAATACACACATAATACATACACGTTACATATAATTTTTTCTTTCACAAGCATTCCCCAAAAACATAGGTGCTCAACTCCTGGCATACATATGTACTCCACTCTGGGCAAGAATCTTATGGTAACGCAAGTCCTTCTTGCTAAATGTAATATAATTTCTTTAAATACTCCAGTCCCGTGGGGAAAAGTCAAACACATTTATGCTTTGACCACTACTCTAGATGCATTCATTAGGGCCTCTTTTATGAGCCCAAACAGAACACTGAAGGGGGGCATTCATTATATCTACCATCTCATTCTTGCTTGATGCTGTATAATTCTCAGTAGTTGGTTTCACTCTTTCAAAATTTCCATTAGTTTTTATTATTTTTTAATGTTTTTTATTTATTTCTGAGAGAGAAACAACACGAGCAGGGGAAGGTCAGAGAGAGAGGGAGACACAGAATCTGAAACAGGCTCCAGGCTCTGAGCTGTCAGCACAGAGCCCGACGTGGGGCTCAAACCCACAAACTGTGAGATCATGACCTGAGCTGAAGTCGGAAGTTTAACTGACTGAGCCACCCAGGGGCCCCTCATTTTTATGATTTTGATAAATGTCAGTATATTATTTGCTGCGCCGGGTTCACAAACGAGGATGCTTATTTCTATGGCAGGTGTGCAAAGACTGAGAAAGCAGATCTTGCATTGAGGCTGTTGCAATTGATCAATGCAATAGAGAAGAAACGGGTAGCATGTTCCTTCGGTAACACTTGGGCATAACCCATGCTCTTACTTTAAGTGCTCCACATCAGAAAATGTTTGCAATGTGCCCCATTAAGCTCCGGGAATCTTAGCTGCTATCTCAAATAAAAATATTTAGAATAAAAAGATTAGGTTTAAATTTGGCATGAAACACCTTAAATATCAAGCAAAAGGCAGATGGCCTGCCATAGGCCATTTATTTTATTATTTTACAACCCGGGGGTTGTGTAGTCCTCCATATGCTAGCCGGGCTAAGAAATTCCACAGCGTTCTACTCAAATCGTTGCCTTCTTCATATCAGCAAAGCAAGCTAAATAACACCCACCTTGCCTTCGTTCCTAATGCACAAGACCACTGCCAAGAGATGAATCCCTGGTGTTCTGGCATTTTAAACAAAGTGTCACTTTGGGTTCTCTTTCTTCTTCCTGACTTCATGGGAGGTAGAAGTCCTTTAAGCACCAGATGATAGACAACCAGGCCAGTAGGATTAACTAAATTAAAATCTTTCCCTGCTCCTTTGATGTAAGATATCTATGAAGAACTGCTTACAAATCATAATATAGCAGTTTTCATACCAAGTTTGCAGCTGTTTCCTTAATTTCCGCCACAATTATATTTTACTGTTATTTTGCATAACAGTAAAACACAACACCTGCTTCAAATTGCAGTCCTGTTCTAAGTACTGTAATTCTCTTTTGAGACACAAAGTACTGAGACACTACTGAAGCGCAAAACTGCATAATTGCGCCACGCTGAAAAGTAAATACAAATGAAAACATCTTCCTGTTATAAAAATGACTGTCATTAAAAAGAATGTTAGCCATCAAAGCACAGAGGGAAAAAAATATGCATTTTCAGACTGCGAGAACTTAGTGTTTGCATAAATTAAAGAGTGGTGTAAAAATTACATGGCAATTCTTACGTTCCTGCCATCAATGTCTATTGTGTGAAATTCAGAGCATTAAGAAGCAAAGGAAACAAAATTCATGTCTATACCACTGTGACCTCTCGATCACAATCTCTGCACTCTGTGCCACAACCAGTTTAAATATTTCTGGAGTAAACTCACTAATTAAACTAAGCAAAATGGCCTAGAAATAAAATTTACACACCTATTATGTAAATATCTAGGCATTGACTTGTCGTTGTTAGCATTAGACTCTCCCATTGGAAGCAGAGAAGAGAACTTAGAAGGTGAACAATTCACAGTCCTAAACGGTCCAGTCTACCCTAAAGTCCAACCAGGATTGCCTTTTCTATCAAGTGAACATCTGTACCTCTTCCCACCTTTGCCCCAGCAAGACAAACAGAATATCTTTTCATCAGCAAGCACAGGCCCCTGTAACTCTGAAAGGCTAAATGGGTGGCTGGCACCTCATTTGAATTCATCTTCACCATGTTCTCTTTCAAATGTTTTATCGGAAGAGTGCACCTGCAGTGTCTATCTTCTTTAATCTGGAGTCCTTTGAAGAAACTGTCAGACTGAGGCAGAGAGCTTCAAAACTTTAACAGGAACCTTTACAGACAAGTCAAGAAAAGGCGTATTCTTTAAAATACTGTGTTCACCCCCCACTCACATCACAAAATGAACATATCCTAAGATATTAAACACCAACATATGGAAGCCTTTTTTTTTTTCCTAGCAAATTCTCAGAGAGAGGGGACAATGGCCTCTCCTGAAAAATTTGGAAAAAGCTTAAAACAAGGCAGAATGATAACATTGCCTAAAACTATCCAGAAGCTGATTCACTTTGCTTCACATATTTAAGCAATAAAATCTTCCAAATGATCAGGTTTTGGAGTATCTCTTCCTCTTTACACTTAACATCACTTTTTATGTATAATATTTAAAGAGAGCAGTATTCTTTTTTATTTTTAATTTTCATTTTATACGTCAGCACATTTGCCCCACAAAACTAAAGAACCTGGTACTAAATGCCAGGAATCCTAAAGAAAAATCTAAAAGGGACTGACACTGCCAAACATTCATGGTGATGCTAGTTTGATTTCCTCTTTAAAAAAAAAATCATATGGGCTCATTTTGCATTTCCTAGACAGCAATCACGTCTCCGTCCCTTAAGCTATGCAACTTGCAATGTTCGTTTTCAGGAATCTAGTTGGAAAACCTTTTAAAGTCTGCTGGCAATGAAAGGATTAAAAGCTGGGGAATTAAATAACTGTCTCCACCTCCTAGACACCAGAAGTCCAATTTACCAAAAGTTTCAAAGCGACAACTCATGACCTTTCTACCCTAGCCCGAACCGCACAGCCTATGAGAAAGGAGCCCGTGATTTCCTCCTTGAAACAAGGATGCTCATTTTATTCACTAGCCCTAGGAACGCCGGACCGCCTGGCCGGACTCTGGAATTCGCCTGCTCCAACTCCGCCAAATTTCGGTCTCTCCTCCCTCCGCCGAACGGACGGAGCGCTTTCTCAACTCAGGCCCCTCTCTTTTATGCCCACCTCCGCTTACTCATCCCCGTATCCCGGAGCGATGCCCACAAGCCTCCTGAGGCGTCTCCGCCAGGGTTTTGGGAGGGATGCACAAAGTTCCACGTGCCTCTGTCCGCAGAGCGCCCTCCCTCCCGCCGCACTTATACCTGAACTTGTCTCCAGCACTGCGGACACCAGCCTGGCACATTCTTTTGGAGAGAAAGGGCAGGACTTTTCTCCTGCGCCTCTGGCAACGCGTAGAGCCTATATATGGTGGGGCGGGGGGCGCGGAATTCTCTACTTTGGATTGGTTTGTTTGTTTTAAATCTAGGGTGGGCAGTTGCGGAGGGGGGGTGTCCTTCAGCAACTACACACACAGACACGCGCGCGCGCGCACACGCACAGACACACGCTCGCCCTGCCCTCCCGGCTCACCGCCGGCTCCCCCGGGCTACAGCTCCCCCTTCCCGGAGCACCAGCTCGCCTTACTCGCTCAGTCCCCCGTTGCCACCACCGTCGCCTCCGCCGCCGCTGGCACCGCTGGAGCCGGCGCTCGCGGCCCCGGGCTCCACTGGGCGCCTGTCTTTCTCTCCTCTCTCTCCCCCAGCCCCAGATTGATTGATGACCACCAGCGGCCAATGGCTCTGACACCGCGCCATCCTCGCTCGAGCATCACAGCCCCACGCCCCCGACGTCAGCCTCGCGGGCGCACGGGCATCCCCGAGCCCTCCGAGCCGAGCCGGCGCCCGGAGCCGTCCCCGCCGCCTCCCCGCTCCCTGCCCGACGCTGCCGGGCCGTTTCCTGTAGCAGCGGAGAAACGAAGGGAAGGAGCCAGCAAGCGTTGGAAGGGGGTGTGGAGGCTACGGATCCCCCCCCCTTTAGAAATCTTTTCTTTCCCTTAAAGTTTTGTTTGTTTTTTCCACCCCGACCTGTTTCTGTTGTCTGCAGCATCTCAAATCAATGACACATTTTTCATCACCCGCATTTATACTTAATTTTGGGGTATGTTGGGGGTGGGTGGGTAAGAAGTGTTCTATAAATCTGCCCCACCGGGGCATCCTTAAATTCCCTTCTTGGTGGTGGATTCTAACTCCCTGCCCAATTTCTAGAAAAATGCCCCTTCACCTCCTAGGCCGCAAAACGCCGGAATTCAAAGGCTTTACAAAGATAACCCTGATCCGTGCAAATCGGCAAAGAAACTCCTGCCTCTGCGGAGAGGAAATCGGGCGGCAACGGTTACTTTTTCTCGTCCCTGTTGCCCCGCCGCCCGGCCCGGGTCGCCGACCCGCTCCGCAGGCGGCGACCGTGGACACCGGAGGCGGTCGGGGACAGCGAGGCTGGGGCGCGGGGACAGGGTGAGAAGCGGCCCCGCGCGAGAGCGGCGCGCGCGCGGGCAGCCCCGGGGGCGGCCGCGGAGCGCAGACCCTGCACAAAGCTGAGCGGCGCCTCCCCGGCCGCCGCACCTCGCTCGGGCCGCGGCGGGCGCCCGGGGCTTCGGCCAACACAATGCACCCGGGCCTAGGCCGGGGCGGTTCGAACACACAACCCCGGGACTTTCTAGTAAACAGCTCGCCCTGTCCTCGTCCCCACCCCCATCCCCGCCGCCTAGCTTTCGCCGATTCCCCTCGCCGACACCCCCTTCAACCCTCCAGAGAAATCCCGGAGAAAGAGGGGAGCTGGAGGTGGGGACCCTGAGGGGTCCGGGGCTGAGTCCTGGGGGCGGCGAGGGGGGAGGGGAGGGGAGCAGAGGGGCGAGATGGGGAGTGGGAGGAAGACTGCTCCTGAAAAAGAATTAGCTTTCGCTCTGGGGTAGAAAATACGCCCTCCTCGGGTTCCGAATTGCCCTGGAAGCGCCCGCCGGTGCGAATGTCAGGAGCACCCGGGCAGCCGCGGTCCGCAGCCTCCGAGCCCCTCGCACGCGCCTCTGACAAGGCACCTCTCACCCGGGCTCCGCTTTGTGTGTGCATTTTTTTTCCCTTCCTCTCGCGCGCGGCACCGGGCGCCCGGCCGCCTCCTCCCCCTCCCCCGCCCTCCGCCTCCCTTCCCGGGGCGGATTACCTTTCCCCGGCTGCGCTCCCGGTCCCGGGGATGCCTTCAGCGCCCGACGAGCAGGCGATCCATCGTGGAGCAGCCCGAGCCGGCGGGAGGCGCGCGGGGGCGACGAGGGGCGCGCGCGGGCCAGAACCTTCGACCCCGGAGGTCCCGCCGCGGGCTGGGTCCGGGGACCTGGGGGCGCGGCACGGGAGGGGGTGGGGGGGAGCAAGGACCGGAACAGCCTCGATCTGGGGAGAGAGCGAGCGAAGGGGCGAGGAGAGGGAGCGAGGGCGCGGCGAGCCAGAGGGAGCGCGAGCGGTGCAGTGACAGGGACTGCCACTGGGGTCAAAGGAGCACAGCTCCAGGAAGCAGGGCGGCTGAAGCGCCGCTCCGTGCGCGCTCCCCGGCGGGACCCCGCGCCCCCGCGCGCCCTTCCTGCAGCCCCGGCGCTCTAGAACCCGCACTGGCGCCCCGAGGCCCCCGGGGTTGCAAGAGCAGGAGGGAACTGAGGGCGAGGCCGGCAGCCTGCTGGTGCTCTCGGGTCAAGCAGGCAGCAGGAAGCAGAGCCGCAAGTTCATCATCAGGAGTGTGATCAGCGTAAAAATGAGAGGGGACTGGGGAGGGGGACGGCTACGGAGCCCCAGAAAAATAAAGGGAGTTTTCCCTCCAAATGGGCGTCTTCTGCAAAGAGAACACCCAGACCCCCCCCCCGCCCCCACCCCTCAACCACCGACCTGCCTGGCGCTGTCTGGAGTCCTGGCACAGCTCCAGGGCGCCGAGCTCGCCGCGGGGGCAAGGGAGCGGCTTGGGCACTGGGCTCAGACCAAGGAAGGCGACCCTGGGTCCCCTCCCATCTGCTGAGCTTAGGCTTCCCGGGGGGGGGGGGGGGGAAGAGCTGTGCTCTCTTTCCTCAAGCCTTTCAACTCGCCAGATTCGCGCGCGCACACACACACACACACGCACACACACACACACACACACACACACACACACCTTTCTCTTTGCAATGTTGTTCCTGAGAAAGAAAAGGCCAACACAGTTGATCATTTTTTTCACCTCCACCAATTAAGGCAGGTTCAGAATAGGGAGGTGAGGAGAGGCAAAGACTCTAATTGTTTTCATTTTGTCCATTTTTTTTGTCTTGGGGGCACATATTCCCCAAACAATAAGCACTTAAAAAACATTTTAAAAATCAAAGTTCGTCCTCTGTTTCCTGCTACTTTGGATAATGGAAAAGAAGACTTAAAATTGTATGCAAGCAACCTAATAAAAGGAAAAGCAGCTGAAATGCTAAAAGAAGACAAGAAAGAGAACCCTTTTAGAAAACTTGGTTGGGACTGTCTGTAAAAGATGAGGTGGCCATGTGATGTTATGCTCTTGTCAGAGCTGAAGGATTTGGACTGCAACCAGATTTAATTCCTTTCCAGGAGTCAGACCCAAAGATCTAGGCATTGTCCAAAGGGAAATCCAATGGGTGTGTGCGTGTGTGTGAGAGAGAGAGAGAGAGAGAGAGAGAGAAGTGTGCTAAGTATACTATTTGACAACTGACTAGACATCCTGGCTGAAATTATATCCCCTAAAAATAAAAAGGAGCCATTTCAACCTGGTCTGTGGCCTCTGTGCTGAGACTAATTGGTTTCCAGGGTCTGGGAAGGAAGGGAGAGAGGCTGGTAGGAGCCCCTATAAAAAAAAGATCAAACGGAATTCGCTTGAAAATATTTCCCTTTTACAATGGGCTTTCCTGGCGCTTGAATTTTAAGTAAACTATCTCTTATGCCTGAGCTGAAATGAAGGGAGAGATGGTCTTGCTAATAAATTTATTTTGTTGTACAGTATGCCCAGAGTGTCAGTACTTGTCAAATGTTCTGAGATCAAGAGGACAGTGATTCTCCTTGCCCAGCACAAATCACAGCAAGTGGCACTGACATTAAAGATGGCAAAGATGGGGGGAGGGTGGAGCACCTTTAAATTTAGTTTTTGTTTTCCAGCCCAGCAGCAAACACTGACTAGAATCATGTTGTTGAAGAAAGACTTGGTTTTGTTTCCCTTTTTCTATGACTTAACAGTGCACTCCTCTTATTTAAATGGTTTGAATTTCTTCATTGATTTGGACTGAAACAGCCCCCCCACACACAAAAAAAGCAGCATAAACCTTTAAAAAAAAAAACTGGTAGTCAATCAAAGCAGCCAACTTAAATTTGTATGTGAACCTGAATCTGTATACATGCACACAGATAATAAATAATACCGTGTTCTACTTTAGTGGCACATTTTGCAGGATATTTAATGCTATTAAACACAAGTGAGTGATATTTTATGAAGTTGATGAAAATTTGTATATCATTTTACTGAGTGGGGGAAAATTGGGGCGAAAAAATATGCTTGAATTTGTAGCTTATAGTGCAGGAAGAAGTTAACCTCTACTCTGTCCCTGATGATCAATTACCCACCAAGGGAAGTAGTGACCAAGCTGTATGAGAGCTATGAGCTTTTATTTCTATCAGGCTACCAAAATAAAGAAGCTGGGAAATAGAAGAAAATTTAAATAATAAATCAGGAACAAAAGGAACTCACTTTTCAAATAATTCTCATTACATGGATTTGAACATATTGCATTTTGTTAAATCATATTCTCCATCAATATAGCCACCAACACTAAAAGCTTGTTTTAAAATGATTGGATGTGAACCGTGTCTGTCCCCTGACATCAGCTTTGAAACATCGAGCTTCATTATAGCAAATTTGAAATGCTATAGGCTGGGACTTTTTTTTTTTTTTTTTAAGATAAGTGAGCCTATAAGCTTCATTTTTTTGTCATTGTTAAATTCAATTTTTATTGTTTATAATGGAAAACAAAAGAAGTATAAAAATAAAATGCCAAGTTTATGATTGCCTTTATGCAAATATTACAAATTTTTTCCTTTAATGGAATGTAAATTTGGACCCTTTCTCCAGTGATTTCATCGAAGGAACTGGCAAGTATGCTCCCTGATAGCCTGCTGCAATATCTTTTAAAATATCTCTTCAGAATGCATTTAGGGAAGAAAATGAGAGAGTGGAGCGTGGGAGAACTTTATGTGGAAGCTTGGAAAGTGGATGCTACTTCCCTTGAAAGCTTAATACTTTATTTGGCATTGGCTCGCATTTTCCCTATTCCGTATGAGGACAGGTTTGCCAGTACTTCAGGGACACATGTGTAACATAAACCTTGGTGTAATCCTATGGTTCTTCTTCAGAAAAGAAATTATGGAAACTACTACATTTCATTGAATAATTGTATTGAAGTTAACTAACTCTCAGAACAGATAGCAACTATTGTGCTTCTTTTTCTTTGAATTTTCTGCATTTTTATCATTTTCCAGCAAGGGACTATAGGTTATCAGAAATCAGAGCCTGTTAATAGAACTACCAGTATGATGCAATTTGAAAAAATCTGAGCCAGCAAACATCCTTACTTTGTTCTTAATTCCTATAGTTTTTACATTTTTTACTTGTTTCAAATGTTTTTGCTGTAAACCCCTCAAGTTTAAGAACCATGCCCTTTATTCCTTTGTGTCCTTTGTTCTTATGTGCTGTGTACATGTAGAAACTTGGAAATACTTATTAAATGACTGTATGGGTCAATGAATTAGCAAGTGAGTAAGAGAAGGCAAGAATGAAGGAGACAATTATACAATGGAGGAAAATCCATACCAGATATGCAGGAACGGAAGTGATGTCATGAAACTAGTGTCAGAAGATAAGAGCTAAGGACTTCTCACGGATTTCAAATAGTACATTTAAAAGGGGTTTGCTAATGTCTTTGGAAACAGGAAATAATACATAAAATGTCTAAGAAATTTATTTTCTCATAGAGAAACTGAAGATTATTATGTATACCTGTTTAAAGATAACCTTTTTTAAGTATAATAAGATGAAAAAAAAAATCCCAAGTAAAATTTGTATCTTAAAATTTATAGAGATAATGCAGCAAGATGTAGTCTCAAAAGACACTTATTGTGATTAACTTGATTTTTGATAGATCCTTTCTGAAGTTCTCAAAATAAAACATAATGTGTTTCATCCTTTGTATTTAAAATTTCCTTTCGGTTAACCAATAAAAATGCTTATGACTGAGAATGTTTCAGGAAACACTAGAAATGAGGAAATTTTGTTTCATAAAAGAAAATTTTAAGGCATGATCTTAGAAAGGCTAAACTTTGCCAGCAGTTTAAACAGCAAAGAGGGAGGGAGTGCAAATGTTAAAATTTTGCAAAACTCCCTAATTCTTACCCTGCTTACTAGCCAATGTCTAGCATATATCAACAAATCAGACAAGTATTACTTATACAATAATAATTTTTAAAATTAATTTAAAAACTCTGAAAAGATCCTGAGTATGTGTGTGTTTTCCACCTTAACAGACTTGCATGATCTCTGTTATCAATTAATATTTGCCTTTTTTTTCCTGTATCATGATCCTAATTCTGGAAAAGTAGTGGTAGAATTTAGTGGTGCTTGGGATAGGCTGGTCATGGTGGAAGAGCATTCTTATTGAAGTAAAAGCCAAAGTAATTTTTGAAAGATGGGCATGTGGAAAACCCATACTAACCTGATTAAAGAAAATGTATGTGGAGGATTTCAATTTTAATAATTCAATTTGACAAGCTAGTATAGGATATATCAATGTTTTGAGTAAGCAACATATAATGTAATGTTCCTTCTTAGCAAAAATAAGTGAATGAATACAGTTTTTAAACACTGAGTTTGAGAGACAAGCAGAATCCAAAACCATTTCTCTCTGTATTCTTAACGTAATAGTTTGATTATTTAACAAATATTTTTTAATCTTTGCTCTAGGCAGAATACTCATACCGTGCTGATGGTCTAAAGACGCAAAAAGCAGAGTTTTATCCCACATTATAATGTACATAATTTCCTGGGCCTGGGCAGTCTGATATTAAGTAATCACACAGATAAATACAAATTATATCTACAAAAAGAAGAAGCAGCTGGTATAAAAGGAAAAAAGACTTTTTCTCCTCTGGGTTTGAGGGAAGACTTCCCCGGTGGAGGAAGGGAATACAGGAGATCACAGGAAAAAGAGAAGCAGTGTGGCGGGTGCTCAGTGAGGGATTGCATGGTGCCCATGAGAAAGGTCTGGATCTGTATCTGCAAACAGAGGCCAGAACTGAAGGGCCAAGCTAAAATCATTTGAAGGTCACACCTAAGGCCCCGTTCAAGATGTTTGACTTTATCCTGAGGGCAACTGGAAGCTGTTTAAGGATCTTAAGTAGAAAGGCTAACATGATTAGATTTGTGTTTTGAAAAGGTCGCTCTTCCCCCAGCGTGGAGAATGGATTTTAGGGGGCTAGAGTGAACATTGGGAGGCCATTTTAGGGGTTATTGCAGTCACTGGGTTGAAGGTGAAGGTAGCCTTCAGCATGAGTCTGGAGGAGGCAAGACCTGGAGAGACATGAATAGGTTCAAGAGATGAGTAAATTCTACATAATAAAAACAAAAATTACTAGAATATTGAAATACTAGTGTGGCATTATTACCCAGTCTAAGAGCCTGAAAGCCATATTTACCTAATAACTTATTTTTTAATCTAACATTTTTCTGACATACAGATTCTAGAACTTTACCCCCCATTCAATGTCCTATGTCTATTTTTGGCTCACAGATACGGACTTGTTCTTTTTTCATATGAAACATAAATGCAGGAGGTAACTGTATTTCTGTTTTTCTTTAAAGATTTTAGATGTTACATGACTTCCGTGTGTCCTCATTGGAACTAGTTCACTTATATTTAATGTTGCAAACAATATTCTAAGGGATTCTTAACAACTGGCTATTTTTAAGTGAAATTTTCAAAGAAACAGGTATGCTTTCAGATGAAATACATAGACACTGACTAGAAGTAAGAATATTGTTCTTTCAGTGCTGTATTATTCCATATGGACCCAATCAATCTTCACAAACCAATCGTAAGAAAGATATTGTACTTGTTGGGTTTCTTATTGGTACTAGCAAAGTCACTGTGGCTCTGATTAGCAACTCAGACTTCTAAGAAAAGATGCAGTGGAAATACAGTAAATACAGACATTTCAGGACTTCTATGGTAGAAACTATGTTTTCTAGCTTCATTCCTTTCTAGCATTTCTACATTTTGCAAGATTCATCAATTTCTTCTGTTCTCATGATTACTCATAATGATTACCTATAACCAAGGTAAAATCTACACACAAGAGAACAGTTGAATAGCCAATGTCTAGAGCACATAGTTTTACTAGAAGCTAAAATAGAAGGCAGGCGATAGTTTAAAAAAAAATCACAGCACTGTATCAAAATCCCTACTTCATGCTCCACACAGAAGGAACCTTAGAAAGGTTATTTTTTCCTTTTTTTCTTTTCAATTTTTGTTCCTTTTCCTATTCATTGTTTAGTGAAAACTGGAAAATAGCAAAAGGAAAAAGTTAAAAATTAGCTGTAATCTCATCATTCAGAAATATCCATCATAAACATTTTTGTTATATAATTTTTCAGTCAAATGAATTTACAAAAAATTAGAATTAAACTGGAAATACAGTTAAGCATATGTAATGGTAGTTGAGAGCAAACCAAGGTTGGAATCCCATCTTGGACTGTAAATACCTGTGTGACCTTGAGTGAGTTGCGTAAACCCTCTGTGCCTTGATTTCCTCATTCGAAAAAAAGGAGTCATTAAATATACCTACTTCATAGAGTTGCTACAAGGATTAAATGTGTTAATATTTTTAAAGCATTTAGATTAATGCCTGATACATATCAAGCAATTATTATAAGTTTTGTAACCCACTTCTAAATCTTTTTAATACAACATTAATACAGAGTCATAAAAAACTGAATCCAGGAGTACATTAAGAAGTAAAAGTTCTTCTCTTTCTCCCTCATATCCCATTTCCTATATAACTTATTCTTTTAAAGGAATAGAATACTATGAACACCTCTTCATGTCATTAAACATCTTTCTGTGGCTCTATAGACTAGGACTTACATTAAAAGAAGTGCAATGTGTGTTCAGAATACCCAAAAGCCCATATCCTTACTCAGAAGACTACACATGTATTATATTCATACAGATGACTTTAAAAAAAATTACCTTAAAAATTCCATAGACCTAAGACTTATTAAGAAAATCTTCCTGTTATTCTTATCTGTGGGGATGATTGAATGGATCTCTAAAAGACCAGAGTACTTATATCTAGTTTTTTTTTTTCAGTTCATTAATTCACTTTTTTTTGAAGCATGAGCAATATTGTGAAAAGTTAAATTAAGAGTTTTATGTTTTGCAAGCTGCAGTTTTGGGTTATTCGTGCTATAGAACTTCCTGAGCACAACAAATCAACTGATAGTTCATAGAGAAGTGACAACTATTTTAAATTCAAACTTTACCACCAATTGTTGACACACCACTTGCGTACTTCAGAGTTGTCTGGAATATATAATGGATCATAATCTGTAGCATTCATTTGTCAACAGGAGGCTCAAGATGTGATGGCAGTCACATGGAAAAGTTGTTATGGGAATCTAAGGGAGGGGGGATTGAAGAATTCTTTGGCACTTGGCAGCTCTTTGGCAAATTGTATAGTTGCTGCTTTTCCACCAGCTGGGATATGAAGTAGATGGAAGTGTAGATGGCCAGTGTTTATTTTATCATTAGATCTTCACATCAAAATTAAAGTCTTTGGTAATCCTCAACCTTCACCATGTACACCGGCTAATCTGGCTAAACAAATATGAATGTATTTGAGTACCAAGGAGTTGGCCCCGTGGAGTCTAAGATTTTCATTTTAGAAAAGGCTGTAGTAAGAGAAAAATGCATTCCACAGCAGCTATTATCTGGTATCTGAATTTGCTGTTGGCAAACTGGTCCTTGCATGTCTTGGAGGCATATGGAAATTGATGATGGAAGTGTCTAGTGTAACTAGAAATATAATTTGATGAAAACTGAAGCAGTGAACTGTGAGAAACTGTTAAACCAGTGTCATCGAACAGTACTTCGAAAATAATGAAACAGAACTACTAGCCCTTTATGAGTAATATTGGGTAAAAATGAGAAAAGCACATGGTATACACAAAAAGTTTAAATATATGAGGTAATGCTCTTTTTAATTACTATTATTACAAAGACCACTCCAAATGTCTACACCCAGACTCCTTTCCATTTATCTCTAAGTAGACAATGACATCACGTCTCCTCTAAATTATTCAGACTCAGGGGATGGAATTGGTTCGTTCAGTAAAGAATGCCATGTTCGGTGTTGGCACGGTACTTAAAGCCTCTCTCCACATTATCCCAAAACTGAAAAGCATATTTGATGGTGGCCAAATGATTTAAAAAAAATTTCCCCTCTAGACTTGAAGCATTCAGAAAACCATGAAGAACAAAAATAGAACTGCACCATAAGGTATAATCATAAAACGTCATAGAAGAGGAAAACTTAAAAGTATAAAAACGCTCCAGTCATCTGAAGGCTAGCAGTTCGTGAAGTCATTAGAAGTCATTCCATACGGGTTGAGTTTGAGAAAAAGTCAGAGGTTGCTTTGTTCTTGGCTCTGAGTGAAATCAAAACCTACCCAGATCCTATACAAAGGCAACTGCAGACCGCCTTTTCGTGCTCAGTATATGCCACTAAAAACACGTAAATGACTTATGTTCAGAAAAGTCTGTGATTCTGTTCATATTAATCCATGTCTCAGGCTGGCAAAATGCCTAAGCACAATCAAAGGGGGAGGGGATGTAAAAGCCTGCCTTTTCAAACAGGCTAGAAAATTAGTACCAAAAGATCACAGGGCGACAGAGACAGCTGGAAAAATTGGAGCTGGGGCTCTGATTTTTGTGCCAGTGTTACACCTAATGCAAAGGGAATGCAGATGATGGATTGGAAGTTATGTATGTTGTTTAGTTGGAAACACTGTACTTGCACAGAGGTAAAAGTGTAACATTTTAAATATCATACTGTACGGTAACACAAAAAACCCTGTTTTTGCAAGGAATGAATACCTTGGAATGCAGAGACAAGTTGCTAATAAAATAAGGTAAACACATACAAAGAATAAACAATGAAGCCAAAGGTCCAAAATTAGGCAATGGAAAGGTGTGTCACAAATGTCTCTTAATAATCCGATCTTTGGAAAATAGTGCTAACAAGTGTTTTTACATACATAGAATTTTCTGCCAGATGCTCTAAAATGGTTGGGCCACAAGGGATTTTCAAATCAAAGGTTCTAGGACATTTGTGCTTCTAAAAGAAACGCGTATGATTTTTCTTGGGTTTTGTAGTGGTTTCATCTGTAATGGAGAATAAAAATCCAAAGTATTCGATGCCGTTCTCTGTACCATCACTATTTGAACAGACTTTTCCATTCAAGCTGCTATTCAATATAATTTTGTTCGGATGAAGTGTGTCCTCCACAACTGAAACATTGTATATAAAACGGAGATTGTTAAAAGTTTTATTGAGATGCGTTGATGGTCTCTAGGGTCCATACTGATTCAGGTTGTGTTTTCAGACTCCGAACTCTGTGGCCTTTGACAGGCATGAAGAAAAGCAAGACCTAAACAGTTCTCACAACACAGCCGGTGGTCACAAAGGACAGCCCATGGAGATGTCTGTCACAGGAAAAAGCAGCCTCTGGAAGAGAACCAAAAGAGGAAAAGAGGTGGAAATGGAGAGAGAAAATGTGTGTGTGTGTGTGTGTGTGTGTGTGTGTGTGTGTGACAGAGAGAGAGAGAGAGAGAGAGAGATGGAGAGACAAATTAAGAGCAGATAAAATATAATTTTTGAACACTAAAAGATACAAATTAAATCCTGAAAAAAAATCAGTGTCTGGAATCACAATCATATATTTTCCTTTACTAGTTTATCTCTAAGAATTCATTAATAGAAGAGTTTGAAAGTATATGTGGTCAACACCACAATTTCATTAAAAAAGCTAATTTGCTAGAACCTTCTGGCATCATAGGGAAACTGGCTAATAGGTTCCTGGGGGAGGGATGGAATAGTCCTAGAGACAACAAACTTATTTTCTTTCTTCATTATTTATTTTAGTGTTTTCATCTTTAGTAAAGCAACATCATATTCGACATATTAATGATATCATTTGCTACTTTTCTAACTTGCTTTTTTGACCTCGATGTGCTCTTCTGTTAAAATTCTTTTCTTTGTAGGGTGATATTTTGATGACTACCTGATAATATTTAGTGGAACATACATTATTGTATAAAATGTATGCACAGGCCCTGAAGCTCTTTTAAAAAAGGATTAAAGTCCTCTAAGCACATATACACATAAACTAATGTACCCCTAATATGTAAATTCCTCAAACAAGCCTGGTTAAGATAAAATCATAAGCTAATATGTAGCTAGGCTGCTATCCTGCCATTCTCTCACCACTTTTTTTCTTTTTTTTTGGTTTTCCAAATAAACAGCAGGCCCTAAGGGCTCTTTGAACTCACTAGAGTGTTTAGCGCCAGCAATCACTGGTTCATGTAGCTTATCTTTTCCTGGTATTTTTATGTGATTTAATAGTTCCAGCCTGGCCAAGGGAATGAAAACTTCTGGGTCTGTTTCTGGAAGCACTGCACTCTCCACTGCCATCTGTGATAAACCAAATAACCTTTCTCTGCCTCAGCTATTTTCTTATAATCATGTCTGTTTTGTAGCAATGCAGTGAAGCTTGATAAATAGTTGGAGTTTTTCGCCATTGAAGCAAAGCCATAGTCTGAGTCATGCAGGTGTGCCTAGTAATTAATTAATGAATAAGTACCAACCTCTTGATGGTAATATTAATTAAATATCCAACATTAAAGTAGCATTTAATTGCCAAGGGATTAATAAAACAGGTCCTTACTCCACTAGATTGGGATTCTTTAGTTATAAGTGATAGAATCTGACCCTGGCTAAGATCAGGAAGAGAGAGTATATTGAAAAGTAACAGGATTACATCAATCAGAAGGCTTTGGGTAGTGGATTAAATTATCCAAAAATGACAGCTCCAAAATATATTATATCCCACATATTCTTCTTACAATGTGAGGTTGACTATACTCTGTCTATGTTCTTTCCTCTTGAATGTGGGGGTGCTTTTAAAGTGCTTCTATCAAGTGCAGAAGTGATACTGCATGACTTGGGGGCTAAGTCATACAAAGTGATAGGGCTTCTGCGTGGCTCTTTCTTGGGGTGTGTACCTCTGCATCGCTGAGCTGTAAGAAGTCTGGCCACCCTAAATCCACCATGCTGGACAAACCATACAAAGACTTGGAGAGATGACTAAGGAGCCCCATCTGCTGTGGTCCTCAGCTGTTCCAGTTTCTCTGACCAGGTGCCAGACGTGTGAACAAGCCTTCAAGCTCTGCCCTTAAGCCACCCCAGGCAAAAATGAGTAGAGGAGAAGCAAGCTATCCTTGCTGAGGCCTGCCTGGACTGCAGGGTCATGACCAAACTAGATGTTGTGATTGTTATTTTAAACCACAAAGTTGGGGGTGGATAGTAACACAGCCATAGTAATTGAAGCACTAGGGCAGGAAGCAGGAATCAAGGAGCAAAGATAGAGCTGGGAACTAGGAGCTAGAGAAATGATTCACTCCAACTGTCTCCTCGGTCCTGTATCACTTGATGAAGAGTCAAAGTCCTGGAGAGTGTATCCAGGGACCAAGCTGAGATGGTAGTTCACCTCCCGCCTGTAATCTGAGCAATGCAGGAAAGATTTGGTAAGCAGAGCCCCCAGCAGCTGCCGTGGCTCCCTAGTAGGAAGGCAGATACCTGGATTTTTCAGACCCATCAAGGCTATGATAGGGAGAAAGGAATTTTCCAAGAAGAAATTGGAGTGTTTTTTAGAAGGGCAAATGAATGACAGAAGGTAAAAAAAAAAAAAAAAAGTCAACTCAGGCCACATTTCATTTTACTTAAATAAACAATTCTTTTCTATAGTGATCATATCCTTGAATATAAATTAATTGCAAGAAGCATGTATGTTTTGTTTGCTAATGGTGTTACTGAAGGGAGTTATTGAAACAGTTTTTGAGATTAAGTAATTCCTTGTGTTTTAAAAGATATTAGGCTGTTTCCTTTCTTTCTTTCTCACCACCCTCCTCCCTCCCTCCCTTCATCTCTCCCTTCCTCTTGGCCTCTCTTCCTTCCTCTCTTCCTTCTTCTCTTCTTTCCTTTTCTTTCTTTCTTCTATAATCTTTAATTATTTAGCATTTATGCCCCAGGCTACAACGTGTTCACAAACATAAGACAAGAGACTATAGATTATGAAAATACTCAGGACTGCCTTAAACCTTTTTTTGGAACAAGATGGAGAAATAAACAAATAATAAATTAATAAAATACTAAATTTTCCAGAGCCACTGTTTCTTTTTTACTTTAATCTGTATCAAATGCAGTGGCTCAGCTCATACACACACACACACACACACACACACACACACACACACTTACTTCAATCATTTTCAATCAAATAAGCTGCTCAATTTCTTGAAAACAGTAAGACTCACTGATTGTTCAACTGGATCAGAGGTTTATTTGACTGAATTGAAAGGCCATTGATCCAGTGGCCCCATGGATAGAAAACATAAAAGATAATTTTCCCTTACTGTCATTGTCCATTCAAGTTTTAATTTGTTTTAGTTATTTAACAAGAAACAGTGTTCTCTTTTAAACAATAGCGCATGCAGTGGAAAAAATGATTCTTCATCATTGAGATTTCTCTCTGGTACTAAGCAGGAGAAATATATAAGGACATTCTTTAGACCAAGATGCCTTCTTTTCTGTAGAAAGGACATATGTAGAAGATTTAGAATTTTCACCAAAATTTTAAGCAGGTTACGTATATTTTAGACACAATATATACTGAAAGAATACACAGTACATTAGTGCTAAGATAGTTTATTATCAGTTCCTAAACATGCATGGAATAGATTTGGGAACACAACAAAATATGAAGAACTCAAGCCAAGCTTGGGAGTCTTACATAGTTTCAGACTTTTTTTTTTTTTTAGTTTCAGACTTTATTGATGAAATTATTTGATAGATATATAGACAGATAGATAGATAGATGATAGATAGATAGATTTCAGAAATTGAGAGTTTCTAAATTCTATGTTGAGGTTTATGTGATTGCTTTTTTCCTTCTTTTTCTCCTTGTTCCCCCTAACCCTTCTGCTTTTCTTTAGCTCATTTTGCCAGTAAAATCTGATGAAATTAGGAAAGTAGCTTGAGTGTGGAAAAGCAATGTAAAAATGAAAAAAAACAGTATCACTACACAGTATTTTGTGACAGTAAGATTTCTGAACTTCAGCCTGATTGACATTCAGGCTGGAAAATTCATTGCTACAGGAGCTGGCCTTTTCCATGTAGGATGTTTATCAGCATCCCCGGCTTCTGCCCACTCTATGCTCATAGCACTTCAGTCTTTCTTTTATCTTCTTTTTTCCTTTTGGTTGTAATAAAATATACATAACACAAAATTTACCACTTTAATCATTTTAAGTACATAGTGCAGTGACATTAAGTACGTTTGTATTGTTGTGCAAGCATTGCCAGCATCCATCTCCAGAACTTTTCCATCTTCCCAAATTGTGACTTCAAATCTATTAAGTAATAATTTGCCTTTTCCACCTCCCCTCAGTCCCTGGTAATCCCTATTTTGCTTTGTCTTTCTGTGAATTTGACTACCCTATGTGCCTTATATCAGTGGTATCATACAATATTTATTTCTTTGGGACCATCTTATTTCACTTGGCATAATGTTTTCAAAGTTTATTTATGTTGTAGTATGTCAGAATTTCCTTCCTTTTTAAGGTTTAATAATATTCCGTTTTGCAGATATACCACATTTGTTTGTTCATTCATCTAGCAATTGACCCTTAGGTTGGATCCACCTTTCTTCTATTGTGAATAATACTGCTGTGAACGTGGGTATACAAATATGTGTTTGAGTTTCTGTTTCCAGTTCTTCTGAGTATACAGACAGAAGTGGAATTATGGGTCACGTGTCTCCAGACATTGTCAAATGTACCTCGAGGGATGAAATCACACCTGATTAAGAACTATTTGCCAAAGGAAACAAACTTCTTTGAACAAAAGTATTTCCACAGAGCTGAATTATAAACTTTTTAGGTTTAGAAGGAGCATTACAAGTCATCATGATGTTGCGAGAATCATCTCTGTCTCACATCTGAGACACGTATTTGACCACCAGCAGTGCTTGGGAACTCAGTCACCCATAAGGCTACCTCAGTCTTGCACCATCAGTTCTCTCCTTAGTCCCTTTCAGTCCATGGCTCCTTCCTATCATGCTAAACATATTCGTGACACTACATCCTATATCTTCCACCTGCTAGTCACCAGCAAACATCTTAATAGAGTAATCTATAAAACCTCAACTCCCATTTATTCTTTAATCAATTAACATCTGAAACTGCCTTGAATACAATCACCTAATTGCTAGATTCAATCATGTTTTCTCTTTATTCTAGACAGAGTCATAGCAATATACAATTTAACCTGACCTAACACTCCAGTGGGTCATTTGCTCAACAAGTTATTTATTGCACCTACTATGTGTCACAGTATAATAAAGCATGTCACTGGCCTTTGTCTCTGGTTCCTGGAAGGTGAACTCTAAACCCTTTGAATTTCCCAAGCAATTAGATGTATCTTTGTTATCCATGGTTACCCCTGAGACCACACTTGAAAGTTGATGCTGAGGAGACTTTGTGGTAGGTTCCCAGATAGTTTATGTTAATGGGATGGACCAGGGTGGGGGTTGCCTATACCAGAAAGACCAACCATGTGATTAGACTTTGGGGCTTTGAGCCACAGGGGATAAACCTGAGCTCTAAGGAAGTGGATGAGGATGGAGATTGAGTCAGATGGGTAAGATTTAACCAATCTTGCTTTTATAATGAAATTCTGATAAAAAGCTCTGGACACTGAGATTCAGGTGAGCTTCCTGGGCAAATACTCTGCATAGTGGCCCATGTCACTGTGCTGAGAGGATAATATGCATCCTGAGGCCTAAGAGGCTTCACATTTGGGAACTTCTCTGATATTATGATTTGGCTTCTTCTGATTTGAATTTTTTTGCTATTATAAAAACTAGAATCATTAAGTACAGTGCCTTCCTGAGTCTTGTGAGTTGTTCAAACAAATTATCAAACCTGAAGGGGTAATGGGAAACTTTGAATTTATAACCAGCTGGTCAGAAGTGTAGCCTGGGGATTCCTAAACATGTGGCTAGTGTCTGAAGTGAGGGTTGTCTTGTGGAGGACTCTGCCCTTCACCTGTGAAACTTTGGCTTAACTCTAGGTAGTTCGTGTCAGAAGTCATTACAATCACTCTGAAGGGCTCTTCAATACCCTGTTGAGCAAAACATTGATTCCTACCTACATGGAACTTAGAATAGAGGGAGCTACAGAGACATCAAAATATAACCAGAAAACCTAGTATAGAAACTCCTCTGGATACAAATGTGTTAAATTTCCGAAGACCATCTATAAGTTTATTTTTTTCCTGAGTCCAAAATAATGCCATACAAGTGATGAACATATGCACATCAATTAATGTTAGGTTCACTTTGTTTCCATCAGAATCTTATGTCAATAATTAGTAGTTTTCATCATCCTCACTGTTTGCACATTCATTGGACATAATGAGATTAATAATGCTCATAAAGCACCTTGAAAGTAAGCACAGAGCAAGCACTCAAGAACGAAGAAAAATGAAAACAGGATAACTGAGATTAAAATGACTGTACGTGACCACTACTGTCTTCAGTCATTGGTGAACAGAGCTGACTTGGTTTTGCTCCAGAGCAAAGCTTTGTTTACACAATGTTTATGAATTTCTTTAGTTGGATTTCATAAAAAGATGACATACATATATCCATATACCCGGGTAAGTAAGTGGCTTGTAGATGGAAGTTCGGGGAAAGGTTCTCAGTGACCTGAAGGTTAAGCGAAAACTAATGAGGCAGAATGGGGAAAAGTACCATTGAAGGAAGACATTTTAACAGGTGCAAAGATCCTGAGGTAGGGCAGAGTTTGAGTTTGGCACTTTGGAGGCAAAGGAGAGTCTATGGATATAGCGTGTCTGGGAATGAGACAGCATTTGGGTGAGGAGGTCAGCCTCAGCAAGTTGGCACGAAGGCTCAGGTATCAGAGGGTGCTTATGGGTGATATGTTTGGGTAAATAATATGGCTAATACTGGGACACATGCCAAACCAGTCACAACACTGGGATGTGAGCTTACCAGGGAATACAGATGTGCATGTGCGTGTGTGCTTGCTCATTTGTGTGAATGAATGACTCGGAGCTAGAATAATTTGGGGTTGATAATAGGGAGACATCTGACATGAATTAAATAAAAAGCTGTATAAATACTTTCCATGAATTATTTTAGTTAATATTAACAGCAACTCTATGAGATAGGTATTATTATTGTGAATCGATTTCAAATAAGAGAAAGGAGTAAGGAATGAGGTTGAATGGTTAGAGTAGGATTTGAACTCAGGCAGCGTGGCTTCAGAGCCCTCTCAGGTAACTTGACTCTAAAATTCATGCCCCTGTCGGCCTTTCCCACAGTGGGGATCCATTCTCTTCCCCAGTGTACAGTGTGCTAGTTGTGAAAATGACCAGCTGTACTGGATTTCCACATATCAACTTTCAGTCAGCAGGGGCTGTGAATTGCTCCCCAAACCAGCCCTGAGCCAGGCATCCAGATTTGAAGCTAGCAAGGTGGGAGATGAAATATAAGTCCTTGGAGAATAAGAAATATATTTGGGGAATGCGTTTCCTTAGAAGACTAGATGTTGATAATGTGAAAGGGATTTGGCCTGTGGAGGGATATTGGGATATTAATGCAAAGGGTGATGAATTTCAACTCATGGCTGATAAAGTCTAGAATAATCGGGTTGTAAGAAGTTGTCCATTTGATTATGGCTCTTCATTTCTGTCATAGTAGGTAGTACGGCAGCTCCCATCATATCCCTTCTGTGTGTAAGATGTAGCTACTCCTCTAAACTGATTTCACTTCTCAGTTTGTATTGGTCTAGCTTCAAAACTGTACAAATTGAGCCTCATCAAAGTTACTTGTTTTCCCAAATTCTCTAGTGTTCTTGTGGTGTTAATCGTGCTGATAGTCTTATTGTCCCTCAAGTCCTTGTGCCTTCTCACTTGAGTGCACGTTTGGCAAAAAAAAAAAAAAAAAAGTAGTCCTACCTATTTTACTTTCTTATTTATTTATGTATGTATGTTTATTTTTAATTTTTTTTATTTTTTTATGTGTGTTTATTTTTGAGAGAGGGAGAGACAGAGTGGGAAAGGGGCAGAGAGAAAGGGAGACAGAATCCAAAGCAGGCTGTGCTGACGGCTCAGAGCCTGATGTGGGGTTTGAACTCAGAAACGTGAGATTATGACCTGAGCCAAAGTCTGATGCTTAACTGACTGTGCCACCCAGGCACCCCTACTTTCCTCCATTTTATTTATTTACTTATGTTTTTTTTAATGTTTTTTATTTATTTCTAGGAGAGAGAGAGAGAGAGACAGCATGAGCAGGGGGAGAGTCAGAGAGAGAGGGAGTCACAGACTCTGAAATAGGCTCCAGGCTCTGAGCTGGCAGTCAGCACAGAGCCCGACGCGGGGCTCGAACCCACAAACCGCGAGATCATGACCCAAGCGAAAGTCGGACGCTTAACCGACTAAGCCACCCAGGCGCCCCTACCTTCCTCCATTTTAAAAGACCATTTCTATATCTTTCCATGAAGCTATTCCTTGAAAGTCACTTCCTTTCTAGATTACCCATTGTCTGTGTAAGTTTTTGTACATACGTAGTTATATTTGTTCTTTATTATATCCTGCTTTGGTTTTTCCCTAAATGTTAGGAACAGACACATTTGCATGTGACACAAACAGCTGGTGGGCACAGAGGAGGTTTTAGGTGGTTCTACAGATGTAGCAACGAATAGCATCATGTCACATTGTGAGAAATGCATTTCCTTTTTGATTCTTTATTTTAATAATTGTGATTAGGACAAGTAAAAGTATCTGTTTTGCACCAAATGTATATTTAACACCTATATATCACACACAGAAATGAAAATCTCTCAGTATTTGTATAGAATACAGTAAAATATTTCATTGTATTTGTTTTTATTAGATTTAAATAAAAAGTAAATCAATCTTAAAAATTAAGTAAATTACATACAGTCTGTATGTAAAGTTGTCACCAAGAAGAATACAAGTCACCAAGGTAAAGATATTCTTAAGAAGAAATAGTGGACAATGGGAAGAACATTGATGTGGATATTGAGAAACCTTGGTTCTGGCAATGAGAGCTTAAGAGGACAAGTTCAGGAGTCATGTCACCTGGCTCTACCACGTGTTAAGTGTGTAAACTCAGATGATTACTTGTAGGCTGTACTGTCTAATAGAACTTCCTGTGATGTTGTTCTTTCTTAAAAATTTTTAAATGTTTTTTATTTATTTCTGAGAGAGAGAGAGAGAGAGAGACAGTGTGAGCAGGGAAATGTCAGAGAGAGAGGGAGATACAAAATCTGAAGCAGGTTCCAGGCTCTGAGCTAGCTGTCAGCACAAAGCCCAACACGGGGCTTGAACCCACAAACCATGAGATCATGACCTGAGATGAGGTGGGATGCTTAACCGACTGAGCCACCCAGATGACACTCTGTGATGTTGTTCTAATGTTCTATAATTTGAGGTGAACAATACAGTAGCCACGATTGAGCACTTGAAATTTGGCCTGTGCGACTAAGAGACTGAATTTTAGATTTAATTTAATTTAATTTAATTTTAATAGCAACGCGTGGCTAGTGGCTACTTATTACACAGTCCAACTTTATGACTCAGTTTACTCATCTATCAAATAAAGATAATGAATATTAACACTTGCCTCGGAGGACAGTTTGAAAATTAAATGAGATAATGCATGTGATATACTTAGCTTAGTACTTGGCATAGAAAAAGAACTTAATAATTTTAGCAGTATATTTAACTAGCTTCATAGGTAATTTGTTTCACATCTCCGAAATGCAGTTGTTGCTTTTGTATTTTAAATTGAATGGTGTCTAAGATCATCTGAGAACAAATTACCTAGTTCAGGACATCAAAATGTAGGATGCATCGTAAAGTCTCAATAAGCTGGAGCAAAGGAGGGCTTTTGTTGGGGTGGAATTTTTAAATCTGATTTGAACTCAGTTTCAAATTTCTTGGAGTTGTGAAAGTTTAAATGTCTAAGACTACAAAAGAAAATGCAGGGCGACCAAAAGAAACTGTGAATAAATTAAAAATATTGCTTTATACCAAAAGTGTTCTAAGTTGGATGTCAAGTCAAGCGTGAAGTTTTATTGAATTGATTATGCCGTGTATTAAAGTTTCTGATATTCTGGTCTGACTGTATCAAATAGCCTCCCTCCCTTAGGAATAATGAGATTTGCCCTTTATTGAGAGCTTATGGCGTGCTTACCACCTGCCTTGTTATTATTGCTTATTCTACAACAATCTTACAATGCAGGTGCTGTTATCCCTATTGTAAAGGTCAGGAAACTGAGCCTTGGGGAGATCAAATGAGTCATCCAAGGTCATACACCTAAGAGTGGAATCCGGCCCCATCTGGTTCTAAAGTTTGCTGACTTTCCCCTATAACACATTGTGTCTCTGCAGGCACATCTAATGAAGTTATAATGGCTATGCAATATAATAATAACATGCAATCATTATATGAGCCAATTAATCAGAATCAGGATCTAAGTACTTAACTCAGGAAGTCATATTTCATGCTTTTGCCCCAATCCTCTACCTACCATTTTATTGACAAGTAAACTGGGCACAGAGAGCAAACAGCTTATCCAAGATCACTCACGTGCAACTAAGATTTGGACCCAGTCTGTGTGACATCCAGGCTGTCAGCTACCACACTGCACTACCTACTGGCAGTACTGGTATGAGGCTTGACCAGCAGTCAGTATTTGCACATGTGTGCTGGACTCGGCTTTTCCAGCGGCTTCTTTACCATCACCTGAGTCTTTTTTTTGCCTCACTGATAATACTTTTATTCTCCGTGCCTCTCCTTCTCCAGTTGGCCTTTTGTGTCACTAAACTCTAATTCTTATTCTCCTCTGTTTACGTTTGCTATTGGGATACTTACGTAACATTAGGAAGTGTGTGGATTTTCTGCCAAGAAAGAAAAAAAATCCTTGTTGACTAGAATACTATACTTTCGAAGCACCTGGAATAGAAAAATGCTGTGTGAGTTAAATAAGTAAAAAAGCTCAAATCTCAATTCCTTCTTTGTTTTGTCACTGTAGTTTTGAAGCAGCAATAGAAAAAGCAGCTATGTTGTTCTGAAGCTGCAATGTTTTCTTTTCTGTTAAGACAGTTTGGCTAAAAAAAAACAACTGTATAACTTTCTCCTTCCAGGAAAACGGCAGTTCTCAGGACTACAATATTTAAGGATAGTAATGAGAAATATCTAAGGGAAACACTAAACATTGAGGGGAAATATACATTTTCTGTGTCAAGGAAAAGGTATTTTTGTGTTGTAAGTGGGCCAAATTATAAGAATTATTCACAGACATTTTTTATGGTACTTACTAGAACAGTTAGGATAATCTATGCTCTATTGCCTCATGTGGTACTTTCAGAATTTGGCATTTAAGTATGTTGCATGCTAAATTGAAAATATCCCCTTGTTAAAAAGAAAGAGCGAGAGCATTCTATGAGTGGTTTTTCACCTGTCAGAGGTTATCGGAAGTTGTAATTCAGAAAAAGAAAAACGAAAAGACAGAAGTTGCCCAATAGATTAATACCACGTAGTGAACTTTCAGTCTCTTTACTGGGGTTTCCTTTTGACAGGCAAAGAAGTGACCCACACTCACAATGACAATCATGAGAATCCACTGTAAAGGCACTCAAATTGTTTTTAGAATTTGAATAGAACATACAAAATTTGTAGAACTTGTACAAGATATGTACAGACTATTCAAAAAACCTAGCTAAGAGTAATCAATAGTTTCTATTCTTCCACGGCAGCCAGGCTAGAGATGATGGAACAATGTCAGATGCTATATAGTGAACTCTATCATTTATAAATTTACATAAGAATTTATATTTCTCCTAGAAACTGCTTTGCACACATGCTCTGAGGTTCTATAAACTGTAAGTCTCTGTGTTTCTGTAAGCTATGAGCTTTCACCAGGGAGGAAATAATATATAATAGGCAACATGAATCATATTTTTATCTGATGTCAACCTTCCAGGAATGTGTTGATTTTAATAGGGTGAACCATATGAAATTGTCAATATTTGACTGTTTTTGATCTACAAAATGTCCATTTATATGACTCAACCTAATATTTTAAAATGTGAATAAGCCACTAGGCAGATATTATTTTTAGATTCTAACAATAACTGGAGTTGTACTGGAATGTGTTTCGCTTTACAGAGTTGAACACTTTTACTTCTAAGTTGTATTTGGAAGTGATGGACACAGAAATAAATAGAATTTAAAGTGTTCTTGGACATTCTTAAATATTATATCATACTTGTTCACCATTGAAGACACTTTCAAAACTTGTCGTAGACCCAAACAAACAAATCTTAAATAGATAATGCAATAACTTCTAGTTATTGGGTTGAGTGCTTCTGTGTCAACTTGAATAGCAATTATATGGCAAAAAGGAACATCAGTGGCTTTTCCTCCTGGGAAACTCTGCAGCCATACAAAGCATCTCTTGCTTATATGCTAACAATTAGGTTAATTAAAACAAGAAAGAAGAAGTACACTGTACATTAGGAATTACTTAAGACCCTGGTCCCTTGATTTAGACATATGGGATTTACTTTATCATTCAAACTATAGAGACACCTCTCTAAGAGTGAACATAAAGTGACTCACCACAATTATTACTATTTAAAATCAAAGGTCAGCTAATTCCCAGAAAGAACAATTAACTAGCACACTAGCAAGTTACTCACCCCCCAATTTTTATCTTGAGATATTTCAAACCTACAGAAAAGTTGCAAAGCAGTATAATGATTTTCTATATATTCATCTAGATTCCACAGCTGTTCATTACTATTTTGTTTCCTCTCTCTCTTTATCTCCCCCCATTTGTACTATCTATTCTGATGACCATATATTAAGCAAAATATATTTTAAGTTAATTTTCAGGGACTTTTGAATACTCTTCATGTCAGGTGTGAATCTCTTCCATTCTCCAGTTTAACCAACTGTCAAAGATTCATAGATTCATTTCTGTCTTTGGAAAGTACCAGGTTACCTCAGGAATTCACTCCTAATCCAGCCCACTCCATACCACAGGGTTCTAATGTTCATTCCTTCAAGAAAGAGGAAACAGAGATGGTAATTTTATCATTGACCCACAGCACATGTAGGTGACAGTGATATATTCACTTGGTGCCCTCAGCAACAAAATAAAGCTCCAACAAGTCAATTTAAAGGGGAAGGAGCTATATTACCCTCCTCCTATCAAAGCAAGGTCTAACTTTCACAGCAGAATCCTGTGGGGCATCTATGTGTTCTTCTTGCCTGATAGTGTGCCTCTCCTGCTAAGTGAGCTCCATGCCTCAGTTTCTCCCTCTACTCTAACTCATCCTTCACAAGCTGCCAGTTCAGCCTTCTGGAAACTTTACTTTGATCATGTCATTACCCTGGCCAGAAATTTCCACTGATGTCTTATGTCCAGCAGGATAGTGTTCAAACATCTTAACCTAAGACTGGTATTCAGCTGGTAGGACCTGGTATGGTTGTATCGGTTGTTGAAATGTTACAATGCTTCCATGCCAGTTGGTAAGGAGAAATTCTCCTCTTACTGACTCTGTAAATTACCTAATGATCCAGCCCAGTGGCTGCCGTGGCAAAGAGTAATGGGGTTTGGGAGTGGTGCTGGTACGGTGGGTGGTCGGTAGTGATTGCTTAGGGACGCAGATGATGGATGTGGTGTCCGTGGTGGCGGCCTGTGCGGCTCCTGCCCACACCAGACCAAGAAACCATCATTGTTTTAGGTCTTGCATGCTGACAATGCATCGGATCCATTAAAAATAAATAAATAAAAAGTCTCTCATGCATCAGAAGGGGGAATCCTCCTACACTGTTGATGGGAACACAAACTGGTGCAGCCACTCTGGAAAACTGTAAGGAGTTTCCTCAAAAAGTTAAAAATTGATCTACCGTATGGTCCAGCAATTACACTACTAGGTATGTACCCAAAGGATACAAAAATACTAATTCAGAAGGAAAAATGCATCTCAGTGTTTTATAATAGCATTATCTACAATAGCCAAATTATGGAGACAGCCCAAGTGTCCATTGACTGATGAATGGATAAAGAAGATTTGATATATATATGGAATATTATATGGACTATATGGATATATATTATACTATATAATAGTACATGGAATATTACTTTTCCATGAAAAAGAATGAAATCTTGCCATTTGCAACGACATGGATAGGGCAACAACATGGATGGAGTATTATGCTAAGCAAAATAAGTCAGTCAGAGAAAGAAAAACACCATATGATTTCACTCATATGTGGAATTTAAAGACAAGACAAACCAGCAGAGGGAGAGAAAAGGCAGAGAGGCAAACCAAGAAGCAAAGTCTTAACTAAAGAGAACACACTGATGGTTATGAGACGGGAAAAAAATGAGAGGGTGTTAAATAGAAGATGGGGATTAATAAGGTCACTTGTCGTGATGTACGGAATTGCCGAATCACTATATTATACCCCTGAAACCAATATTACACTGTAAGTTAACTAACTAGAATTTAAATTGAAACTTTTTAAAAAAGTTTCCCATGTGTCACCATCAGCACCACTACAACCTAGTCTGGCCCTTCATCAGTTCAGCCTTCACATCAACCTGTCATCCTCCAGTGACCAGCAAGAGTGATCTCGATGCTTAAATCAAAACACACCAGGGCACAGCTTAAAACTCCCAGTGGCTTCCTTGCACATAATAAACGAATATCCAACTTCAGGATCATAGTCTATAATGCCATACAGTCCTGCTTACTCTCCACGCTCATCTTCCTCCCTTTGCTCTAACTGCACTGGCTAAATCTCCACCCTCAACTATGCCAAGCTTACAGCCTTCCCAAGACCTTTAGCATTTGTTGATATGCTCTTCTTTCCACTTGGAACAAATTTCATACATTTGGTTTCACGACTGCCTTCTTCTCATAAGCTGTGCTTTGTTCAAAGTCAGTTTCTCAGAGAGGCTTTCCTAGGCCAGTTTTGAAAACACTTATGTTCCCTACTCTATTACCCCCAGTTTCTTCATTGTATCACAGAACACTTGAAATCATCATATGTGTCTCTTTGTTTTCCTATTTATTTTCTATTTCTTTCTATTGGACTCTAAGTTTCTAGAAGGCAACTTTCTCTGTATTGTCATTGCTTTCTCTCAGCACGTAGATTGGTGCCTGGCCTAACACATGTCTGTTGACTGACTCTCTGATTGCCAAAAGCACTGAGCACAGTGCCAACTACACAGTAAATACTCAATATTTGTTATTTATTCTATCGTAACAGGACTCTAGATTTTTATCTGTCTGCCCCTCCCCCGCTCTTTTGGCCCCATCTCTCTCACTTTTATTATTATCTTTTTCTCTCTTTCACGTTTATATCCTTGTACCAGCAGTCTGCTTGGCACTGAGCTAATTTTGTTGAATCTATTTTTTTATCACAATAAATAATAATCAAACTGTTATTGAGCTCAGATAGAAACTTTTGGGGATAGCTGTATCCTTTTTTTCTCTTGATTTTGAATTTGGGGAAAGAAAGAATTGGGTTTCTTGCAAAGATTGGTTATAAATTTCTCAAGTTATACATATTTCCTAGAAAACAAATGTAAACTGGCAGCCCGGAGGTTCAATATAGTACTTGGATGTAATTTGTTTGGCTCAGCAGTATATTAAAGTTTTTTTCAGCATACATTTAAAAATCAAAAGAATTCACAGTTTTACTTGGAAAAAAGAAATTACATTTTCAGTTTATCTTTAAAAGAAAAGAAAAGAAAAGGAGATGATCTGGATATAGTGAGCTTAATTTCATGCAACGATTGGCTGGATCGTGAGAGGTTGCCTTGGTCCTTACCTACAGTTTCTCATTCTTTCATCACGTGCCTAGATCCCTAGAAGAATGTGAGCTTGTAATTCTTATTGTGAAGAACATTTCCATATGGGGAATAATTTTCTTTTAACACCTTGCTAGATGGACTTAAAATTTCCCAGCTCATCTGATCCAGGGTCCTGGTTTCCCTTGAACTAGGAGTGAGAGTAGGTAATATAAGAAAGGCATCTTACTTAGATTAAATGGGGCATGGTGAGCAGCAGAAGGTAGGAAAGGGATAGATTTTTATGGGACAAGATGCTTATATGACCTTATGGGTCCTCTCTTTTCAAAAAGAATATACAATTACAAAGTTAAAAAATAGTATATTTCCCATGACATTAGAAGAGGCTAGAGCAAGGGCAGGAGCTTGAGATTTAAGAATCATTAGTTCTGTGGTAAGTCCACTTCTGAGTAAAGTGAGGAAGAAGATAGAAAGCTCTATAAGCAATCATTTAGACATTAAACATCTGTGCTTATTAAAATATCAGACATGAAACTGAAGACCAGTTAGGTTGATAGAGGCAAGGTGTGGGCTTTGTGCCAAACCATACTGTTATTTTTCCCCTTTCTTATCCTCTTTATTCTGGGGGTAATCCTTTCCTTGGATCTAAGGATTCTTAGATCTCCTGCATCCTGAGTTTCCCAAGCTCCCACATCAGCTGGCTATGGCTAATGGGAGTCTCGGACTAGAGATTGGAGGGTGGGAGGAGGCAAGAAACCAGGGAGTTTCTCCCCTCCTTCTCTGTCTGTGTGGCATCTCCAGAAGCAGCTGTATCTCCTCAATGGCTGTGTCTCCCACTGGATGAACCCTTCATGGTTCCAACTTTCAACAAGAGCCTTCTGCCCTAAGCTCTGTTCAGCAGTCCTTTCCCTTTGTCTCTCTACCGCAGGGGTGGTGGACCTTTCTGCTGGTTGCTAATCTCTGGGTTACCTCATAATTCCCCCTTCGGCTTTACAGCTTCTCAGTCACCCATGTAATCAATTTCCTGCATTCAAATTCTCTCTCTCTTTTTTCAATGTTTAGTTTTGAGAGAGAGAGAGAGAGGAAGACACAAAAATGTGAGTGGGGGGAGGGGCAGCGAAAGGGGGAGACACAGAATTTGAAGTAGGCTCCAGGCTCTGACCTGTCAGTACAGAGCCTGACAAAGGGCTCAAACTCATGAGCCATGAGATCATGACGTAAGCTAAAGTTGGACACTTAATTGACTGAGCCCACAAATCCTCTTGTTTTAAATACTCAGTGAGGATTCTCTTTTTCTATTGGAATCTGACTGCTGTTGAGACATTTTTTTGTGTTGTCTAATTACTACATTGTTCTCCTGCTTAATTCTATGATTTTACTATCCTTATTATATAAACTGTGATTTTTTAAAATAGAAAATCTTTACAGTTTTGTCACCATATTCTTTATTTCATGAATTCAGTTTGTTTGAATATCTTTTAGCTAGCCAGCCTATGAGAAACTTTGGTTGTGTAAAAGAATGATTTTCCTAATGCAGATATTATTCATAGAGTAAATCTTATGAATGAGATGTTGAAATACCAAAATAGTACCAAGTATTATTTTTATAAACCATATGTTCTTGGTATGGATTTAACATAAGCCTGTATTATTTGTTGATATAAATAATCCTTGATTTAATAAATATTTTTTATTATGGAAAATGTAAAGCATGTACAAAGAAAGAATTGTATAATGAACTCCAATGTTGCCATCACCCAGCTTCAACAATGATCAACATTCTGACATTTTTTTTTTTAAAGTAGGCTTCACACCCTGCACAGAGCTCAATGTGGGGCTTGAACTCACAACCCTGAGATCAAGACTGAGTCACCTGGGGCATCTGGGTGGCTTAGTCAGTTAAGCGTCTGACTTCTCCTCAGGTCATGATCTCATGGCTCGTGAGTTCGAGCCCCACATCAGAATCTCTGCTGTCTGCACAGACACTGCTTTGGTTCCTGTCTCCCTCTCTCCAGCTGTCCCTCTCCAGCTCGTGCTTTCTATCTCAAAAATAAATAAAAACACCAAAAGAACTAAACAACAAAAACAACAAAAAAGACTGAGCCACTCACCTGCCCCAATCAACATTCTGACATTTTTCTATCACCTATATCTTTAGCCCATCACCACTCCTCCACATATGTAGACTTTTCAGATTGGCATTTTTCACTTAGTAATATGCATTTAAGTTTCCTCCTTGTCTTTCCAAGAGCTTGATAACTCTTTTCCTCTCCTCTCCTCTCCTCTCCTCTCCTCTCCTCTCCTCTCCTCTCCTCTCCTCTCCTCCCCTCCCCTCCCCTTCCCTCCCCTCCCCTTCCCTTCCCTATGCTGAATAATATTCCATTGTCAGAATGTTATTTATATATTCACCTACTGAAGAACATCTTGGTTGCTTCCAAGTTTTTGGCAATTAGAAATAAAACAGTTATAAACATCTATGTTCAAGTTTTTTGTATAGACGTAAATTTTCAACTTTGGGTAAATACCAAGGAGCACAATGAGTGGGTTGGGTATTAATAATTGATCTAATTTCTTTACTAGATATAAGATCATTCAGATTATTAACTTATTAATTTGTGAGTTATTGTAGATAGTGCCTTTGGAGAGGTCCAATTTCTTTACTAGATACAAGATTATTCAGATTGTTTATTTCTTCCTGTGGTGAGTTTTTGTAGATAATGCCATTATACTGAGGTTATTAAATTTGTGGGTGTAGAATTTTTCATAATTCCTTTTTATCCTTTTAATATCCATGGGTTCTGTATTAATGTTCTCTCATTCTTAATATGAGTAATTTGTAATCTTCTTTTTTTTCTTGGTTTGATTGCCTAGAGACTTAGCAATTTATTGATCTTTTCAAAGAATCAGCTTTTGATTTCATGGATTTTCTCTATTGATTGCAACTCAAAATTTTTCATGCTTTAATTTTTATTATTTATTTTTTCTGCTTGCTTTGGACTTAATTTTCTCTTCTTTTCCTAATTTCTTATGATGAATACACAGATTATTGATTTTAGATCTTTCTGCCTTTCTAATATAGAAATTTAATGCTATAAATTTTTCTTTTTTTTTAATGTTTTATTTATTTCTAGGAGAGAGAGAGAGAGAGACAGCGTGAGCAGGGGAGAGTCAGAGAGAGAGGGAGACATGGAATCTGAAGCAGGCTCCAGGTTCTGAGCTAGCTGTCAGCACCGAGCCCGAAGCGGGGCTCAAACCCACGAACTGTGAGATCATGACCTGAGACGAAGTTGGACACTAAACTGACTGAGTCACCCAGGCGCCCCTATTTTTATTTTCTCTGATGAACTTCTTCTAACATTTCTTTTAAGGCAAGTCTACTGCAACAAATTCCCTCAATTATTGTTTGTTTGAAAGCGTCTTTCTCCTTCACTTTTGAAGAATAATTTTACAGGGTACACAATTTTAGATTGGTAGTTTTTTCTCTTAACACTTTAAATATTTCACGCACTTTCTTCTTGCTTTCATTATTTCTGAGAAGTCAGATATAATTGTTTTTTTTCTCTGCAGGTTAGGTAATTTTTTTCCTGTTTTTTTTTCCCTCCAAAACTGTTTCTTTATCTTTGAAGTTTCTTTTCTTTGAAGTTTTAATGTGATATGTATGCCTAAGTGTAATTTTTTTAGCATTTATCCTGCTTAGTGTTCTCCAAGCTGCATGGATCTTTGATTTGGTGTCAGACTTTAATTTGGGGAAAATCTCAGTCATTATTATTTCAAATATTGCTTGTATTCCTTTCTAGTGTTCCTCTCTGCCTGGTATTCCAGTTACAGGTAATATTATACCTTCTGTTGTTGTTACACAGTTCTTGGATATTGTGTTCTTTTTCTTTAAAGCTTTTTCTCATTGTTTTTCAGTTTTGGTAGTTTCTAATGTCATAGATTCACACTCAGAGATTCTTCAGCTTTGTCCTTCTACTAATGAGCCCATCAAATTCATTTTTCATTTTTGTTGCAGTATTCTTTAAAATGTTTTTTAATTTATTTTTGAGAGGGAGAGAGAGAGACAGAGTGTGAGCAGAAGAGGGGTGAGGAAAGAGGGAGACACAGAATGTGAAGCAGGCTCCAGGCTCTGAGCTGTCAGCACAGACCCCAATGCGGGACTCAAACACATGATACCCAAGATCATGACCTGAGCTGAAGTTGGATGCTTAACCAATTGAGCCACTCAGGCACACCATTGTTGCACTATTTTTTTTTTTTCTGATATGTAGCATTTCTCTTTTATTCTGTCTTATTTTAGAATTTCTATCTCTCTGCTTCTATAATCCATCTCTTTTTGCATATTGTCTACTTTCTTCGTTAACGGTCTTATCATATTAATCATAGTTTAAAAAAAAATTCTTAGTCGGATAATGCCAATGTTCTTGACATTTTTGACCCTAGTTTGGACACTTATTTAGGCTCCTTAAGCTATGGTGTGTTTTGTTTGTTTGTATGTGTGTTTTTTTGTCTTTTAGTATGCTTTGTAAATTTTTGTTGAAAGATGGATATTATATCTGGGTAAACGTAACTTCAGTAAATAGCCCTTTAGTAATGCCACAGTGGTAAGGTAGGGTGGGAAGAGGAAGCTTTCCTTAGTCCATTGATTAGGTCTCAGTGTTTTGATGAGCCTGTGGCCCTGGACTATGAATTTCACTAGTGCTTTTTCAGTGTCCCTTTGACCCACTTTAAGTGGAACAGAATGGCTGGGTGGGGGGCAGAATTGTGTATTTCCATTCTCTTATGTGGATGGCTAGAAGGGACTGGAGTTAGGTATTTCTGTCTTTCCCCCAGGTATCTGATATCGCCCTCACAGTTTATGTTTTGGTAAAACAATTTCTTTTGAGGGAAGGCCTTGTTTACAAGAAAAGAGTGCAATAGTATAGTTCAAAATTGTCTCTCTTCCCCTCCCTTTGTTGGAAGCTCAGGGGATTTTTCTCTGAAATTGACTGTGAGGACCCATTTAGAGTTTCTGAAAGTGAAACACAAAAGTCTAAGGGCCTCCCTATGACTGAGTCCCTTTGGAGTATTTCTTTCTCAGGCTTGTCCACACTGAGCCTCCTGCAATTTGTGAGTTATAGTTTAGGTTTTCCTGAACTGATATTAGCTCCTGTGTAATTTTCTGCTTGTAAGTTTCTTTTTTTTTTTTTTCTAATTTTTTTTAATGTTTTATTTATTTCTAGGAGAGAGAGAGAGAGACAGCGTGAGCAGGGGAGGGTCAGAGAGAGAGGGAGTCACAGACTGAAACAGGCTCCAGGCTCTGAGCTGGCAGTCAGCACAGAGCCCGACGCAGGGCTCGAGCCCACGAACCGCGAGATCATGACCTAAGCGAAAGTCGGACGCTTAACCGACTAAGCCACCCAGGCGCCCCTCTGCTTGTAAGTTTCTACTCAGATAAGTTGAAATTTTCTGTACTGCCTATCTGTCTCTCCAGTTTGGGGGGCAGTGATTTAGCCCTGTCACCTCACTTCTCTGACAAATATAAAAGTTGTTGCTTTTTACAGTTTGTTCAGTTTTTATTTACTGTTCAGATGAAGACTTTTAATTTCCTTACATAGATACCAGATGTCAGAAGTCAAATCATTTACTTTATAGAGGCTCAGTTTCATTGTATGTAAATACACTAGTCTGCATCCTCAATAGTAATTAACTTTTTCAAAGAATTAAGTGGTCATTCAGAAAAAAATTTGTGTTAAAAAAAACACATTTGTTTTTCATTTAAAATGAAAATTATTTGATCACATCTCAGGAAAATATACACATTTATAATTTAAACTGAGTATACTAAAGAGCAGTAAACACGAAGGCACTTTTCCAATTATTTGTGCTGAAATTAGATCTTAGATCCCAAGGAGAAGCTAGGCAAGACTCATCTTCTGAGACAAACAGTTGCTCATCAAGGACTACATTCCATTTTAGGTATAAAATTACATAGATACTAAAATCTTATGTGATCCCACTACCCATTATAAGATATTTAAAGCCCCAGGAGATAAAACATTGATGCTATGGGAAAATTATTTAGATAGTAAATTCGATAGTAAGTCACAATGATAGATTTTAAGAAAACATAGAAGACTGGGATGATAGTTTACTTTTTTTAACCCTTTAATCAATTTCTGAAAAATGTGATTTTGGCCATGAGCAAAAAATCTAAAATAAGACACAAACATAGAAAAACTCCAGAGATGTCATATAAACTCCAGAGCTCATGTGTTGCTCAACAGAAACCTGACATATTTCAGACTTCACATAAACCTTCTGTGAGTATGAGTGAGAAGGATGGAGGAATGATAGCTGCTGGATTTTTAAAGGAGGCAGCTCATGGGGTTGAGATTCATTCGAAGTGTTAAGTGGAGCAGAGAGCAAAGGATGAAAAGAAGGATCTCATTGGAGTAGAAGACCTAAAAAGATTCTCTGAAGATCATGAGTCAAGAGAATGAAATAGATGTGAAAGCTTTTGGATTTATATAGACAACTGTTGAAAGTTTGCATTTGACACATTATTTAAATGGATCCAGATTTGCAAAGCTGAAATGTGGACCTGCTAATCTAATGTATCTCTAAGCTTTGGAAGACAAGAGACTATATGCGTAATTATTATGCAAGGGATAACAGATGAAGATGATTCAAATGATTCAAGTGATGGAGTTGTTGGATTGTTGAGCAAGCAGAAAACCTTTATCTTCCCCAACACATTGAGTGTCTGCTCCCTTCTGAAAGGGACTGCCTGACTTTCTGCTCACTATTTTCCTAGTTATTAAGAAAACAAACTAATTGCCTCCATAGACTGCATTATGTTCTTTGCGATCACAATTATTTGAAACCCCTTATCAGCAAACCCAAATAGAATAAAGCTTCTTCTTCTATCTCCCTAAATGCTTGTACATATCTGTGTTGTAGCCCTTATCACTCTGTATGGCATGGGTTTCAACATTTTGGTTTTTGACCACAAAACTTTTGGCAGAATATTCAAAGGCATTAATTTGTATCTATCACTATAACTGTGTTAAATGGGTAGCACTTCCGCCTTGTGTTGTTATTTGAGAGGGTTGTTTAACTCAATAATTTATACACTCAGGAGGCAAACTTCTCAAGATTTTCAGTAAATGCACAAGTTCTCAACCTCTGTATCTTTTACTCCTTGCCGTCTTTATCCTACAATCTGTCACATTGCATGAGCTCTTCAGCACCTTATCCAATCTCATTGTATATATCCTGTTAGTAATAAATAAAATTTTCCAAATGATCCAACTTTGGCATATACCAAAGTTTGGAAGATTCATAGTATACCAGTATCACTTCACAGTGGTTGAAAACCAATTGTATCAAAATGGTTAGATTTTGGAGTGCCTGGGTGGGTCAGTGGTTTAAATGTCTGAATTCAGCTCAGGTCATAATCTCATAGTTTGTGAGTTTGAGCCCTGTGTTGGGCTCTGTGCTGACAAGCTCGGAGCTTAGAGCTTGCTTTGGATTCTAGTCTCCCTCTCTCTCTTCTCCTCTCCCACTTGTACTCTGTCTCTTCTTTTCTTTCTCTCTCTCAAAAATAAATAATAAACATTTTATTATTTATTTATTTAAATTTTTAAAAATGTTTTATCTATTTTTTTTGAGAGAAAGAGACAGACAGTGTGAGCAGGGGAGGGTCAGAGAGAGACACACACACAGAATCAGAAGGAGGCTCCAGGCTCTGAGCGCAGAGCTCAACACAGGGCTCCAATCCATGAACCCTGAGATCATGACCTGAGCCGCAGTTGAACACTTAACCAACTGAGCCACCCAGGCACCCCAATAATACACATTTTAAAAAGTTAAAATGGTTAGGTGGGTTTTTTTGTTTGTTTTTTTTTACTATTTACTATAATTGAATGAATGATTTGAATTGAGCATGAGATACCATAAGTATTAAGTCTATATACTAAAAATGGAGAAGTGTAAGGGACTTTATTTAAATTTTTTTTTAACATTTATTTGTTTTTTGAGAGACAGGGACAGAGTGTGAGCAGGGGAGGGGCAGAGAAAGAGAGGGAGACACAGAATTTGAAGCAGGCTCCAGGCTCTGAGCTGTCAGCACAGAAACCAAGACAGGGCTCAAACACATGAACCATGAGATCATGACCTGAGCTAAAGTCAGACACTTAACTGACTAAGCCACCCAGGTGCCCCTTAGGGACTTTAAAAAATATGCCACCCTGTACAATTTTAGTGTTTAATTTTTAAGTCCCATAATTCTTTGAATAGAGTCACCACTAATTTTCAGAACTTTCATGTAAACCTTTTTGCAAACATTCTCGCTTTTTCTTCCTTCATCCAGTATCTTCTTTGCTTTTTGCTTGACACAAACTTTCCTTAGTCTCTTCCCTAAAATTTCAGTACATCTGAGAAGTTACATAAACCTCAGTGTGAGAAACTTCAAAACATTAAATCTTTTTTTTTAAGCTGAGGAATGTATTTTATGGGGTTTGCCCAGGAGAGTTCATTATTGCAAAGCTGGTTGTGGCACCTAAATAATTAACCTATAACCAATATATGGGTGAAATTACTGCCTTGAGCTCGCCTTGGTGACTGTTTGCCATTAAATTAGTAGAATAAATAATTTACACCAAAATGCAGGCCTGAGATAACACTATTAAAATGGATAGGACTTGTTCATTAATTGTAAGAAATTAGATGAAACACAATTCCCCAAGTGTGAGCTCTCCTGTGGTGTAAATGGTATGTTGTTTCTATAGTTGCATGAAGGAATAGATGAAGATCCTGGAATTGCTCTGTTGATGCAATGCCTAATTGAGTAAGGTGTGTGTAAAGCATTGTGCTAAATATACATGGAAGAAGGGGTGGGTGTCTGTGTGAAGCTTTGAAATGATTAGAAGCAAGCAAATGAGAAGAAACATTTTTTGGATTAAAAAAATAAAATTACTTATTTTTGTTTTCAGTTTATGACAATGGTTCTTGAACTTTTGTTGGTTTAAAATAATCAGGAGTACAACTCCCCCAAAACAATCTGATTCAGTAGATGCAGGGTGAAGCCCCAGAATATTCCTCTTAAACAAGTACTGCAAGGGTGATCCTGATTCAAATAATTGGTGGACTAAATTTTAGGAAGCACTAAATTGAGTACTTTTAGGAAGCACCACCGTTTTGATGGGTCTGACCCCCTTTTCAACAAGGTCCCTCTCTTATTTGCTTGTATAGCTCCAGTACTTAGATTGGTGCCTTTATTTAATAAATATAATTTCTGCAGAGAGTACTGTGCCTACCTCTGTGGATTAAGTGGTCAATAAGGCAGGTAGAGCTTTGACTGCTTGGGTAGAGGGGGCAGTTTTCAACACTTCACCTCCTGGCACATTTTCTCAAAGTGACTCCTTTGCAACAATTTCAAAGTAATTTATTGACATGCTGATAGAGACTATGATGAGAAGATGATGTCAAAGGAGTCAGTACAAACCAAGAGTTAGAATGTTTAACACGTAATGGAATAGTGCTCACATGATGAGTGTCTTAGTCTGTTCATGCTGCTATATCAAAATGCCACAGATTGAGTATCTCGACCAAAATTCATTTCTTGCAGTTCTGGAGGCTGGGAAGTCCAAGATCAAGGCACCAGCATGGTCTGCCTCATTCTGGTGAAAGCTCTCACCCTGGTTCACAATAGGGGCCTTCTCTATGCATCCTCACATGGTGGGAGAGGCATACAAAGGAAAAACTCACTTCCTCTGTGTTTATACTTTACTTACATGCTACTACCACATTTACAACTACCACATTTACAACACTTCTGACACCAGACGTAAGGATTTTTTCCCCCTACTCCAAGCAATTTTCTGTGACACCAGGTGGGTGTCCTACAATTCAATTTAGTTCTGACACTAATTGGAGTTAGCACAGACTCCACTGGTTGAGGGCTTAGTCCTAAGAGACTGCCCCCACTTCAGATACCAGTTGCAAGTAAGGGGTCCCCAGGTCACCCAAATCTTCGTCTGACTTGGCTATAAATTGGAGGTTCCCATGAACTCCATCCCCTTTGGATTGGATTATTTGCTAGAACAGCTCATAGAACTCAGGGAAATGCTTATTCATGTTTGCCAGTTTATTATATAATAAAGGATATGATAAAGGATACAGGTGATCATCCATAAGAAGATAATTTTCCCATATAAGGGTGAGGTCTGGAAGTTGTCCAAAGTGCAGGAACTTCTTTCCCCATAAAGTTGGATGTGCCACCCACCTGGCACATGGATGTGTTCACATACCTAAAAGCTCTCCAAAACCTATACTTTTGAGATTTTTATGGAGAATTCATCACACAGGCATGATAAATCATTATTGCAATTTTCAGACCTCCTTCCCTCCTAAAAGACTAGGGGGTGGGCCTGAAAATTCCAAGACTCTAATCATGGTTTGATTTTTCTGGTGACCAGTCCCCATCCTGTAGCTATCCAGGAATCTACCACAAACTGCCTCATTACAACAAAAGACGCTTATCACCCAGGCAATCCGAAGGCTTTCAGGAGCTCTATGTCAGGAACCAGGTCAAAGATCAAATATTAGAGGGGCACCTGGGTGACTCAGTAGTTTGGGCATTGGACTTAGGCTTAGGTCATGATCTCAAGCCCCTCAAGGGGCTCTATGCTGACAGCTCAGAGTCTGGAGCCTGCTTAGGATTCTGTCTGTCTGTCCGTCTCTTCTCCTCCCCCATTCCCACTCTGTCTCTCCCTTTCAAAAATAAATAAACATTTAAAAAAAGCTTTTAAGAAAAAGATCAAATATTAGACCAAAAGATGCTCCTAGTACTCTTATCACACAGGAATTTACAAAAGTTTTAGGCACTCTGTGTCAGGAACCAGAGGCAGAAACCAGTGTATGTATTTTCTATTATTTCATCAGGGCTAGAAAACTTTATGGGGTCTCTTTCACAGAGACACTCCTCCCATTCATGAAGGCTCTACCCTCATGACCTAAGAACTCCCAGAAGGCCTCACCTCTAATACCATGACACTGGACTTTAGAGTTTCAAACTGTGATTTTGCAGGGGACACAGACATCCCGATCATAGCAGTGAGACAGATAGGAAAAAGTTGTGTTGCCTTCTTTATGTTTTGCTTCCCCATGAGCTGACAAGAGTGACCTTATTTCCTGGCTTTGACCCTCCTCAAGGATGCTCTTCTGTTGTTAGAACCACAGCCTAGTGGATGACACAATACCAAACAGATAGTTTTCAGTCTGGTGTATTACATAAAAGATGCTAAGTGAGCAGGTAACAATTGTTGCTGACTTAGTCTGTGGTGGTCGGGGAAACATTATTGAATTGTTTTTTAGGCTGACAAATGAAGTCAGTGTAATTTAGCTAAGCCAAGAGTGTGGGGGTGGCGATTGATGGGGGTAAGGTTTTCATGTAAAACAAATTGAATGAAGGGGTGACTTTGAGGAAGAAAGCCTAATTTGTGACAAAAGCTGAAAAACCAGTAAGGCTGGATCCCTAGAGAGTGATGGGAGATAGGCCAAAAAGATAAACAAGGGTCAGACCAAGGAGAACTTTGCAAGTCACTGACGATTTAAGCTGAGTGGCTAGGCACTTAATACATATTGTAGTTGAATATCACAATAATCTCAAAGTTGAGAAATAATCTCAAGATTAATAAATTTCCTTGATATTGAATATGGCAGACTCCAAATTTTCTAACCCCCCTTCTTGCATGCTGAAAGGGCTCCAGCTTGAGTCCAATAATATAACCAGCCCCAGAGGATGAATCAAGGTAGGTCTAATATTATAATTGTGTCTGTTGTGTCTTTTTAAGCTGATAAATGAAGTCTTCCCATCTTTCTTCCCATTTGCCAGCTACTTATTACCCCAGCCTCCCTTGTGTTGAGGAATGGCTTACATATGGTTTATATCTGGACAACTAGATGTAAAGGAATAATACATGCTGAGTGCTTGTATGAGTTTCCTATTGCTGCTGTAATAAATTGCTACAAACTTTAATGCACAAATGTATTCTCTTAAAGTTCTGGAGTCCCAGAGTCTGGACTCCATCTCATTGAGCTAATGTGGTATTATCAGCAGGGCGCTTCCCACTAGTGACTTCAGGAAAGAATTAGTTCCTTTGTCTCTTCTAGCTTCTGGAGGCCACCTGTGTGTCCTTATATTGCTCCTATCTCCCACCTATAATTATATTACCTACTTTTCTTCTGTGTCATATCTTCCTCTGCCTCTTTCTCTAAAGATATTGGTGATTTCATTAGGGCCCACCCAAGTCATCCAGAAAAATCTCCCATCTCAAGCTACTTAATCACATCTACAAAGTCCTTTTGCCATATAAGGTAATATTCACAGGTTCCTGGGACTAAGGCAGAGATATGGTGGCCATTATTCAGCCCACCACAATGTCTCTGGGTAAGTTTTTACTTCCTGAAACTGGACAGCTTCTTTTTAAGTCTTCCCTTTCCTTGTCAGGAATTTTTTTTGGTAGCCATAGTATTTTATTAACTAAAAAAAAATATATTTTCCCAGCTTTAGTGAAGTATGGCTGACAAGTAAATATCACATCTATTTAGGTAGTAAAATGTGGTTTTTTGAAAGTGTACAACATGAAGATTGTATATATACACATATATACACACATACATATATATATATGTATACATATATGTAGTGAAATGATTACCACAATCAAGTTAATTAATACATCCATCATCTCACATAGTTATTGTGTGTGTGTGTGTGTGTGTGTGTGTGCTGAGAACACTTAAGATCCACTCTCTTAGCAATTTTCAGGTATATAACAGAGTATTATTAACTATAGTCACCAGGACTTAATGATCTTATAACAGAAAAATGCGGACCCTTTGACAAACATCTCTCTATTTTCCATACTCACCAGCCACTGGCAACTACGTCTACTCTATGGTTCTTTGAGTATGATTTTTTTTTCAGATTCCACATATAAGTGAGCTCATACAGTACTTTTCTTTCTTTTTCTAACTTTTTTCACTTAGCATATTGTCCTCCAGTTTCAGCCTTGTTGAGGCTTTGATGCCTAGAGCTGCTACAGCCATTTTATAACCAGTAAATTACATCAGAGTGTGAAAACCCCACACACTGAGGTCAGAAAAAGGCTGGGCTCTTGATAGCAATGTCAGGGTACTGAGTAGAACCTTGAACAATATGCCTCCAAATACCCTGTTAGGTAAGATTATTGTCTTTTCTCTTTAAGTCACAGTTAGTTGATATTGTTAACTGTAGCTGAACACAATCCTCACTGCTCCATTTGGCAAATTAAGTGTGGTGCTATTTGCAGCCAGGAAAATGTTATGACTAGGACCTTAATACTATGAAAATAAAAGAAATCTCATTTAAGATAGAGTTGGGAAGCCCTAAAGGGGGAGCTCTCACACACTACCACTTGGACTAATTAGCAAATGATGCATTCTCCCACAGCAAGAAGCTTAGTTTACAAACAGCAGGAGGAAGGAAGAATTTCTCCTCACCCAGCAACAGCCCAGCCAATGAAAATTTGTGAAACAGCCCCTCCCAGCTTCCTCCTTTCCCTGATAAAAGCAAACCCCTCTCCATTGTTCTCTGGACTTGTCTATAGTTCACCATCATTTCTTTGTCCCAAATTGTAATTCCTTTTCTGTTAGAACATAAACTCATTTGTCTGGTAAAATAACTGGCTCCTTTGTTTTTTTAAGGTGAACAATATACATATAGAAACAGAGACTTTCTGGGATAAAGGAGAATAAAGAGAGCATCTGGTTCAGCCTTGCTATTTTAAAGCTTACTAATTTGAAGAAGATTACTAATTTGAGGCTTAGAGGGGTGATAGATTTTTCCAAAATCAACAACCAAAATTTAGTTCACAACCTGGATTACAATTACATTACCTGGATCCTGCTTCAATTGTATTTCCTCTCAACTCATGAAGCCTTGGAACAATTGAAATAGCCTTGAGCGGGGGAGAAAAAGGCAAAGAACAAACATGCTACACTTGTGATGCTGGCTTTAACCAGGTTTCAAGCTCTTCTAATGTAATATAATTTAACGGGGAGAGCTCTTGACATTAAGAGGCAAAATTTATATTTAAACGGCTAGGATCGTGACACAGTAAGGCACTTTAAGGATGTTGGCAAGGAGAACTGTGAGTAACTGATGGTTGTTATTACACAAGAACAAAGAAATTGGTTCTCTAGGATTAAAGGTGTTTCAGTGCCATTGTTCCTCCTGGGAGGAGTAGGTTTCTGGATTCTCTTTTTCCCCCCTCAGGACAGCTTTATCCAAATAAAAAACAGTGTGTTTTATCACCCATAATGGAAAGTGCCCATCACTCTTTGAACATCATCATATGGTTGGTGGCCGGTGGATAATGGAGCACGGAGTGTCAAGGTGACTGGCTTTCAATGCACACAAAACTAAAAATTATAGACCTGTCATTCCAGAGGCAGGCCACAATTAGCTGTCTATGCAACTTGAATTTTCCATTTTGCCAGCTGAGTAATCAGTTGACTGGAGTTTCTCATTTTGGATGCATTTCTAAGCCTTTTGTGCATTGCTCTTTTAAAATGTGGATTCTCAAGTAAATAAACAGTGCACTTAATCAGATGTATTCTTTTTAGAAACACCTCTTCCCAAACATAAAGGCAAACAACAATATTGTTATGATAGTAACAACAGTAATATGATGAAATAATAAAAGCCTTGGGTATTTCATTCGGAGATGGTAAAAGTTCAAGCCAAAAAGTAAGAATCATGCCTTAATATCTAGGAGTCCACAGCTGAGAAACAAAAACAGATTCTGGCAGCAGGTAGCTTGATAAGGTCACCAAGTAAGAAGTAAAATCAGTCCTAGAAATTAAAATTGGGAATTTCTGTCTTAGAAACAATCACTCAAAACTGTTTCTTTTCTTTTCTTTTTTTTTTTAAGTTTATGTATTTATTTTGAGAGAGAGAGAGAGATAGGGAAGGGCAGAGAGAGAGAGAGAATCCCAAGCAGACTCTGCATGGTAAGTACAAGCTTGATGTCTGATGTCGGGCTCAAACTCTCGAACTATAAGATTATGACCTGAGCTGAAATAAGAGTCGGATGCTTAATCGACTGAACCACCCATGTGCCCCTCTGTTTGCCTGTTTTCTATCTAGATTTAGTTTCTAATTCAATACCTGGGTTCTATCTCTACTCTACCCTAGTCTTTCATAGCTAAAAAAAAATAACGCCAAAATGGGTCTATTGAAAAATTGTATTGCAGTTTCCTCTCAAGTTGCTGTAAGTGCAGTAAGTTCCAGGGCTCCACAATCTGAGAGCAGATTCTAGAGCATTTAATTGAACATGGATCTTTACCCTCCTTGTCCTTTGCCCCCTGTCTGCATTACTGTCTCCCTTACTTGAATGTTCTCTCTTTAAATTTAAATTGCCAAGTGATGAGGACCTAAGTGAAGTTGACAATCAATGTGAATTAAAGAAAATATCAGATGTTTGAGATCAGAAGTCTTTGAGTGAAATTCTCTTTTCAAGACTTGTAAATCTTGTGATTTTATTTAACTTTCCATCATGGTTTTGATGATTGGTAATGTTAGGCAAGGTTACACAGAATAGAAGAGATTTGCCCAACAGAGTAACAGCACTGTATTTGTATTGTATTGAAATAGGTCCTAACTAGACCACTGATGGTGATATATTGACTATTCTGGTGTTTTGAATGATTGAGTGTCATATTTTACTGGGAATTGATTTCTGAGCCTCCGTCAAGGAGTGATTGAATTTGCAATTAGAGTCACTCTGTTGTGTAACTCAGATTATGCAAAGATCATTCTGAAACAGCAACTGAGATATCACCCAAGATTGGTATATGTCTTCTCTTCAATTTCTCTCTGTCTCTGTCTTTCTCTCAATTTTTGGTGTATATTCAGTTTTTAAAGGACCAACAGACTTTTTTTCATCTCTCCAGAGAAAAAAGACAGTCTAAGATTACAGAAGACTTGACTATCTATTTTATAAGAATCTAAATCTACCAATTGGTTAATATTCTGTCTCCCATTTAAAAAATAGTAAGCTTTGCCATTGATTCCTAATGATTAGCATGAAAAGGGAAAGGCTTTTCAAAACCAAGATAGAATCTCTTTAATTCCAAAAATGTCCATTTAAGAAATATAAACTGAAGATAAGCAAGGGCTATTTTCTTTAAAGGAAAGCATTTTCAAATGAATAGAACAAGCAAATGTGGACTTAATTAGGTGGAGTCAGATGGGTATTAATTATTCACCTTTCCAGTGCCAGAATGGTGTTGTTGCTAAAGAAATGAAATAAGGCATGCTATTGGCTTCTTTCCTTTCCTTTCTGTTGCTGCTGTACTGATCTGAACTGGCTGAAGATGCGATAGCAGGAAGACAGGATGAAAATTTGCTCTTCCCTTCACTATTGAGGGTCGATTGTTTTTGGGAAGTGTAGTTTACTCATTGAAATCACATGTTATTGACTATCTGTTTTGAGATATAAGGAGCTTTCTTATGTTTGGGAGATGCACATACCAATATGTTATACCCTAAAAATAGCTAAATAAACTTTGTCCTCATTTTCAGAGTTCTATCCAGTCTAGACTTAGTATTTCAGATAGTAGCCAAAGTGGCCAATAATTCAAATTGATGATAATCGCATAGAGACTAGGTCTGTTTACTTTTGCACCGTCTCTTTTAAAAGCACTCTTACACATTTGCTCCCTTACCTGGGTGAGTCTGTATGATGCACATGCACATGATGCACATGGAGTCTATCCATGAAATATACTTAACACCAGCATAGTAAAAGATCAACACTTATATGAGTACCAAAAATGTGTTCATTCCAAGTGGGAAAAAGTGGGGTCAGAAAGAATCTAGGGATGAGGGATTTGGGTTCTAGGCCTGATAATGATAGTGACTACTTGTTATCTACCTCTCAATATTGATCAAACTCTGTGTGTGTGTGTGTGTGTGTGTGTGTGTGTGTGTGTGTGTGTGTACGTTGGTAGAGGTAAGACTGTGTGACAGGATGGGGCTGGAGAGGGTGGAGGCAGTGAGAAACTCACCGACCCTGAAGAGTGTTTCCAAGAAGTGAGATGCCTTTGTTACCATGTCTACATACTAATTATACTTGTACTCTACACACTTTTAATTCTTTAGGTAACCTCATGTTAACTGCTTTTATAGCGGAGGAAACCAAAACCCATGAAGACAAAGTAACATGGCCCAAATTGGACAGCTTGTCAATAGCAAAGCTGGAACCAGATTCTAAGCTTCTGATTTTCTGTGTAAAATACATTTTTCATTAGGGGCGCCTGGGTGGCTCAGTTGGTTAAGCGTCCAACTTCGGCTCAGGTCATGATCTCACAGTCCGTGGGTTCAAGCCCCACATCGGGCTCTGTGCTAACAGCTCAGAGCCTGGAGCCTGCTTCAGATTCTGTCTCCCTCCCTCTCTGACCCTCTCCTGCTCACTCTGCCTCTCTCTCTCAGCAATAAATAAAACATTAAAAAAAGTTTTAAAAAGATACAGTTTTCCTTAAATGAGTTGTTTTAACCATGGGACTCTGAAAACAAGCAATGTTTTCAAAATAGCACTACATCTCTATAGGTTCTCTCAAATAGCTCTTTTAAAAGTTGAAATAATTATATCATCTTAACAAGTCCATTATAAATTTTGATCCAGTATAGAAAAATGATTTATATATGTTAATTAAGCTACCTTCTAAATTCTATGACTATAAATGGAAAGAGTTATAGATAATACAGCACAAGATTCCACTCTTCATTTAAAAACATGTTTTGTTGGGGCACCTGCATGACTCAGTCAGTTAAGCATCTGGCTTCATTTCAGGTCATGATCTCACAGTTTCTGAGCTCAAGCCCTGCACTGGGCTCTCTGCTGTCAGCACAGTGCCTGCTTCTGCTCTTCCTCGCTCCCTCTCTCTCTGCCCCTCCCCAATCATATTCTGTCTCCCTCCCAAAACAAATAAACATTAAAAAATAAACAAACCGGGGTGCCTGGGTGGCTTAGTTGGTTAAGCATCCGACTATCTTAGGTCATGATCTTGCGGTTCGTGGGTTCGAGCCCCGCGTCGGGCTCTGTGCTGACTGCCAGCTCAGAGCCTGGAGCCTGTTTCAGTCTGTGTCTCCCTCTCTCTCTGACCCTCCCCTGCTCGCGCTGTCTCTCTCTCTCTCCTAAAAATAAATAAAACATTAAAAAAATTTTTTTTAAAAATAAACAAACCAGGTTTTGTTGAGGGGAAGGTATATAAAGACTAGAACATGAGTCAAAAACAGTGAATCAACTTGTGTGATGCTGTTTAGGTAAAATTCCCTGGTGAGGCTGGAAATCGCTCAAGAAATGTGCATTTGTAGACACGTGGTAGAAGTTTGCCTTAAACTTGAGTCAGTTGTTATTATCGTTAAAAGCAATGTTCTGTTTGGCAAAGTCCGGGAATCATGTAGCAAAGTATCCTTTTCTTTGTGAGAAGAGGTAAATTAAGCCACAGTTCTCTTAAAAGATTGAAAGATTTATGAAAAATACTGTGAATCATAATAGATATTTCATTTCTACTAAATATAAGACTTTCTACTAAATATAAAATATTCCATTTCTACTAAATTAAGAGAAATTCCAAAACAGTTTTGTAAGTAGATATTTTTCATATAAGGTGCTACATTTGTAAAAAGGCAGGTGAGTCAGAAACAATGTCATGAAGAAGGTTATTTATACACAAATGAAATGAATTAAACTACACATTAGTACAGCTCTAATAATGTGTTCTACTTCTCTTCCAAATCTCTGTTTATTACTATTTTGTAACAAACTTTATGTATATTATAACTCACTGATGCCGTGGCGGTTTTTTCTGGGGGAAAAGTACCCTTTTTTCCCCTCAATGGAATAGAGGTTAACCAAATTTTATAGCTCCATTAAACTATTTTTTGCAGATCACCAGAATTATGCCATTACTATAAATTATCTTAAAATTAGATGTACATAAAGATTGGCCATTTAATGAATGTATTATTCTTTGTTAAGATTATAGGAGGGCTTATATCCCACACTAAAGTGGCCATAAATAATGTAGTGACTGCTAAGTCAGGTTAATATTAAAAGCAGAGTTTTGTGGTGCATCTTAAATACCAGCATTCTTGATCCTCTAGTTAAAAAGAAAAAAAAAAAGACAACAAAAAGTCATGTAGCAGTACAGTAGTTTATCCTTAACCTCCCCTCCCCACCCCCCCAACCCCAATTCATCCGGCTAAGTTTTGTGGGGCTTTTCCTTTTCATGAAAATTATTCTGTCACATCATGTGCGTGTATCTGTCACTGAATCTGAATTGCATGTGAAGTACACCTTGAATAGATTCCCCAAACTGGATGAGCGAAAATGTGCCCCTTCTGAATATTTTAGACTTGTATGAGTTCTCTAATATTTTTGTTTTTGTGCAAGGCCGCTGGTAAGGCGGCCTGGAGCCTTGAATGCTGACAGCCTCCATTAGCATGAATGCTGTTCTCTTATCTCCCCTCTCTCTCCTCCACTCCCCCCTCTCTCTTTCTTGTCTGACGGTTCCCTGACACCGTTGACAAGGCTGACACCACCAATCAGCTTCGACTCAGCAAGGTCACTGTTCAGACTTGACTCGTGATTGGCTGCTGCGTTTCAGCGTGTTATTACTGTCTGATTTGATCGGAGGCAGGGGGTGGTCTCCAATCAAACAGAGAAAAGGTCCTAGAGAAGGTAATTAAATCCTGTCAGAGGCAATTATCGGTTCCAGGGCCATGACTCTGGCCCTGAATGCAGATGATCTGAAACTGTATTCTTGTAGAAATTCAAGAGGGCTCCTGGCATGGTTCAGCTAGGCATAAAGGAAGCAGCAGCCTTTCTGCAAACAATGCCGCTCTGTATTTTGAACCTTTCTGTCTTTTTCCCCCTTTACCCGAAGACTTCTGTTTTCACTGATCAAAAATATTCCTTTTCAGGTCACATTCTAATTAATTTAATAGACAAGGTTTTCCTTTCTTGTACATAAATAATGACGAGTTTTACCAAGGAACTTCTGCCCCCAACACTGGCTGTAACAAACAGCATTTAACAAGGCAAACCAAAGCATTTAATGGAAGGACACCAATCTGCAGTTTAGACGAAGGGAGAAAAAAATTTGAAAAGCACTCGCGTGGATGTTCTGCCTGAGGTGGATCCTGCCCTGTTTATACCTCACCACGCACACGATGGAGTTTGCTGTGTGACAAACCTTGAAGTTTCTCCAAGGTAGTCCAGTGATGCCAGCATGATGCATTTAACACCTATAGTTTTTAAAGGACAGAAATACACTGCAGCAGATTTTAGAGAGGAAAATGCTTCTCTCTACCCACCAAAAAATATTTAGGAAAGTTAAATTTTTAAACTGAGGCCTGGAAAATAAAAACAGAAAAAAAAAGTTATCTTTCTTTTAGGTTTTTATATTTATTTTGAGAGAGAGAGAGAAGGGGACGGGAAAGAGAGGAGAGGGAGAGAATCCCAAGCAGGTTCCACAAGTGGGGAGCCCAAAGTGGGCTCGAACCCACAAACCCTAAGATCACAACCTGAGCCGAAATCAAGAGTCAGGTGCTTAACCACCTGAGCCCCCGAGGCACCCCAGGAATATTGGTTTTTTAATTGGGAGGGAAAGCAAACACACACCCCGTAGGTACAATATTGCTCAAATATACATAGAGGACTTCAGTTTTGTTTCCCTGTGTGATTTCTCTTCAACTGCTACTTGTCATTAAGTAAGCTTTGCAATGTGGTTTTTGCCCAAGAACTTAGCACTACAAAGTGAAGCTTTTTCCAGATCCTGAATATTATTAATTGTTCTCAATGATATTAATCTGTTCATTATGAAAAACATTTGATCCAGTAGGAATGTACATCATAAAGTTTATATATCCTCACACCTTGGGTTTAACAGGCTTTATGAAATGCCAACCTTCCAAATGGATAGCCTTGATTTTGACCTTTGTGTTTTGTGAGCATGAGTATTATTTTTTCAAGAATAAGATGTTCAAAACACCATTAAAGCAATTTCTGTATTGTTGCTGATGAAACCGTTTACCCACTAGGGTTTCTCCCAAGGGAACAGTTAACTTTCCTCTAATCTTGGTTGTTTTCTTTGTTCCTAAACCACCATATTCTTTAATATGCCTGACTTTATTTGTTTTGTTGGAACATAAACAGATGCTTTAATCAAAACATCATTTTAAAAAAGTAGTCATTGCTACTAGTCCATTAATCAGGAAGAGGTATCAGGCTAGGAGAGAAATTTGTGGGAGAAAATGTTAATAATAATGAAACTGTTTTGGACACTGGTCGGGTGCATTAAAAATAAAAGTCTCAAGTCCAGATCTGTACACATGACTCTGAAAATGATGTTTAATTCATTCCATATTGTGTTTTGGGAACAGCAAAGGCTTCATCTACTTCCCTAATAAAGATAAAATCTATATGTAGATAGAAGGAAACAGTTCACCAATCTGGCAGTTTTATATATTTTAGATCATTAGAACTAAGTTTCACTACTATTACATAACAATTTTGCTTTTCCTTCATCTGAGTGACAGCTCTGTTTTACTTGTGAGCTAAGATGTTTATTTTTATTTGACCAATCATTGTACATAACTGTGTGGTTAGATTGCTTGGTTTGGTTTGGTTTTGTACTGAAGTCATGGCTGTTTTTATTAAAACACCTCTTTTGAAAGAAGACTCCCTCTTTGAAGAAAATAAACAAGTTTTATATGGAAAATACAAAAAAATTGAAGTATTTTCTCCAAATATTTAAGATCTGTGCTCCCAAACAAGAAAAAAATGAAAAAAGATAAGATAAAAGACTGGACCATGTGCTCAGTTTACTTGAGACTCTGTTCTCAAGGTTCTGTTGCCCCAGATGTGTCTTTTAAGCTGCCACTAGACTGGAAACTACTTGAGAACAAAGATCATGTCCTACTCCATCTCGTATACCCAGACAACCAGTAATTTGAAGACTGTATCATTCTCCCCATATGGGCCTCTGTGAGATGGAACCACTCCCAAGCGGAGATTCTGGAAATCATCAGTGACTATATAGTGATATTATTTAATCAGAGAAGATTAATTAAAATGTCCTGTAGGGGAGTGGACCCTGATCTGAGGACAATTACCTCTGTCAAAGTGTGTAATTTATGCTCTAAATGAAGATGGGAACTTCTTTATGCTATTACTTTATTCTGTTAGCATTTAAGCACTAACCATCAGAATTACCTTCATGTAAAATATGTGAAGTTATTAGAATTGTAAAGGTGAGCTGTCTGCATGTGTAAAGAGGACTCTCCAGGGGACATTATATGGTGTTCAATATTAAAATGTATTGTAGTGTTCACAATGTTTATGCTATCCTACGTTCAGTTGCTTTGGTCAATGTTGTTGGAATGGGGGAAAAAAGGATTTGTCTTTTAATTGGTCTCTTCCAGATTTCTGGTGAGATTCCTACCACTACTGGGTGTAGAAGTATATAGCCCAAACAAAGCCCATTCATCTGGGAACAATACTTTATGAACAATAATAGGAGCCTGTATACGTTCCCTGCCCAACACTAGAATAACCCCACTGACTACTGAGTGCACTGAAAATACATGACTATATAAGATAAAAACCCACTGCAGTTCTTATTTGTAAGTTGGAACACCTCAAAAGCAACTGAAAAAAAAAAAAAGATGACATGAAAATCACTATTAAGCAACATGTACTAAGAACTATATATTTTTTTAAAAGGGGGTTGGCAGTGAAAAATTAGCTGGACCTTGCCACAAAGGGAATGAAAAAAATTAACTTTCACTGTTTTGGGATGTCGCTGTGAATTTGCTGTATTGCAAGCTGCATATTCACCCCTCAAGGGATCTGAAAACTTATCAGATTTTATTAATTTATTGGCTCTGAGCTGAGGTGTATTGTAAACCAATTTTAAGTACTTCATTTTGGTATTTATTCACTGCTTACTAAACGAAGCAGCCTTTCCTACAAACCCCAAGGGTTTCCATAATCAGTTATATTATGCCTTTCCTCAACCTGAGGATATGAAATCTAAATACATTTAAATATTTTATTTGATGTTTCTTAATGGGTGTCACCTTCATTCTTGATTTGCAAAATTAGGGACATTTTCTTTCCACAGCAGCCTCAGAGTTGCAGATTCAGGGTGTGATTGAAGAAGTGTCCCCTCTATTTTTAGTAGATGGCATTTTTTTACCCCCTTCTTCTGGAGATATTAAAAAATCTGGAAATGTGGTGGTGGGGTATAACTACTAATTTTTTTTAGTTGACCATGAATATATTTTTTATTTCTCATTTTCTAAAGTTTGTATATAGTTGACCTACAATATTATATTAGTTTCAGATGTACAACATAGTGACTTGAAAATTGTATACATTATGAAATGCCCACCAGAATAAGTGGAGTCACCATCTGTCACCAAAGTTATTACAATATTATTGACTATATTCCCTATGCTGTACTTTTCATCCCCATGACTTATTTATTTTATCGCTGGAAGACTGTACCTCTTGAACCATAGAAATACTAATTTTAGAATTAGTGTGAAGTTGAGTGGCAGGGACAGAGAATGGTGGGGAGGAGAGGAGAGCTGTGGTTTGGCACCAGGAGATCTGAAGGCCAAGAAATGGGAATAAAGGAAAGATGGAAGTAATGAAGGAAGGGCTGCTGGGAGAGAGATGAGGTAGAAGTGAAGGGTGGAGGGTACCTGGATGGCTTAGTCAGTTGAGCGTCCGACTTTGGCTCAGGTCATGATCTCATGGTTCGTGGGTTCGAGCCCCATGTGGGGCTCTGTGCTGACTGCCAGCTCAGAGCCTGGAGACTGCTTCAGATTCTGTATCTCCCTCTCTCTCTGACTCTTCCTGATCACTCTCTCTCTCTCTCAAAAATAAATAAAACGTTAAGAAAATTTTTTTGAAAAAGAAGAGAAGGGTGGAGATAAAGAAAGAAAACCTCCTTGGTCCGTTGGAAGGAGAGGGGCACCTGACTAGACCTCACAGGAGAGACTTGGTTCTAGATCAGGCAGTGTCCTAATTAACCCCCAAGAATGTTACTTCTAATCAGTCCTGCTCAGCATCTGCTGCATTTCTTTCCCTCCTCCCAGGCTTACCAGATAAAATACAGGACCCTTAGTTAAACCCAAATACCAGACAAATACTGAATACTGTTTTATTAAAAATATGTCCCAAGTATTGCATGGGTCATACTCATACTAAAAGATTATTCACTGTTTGTGTGAGATTCAAATTTTATTGGTATTTTCTTTGCTAAATCTGGCAATTCTACCTACCCACTGGAGACTGTTACAGGAAGATGCTGAGCTTCTCCAAACCTGAGGGCCAATGTCAGTGTCAGTATGAAAACTGACCCTTGACTCAAATTTGTACTAAGGACTTTAAGGTTAGTTTATTTCTTGTCTCTTACCTCTGTCAAGCAGGTTGCAATAAAAGAATGGTTCTAGGGATGCCTGGGTGGCTTAGTCGATTAAGCGTCTGACTTTGGCTCAGGTATTGATCTCACGGTTTGTGAGTTTGAGCCCCACATTGGGCTCTATGCTGACAGCTCAGAGCCTGGAGCCTGCTTCAGATTCTGTGTCTCCCCCTCTCTCTGCCCTCCCATGCTCATGCTCTGTCTCTGTCTTTCAACAATAAATAAATGTTAAAAAAAAAAAGAATGTTTCTAACTATGAGGTGTCAAATAATATAATAATTAGGTGATAACAATTATTTTTTTCATTGTTTTATAGTTGACACTTTGAGGTCTGAGGAGATGAGGTGCCAACAGATAAATTTCAATAGCTTCCTGAGCTTAGATGAGAGTGATAAACTGCCAGTAGTGGTAGATATAAAAAGTAGGAAATAATATGAGGATGATGGGGAAGTGGAGGTAAATATTTTGAGTGAGGGAATTTGATAAAGAACAGGCATCAACAGTGAAAGAGGATGCTGAATGAGAATGGGCACTGTTGGGTGCTTTGTGAATCTCAGGAAACAGCAAATTCAACTCTCTGGGCCTCCCTTTTCTCCCTGGTGAAATCAGTTGCTTGGACGAGATAGCAAATTTTTGACATGCTTACAACCACTTCCCTTTCCATAACCATCCAGACTTTGATAACGAATTACATCCCACTGTCTTGTTCAACCTTGACATGGCTTCCTCATCTCTTCAGTTAAACAATCCAGGCAACTCAATTAATACATTAGAGAAATAAAATAGGAGATGAAAACCTATTCCTTTACCCTAGACTGAATTAGCTCAAACAACTTGTGCAGTATTAAAATTCTTTCATGCCTGATGTGTCAAAATCTCCTTACTTCCTTCTAATTCTCCTTTAGGAGATGATACAAGCAGTAGCATATTATAATTTGACCCCTCACATCAAAAGGCTTCAAGTTCCAGAAATAAAAAAAGATACGTGTTCTTTTCAATCTATTTTTCAAAATTCTGAACAGAGAAAACAAAAAAAAAAGACATTTAAATTTAATTTTATCAAGATGAAGGGAAAAATTGATTTTTGACCACATTATCAGATATATAGATTTCAAGGAACCAGCATTATTTTGTGAATATGTTTTTTCCCTTTCCCACATATGTCAGATTGTAAATCCATTTTGAAGATACAATGACTGGTTTTGTTGTTGTTGTTTTATTAGCTTTTCCTTAAAGCAGAACCCCAATCTGGCCTTGAAAACAAGTCTCCTCAAAACACAAAACCAACCCTTCCTTCAAAGATCATCTGCATTTCTCCTTTGTTCTTACAGAAAGTGGCACCTCCAAATTACGCATCGTGTTGGAAAATTGTGGCACAGGTTGCCACTCAGTTTTAAGAGAAAGCTTATTAGCATATCTTGAATAATCTTACCCTCTTCTTATGATACCAGAGGTTGCAGGAATGTAAGATAAGTCATGTTTTGAATTTTATTTCATCAAACAACCTTTAACAAAGCCCATACTGACTATATATTGAATATAGTTGGATTATATGAAAAAGCTGACTGTCTTCCTAAAACTTACACATTCTTTGGGTCATTGTATACTTTAAAAAATATGCTGTGTTCTTTTCATAATATAAATATAATAGGTACTTAGTGTGGAAAAGCTTGCAAACACAGACAACACAAAGAGAAATAATGATTCACATTTCTTCCATCCAGAAGTCACTATGCTTATCATACTTTTACATTCTTTATGTTCTTTTATGCTCTCCCCCTTCTCTCTCTTTCCCTTCCCCCCCTACCCCTTTCCTCATTCCTTTCTGCCATCTCTCTGGCATCATGAAGCATCTATTGCTTTTGTTTTGTCCCTGTTTTACCTTTAGCAACATATTATGCAAATGATTCAGATAAATGTACATACTTCCTCAATATTTTTTCCTTGGAACTTATTTGGAAATATGTTCACATTTTGCATACTGTCCCTAATTAAATATTATCCATCAATAACTTGAAACCTTCAATCAGTTAACTATTATTCATCATGTTTTTTAGATTGTACCTGCTTCATTTTTTCTGTTCTCTATGATAGATACTAATAACAATGACTCTATATTGTATTGGCATAGAACTATTTTAACTCTTTCACATATTATCTTCCTAGAGTGTCATAGCCACCCTTCCAGAAAAGTAGGTGGGAAATGCTCTCTTATCTTCATTACTACAGAAGAAGAAACAGATGAGAAAAGTTTATGGTAAACTAGTTAGTGGCATAGGCAGGTTAGAGACTAACTTTCCTAATTCCTCTTCAAAACTCTTTCTTGAGTAATACCTAAACTTCCAAAAACACATAAAAAGAGTCTTTAAAGAAAAACACCATATGTATAACATTTAATGTTAAAAAAGGGAACTCAAATAGAATTTGCCACTTTGTCAGGCTCAACACACAATTTTGATGTGATGCCAAGATCTAAGGAGGATTCATTACACTGAAAATAGACACTTCAAAGTAAGCAGAGTGGACAAATTAACTCATCATGAACAGATGATAGTTGTTATGTTCAATTACTTTGTGAGTTCTTTTTTTCAGAATATGCAGTATGTTGCAACTATTTAATGTTATTTGGTGTCCAGTAGGACATTGACCTTAATGAAGAAAAAAAAATCTCTATGCGCTTCCTTAGTCATGAAGAGCTTAAGAATATGAAAATTGTTATGCCTTTAAAAATTAAAGTGGGAGGTAAAAAAAATAGAATCTGAATTTTAAAATTCACACTCACAGTATGACCAAAAGGTGAGAGTTTTCCAAACTGAGCCTGGCTGCTTTCTGTAGGAATGACATTCCCGCACAGGTGTCTGCTGACTCAGTTTTGGCTTTATACTTGGAAACCCTGCAGAGGTAAAGAAATTTCTAGCACATGGTTGTCAAAATATTAAGCCATTCTTTAAAAAGAAGTCTTTATGGAACTCTAGTGTATGAAATAAAGAAATGTGGAGCAACCATGGTTAAAGCAGGAGTGACTGGAGGATAAATCCCAATACCTCAAGATTTATTCATATATATTCATTGATTTATTAAAATTTTTGTAATGTTTATTTTATTTTTGAGAGAGAGAGGGGAAGAGGGAGAAAGAGAGGGAGACAGAAGATCTGAAACAAGCTCCATGCTGACAGACAGCAGAGAGCCCGATGTTGGGCTTGAACTCATGAATGGTGGGATCATGATCTAAACCAAAGTTGGACACTTAACTGACTGAGCCACCTAGACATGTCTCATTCATTCATTTTTAAGCATCTGCTGTCATTGGTGATGGGGACCCATTGGAGGGCAAAAAGGAACAAGGTCTCTGACCTCATGGAGCCTACAATCTAGTAGAAAAGACAGATACTGATCAGTTAATCCTCTTATCAGGTATAAAGCTATGGCTATACTGTAACGCACAGATGTACATAATGGTATAAGAAGTTTTAATGGGTGACATAGTCTACTTGAAGAGGTCAGAGAAGTCTTCTCCAATGGAATGGTGCTTGGGCTTGGATTTGTAACATGAATGGACATTTACTAAGGAAAGGGGACAATTAAGGTATGCTAGGAAGAGGGAAAATTATGTGCAAAGATCTATGCCCAGAGGTGAATGAGAGGAATTGAAAAATTAAAAAAGAAAGCAGTCCTGGATCAGGGACAAGAGAGGGATATATCAAATGAGATGGGACTAGACGGGCAGGTAAAGGCCAAGCCATGTAGGGGGACACCTGGCTGTGTTAAGGGATTTTGTCATTGTCTTTAGAACAATGGGTGTATGTGGCATGACTCGATTTGCAGTTTTGAGAAGATCACTCTGTTATGGTATGTAGAGTGCTCTGGGGAGGAGACTGTCAATAGCTGTGAGTAGGTAAGTCAATGGACAAGTGCTGTGATCCAGGCAAAAGAGGACAAGAGAACAGTGGAGAAAATATAAAGCAGGGGATGGATTAGAGCTGTTTAGAAAGGAAAAATTTGCAAGACTGAGAAAATATTAGGGGAGAGTTGGGAGGGGAGAAGAGGCCAAGAGTGGGTTTCTGACTGGAGAAATAGGGAACAACCGATGACAGGGTTCATCCCTTTAGAGCAGGGACAGCAAACTGGAAAGCCAAATCTTGCCTGCTGCTTGTTTTTGAAAGTAAAGTTTTACTGGAACACAGCCATGCTCATTTTTTGAACATATCATGTGTGGCTGCTTTTCTGCTATAAATGCAGAGCTGAGTAACTGCACCAGAGACTGGCTCACAAAGCCTCAAATATTTATTTTCTGAGTCTTCCCCCCCAAAATTTGCCGACCCTGGCATTAGATAGGGACTACTGGAAACAAACATGAGTTTGAGAGGAAGATAAGAGTTTGTTTTCATACACATGTGTTCGAAGTGCTTTGAAAAAGCCAAGAGAGGAGTCAGGTGGGAAGTTACATACAGGAGTCTCCAGATACGAATCAAGTGCATGAGGCTTGTAAGGAAGTCATGAATAGGGATGAAGTCAACTAAGGTGGGGGAGGGAGGCAGTTAGAGTCACAAAAAGAAGATGCCTAGGACAGCTCCTGGAGAAACTCCGTCATTCGAGGGCCAGGTAGTGTAGTGGGTAGAGAGTGTGTGATGTCAAAGCATGTGGCATTACCGAAGCCAGGTGTCTTAGTTTCCTAGGACTGGTGCCACAAAATGCCACAAGCAGGAGGCTTAAAACCACACACATTTATTCTCTCACAGTTCAGGAGGCCAGAGCTCTGAAATCAAAGTGTTGGTGGTGTTGGCTCTTTTCTAGGGGTCTAGAGAGAGAAAATCTATTCTACCTGTTTCTTAGTTTGTGGTGTTGCTGGCAATCCTTGGCTTATGGACGTGTCACTCCGGTCTCTCTGTTGTCACATGGAGTCTCCCTTTTCTTTTTTAAGTTTCTTTATTTGATTTGAGGGGAGGAGGGTTAAAGAGAGGAGAGAGAATCCCAAGCAGACTCTTGGGATGAGTTCTGCTCTGCTGTCAGCATAGAACTGGATGTGGGGCTTGATCTCACAAACCTTAAGATCATGACTTGAGCTGAAATCAAGAGTCAGACGCTTCACCATCTGAGCCACCCAGGTGCCCCTGGAGTCCTTATGTATCTGTCTCTTCTCTTCTTATAAGGACAACAGTCATATTGGATTAAGGGCTTATCCTATTCCTATATGACCTCATCTTAATTTAACTAATTACATTTGTAGTGATCTTGTTTCCAAGTAAGGTCAAATTTTGAGGTTTGGGGTGTACCTGAATTTCAGGGGGACATGATCCAACCCAGAATACAGGGGGAAAAGGTAAGTGTCCAAAGGAGGCCATGTTACTAGCATCTGATGCTGCGGAGAGGTCCAGGGAATGGTCTCAAACTTGTTCCAGTTTATTGGAAAGTAGAGACCTGTAGACACAGGTTAAGTAGATTATGCTTAAATCTGGATGTGCAGATTCCCCTTTTGTTTCTGGTCATGCTAGAGTGTTATTGATGACATGTACTGGAGAGTCCATCTTTATCTTTGAGAGATGGCCCAGTCGGAGTCCCTCACATGGCCCAGGGGTCCTGGCTCGGAAGCAACGTGAGAGTACAGATGCCACCTTTGGAATTTCTCTTTTTTGATCTCTGCAACCACTTGATTTCCCTTGGAGATCTTTCCTTAAGTAATATCCAAGCCCTCTCCTATTTAGAGTGCACAAGGGCTAATGGGATCACTCGCTGAGGTGAAATGGTTGCAGATGGTAATGTGAAAAGACTAATTTATTTTCAGAGGCTTTTAGGAATTCATGTGCTTTTAATGATAGCTTACTATAACCACAAATCCCTCATTTTCATTCTTTAAAGGGAGAGGATATTGCCCATTATTAACAACAGAGGAAGATAGGGTAGGCAGCTAATTGACCCAGCAAAGCTGACACGATTGCGGTGGGGTTATGAAAGCTGAAGAGTTTTACTATGCTCCTAGGACTTTTGTCTCATTTTTTATATCGACTTTTTTGACCTCTTGGCAAGCCATTTTCACCTGCTCGTCTCTCTTCCTCAGTCAGGCTTCCAGCTGCCAGGCCCACGGTGAGGTCGGTTTTCTACGATCTTTTTTTTCATCGAAAAGCTGATGCTGCTGTGTCTTCCCACGGGCGAGTTGACAGCTTCTTCCTGAAGAGGGCAAAAACGGGTGGGACTATTCCTGTCTGTCACTCTGCTCTGGGATTCTGTTATCTGCTGCTTCTTAAACCAAGGGATGGGGATGACATGTTGCCTGTCACTAAGGATGAGGGAAAATGGGGGTGGGTGGGAATGGAAAGATGTGTTTTCTTTTAATCTTGACATGAAGGGAGGGGGGGGGGAAAGCCTTCCAGAGCTATAGATTGTAAACTTCAGGAGGGAAAATGTTGGTTCCTTCCCTGGTTCCTTAAGCCAAGTAGACTTGGTGGTACCACATATCTGTAATTCTAATAGGCCAGGGGGCTTAAGACAGCACACAGCAAGGCCAGAGTTTGCATTTGCTGAAAGCGTCCATGCCTTCCACCACCATTTCTACTCATATTGGATTCTTGGTTCTGCTACCCAGATTTGTTTTTGTCACTGAGCTGCAGGTTTATTCTCAGAAATTCCAGGTCTTGGATTTTTCTGAGGGGTTTTTAGAGGGCTACTCTGGCCATATGAAGGCTGTCAGCTCACAAAATATCTCTTAACCTATTATGTCCTCTTTATATGTGTACATATAAATGGAATATATCTTTCTTCTAGGGATGGATATGAGAGTTCAGGGGAAATATCATGAAAGATACCTCATATACAGTAAGCACTTAATAATGGTTGGAACAGAGGTGCCTGAGTGGCTCAGTCAGTTAAGCATCTGACCTTTGGCTCAAGTCATGATCTCATGGTTTGTGGGTTCGAGCTCCACATCAGGCTCTGTGCTGACAGCTCAGAACCTGGAGCCTGCTTCAGATTCTGTCTCTCCCTCTCTTTCTGCCCCTCCCCCACTCACACTCTATCTCTCTTGGTCTCTCAAAAATAAATAAAAATGTTTTAAAAAATTTTTTAAAATGGTTGGTATGATCATCATCATTACAAGGAGAATCCATGGTGAAAATGTTTTAGATACATATAATGGAATTTGATATGGTTGATTTCCAGGTAATATTAGTTATATTACCTACATAGACATGTTTTCTATATTTTATTCACAATTCTACTTTCTACTGTTATAAAATCCCTTTAATGGCAATCAAAAGTAATTATGGATTATTTGGAGAGATTAGAAATAGGCAGGTAGAAAAAAATAGTTAAGGAAATTGTATTTGCTTTGGTCGTATATGTTGTCTTAGGCATTCTAAAATTTGTCTTTCTATATCCGTGTCCCACCCCTCTATGCTTCTATACCCAGTTCTGTTTCCTGGGAAGCTACCTTCTATGGACTGAAGTTCCCTTACCTTTTCTTGAGGGGGAGGCATCAGTAGAAGATTGGAAGGTGAGAATAAGGTAAGTTCAGGTTCTGTTTCCCTGGCTCCTCTCCCTACAGTTATAGGCACAGATATCTCAAAGTTCCCATAACCTATTCTTCCTCATATCTTCCCCATTGTTCTTTCAAGCTTAAGGATGGTGACCGTTCCTAGATGTTGTTGACATTGGGATATTTCACCCTTCCTTGCAGGTTTCTTTTAACCTTTCCCAGACCCTTATACATAGACCGTTTGTTAAACTCTTCTCAATTAACTCGTTTCAATATGCTACCAATTTTTTTCACTAATACATGAGTGTTTCACCAATTACAATGTAATTTGCCACCATAGCTGAATTTTATTTTTTTAATTGTTTAAAATTTTATTTTATTTTTAATTTTAATTCCAGTATAGTGAACATAGAGTATTATATTGGTTTTAGGTGTACAGTTCAACAATTCCATTTATCACCCAGTGCTCATCTGCCAAGGACACTCCTTAGTCCCTATCACCTATTTCACCCATCCCTCCACCCACCTTTCCTATGGTAATGATCAGTTTGTGCTCTATACTTAAGAGTCTGTTTCTTGGTTTCTTTCTCTCTTTTTTTCCCTTTACTCATTTGTTTTGTTTCTTACATTCTATATATGAGTGAAATAATACCATAGCTGAATTTTGAATAATGATTTTAAAAATAGCACCCAAGATTCAAAGGAAATTAGTCCAATGTATTTGTCTTCAATTTCAAATGTTGAACGGAAACACTGAAATGATGATCACCTACACTAATCACTAATCTTTAGATTTACTGTTTTCTTAAATTTAAAAAAATTGTGTCTTTATTTTATTTTGAGAGACAGAGAGTGAGTGGGGGAGGGTCAGAGAGAGAGGAAGACACAGAATCTGAAACGGGCTCCAGGCTCTGAGCTAGCTGTCATCACAGAGCCCGACGGGGGGCTAGAACCCATGGACTGTGAGATCATGACCCAAGCCGAAGTCAGATGTTTAACCTACCGAGCCACCCAGGCTTCCCATATTTTGTTTTTTTTTAATTTTTTAATGTTTTATTTATTTTTGAGAGGGGGGGCAAGCAGGGGCGGGGGGGGATGGGAAGGGTCAGAGAGAGAGAGAGAGAGACAGAATCTGAAGAGAGGCTCCAGGCTCTGAGCTAGCTGTCAGCACAGAGCCCGATGTGGGGGGGGGGGGCGAACCCACAAACGGCAAGATCACGACCTGAGCCAAAGTCGGTCATTTAACCGGCTGAGCCACCCAGGCGCCTTGAAATATATTGTTATTTTTACCACTATTTCAGTGCCTACTACCCAGGATAATACAGGATGTATGAAAACATAATAAAGGTAGTCCACATTTGTAAGGATTTACTATGTTCCAGGCAACCTTCAAACCATTTCAGTGCTCAAAATAGCACTATGAAGTAGTTACTATTGGTATCCATTCTGCTTTATAGATGAGAAACTGAGATGTGGAAAAGCTAAGAAGTATGGTCCAGATCCCATGGCATGTAAATGGTTGAGTCATGCTTTCAACGGAAACATCTGATTTCCAACCCCTACACCTGGAACCATTGTGCTGCAAATGACTCACCATTGTTGTCATCAAATGATTTTGTAGCAAATTTCAAAGGTGAATGAATGTATCAGTCAGAGTTCCATCAGGGAATGGATGACATGCTCGAAACTGCTAACTGAGAAATGTTTAATGAAGAACTTATTACAGAGTTTAGGGAAAGCAATGGGTAAATCCTCTAGGGCTAGTAATAGTGGGGAGTTTTAACACCCTACACCTAAAAGGATGTGATAGGGAGGGGTAGTAGAATCTAGAGAGACTAGATATAGCAATAAGCGAGGATTGCCAGGTAAAATCTGTGGCATTTAGCTGAGGAATGCAGTCGGCTGCCCTGACCACACAATGAAGGAGGCAGAAGAAATGCTTCTCTCTCCTTTTCCTCCTATGCATCCATATCCTGCTATTCTCTCCTGTTGGAGACAAATAGAATACAGAAAGCCAAGAGCCCAGTTGACCGTCTATAAAGCTTTACCTACCAGATCCAAAGCAAGATGGGGAATATCTTGGAGGAGTAACAGGAAATACTCAGCAGAGTGAATTTTTCTATTAAGGAAATGTTTTTTTTTTTTTTTTGCTCCTGGAACAGTTTTATACAAAACTGAAATCTAAACTAAAATTAGCATATTCAACAAGGTGTTAAAAAAGATCCCTTTTTTCCTTTTCTTTATTTTCATTGCTTTTGGAAAGGAGCTGAGCTTTTGTAAATACCCCCACGTATTGTTTGCTTAGTTAAATCTTTGTGACAAAAATGCTTGTATGTCTTTGAATATATAAGTATAACTCAGTGGATAGAAGCCACATTTTGTTTCCAAACAGTTATCAACTCAAAAGAGTGATTCACCTTTAGGCTGTTGTGTATAGTTATCGCAATACATAAAGGGATACTTTAGGCTAGAATAATTTAAAGCCATTCACATTTTTAATACTAGAGATTGGACCGATCTAATCATAAAAGTTTTAATAAACCTTTAGAAGTTGTATGAACCTTTTAGATGGTCTGGTTTAACTTCCTACTTATTGAAAGAATGCTCTCTATAAGTGATCCTAAAAGATCACTTTCCATGCTTTGAATCCTTTAATTGAGGAGACCAAACTTTCTAGAATCCTATGACATTACTGATCTATAATTCTCACCTTTTCCAGAATGGACTTTACCCTCTTTTCTATTATTATTTCTATAGTATCTTCACATTATACCATTATATTATTGGTATATTGAATATATATTGAATATAGCTATATTCAATTTTTAAAAATATTGCTTCAAGTTATCTAATTTCTTAAATGAACAGAGGCTAGAACATGGCAGTGCAGAATGGAACAGTGAATTAAAACTTGGTTCACCTATCTAAGCATTTCTTGGGGAAGGAAGAAAAAATGTTGAGATGCTATGCTTGATTCAAGCTAGCATATTCACCTGGATGGGACTGTGTACTTGAGTATGTATAAAGTGTTCTGTTTTACATATTTCATTTGATCCATATTATTAGATAGATACTACTATGCCTATTTTATGGCTATGAAAATCAATTCATTTCCTATAGACAGACAGAACCAAAACTCTGTCCTAATTCTGTCACAGTTCAAACAATGTTTTTCAAGACAGAAGAAGAGAGAAGGAAAAATGCCTCTGTAGGGGGTGCTTAGGAATGTGCACGGGCATTTATTATTAATTTTTTGACTATCACAATGATTGGGGATGTTACTGGTGGCCAAGGTTGCCAACACAATAGTGTTCAATTAAGAAACACTGACTTAACCCACCCTAAAATAAAGTGGAACACTGAAATTGTTTAGATCTTAGGGAGAAAATTAGAATATTCACACATTATTATTTTATAGAGTTTGATTACGGCTATATGCTTTTGCCTTTTAAAGGACTGTGGAGGGGGGAGAAGTTAGATTTTTTATAAAAGAATCTAATTGATCTGGATGAAGAAAGTGGATGCTGAAGGGAAATCTTCATATTCTGAAATAAGTAGAGGACCATGTGGTTGCAAATTCTGTTGAATTCTAGAAGCCTCATTTTCTATCATGGTTAAAGTTGCTATGAAGAAGTAAAGGTGTATTATGCGGATTGCCAGTATTTATGAGTGTTCCAGGCAGCACATTTTAAGCTGCTAAACTGATGCTTGAAAGGCTTCTGGGAAGCCTATTGTTAAGCTCATCTCCTCTCTTGTAGTAGATGAGTTATAGCCCAGCCATGGGCTCATATGCTTTCTTGTATATGTTCAATAATGCAAATTGGCTGGAGTGGGGAACAAATATTTTGAACTTAACAGTCTTCCTTTTGCTCTGATTTGAGAGATGCAGACAAAGGGAAGCATCTTCTTGGATGATTCAGTCTCTGTATTAATCTTCCCACTGCCAGGCCATTCCTCGTTTATTCTCTTCTCTACACATGCAAGAGTTCTCTACAATACTGGCTTTTAGTTTGTGTTCAGAGGTTACAAGGCACTTCCTTGGGGGTCACTGTAGGAAGAAGTGAAGTAAGGATCAGGGTGTAAGTGAGGTGAGAGGTTGGGTGCAAGCTGAGGGCAGTCTGACTCCAGAGCATGTGCTCTTAATCATTACAATGTAGACCAGGTTCAATGCTAGCTCTATCCCTTATAAGCTGTATGATCTTGAGCAGGTTACCTAACAGGATATGTAAAATGAGGGGAAAATAGTAGCACTCATGGAATTATGAAAATTTAATGAAATGATGGAGGTAAAAGTATCTCATCTACAGTAAGCACCCAATAAATGCAAACTATTATTATTATCTATCATCTGGTCCTATCCTCTCTCCCCAGCTTCTACTCTGTCTTGACAATTCCACAATGTACACTATAGTAATTTCAGAATAACTAGTCAGCATCCTGCTAAAGCTTATGCTGTACCTCTTCTATGAAATACCACTCTTCTGCTCTATGGGGCACAATCTCAATATCCTTCCATGTCCAGCTAAAACGTCCACCTGGTTCACTTATCAGGATGAACTATACCCTCTCTCGGCTTCTGATGCAGACACATAGCCAGTAACCAGCTTCTAACTCTTTTTTGCTTACACAACCCAGACTCTGTTTATGGCAGTGATATGCCACACCGTTGGAAAGATCATGATTGTTCTAAACCAGTCTAAACCAGCAACACCTTTCCCTGCTTTCCTAAGCTTCATTGTATCTGGAAGTGGTCATAAGATCCATTTCTGGCCAATAGGATAGGAGGGTAAATCTCCTGGGGGAATGTCTGAAGAATTCTTTGCTTTTTCTACAAAGACAGTAATGTGACTGCTTTCCCTGTCTTATCTCCTTTTCCTCTTTCCTTTATTGAAGATGTTAGACCCATCACAGTAGCTGCCATCTATGAAAATGGGCTGTAAGTTTGATAGAAAAGTCTAGAAAATTGATAGAAAGTTGACTCTAACGTAACAGGGTTGCTCAACCAATGGAAACCACCTAGCCTCATATTTTTTATTATGTGAGAGAATAGCCTTTATTTTTTAAGCCCTTGAAAGTCAAATTTTGTATTAGTGTAGCTAAATGTGTTTCCAGCTAAAGAGAAGTAAGAGTATTTAAAAATCTACATCTCAGATGTTTTTGTTTTAATATTATATACAGTCATTGCAGAAAACTTACAGAGTACGAAAGGACCCATGCTGGACTATTTTTCTAACTATTTGGGGCCTCTCTAAATATTCAGAAGAATGCAGTTCTTCCCTATGAACTCAAGGTATAGCCTTGTGACTTGTTTAGACCAACGAAAAGTGAGGGAAGTGCCTGTGCCACCTTTAATAAAAAGCCATTTGTTTTTACCTCTGTCAGGAGACTGGACTGAGAGCTTACCCTGCAGTCATGGATAAGAAAGATAAGAGTATGGGAGAGCGCCGTATCTAACAAGAAGGCAGACATGAAGAAAAGAGACAAATACAGTATTGGGATCATTTCTTTGTGAAGTATAAGTGAACTTAAACTGATTGATTTAGAACCAGAAGAAAAAGAAGAGAAAGAAAGTGTATTTGTAGTTATTATTTCCTCCATTAAAAATTATTAGTAGTAATTTCAAAACATTTAAAAAAATTTTTTAAAAAGGGAGGGCTCCTGGGTGGCTCAGTTGGTTAAGCATCTGACTTCGGCTCAGGTCATGATCTTGCAGTTCTTGGGTTCAAGCCCTGTGTCGGGCTCTGTGCTGACAGCTCAGAGCCTGGAGCCTGCTTCGGATTCTGTGTCTCCTTCTCTCTCTACCTCTCTGCTGTTCATGCTCTGTCTCTCTCTGTCTCTCAAAAAATGAAAAAAACACTTAAAAAAGTTTTTAAAAATTACTAGTAGTAATTTTCAATGCATTTTAAAAATACTTTAGCTATGTCGTATTCTTACAAAAACTTTTATAGTAGGATTATTTCCCCTGCAATTAAAGTTCTTTAGAACTTTCTTCATTATTACTCAATGTCCTATCATTCAAAAACACTTTTTATAAACCACATAAAGGGCATCTGTGTCATTATTATTTGTGTGAACACATAGAGCCTTCTTTAGGATTCCTTATATATTTCTGTAGCCAAGTATCTACCCCAGTACCTGATATATAAACTCTCAATTTGTTTTTATTCAAGATAAGAGGAGAAGAGCAGAAATGATATAGTATTGTAGAAGAGATATAGTAGGAAGCACAGGAAAAATGTCAACAACATAAACCACATTTTGTCGGGGTCCCTGTTTCTTTTTGAAATTAATCATTTATAACTTCTCTGTCTACCCCTGTTATATCCCATTTCTCACTGCCTTGTTGATATTGATAGAAGGACTCCAGAGAACTACATGCTAAAAGGTGACTGCTTTTTGTCACATAATTGATTAAATAATTTATTCATTTTTTTGGATAAAATTTTTACTAAATAAATGCTTATCATGTGCCAGGTCATGTTGTAGGCCCAGCAGGCATAAAGGTAAATATGATAGCCAAGGTCTCTGTTTTATATAACTCTGCATTCTGCTAGGGACAGAGGAAAGGTAGAAAACAAAGAAATTCACAGAGAAACAGACAAATGACTTGGCACAGAGGTGTGTTATGAAGGAAATAAAATGGGGTCATGTTGTGTAGACAGCAAGTGGGGAAGCGGAGAAAGGAGTGGGTGGCTTTTAGCCTGGGTCATGAGAAAAGGTCTCTTAGAGATGACCTTTGCCAACAGCCCCCATGACAAGAGATATTCAGCCATTTGAAGATGAGATGCATGAGTGTGCCTGGCAGAAGGAACGGCAGGTACAAAGGCCCTAAAGAATGAGCTCTACATACTTGAGGGGGAAAAAGGACAAAATGATGAGTGAGGGGAGTTGGAAGAGATGAGGGAAGGAGCTTGGCAGAATCCGGACTATGCTCAGTTTTAAAAAGCATGATAAAGACTTTGGATTTACTCTAAGAAGGTGAGGAAACTAGCAGAAGACTTTCATTGGAGCAAAATTAGAACATAGTCTGATTTCTTTTTTTTATTTAGTTTACTTATTTTTAGAGAGAGAAATGGAGAGAGACAGAGTGTGTGTGCATGAGTAGAAGAGGGGCAGAGAGAAGGAGAGAGAGAATCCCAAGTAGGCTCTGCACCATTAGTGCACAGAGCCTGATGAAGGGCTCGAACCCACAAACCAAGAGATCATGACCTGAGCTGAAGTCAAGAGTTGGGTGCTCAACCAACTGAGCCATCCAGACACCCCCAGAGTCTGATTTCTGTTCTGAAATGTTCACTGAGTGGCTGTGTGGAACAGTGGCAGTGAGAGGAAAAGAATTAAAGTGGAGAGAGTAGTTGGAAGGCATTGCAGTTCTCTGGACAAAAGTTGGTGGTGGCTTAGACTATGATGTTTTGGTGAAGACAGAGCAAAGCGAATGGATAGGGGATGTGTTTTGTAAGTAGAGCCAGCAGAACTTGTTGGAAGGTTGTACCTCTTTTGGGTCTCTTTTGTACTTTGTGCTGTGTTGCCGGATGTGAGCCTGTGTCAAAATGTCTCCCTTGGAACCCTGGTCCTACCACTTATAGACTGTGTCATTTGGAACAAGTCACTAGACTCCTGTGCTTCAGTTTCTGCATGTTTCACACACTTTGCAGGGTCAAATAATTGAATCAATGCGTCTGGAACACATAGCACAATGTTTGGTCCATAGGCAGAGTTTGAAACAATTTTAGCAGTTATTATTATTGTTAGAACTATGGGATCGATAGCATTTTATTCAAAAACAAGTATACTTAAACCACTTGGCCTGAAGCGGGTAGTGAAAAGATGTGGGGCAAGTACTGCAGGAGGTTTATCTCAGGAGACTTCTGTCTCCCAGAGGGATAGCTTCTGATTTGGCTCTAGACTGAATGGCTGAGACGTATTCTCCTTCACCAGTAATAATTCAGTGTAGGATATAAAAGCTGCTCAGGAAGAAGCATAATACTTTTTTTCATCTTTGGTAATTCCCCTTAAGATCCCCCTTTTTATTCTAGCACATTATTCATCTCTAATATAAAGGAGATAATGTGGAAATTAAAGTGCTAATTTCAGCTGTAATGGGAACCAGGCCACAGTGTGGGGATTAAGAGACAAAAGAACAGGAGAAAAAAAAACCCTTCTCAGCCAGGTTGCTTTGAGCCTATGGATTTTTATGAACAATTTGCCCAGCATTGAATGGAAAATGACCCTTTTATTGGTAAATTTCTGAATGCTGTAGAATTTAGTGGCACTCATGGTAATTCATGGCTCCATACATCAGTTACAAATGTTTCTTAACCGATAGAGTGTGAGAAATGTTGCAGGCAAGGTAAATGTTATGCAGTCTACCTATTGCTAGATTTTTGTTCACCAGCAGTAAAAGCTGTCGTTTATTGAGTGTTGACCAGGTACCAGGAACTATTTCTGACATATCCTGTCTTCTTTAATTCTTACTAAAACTCTATGAATAGACAGTATTGAGGTTCAAAGAGTTGAAGAAACTGGCTCAAGTTTACACACAGTAAGAGGTAAAGCTGGAATTTGAACCCAGATCCATCTGTAAATTTTGTCCTTTAAACCACTCTAATACCTACGTCTGTCAAGTGTCTTATCAGATAAAACACTTGTGTTTTATATGAAATATAAACCCATTTAAAGAAAAAAATAGCATTTTATAGGAGCAAAGGCAAACATTTTTACATATTATAATTCACGTGGAAAAGATACCTTGTTTGTAATTCACGTTAAGAGTATCTTATATTGTTGACCATATGTAGTAAGCTTGAATGTGTAAGATCTTTTCTTTCCCTTTTTTAAGTTAAGAATGACCCAACCTGCAGTTTAAAGGCATGTGAACAGGGGAAATAAACCCTGAAATATTAGATTCATGTATGGTTTGGTTTGTCTTTGAATTACTGTTTTAATCATTTCTAGCCATGAACCTTGTCAAATTGACATTTTGTTTATTTCCGAGAAAAATAATATAGACCAAAGTCATAATGTCAAGAGAGTATATAGAAATCCTCCCTAATCCATCTCATCCCAAGGAAAAGTGCAATGGTATTGCCTTTCATAGATTAACTCCTTCATTTCATAAGCGGAAAATATCCTAGAGCTGCACTATCCAAAATGGTAATATGAGCCACATGTGGCTCTTGAACATTTGAAGTATAGCCAATCTGAACTGACGTGGGCTTTTAAGTGTGAAATCCACACCAGGTTTTGAAGACTTAGTATAAAACAACAATGAAATAATGCAAAATATCCCAACAATCATATTTTATTGATTACATATTGAAATGACAATACATGGAAACAGTGGATTGAATACAATAGACTATGAAAAATAATTTCACCCGTTTTTTAAATTTTTATATGGATATTAAAAAATTTGAAATTGCACACATAGCTCACATTACTTTTCTACTCGGTAGCGCTGTTCTAGAGTCCTATATTTAATGTATTTATTTTCAAGCCCATTTTGGAGGTTAATAGGGGAAGAATTCATGCCCACGGATATACAAAGAATGAGTATATAATGCTCCACATCTGATACAATGTAAAATCAATACCAGATCCCCATCTAATTGCCAAGGGTAATAAACTCATGCATAAATTCCACAAAGCCAAATACTTTCTTGGGAACTCATCTGAATTATGGAAGAACCCCAGCCTTGCAGTCATGCAGGCCTGATTTTAAGTATCGAATAGCCATATGACCTTGAGTATCAGCCACCTGTGTTTATTTCATGTCTTCCCAGTCCCACCTCTTGTACAGCCACTGCTGTCCTGGCCACTTCTGTACAGGCTTCAGTCCGCTTTTGGGCAGGTGAAGTAGAACAGTGCTTTGCCACATTCCACCCATATCTCCAGCTTCCTGTCCGAGGGCTTAGACATGGGGAACCCATGGGAGCACACATGTAAAACTAGAAGGTCAAAGGGGTTAGTACCTGAACAGTCGCCTTAAGCAGTCAGGGTAGACAACCAAGGATACTCTTCTTTCTTTCCTAAAGTGTGTCATATGCACAGTAATATGTCACACTTCACCATCCTCCTCAGAAGGGTATGGCAGGACCAAGCTCTGTCACCTTCAGAGATGGTCAACTTTATGATGTATCCTTGTATTGGCTTTTCCTTCTTTTCCCTGCATCCCTCAGTCGTGCTCTTTGGCTCACTTCCTAAATACTGTCTGCATGTAAGCTTTTGTAACAGGCTCTGCTTTGAGTGTGGGGGGGTGGGTGGCGGGGTGAAGGCTACGGCACCTTGGGAAAGTGGGGTGCTTTTATGAATTTCAATTTTTCGATAGGTAAACTGGGGAACAATGTCAATTTTTAAGAAATGCTGTAGGAATTAGAAAGAATGTGTAAATCTCCTAGCAGAACCCTTTGACAGCCATTATTATCTTCTCCCTTAACATTTCTTAAGGCAAAATCCCAAGTGGGTGGTGCTAAATAGCATCTTTTATAGTTCTTTCACATAAGCCCTGGGAAAGGCAATGGTTTTGAAAAGTTTTATTTTTCTGAGGGGAGGGTCTCAACTTTACCACTCTAAAATAACCCAAGCTGATTAGAAATAGAAATATATGCCAAAGGAAAAAGTCTCTTCCTTGGTAAACTAATTCACTTGTAAATGAAAGAGGTGGGGAGATGATAACGCCATAGGAGATAGGGCTCTGGTCTGGGACCCATTCCTTTCCTTTTTCTCTTTCTCTGAATCTGAATGTGAGAAATACAAGCACAGGTGAGGTCACCCCACCCCCCAAACACATACAATGGGTTTAGAAAAAAAAGCAAAAGTGCTTATTTTCTTTTTAAAAAAGTTGAGAGGCACCTGAGTGGCTCTGTTGGTTGAGCATTCGACCTTTGAGTTCAGCTCAGGTCCATGGGTTCCAGCCCCGAGTCAGGATCGGCACTGCCCGACCCAACATTCTCTCTCTCCTTCTTTCTCTGCCCTTCCCTTGCTCCTATGCTCACTCTCTCACTCTTTCAAAAATAAATAAATATTAAAATTTTTTTAAGTTTTCACTTTCAATGTAAATTGTCTGAGTATATGTGTGTGTGTATGTGTGTGTGTGTGTGTGTGTGTGTGTGTGTGTCCTTAGACGACACATGGAATGCACCATGCAGACACTCATAGACAATGAGAGAAAGAGAGAAGAATGACAAATAAGAAGCAGGAGGAAATAGAGAGACAGAAACTAAATAAGACAGAGAAAGGAAAGCAATAAGCTAGCAATGACCTGCCGAGAAGCTGACCAAAAATGCGTGTGAAAGAAGAAGGAGGAAATCATAACCAGAGAACTCCCTACTGGGGACAGAGAGGCTTCTCTAGGGAATAGGGACTCCCTCTTCCTGCCAGTTCTTGAAAGCCTTGATTCTCCTCCCCTCCAACCTCCCCGCTGATTTTCTACCTCTCTTCATTAATTCTCTTTTCCATGGCCTTCTTATTATTTATTCCCACCACTGAATTTTTCTGAGTGTTCCACTAGAATTCCATAACATTTATCAACATTCAGCAAAATATTTTTGAGCACTTAAGGGATTATATGCCAAGTATAGTGCAAATGACACATACCAATTTACTGAATTAAGTGAAAAGAAAAAGAAAGATTTTTCTTAATAAATAAATATGAGGGTCAGAAATAATAGAAATGGCCAGAATGGATATAGAGCTATTTATCTCAGCATTTTCCCCATAATCAAAGAATTTATAACTCTTTAATAAAAAAGATTATAAGTTATACAAGATATAAATGAAATATTTATGTAAAATTTTACATTTTATATATGAAGAGTTCTCTCTCACAAAACTGATGATATATTATTATTATCATTCTTCCAATTTTGCAGCTAGGGAAAATGAGTCTCAAAGAAGGTGGGTGCTTTGACCCATGTCATTTGAAGCTGATGCTCAAATATAGGTCTTTTAACTTCCAGTCCAGTGATTGTTTTACCATACCACCTCATGGTACTATATATCACATTATTAAATAAATGTGAATTTTATTATGTATTGCATTTTACATTTTATTTTATAAACTGTTAATGCTATATAGCTTATTCAGTACCCATTATGTGTTGGTAGCAATTTTTGTAAAGACAACCATTAGAATTAGTTCTATTCCTAGGAAGTTCACCTTTTCAATTTAATTGATAACAGATGCCCTCTTACATTGGTCAGAAGGACATTTTCAAAGTTTCCCAATGCAAAAATCTTCAGTGTGCAAATGTATGGATTATTCTATGTCAGAGAATAAGTTCCAAGTTGATCATAAAAAGAAAATGTAAAATCCACTGGTAAGACTAGGTCTCATGAGCAACCATTCTTAAAATCAAGAGTTCTCTAATTTCAGCCTCCACTGGTTATATTGAAAAGAAATTTTCCCTTAAAACTCTTGCACTAGACAGTTCTATACTATAAACAAACAAAATTTTAAATTTCAAAAGTTAAAAAAATGAAATGTTATTATAAGATGAACTCTGAGCCCTATCCATCTGCAGATATCTCCTGACTTTGCTGAGGGAAAAGAGTTACTGTCTTTAAAGACTTCCTCACTAGAAAATTCCAGAACCCCAACTCTGTCAGTTGCTATTCTACTCTAACCTCAGCCCCAAACTAGCCATGTGACCATGAATCAGTGACTTCATGTGCCTGGGACCTAGTTTCTTTATCTGGAATTTAATTCAATAAAAATTTACATTTGTTGAGCACCTGGATGACTGAATGACTCTTATTGACTCTTACCATGTACCAGAATATTCAAATATATTGTATTCTTGATTTTCAAAATACTTTATGAGGTAGGCACTATTATTATCATTTCAAATTCCCAGATGAGGAAACAGAGGTCCAGAGCGGTTAGGTTAAGTCACTTAGCCAAGCTCACACAGCTAGTAAAGTGACACAACTAAGATTTGAACTCTGGGAGAGTTCAGTTGCAGCACCTGTGCCGTTAATCACACCTTTATGCATCAGTGAGGGTGGTTAAAGTGACAAGAAAAGAAAATTCAGAAGTAATTTTACAATTAGGACATTGATTGTCTCCATGACAAGGATTCCAAATGTTGGTGGTTCTGGGGTCTGTTTAATGGCTCCATGATGTCATTAAAGACCAGGGTTATTCCCTCCCTTCTACTCCTCTTTCCTCAGCATATTGGCTATTGTCATTCAAGCTTGATCCTTTGTGATCACAAGAAAGGTGCTGTGATTATAGAATCAGCTTCTCATTTTGATCAGGGGAAATATTCTTTCCCAGAAGACTCAAGCAGCCTATCCCAAACTGGGTAACATGTCCACCGAAATTGCTAGCAAGCGAGATTGAGATTATAATTTTGCTTTCAACTAATCAACGTTAATCACTAGGAGGGACCTATTTTTGCTGAGCATTTTCCTCTATTAGTATTTTATGAGAAACAAAGTGAAGATTTGACCATTAGGAGACAAAGGATGATGACTGTCAGAATGCTTAAAAGCCAACCCCACTTTCATGGAATTTACAACCTTCTTTGCCTCTTTCACTTCCTGTATTTAGGTGTCACTAAGTCCTAATACGACTGTCTTCTAGATTCATAAGCATATCATAACACTACACTGATTCAACAATGAAGTCTGGTCTTTTATTTTTTTTTTTAAGTTTATTTATTTATTTTGAGAGAGAGAGAGAACCAGAGAGAGAAAGAGAGAGAATCCCAAGCAGGCTTCACCCTGTCAGTGTGGCGCCAGATGCAAGGCTTGATCCCACAACCCATGAACTGTGAGAATATGACCTGAGCTGGAATCAAGAGTTGGACACTTAACTGACTGAGCCACCCAGGTGCCCCAAGGTCTAATCTTCTTAAGAAGACACAGAAGCCCAGTCCTTCCTGGGTCTATCTTACCTTTCCATCTCCAATTCTGAAAGTCCCACTCTAGCTATGATACAGCCACCATGGAAAAGAGTTACTGGAAGTCCCCTGTATACATAGAGTTGTTTTATGTTTGTGTCCTCAATTCATACTTATCTTTCAACTTGGACTATTCTTCCTCTTCTTTCCTTCCTATACAATTGCTACTCTGACAACTATGTGCCATTTACTAAGAGTAGACACTTAGGACAGAATAGTCCTTGTGGGAGAGGATGAATTTATCTATCTATCTATCTATCTATCTATCTATCTATCTATCTATCTATTTAATGGTTTATTTATCTGAGAGAGGGAGAGCGGGCAAGTGGGGGAGAGGCAGAGAGAGAAGAGAAAAAGAGAATCCCAAGCAGGCTGTGCAATGCCAGTGTGGAGCCCAATGAGGGCTCAAACTCATGAAACACAACATTAAGACATATGCCCATGTCAGACCTTAACCAACTGAGCCATCCAGGTGCCCAATGGGAGAGAATTTAATAACCTCTAAGTAGGAGGTTATAAAGTAGGGTGATGACAGTAGATCTAAAAACAGTGTATATATGGAAAAGAGTTTGCTGAGGTAAAAGTAATAAGTAGAAGAAGTATCAAACATTGGAGGATGATAATGCCAGTTAATTAATAGAGGGGGACATGGAGGAAAGTCAGTTCTCTTTGCACATCTTGTAGATAATGAGAAGATGTTCATCAAAACTGAAAGTAAAAATGCGATGCTTACGAGACACATTTGACCTAATGATTCAGGAGCCATAAGTACAGATATGATAGATGGCCATTTTTCTGGTTTTCCTCACAGAGAGGATGGAGAGGAGGGCCATTCATGGGTCCGTGGAATGAGGGAAGGAAATAGGAATGTGTATTACCACAATTAATGGAGCATGATTTTAGACCAGAATTGAAATGAAGATTAGAGAATGCCAAGATCTAGCCAGAGAGTCAAGTCTGAAGTAACTTGTAAAGCCGAGAAGGAACTGAATAAGTACTCAAAACTGAGATGTGAAGTAAAACAAACTCGAGAACGGAGAAATATGAGCTAAAGGAGAAAGGGTTTAACATCAAGCAAGGTGGTCTGAATGACACTAGTTTGAAGACATGGCCAGCGCCTATGTAGAACTTTGGTATTTGTGAGGTAAATGGGCCAGGGTTATTTAATGGAATGAGCCCAGTACAGGCGCATGAACAAGGACAACTTGGAAATTACTCTTCAAATTTGGGATGAGATATAAAAGAGAAAAGGAAGTAATACAAATGCAAATACAAATACAAAAAACCTGGTACACTCTTACAGGGTAAGCAAAAGAAGAGAAGCCACAAAATATTCTAGGAAATATGAATCACAGCCTACGAGGAAAGCCTGAGTGGAAGAATAAGAGGTGAGGGGTACCTGGGTGGCTCAGTCAGTTGAGAGTCTGATTCTTGTTTTCAGCTCAGGTCATGACCTGGTTCAGGGTTCGAGTCCCACATCTGCCTCTGCACTGAGCATGGAGCCTGCTTGGGATTCTTTCTCTCTCAATTCCTCTGCCTCTCTCCCCTTCTTACACTCTTTCTCTAAAATTAAAAAAAAAAAAAAAAGAGGTGAAAATCTGGTGACACATATTTAGTTGTAAGTATAGAGATAGCAACAGAATAAAAGGGTTAAGTTGAGAGTGTCTACAATTTCATCTGGCTCAAAATTCTATGATCCTTATCAGAAAAGAATTCAGAAAAAAAGATCCTAATTCATGCAACCCTCATATCAATTTATTGATATCATTTGGATTTGAGGACTACAAATGTAAAAACATAATACTCCTCTCTGTAATGAAGTAGGGAACAAGACAGGTAACTGAGCTTTTCATGTAAAACAAAAACAGTTCTCGAATTTAGTTCTTTCCTTCTCCATGAGGATTGATGTAGCTGTTTCTTTTCCAGTAGTGGTAAAAAATCTAGGCAGGGACTCAGGGACTCCAGTCGTCAACTTCTGATTACCCCTTTGTTTTTATTGTAGGAAGGGAATTAGTGACATCTGTCTCAGTGAGCATCTGGTGACAGCCCAACAATACACAGGCACAGAGAAGGACCACATCTTTCTGGATCCCCGTGGACTGAAGAACTTGCCTCTGGAGCCCTTCAGTATTCAGAATAAGCTTGAATGATTTTTATGAGGTATGACGGGCAAAGTTGGAAAAGTTGAAAAAGAAAATCATTTTCTCTTAAAACCTTTCTTTGAAATAATATTTGGTTTCGTTCTATGACGTACCTTTGCTTTTTGGTTTCATTCATAAACTCTTTGGGAAGAGTCTCAGTCTGCTTGGGTTGCTAAAATAAAAATACCTTAAGCTGGGTGGTTTATACACAAAAAACATTTATTTCATGTAGGTCTGGAGGCTGAGAAGTCCAGTACCATGCTGCCTGCTGGTAGATTCGGTGTCTGGTGAGAACCCACTTCCTAAGCAGCTGTTCCCTCATTGAGGGGGAAGGAGCTGGAGAGCTCTTTTATATAGGTACTTATGCCGTTTGTGAGGGCTCTGCTCTCATGATTTAGCATCTTCCAAACACCCCATTTCCTAATACTATCACGTTATGCATTGGGTTTCAACATTTAAATTTTGGGAGGACACATACAATAATGAGTAAGGTAACAACAGAGTGAGTGACAGAAACTTTCAGAACAAAAGATTCCCAGTTCCCTTTCTGGCACAGCTATATTATGAGTTGGCATATCTGCCTTCAGGGGCCCTTTCTTCCACACCAAAAAAAATGTAAAAAAATTTATGACTGTGTTAGTACAAAGACAAATATAACCTGGGTTGATTATTATACATTCATTGTTACTAAAAGAAATAAACATGAAAAGATGTGGACCATGTAGTATCATGGGTCCTTGGCATTGTGCCTAGTCATTGCCAGCCCTGCTGTGGAAAGCGCCTTCCTGACCAGCTCTATCTCATCACAGACTCTTCTCCACAGTCTTACTTACCTGCTCCTACCTGTGGGAACTCCTTTAATAGTTACTGTCTGTCTGACTCATTTTGCGATTAGTATAGTCCACATTCTATTATCATTTTTCTATTATGAATGAGTTCTCTATTCCAAGTAGATTTTAGGTTGCTCAAGGGCAGGGGCCATGTTCTATGCTTCTCCCTCTACTTGGCACTGAGTACATTCAGTGATAGCTACACTTATTGAGCATATGATATATGCCAGGCATAGTTCCACTATATCATGGTATTATCCTCACTTATTAGAAAAGGAAATAAAGTGTATGGAAGAAAATCAACTTGCTCCAGGCTTCTCATTCAGACTGAGATTTTCAGTCTAAATTTCTCTGGTTCTAAAGACAAACTATCTTTCTACTCAATGATACTGCCTTCACATGTGGGTGGTGGTTGTAATGGTGATGAAGATGAATCAAGAGAGTGGAAAAAAAAGTGAAAAAGAAATCAATGAAAAGCTCTTCAGGCATTTAAAATTTGTATAGTAGAGTACATTTAAAGCAAATACTGCTTAGCTCTCTTTCATAGTTTACTTGAAATCTTTTTTTTTCTCATATTTTATTTTTTTAAGTAATCTCCGCACCCAACATGGGGCTCCAAATCATGACCTCGAGAGCAAGAGCCACATGCTCTCCCGAATGAGCTAGACAGGGATCCCTTGGAACCTTTATTCTAAGCATTTTAAAAAGAAAAGGTGCCTCTTTACCATAATGAAATAATGGGATGGGTAACCTACCCCTGGTGTAAAGGAATCCCTCATTTAACATGGTAAAGATTTCGATGTCACATCTTTTTAAACCAGAAGAAGGAAAGTAATTTTTCCCAAGGATAATATGGTCAGGCACTAATTCCTCTTCTAATATATCATAATCATGTTCCATGTTTCAACCAATATTGGGCTATGTCAGAGCTAGGTCCAGTAGCATCTATTCAGTGATTCCAATTTTGGAGCAATATTAGTTCTCCATGGACAAATCCAACACCAATATGTTCATATCTGATATGCTTTCATGACACTTCAGAGAGAAGCTCATGATTTTGCTGTTCTCATGACATCATATAACAACCAATGAGTATTTTTGTTTGTTAGTTTTAGTTGTTTGCTTTCTTGGCTATTTTCACACCACAGCTTCAAGTGGGAATAGATTTGAACCATGTGCTGCAGTTTGTCAATTTTAAACCTTATGTGCCTAGAAGGTGAGAAACCACAGAAACACAGAAGAGAAAAACCATTTTTGTATATGCAAACTTTTGGATCCTGGAAAGATTATGAGCTCTGGATGAAGCACGCCTATCCTTGGATCCTGCCTCTACTGCTTAAAGTCGCTATGGCTTCAGGCAAGTCACCTAATTCTGCTGTCTTATCTATACAACTGTTGATAAAGTTTATACCTCTACAGGTTAGTTGTGTGGATAGGCGATTTCCTATGGAAAACACTAGCATGAGATCTAGCATGTAGTAGATGCCTAATAAATGTTAGCTTATTAATACTGGTTTTATGATTACCATCTCTGGATGATCCTGAAGAGTCAATCAGGAAAATTAAGGCAAAAACAGCCCTTGAATTGACTCATTTGGGCTTTGAGATGGGACAGGCATTTTATGTTGCTGAAACAGGGAAATATGAGTGTAAAATCACATTAAAATGTTTCATGCAGGGAAAAATAAGTGGTCCCCTAACTTGATTTTGCTCATTTATTTTTTTAGCAAGCATTAAACTATAATCAGACCCTTAGAACTGGGAACATCTTTTGGCAATTAGAGGTTCATGTGTAACAACTGAGCTTTTTGGGGAAAGAGATGCTATTATCACACTGGTCCATTCTCTCTTCAGCAACCTAAAGCCCCCTTTATTACAACAAGCATTTTGTAACACACTTTTACTAATCTGAAATGAAACTCATAGATAAAATAATCTATTTATTCAGAATTTTTTCTTATTCCCTAATTAAATATAAAGGAAACATAAAAGGAAAGTAATATATAATAAAACAATATAAAATGCTTGGGCATAGCTATACTAAAAGATCTAATAAAGTTGTCAGATGTCTGTACTTATTAATAAAATCACCTTGACTGTAGTAAATGCAGACACAGACTGATACAGTTCTCTGCATTGGCAACTCAGATACCTAGAGTTGTATTGTTCATTGATAATAGTTTTTTGAAATGGTGAATGACTCTTGATTAAATTATGAACAAAGCAAAGTACAATCTTACCTTGATATATATAATTGCATTCCTGAAAAGTACAGTATATATCAAAACTATATAGAAATATTTTGTGTTATATGTAATGGAAGGTGAGGCTCTATGCCAAGATACTTATATTTTTTAAATAGTTTATTGTCAGGTTGGTTTCCATATAACAACCAGTGCTCATCTCCACAAATGCCCCCCTCCATACCCATCACCCTCCTTCCCCCCACCCCCATCAGCCCTCAGTTTGTTCTCAGCATTCAAGAATCTCTCATGGGTTGCCTCTCTCCCTCTCCCCAACTATTTTTCCCCTTCTTCTCCCCCATGCCCCTCCGTTAAGTTCCTCCTAATCCACCTATACGTGCAAACATATGGTATCTGTCCTTCTCTGCCTGACTTATTTCACTCAGCATAATACCCTCAAATTCCATCTACATTCCTACACATGGCCAGATTTCATTCTTTCTCATTACCATGTAGAATTCCATTGTATAGATGAACCACATCTTCTTGATCCATTCGTCAGTTGACTGGACATTTGGGCTCTTTAAATGTTTTGGGTATTGTTGAGAGTGCTGCTATGAACATTGGGGTACATGTGCCCCTATGCATCAGCACTCCTGCATCCCTTGGGGAAATTCCTTGCAGTGCTATTGCTAGGTCATAGGGGAGTTCTATTGTTAATTTCTTGAGGAGCCTTTACACCATTTTCCAGAGGGGCTGCACCAGTTTACATTCCCACCAACAGTGTAGGAGGGTGCCAGTTTCTCCACACCCTCGCTAGCACCTATAGTCTCCTGATTTGCTCATTTTAGCCACTCTGACCGGTGTGAGGTGGTATCTCAGTGTGGTTTTGATTTTTATTTCCCTGATGAGGAGGGATGCTGAGCATCGTTTCATGTGTCTGTTGGCCATCTGGATGTCCTCTTTGGAGAAGTGTCTGTTCATGTCTTCTGCCCATTACTTCACTAGATTATTTGTTTTTCAAGTGTGGAGTTTGGTGAGTTATAGATTTTGGATACTAGCCCTTTTATCTGATATGTCATTTGCAACTATCTTTTCCCATTCCATTGGTTGCTTATCAGTTTTATTGATTGTTTCCTTTGCCATTATGCCAAGATACTTATAACTAAGTTTTTCATTGACATGAATGTCTGAAGGGACATTCTAAACCTGCATAAAACTTGGGATAATTTTTCATTATGCAAGATTATCCTGCGCATTATCAAGTATCTAACATCTCTGGCCTTTTATCATTTATACCTCAATAATATCTACCGGTCTTTGGGATAAAATAAAAAATCTCCATTAATTTTTTAAAGCAACGTGTAGGGGGCCATCCTGCTCTCATTGAGAATACTGCATCAGTCAGACTAAGAACATGAAATCCTCTGAACAGGGTGACTTTGCTTATTCTCTGTTCTGTGCATTGGATGCTCCTCCTCTGCTTGGCCTTGACACCGTTTACTCATGGCTGAAAGGCCCCGTGCAGATGTCATCCAGGAAGTCATCTCTAAAGCCCCAGTTACTCTTCCGTTTGTGTTCCCTGAAGATCCTCTGCTTAAGACTTTCATGACTTTGATTGTATTGTTTTGTCTGTTTTCATTTCTATTTTTCAATGTTATTCTAAGAGAAACTGTTGACAGAATCAGTTTATATATGTTTATATTTACTTATTTTAAAAATGTATTTCTTGGGGCGCCTGGGTGGCTTAGTCGGTTAAGCGTCCGACTTTCGCTTGGGTCGTGATCTCGCGGTTCGTGGGTTCGAGCCCCGCGTCGGGCTCTGTGCTGACTGCCAGCTCAGAGCCTGGAGCCTGTTTCAGTCTGTGACTCCTCTCTCTGACCCTCCCCTACTCACACTGTCTCTCTCTCTCTCTCTCCTAGAAATAAATAAAACATTAAAAAAAATTTTTTTTTAAATAAAAAATAAAAAAAAAATGTATTTCTTTATCTTTAGTGCCTGACTCATAACTGCCACACAGGAAGGATGGGTGGAAAGATACTTGAAAGGATTAATAAATGAATGACAATGTTTATACATATATTTATTATCTACTTTTTTAAGGTACTGTGATTAGCTCTGGGGGAGACAGTTAAAACTGGATCCTTCTCTCAAGATGTTTATAGTCAAGAAGGAGACTTAGATTACTCAGTCATTTTTTAAAAAGTATATATGTATATATAGCATACTAATTAGATATGGAGTGAAAGTATTCTACATGGTGCCATCTACTTTATTTGGAATTGGAGAAAACAAAAAGATTTGTAAAACCCCAAGTTTAGGAATCATTAGGGCTATTTTAGGTGGGTTAGCTAGGTTATTCTGATGCGGTGCAGAACAGCACAAGATTGTTTTTAAATGGCAGTTTTCATACTTGGGGTATTTTAAAGTACTTTAAAGTGCTTTACAAAGTAATGAGTTAAACAATGGTAGTGAGAAACTATGTATGCTAATGGAGAAAGCCATTATGCTCTTGACAGTAGCTCAAACGGGACTGTGGAAATTAGAGGCAGTTTTACTGATATTGGCCAAGATTTGGAATTAATCCTTGCTCCTTTTGAAAATTGCCATGGGATCTTTAAATTGCACTTGGATGGCCACTGTGCTTAATAAGATTGTTTTCTGGACCTGAAACTGAACCAAAAACTTTTTGTCCAGACATTCTAAATAAAACACATTTGGAGATAGCATTTTCTTTCCCATAATGAATTTGGATAATGAAAGATTTTCACAGAAGAAGAATCAGGGAAAAAAAAAAACAAGAATCCCCATGACCGTTCCCTAGCTTTTGGAAGTAACCTCACTGAAAGTTCTGAAATATTCAGATAAATGTGTTCCAATTTTGCCTTTGCTCTTCAGGGCTCTGGCTGAGACTGATGTAGAGGTGCCAAAAATCTAATGAGAAAGCCTGTTCATGGACAATTTCCATACCACTTTTAACAGACTTGCAAGGTTAAGATCTGAATAAATATGCAAACTTTATGATATCAGGTGGAATAATTTCTCATGCCTTTGGCTTTTTAAAATTTTTGTATGAAATTCTATCCAAATTTTATACAAATATTAGTGACAATTTATTGGCAAGAGTAAGACAATTTGGAATTTAAAATTTATTTTAAAATATTGTATTGCCTATTAAGTTAATATGAACTTAAAAATTAATACCTTTATCGGTATGCTTGAGACATCTCCACTATAAGCCTACAATGAAATCTATAACTTAGATGGTTGATGTTAAACATATTATTAAATACAATTCTTTAAAATTTTGTTTAGCATTTGCTGAACACTATGTCACTGCAATTTCCTATTCATTTATTCATTCAGCAGAATGTGGATGGGTACCTGATGACCAAGGGATACATATTAAAAGAGAAATGAATCTTGGTAAAGATGCTGAAGGTAGATGCCTATTTACTCCAGCTTTTACAGATAGCAATAATAAGATGATACATTGGCCCTGAAATTTAAACTAATCTCCAAAGTATAAGCTTTTAGTTATGAGCTCTTTTGAAATCTTACAGAGGATTTAATATGCCAAAATCTTCTCTTTAGGATTTGCTATTCACTTAAACCTTTCAAGTCTATGCAGAATACATTAACCAAGCCACTTTTAGAGGCAAAATAAGAAGGAAGTGTGTTAAGTATTAGTGTCTGCATTACTTGCCCCATTGAATGTGAAACAAAATGAAACAATACATTTTTTATAAGTAAAAGTTGCATAAATTTGACCATAGATGGCTTGCCTTCCTCAGCCTAAGCAAAAGCTAAACTTGACATGATGATTTAGGTATCACATTACGTTAGCCCTAGTGTGGGTTTCAGAAATTGGTAATTGGTAGGGGCACCTAGCTGGCTCAATCGCGACTCTCCATTATGGCTAAGGCCATGATCTCATGGTTTGTGGATTTGAGCCCTGTGTTGAGCTCCACACTGACAAGTGCAGAGCCTGTTCGGGATTCTCTCTCTCCCTCTCTCTCAGCCCCTACCTGCACATGCTCTCTCTAAATATAAATAAATAAACTTAAAAAAAAAAAGAAATTGGTAATGGCTAAGAAGCAGATATTTTCCAGATATCAACATTTCAATGCAATCCTGAAACTTTCTAGGGGTGAAAGCCGGTAAGAACATAAAGCTATTGGAAATGTAACAAATCTTTCCCAAGACGAAAGAAAACATTTGAAAGATAAGTCTTTCTCTTTTGTGATGTCTTTCTCAGTTCCTGGAATTATAATGATGACCCAAACTAAGGAAAGAGCTGTGTATCATAATGACAGAAATACTCATTTGGCATGTAACTCAGTTCTCATAATCTTACTTCTGCCATTAACCCTGCTTTCCTGTAGGAAATGACCAAACCTATCTAATTTGCCACTCTGTTCCCAATGCCTAGTGTATCGAGTATAAGTGTCCCTTAAATATGTTTTGAATGAATGAAAATACTTTTTGGAAAATTGCAGTTGGCTATGACTTTTGTCTTGGCCTTAGCATCTTCGTTTGCTAAATGAGCAGTGTAGGCTAGACAATCTCCTAATCATAACCCTCCCAGTCTAGGACAACTTTTAAACTACTAGCACTTGTTAAAAATACAGATTCAGGACCCAACTGAGTCAAAGTCTCTGGGGATGGAGCCTGGGCAATTGCCCTTTTAATGCTTCACAGATGCTTCTTATACACAGTAAATTTGTTCTAGGGCCATACCACACCAAGGTATTTGCATAAAAAGGGCAAGAGTGGAAGTGATAATCTGGATAATTTGGTTGTCTAATACCTAACATTCTTACCTTAGAGTATGGATATTTTATTTTATTTTATTGTTTCTAAAAATTGTTTAAATATTTATTTTTTAGAAAGCGAGAGAGAACAAGCATGTGATCAAAGGAGGAGCAGAGAGAGAAGGAAACACAAAATCCGAAGCAGGCTCCAGGCTCTGAGCTATCAGCACAGAGCCCAATGAGGACTTGCCATCTGTGAGATCATGACCTGAGCTGAAGTTGAATGCTTAACCTGACTGAGCCACCCTGGTGCCTGGAGTATGGAAATTTTACACAAGGCCTTTCTATCCAGAGAATTTCCTCCATTTTTCATGAAAGTAGACAAGAATACAGTATTTCCAAATTTGGTTGAAATGCTATAACTCTTAAATAAAACAAATTCTACTTTTCCTTTCTTCATGAAGATGTAATTTTCAAGCTGTTAATCTTTCCATTTGCAGATACATTGCTAAACTGGATTTTGAAACATTGTACTACAAACATGGAAAAAATTCTTTAACTGGCAGATAAAAATAGGATTGGCTTTCTCAATATTCAAACAAATCAATCTCCTAGAATGTTAATTGACATCTACTTTTCTGATAAGTGGGGATTTTTTTAAAATAAAAGTGTAATCTTAAAAATCCTAAATTTAAAAGTTGGCATTTGTAGATGTAAATTATTCATAGTGACAATTGAAAAGACAACTCCTTTTACTCAAATCTCTACCAACCACAGAAAGTACCAATGAAACACGATCAAAAAAACATCGTTACATCCTTTCATTGACATTCCCAAAGGCCCAAATTAACAGCTGGGTTTAGGATGCTCAATCACTTCTTTGTTCTTCCAAACTTCATACTGTTGAGGAGGTGTAGATTGATATGACTCAAAAGAAGCCAAAGCAAAGATATTTCGTTTATATATCTGAACTCCAGTCAAAGTCAAATAGGTAGACTGTTAAGGTAGACCCAAGAGCCAGATTTTCAGGCATCACTCAGGCAGAACTTGTGCTATGCTCCCTCTTGTTTGAGTGAGTTGTCCAAACCAAACACAGCCAGCCATTTCCAGTTTTTTCCATCAGTGTGCATAGTTTCCAACTGCGGAAATAGAGAGACAATTTGCTTGACTTCATGTCAGATGTCAGGCCTGTTGACCTTCAAGGAAAGCTGAGCTTGACAATGGTGAACATTGCCCAGAGTATGCGAGTCTGTGGTCTGGTCTAAAATATTTGCTCCTCTGCCAGAAATACAGATGGATGTAAAATAGGAACATTTTAAAGGTTTAAATTTATACAGTATGCTTTAAAGGACACATTATACTGAAACATTTTTTTTCTTTATTTGAGAGCTATCATATATTTAAATTGTAGATGCAGAATATTAAGCTGATTGAGAAGATATGGCATTTCCTTCATATTTAAAATATACAGTTGATTTCAGGACATACTGTTACATAGAAAAGCAAAGTACAAAGGAGATCATGGTTTCTAAACACCATTCTGCAGTGAAAGGAAGCAGGGCTCCTTAGGAAAAGTGGTTGATTCCAGAGCTGAGTCAAGCAAAACACAAGATGAACCTGGATATTGTATGGTACCAGAATATAAGAAAATGCTCAACAGGAGAAGGGCCCTATCATAATTGTTCTTTTCTTCACAAGCCAAACTTAAGGAGTTCCCAAATGACCAAAGCTAAAACACTTTGAATAATGAAATAAATGATAGGATTGAATTATAACCTGGAGAATAAAATAAATATCCCTGAATCTACACTGATATAAATAAATTTGTGGTTAAATATTTGGTTAAATAAGTAAAGGAGAAGAAAGAGCTCCTCCCTACTATAAAATTATGATTAATAAAAGTACAAGGAAAGAAGAAAATGGAAAATCACCAAAATGTGTTCTCCCAAGGTATTTGCCAACTACAAAAGGAAAAAGAGTAAGTTTACAGCAGTGAAATGCATCAGACACCAACTTAACCAAGTGATCAAGGTCAACATCGCTAGCAACAAAGACAAATCAATATCATAGGGACATATCATTTCTGTGGTATTCTTGCCAAAAATGCATAACCCCATTCCATTCACAAGAAAACAGTAGACCATTCCAAGTTTTTGACACAATACCCTATCAATACTCCTCAAAATGTCAAGGTCATGAAAGACAAGAAAAAATTGAAGTACTGTTACAGAATGCAGGCAACTGAGGAGAAATAACTAAATACCATGTGTTGTGTCTTTCCTGGACAATATCATGGAACTGAAAGACAACATTCATGGAAAAATGGGTGATATTCAAGTAGGGTCTGTAGCTTAGTTAATAATGTTATACCAGCATTAATTTTCTTGTTCTGACCACTATGCTGTGGGCATGTTAGATAGAGACAGGAGGGGCTGAGTGAGGGCTACCTTGAAACTCTGTGCTTTAGCTGCAAGTTTTCTGTAAGTCTAAAATAGGCTCAAAATAAAAAGTTAAAACAATAAAATATAATGTGATGAGTGAAAATTGTTTTAAAGACAACTTTCGGATGTGTCCTTTTTAAAGTTTTTGTGGAGTTTATATATAGTCCAGACTCTTGAGCATGGCCTGCAAAGATTTACACCATCTGGCCTTTTCTTACCTCTCCCATGTCATCTCCAATTCTGTGCCACCCACACTGGTTTTCTTTCTGTTCTTTGAGCATGCCAAATGAATTCTCAGCCACACACACACACACACACACACACACACACACACACATCTCCAGATTTTCTCAAAATTGGCTTCCCCCCCCTCATTGTTTAGCAGTGTATATTAGCAGTGTCTCAGGAAAACGAAGTCTTATTTCTCACTTATTTTGCATGGCTGATCCATTCCCTGTGAGTTTGCAGTGGATCTCTATTTTCTTTATTCTAGGATCCAGGCACAAAGAGCAAACTCAATGTGGAACATGCCAAACTCATGACAAAGGGAAGGGAAGAAGTGGGTTGATACAATCACACACCAGTTCCCAGAGCTTCTCAGTGGAGCTGGCACACTGTTGCTTACACTCACGCTTTATTGGTCATAGCACATCATACAGTCAACCTTGATGTTAACATGGTAGGGAAGGAAACTTCTCCTAAAGAAAACCCTGCAAGTCATATGGTGGGGATATAGAATCTTTTCACAGGGAAGAAGGAGGACATTTGGAAGCAATAATGCAATCTACCATAAAACTCAGCTCATGCAACATCTTTTCCAGGGAGCTTTCCTGTACCCTTTGTACCTTATGTCATCTCTCTTCCCCAAGGTCCTTCGTATTCTATTATTTTGCTTTGTTTCTTATAACTTTCTGAAATATACTTTGTTAAAGTTTCCTTTTATTATTGATGTCTCCCACTAGAATGTAAATTCTCTGACAGTAGAAAGCTGATATAAATTGTTCATAGAACTATCCAACAGTTCCTGGCCCTTAGCTAAGTGCTCAATATACATTTGTTGGGTAAAAGGAAGCCATAGCTTGGAGCTTCTTAATTCTCATGTCTTTATAAAATGTATCACATACAATGTTCCACTAGTAACAGGCGCTGATAATTGTTTGTTAAATAAATGAATGCATATTTATATTAAATACAACTAAAGATAAAAAGAATATATTTACACACATATTTTTGTAATGGTTAGGATAACAGCTAAGAGAAAAATAGTCTCCCTATTAAGAGGAGATATTTTTATGCATTGAACTTTTCTCCAAGTACACTTGGATAAGGTAGATAAGATTTGATTTTTCTTATGTAGCTCCAACTAATCTCACCGATGAATAAAGTGTTTGAGGATTCAGTCTGGCAAATGCAGAACAGGTCTGCAGAATAGACAAATGAGCAATTTGTCCTGAAAGTGGAGTAGCAGCAAGATGAGAGACTGAAGGTGGCTAGAGCAAAGGAGACAACCAGCACACGCACCCTGGTGTTTTATACTTTGAATGTTTTTTTTTCTTCCTTCTACTAGTAAGACCTACTTTCTGTAACTCATTTTAATAAGGGGAACTTGTTTCCAAAATTCTCTATTCATCTTGCCTTTCTATAATATCTGTGGAGTTTCTGTGTCCTTCCCCTCTTTGACTTTCCCCCTCCTCCTCACAAGGGCAAACTTGCATTTTAGTTTCTCACAATGGGTATGTCACCACAAAGGTTGATTGTTTAGCAATGACTGTTTGCAAGCCCAAAATGTTCACAGACCTGCTTAGATTTAACCTTATGTACGGATGGAATTAGTGCTATAATTGCAGAAAATCTCAGGTAGCCTTTGCCTGCCTTGATCCTTACATTTTCACTATTGGTAGTTCATTTATGTGGCTTTTAATTAGATGGCCCAAGATATGTAGGTTGTTTTCAGACATAACTATTTTAATATGAAAAAGATTTTGTTTCTTTTTTTAAGAAATTTTTGTTGAATTCTAAGAAAAAGTGTTAGAATGCAGTGTCATTGTTGGGAAGAGGGCCTTGGAAAAGCATGGAAAGAGTAGAACTATGAACTGGAAAGTTTGTGAAGACAATCCTGTTTATTGCCCAAGTTTGCCTTGAGCTGGCTTTGGCCTTAAGTTAAGATGAACTTAGTTAAGACGAGGTCTGCAATGAACCCTGTTCAAGGAAGTTTAGTTATAGGAGGTTATCAATGGCCCAGTTATTCTAGTTGTCCTTCATGGCCATATTTCATAGCATAGACACCATTAGACTAAGTTTCTAGAATATTACTTCCATCTTTCTCAAATGCAGACTTTAATGATTCCAGACAGTAAATAGTATTTACAATGGTATTGATGAATTGTAAGTCTTTGTAATGAGATGGTCTGAGATTTAATCTTTAGTTTACCATTTGTCAGCTATATATAGTTGAGCAAGGTATTTCTCTAAACCTCAGGTACTTCATCTGGAAAAAATTAAACTATCTCAGAGCATGTTATAAGGATTAAATGAAAACATTTATGGGGGCACCTGGGTGGGTCAGTCAGTTAAGTATCTGATTCTTGATTCTGGCTCAGGTCAAGATCCCACAGTTCATGTGATTGATCCCTGCATTTGGCTCCATCCTGACCATGTGAGGAGCCTTCTTGGGATTCTTTCTGTCCCCTCCTGTCTGCCCGTCCCCCACTTGCACACGTGTGCATGTGTGTGTGTATTCTCTTTCTCACTCTTAAATACAATTTTTAAGTAAGTAGGTAAGTAAATAAATAACATTTATGCTTCCTGTCAGGATAGCATCAGCTATAGGTCAACAAAATCCAACTCAACCCAACTCAAACTTAAAGAAGTTATTAAGTCTTGCAATAGGCAGTTGAAATTGCAAGGCTAGCTTTAGGCATGGTTGGATGGAGACATTCAATGAATATATTCAAAATCTGACTCTTCTTCACCAGCTGTTGGCTCTGCTTTTCTTTGTTTTGGCTTTATTCTTGAGTAGTCTCTCTTCATGTGTTGGCAAAGATCATAAACAGCAAGCTCCAAACTTACATCTTATATCTTAGCAACTAGAGTGAAAAAGAATATCTCTTTTTCCATGGTTTCAGCAAAAGTCCTAGGACTGAATCTCATTTATGGATCATGGGTTATATGCTTTAGACTGAAGCCAGGAGAAAAGATTCTCAAATTGGCCCAATTCTGGAGCTATTTGGCTAAGCCAGCCCCACCCAAAACAACGTGGACAGAAAAATGGATGACAGATACCTTCTTTCAACAAAAAAGGAGAGGGTTGCATTACCACAAGAAGAACTGGGAGTAGACAAAACAACAGGTATTCACTACAATATTTAAGACATTTAGCACAGTGACTGACACAGATCAAGCCATCCATGGATGTTTGCTATTATTAATGTTGCTAGTTCCCTGGAGAAAGAAATGTATAGTGACCTTAGGTAGAGAACACCATAGGAAACTGGCTGATGAAAAGTTAAACAAGGATTTGAAATGTGAGAACATGACTGTTCTTGTACTTTCTAGTTACAGTAAGCAACACAGTAGGTGGCACATAACAGGTGCTCATAAATCTTTGCCTAGTGAATGAATACATGCCAGGAATCATGCTATGCAACTCACATCCAATAGCCATTATAATACAACATAACCAAACTGCTTCTTTGTATCTCCTCCCGATAGTCTCTCTTTTTTAACAGGCTTAGTGTAAGGTGTTTTAGACTTGAAAGTGCATATAATCACATTGAGATCTTGTTCAAATGCAGATTCTCAATCCATGAGTGTGGGATGGGTTCTGAGATTTTGCATTTTTAACAAGCTCCCAGATGATGCAATTACAGCTGATCTGCAGACTGCCCTTTAAATATCTAGGTTCTAAGGTTCTAAACTATTTCCAAGTAGGAGCTAACATAAAGCCTTTATCAAGGATCATTCAATTTCACTGTTTATTACAGAACCTGCTTTAGGGTGCTCTTGTAGCATGTCATTTCTTTCATCAGCAAGGAGGCAAAAGGAAAGAACAGAAAATTTATGCTAAAGATAGTCCTCCTAAAAGTCTGTGGCAACAGAGAAAATCATAAAAACACATTATATTGAAATTGAGGAAGATTTTATTTTTAGATGGTTTTCTTTTTTTTTCCCCGTAGTTTATTGTCAAGTTGGTTTCCATACAACAACCAGTGCTCATCCCCACAAGTTCCCCCCCGCCATACCCATCACCCTCCTTCCCCTCACTCCGACCCTTATCAGCCCTCAGTTTGTTCTCAGCATTCAAGAGTCTCTCATAGTTTGCCTCTCTCCCTCTCCCCAACTATTTTTCCCCTTCTTCTCCCCCATGCCCCTCCGTTAAGTTCCTCCTAATCCACCTATACGTGCAAACATATGGTATCTGTCCTTCTCTGCCTGACTTATTTCACTCAGCGTAATACCCTCAAGTTCCAGCCATGTTACTACACATGGCCGGATTTCATTCTTTCTCATTGCCATGTAGTATTCCATTGTATAGATGAACCACATCTTCTTGATCCATTCATCAGTTGACTGGACATTTGGGCTCTGTAAATGTTTTGGGTATTGCTGAGAGTGCTGCTATGAACATTGGGGTCCATGTGTCCCTATGCATCAGCACTCCTGTATCCCTTGGGTAAATTCCTAGCAGTGCTATTGCTGGGTCATAGGGGAGTTCTATTGTTAATATTTTGAGGAGCATTCACACTGTTTTGAGAGGGGCTGCACCAGTTTACATCCCACCAACAGTGTAGGAGGGTGCCTATTCTTCCGCATCCTCGCCAGCACCTGTAGTCTCCTGATTTGCTCATTTTAGCCACTCTGACCAGTGTGAGGTGGTATCTCAGTGTGGTTTTGATTTTTATTTCCCTGATGAGGAGGGATGCTGAGCATCGTTTCATGTGTCTGTTGGCCATCTGGATGTCCTCTTTGGAGAAGTGTCTGCTCATGTTTTCTGCCCATTTCTTCACTGGATTATTTGTTTTTCAGGTGTGGAGTTTGGTTAGTTCCTTATAGATTTTGGATACTAGCCCTTTATCTGATATTTCATTTGCAACTATCTTTTCCCATTCCATCAGTTGCCTATTAGTTTTATTGATTGTTTCCTTTGGGGTGCAGAAGCTTTTTAACTTGATGAGGTCCCAATAGTTCATTTTTGATCTCAATTCCCCTGACTTTGGGTATGTGTCAAGTAAGAAACTGCTGCGGTTGAGGTCAAAGAGGTTGTTTTCTGCTTTCTCCTCTAGGGTTTTGATGGTTTCCTGTCTCATATTCAGGTCCTTTATCCATTTTGAGTTTATTTTTGTGTACGGTGTGAGAAAATCTACTTTCATTCTTCTGCATGTTGCTGTCCAGTTCTCCCAGCACCATCTGTTAAAGAGGCTGTCTTTTTTCCATTGGATACTCTTTCCTGCTTTGCCAAAGATTAGTTGGCCATACATTTGTGGGTCCAGTTCTGAGTTCTCTATTCTATTCCATTGGTCTATGTGTCTGTGTTTGTGCCAATAGCATACTGTCTTAATGATGACAGCTTTATAGTAGAGGCTAAAGTCTGGGATGGTGATGCCTCCCGTTTTGATTTTCTTCTTCAATATTACTTTGGCTATTCAGGGTCTTTTGTGCTTCTATACAAATTTTAGGATAGTTTGTTCTAGTTTTTAGAAGAATGCTGGAGCAATTTTGATCGGGAATGCATTGAATGTGTAGATTGCTTTGAGTAGTAATGACATTTTAACTATATTTATTCTTCTGACCAGTGAGCATGGAATGTTTATCTATTTCTTTGTGGCTTCTTCAATTTCCTTCAAAAGTTTTCTATAGTTTTCATCATACAGATCTCCTATATCTTTGGTTAGGTTTATTCCTAGGTATTTTATGGTTTATTTGTGTAGTTGTGAATGGGATCAGTTTCTTGAATTCTTTTTCTGTTGCTTCGTTATTGGTGTATAAGAATATAACCGATTTCTGTACATTGATTTTGTACGTTGCAACTTTGCTGAATTCATGGATCATTTCTAGTAGGCTTCTCGTGGAGTCTGTTGGGGTTTCTGTGTAGAGTGTCATGTCATCTGAGAAAAGTGAAAGTTTGACTTCCTCTTTGCCAATTCTGATGTCTTTTATTTCCTTTTGTTGTCTCATTGCTGATAGGACTTCCAGAACTATGTTAAACAACAGTGGTGAGACTGGACATCTGTGTTGTGTTCCTGATTTCTGGAGGAAAGCTCTCAGTTGTTCCCCACTGAGGATAATGTTAGTTGAGGGGTTCTCATAGATGGTTTTTATGATGTTTAAGTTAAGTTCCTTCCACCTGACTGTATCAAGGGTCTTTTAAGAAAAGATGCTGTATTTTGTCAAATACTTTTTCAGCATCCATTGACAGGATCAGTTGGTTTTTATCTTTTCTTTTGTTAATGTGATGTGTCCCATCGATTGATTTGTGAATATTCAACTAACCCTGTAAACCAGGAATGAGTCCCACTTGATCATGGTGGATAATTCTTTTTATGTGCTCTTGGATTTGATTTGAAAGTATCTTGTTGAGAATTTTTGCACCCGTATTCATCAAGGATATTGGCCTGTAGTTCTCTTTTTTTTCTGGGTCTTTGTCTGGCTTGGGAATCAAAGTGATGCTGGCTTCATAGAATGAGTCCGGAAGTTTTCCTTCCATTTCTATTCTTTTGGAATAGCTTGAGAAGAATGGATATTAATTCTGTTTTAAATGTTGGTAGAATTCCCCAGGGAAGCCATCTGGCCCATGACTTTTAAATGTTGGGAGATTTTGACAACTGATTCAATGTCTTCACTAGTTATGGGTCTGTTCAAATTTTCTATCTCTTCCCATGTGAATTTTGGTAGTGTATGTGTGTTTAAGAATTTGTCCATTTCTTCTAAGTTGTCTAGTTTGTTGGCATATAAGTTTTCATAGTATTCTCTGATAATTGCTTGTATTTCTGAGGGGTTGCTTGTAATAAGTCCATTTTCATTCATGATTTTGTCTATTTGGGTGCCCTTTCTTTTCTTTTTGAGAAGCCTGGCTAGAGGTTTGTCAATTTTGTGTATTTTTTTTCAAAAAACCAACTCTTGGTTTCATTGATCTGTTCAACTTGTTTTTGGATTCTATATTTATTTCTGCCCTGATTTTTATTATTTCTCTTCTCCTACTGGGTTTGGGGTGCTCTTGTTGCTCTCCTTCTAGTTCCTTTAGGTGTGTTGTTAGATTTTGTACTTGTAATTTTTCTAATTTCTTGAACTAGGCCTGGAGTGCAGTGTACTTTCCTCTTAGGGCTGTCTTTGCTGCATCCCATAGAGTTTGAATTGTTGTATTTTCATTTTCGTTTGTTTCCATATATATTTTAATTTCTTCTCTAATTACCTGATTGGCCCATTTATTCTTTAGTAGGATGATCTTTAACCTCCATATTTTTGGAGGGTTTCCTGACTTCTTCCTGCGATTGATTTCAAGTTTCATAGCATTGTGATCTGAAAGTGTGCATGGTATGATCTCCATTCTTTATATTTATTGAGGGTTGCTTTATGTCCCAGTATGTGATCTATCTTGGAGAATGTGCCATGTACACTTGAGAAGAAAGTGAATTTCATGTCCTCAGGATGTAGAGTTCTAAATAAATCTGTCAAATCTATCTGGTCCAATGCTTCATTCAAGTCCATTGTTTCTTTAGTGATTTTCTGTCTAGTTGACCTATCCATTGCTGTAAATGGAGTGTTAAAGCCCCCTGCTATTAGCACATTTTTATCCATAAGATTGTTTCTGTTTGTGATGAATTGTTTTATGTATTTGGGTGCTTCTGTATTTGGTGCATAGACATTTATAATTGTTAGCTTTTCCTGATGGATAGACCCTGTAATTATTATATAATGCCCTTCTTTATCCTTTATTACTGCCTTTACTTTAAAGTCCAGTTTGTCTGATATAAGTGTAGCTACTCCAGCTTTCTTTTGACTTCCAGTATCATATATTTCTCCATCCATTTATTTTCAATCTGAAGGTGCCCTCAGGTCTAAAATGAGTTTCTTGTAGACAGCAAATAGATGGATTTTTGTTTTTTATCCATTCTGCTACCCTACGTCTTTTGATTGGAGCATTTAGTCCATTTACATTCAGTGCTATTATGGAAAAATATGAGTTTAGAGTCATTGTGTTCTTTGTAGGATTCATGCTTCTGGTGGTGTCTCTGGTACCTTACATTCCTTGCAACATTTCCCTCCTAGAGCCTCCCTCAGGATATCTTGTAGGGCTGGTTTAGGGGTGATGAATTCTTTCAAGTTTTGTTTATTTGGGAAGACTTTTATCTCTCCTATTCTGAATAGGAGGATAGAAGATTCTGGATAGAGAATCCTTGGCTGCATATTTGTTCTGTTCATCACATTGAAGATTTCCTGCCATTCATTTCTGGCCTGCCAAGTTTCAGTAGATAAGTCTGTAACCACTCTGATAGGTTTCCCTTTGTATGTTAGGGCTCTTTTATCCCTAGGGCTGCTTTCAGAATTCTTTCTTTGTCCTTATATTTTGCCAGTTTCACTATGATGTGTCATGCAGAAGATCGATTCAAGTTACATCTGAGGGGAGTTCTCTTTGCCTCTTGGATTTGTGTCTGTTTCCTTCACCAGATTGGGGAAATTCTCTGCTATAATTTGTTCAGACTCCTTCAGCGCCTTTCCTTTTTTCTTCCTCTTCTGGAATTCCTATGATATGGATATTGTTCCGTTTGATTGTATTGCTGAGCTCTCGAACTCTCTTTTTGTGTTCCTGGATCAGTCTATCCCTCTTTTTCTCAGCTTCCTCTTTTTCTATAACTGTGTCTTCTAATTCACTTATTCTTCCCTCTGCCTCTTCAATCAGTGCATTGGATGCCTCCATTTTATTATACATCTCATTTATAGCATTTTTAAATTTATCACAACTAATTTTAAGCTCCATAGTCTTTGTAGCAATAGTTTCTCTGATGTCTTCCATGACTTTTTCAAGCCCAGTGATTAATTTTATGACTATTATTCTAAATTCTTATTCAGTTATGTTGCTTATACCTGTTTTGAGCAGTTCTTTAGCTATCATTTCTTCCTGGAATTTCTTTAGAGGATAGTTCTTCTGTTTCATCATTTTGGCTAGCTTTCTGTCTCTTGTTAGTTTTAAAAGCTTGTAATGCACTCTGCATCTGTGAGTACAGCTGTATTAAAGAAGGCTCATTGACTTTCCAGGGCCTGTCTATTCAGGAAGTGTTCTTTGAATGGTGTCTCTTGGTCTCTCTCTTGTTGAGACTTTGATTATTTTATTTCCCTACTCGTAGTGGTACTTGGGACTCTCCACTAGGTGTACTTTGGCTTGTTTCTTGAGGTAGCCCTGGAAAAGATAACAGACAGACAAACACACAGGGAACAAAGTACACAAATACACAGACAAGTCTAACAACCAAGGAATCTGAAAGGGAAAGAGAAGAAGAAAAAAAAAAGAAGGGAAAATAAAAGAAGAAAGAGGAAAAACAAATAATTAAAAATAAAAAAATAATAAAGAAGACAAGAGAATAAAAAGAAAAAAACCCAAAAGACAAAGGACAGTCTAAAAGCATAAAACCAGAATCCCCAGCTACAAATAAAGACCAGGGTGTATGCAGTGCTGATGGAAGAGCATATACAAAGAGAGAAATGAAAAGGCAGGGAGGAAGCAAAATTGGATAATGACCAGGCAGAGAGACTAAGAGGCTTAATTCAGAGAAAGAAAGAGGAGAATATGGTAAGAGGTGAGGAGAAAAAAATGAAGATATTGTTACTCAGAGAAACTATATAGTCTGATTACTCCAGAGAGAGAGAGAGATAGAAAGGTAGCGGTAGAGGTATAGAATATACATCTAGAGAATGGATTAAATGTGACTGCTTAAGGAAACCAATGACCAGAGTGTCCAGTCTAGCAGAGGGGAAGGATATGAATGAGACAAGGGAAGATATATCTGAATAGAAAGAATTGATCTAGAATTAATCATGGCAGTGCATCCATGTTGGTCTTGCCTTGGGCTCTGGTGAAAAAAAAAAAAAGCAGCTCTCTAGGAGGGTGGGTGTGGTCTGGTGTAGGCAGGTCTTAGCCTCCACTGAGACCCAAGGGCTACTCCCCGAGGTCCCGCCCTGATGGTTGTGGGGAGAAAAATGGTGGTGCCCCAGTCCTTTCTTGAACCAAGTGTTGCAACTCACTCTTCTGGGTCTGATCTCTAATGGGCGTAGCCAAGGTAGGCCATGCTCTATGTCCCAAACCACAACTCGTTTCCAGATCTTAGTCTGCTTGTCCCATTGATACTGTCTGAAATAAACTCGCAGGCCAAGTCCCTCTGAGCAGTTTCAAGCCGGTCACCTCCCCGCTGGGGATCCACCTGAACTAGAAGAGTGGCTGAGCGGCTTCAGGTGTGTGGCTTCCCCTCTGGGTCGAGTTGGTGAGCAGAGGAGCCATTTCTCCTGGCGTCGCCTGGGGCTGGGGTCAACTGCACAGCTGGAAACGAGATCACTCCGTGTCTGCCCGCAAAGGGGGCTCCCTCCCCTCCCTTTGTGTCTCTGGTCCCCGCCCATTTTTATCTTTCCCAGTTCACACTCAGGTTATAAGGTTGTTTTTCAGTGGACTCTGTCTCCTTTTCCTCCCAAACTCCTGGATTCTGTAAGGGTTCTATGGCTTCAGGCCTTCTCCATTTGAGAGATGTGGGTGAGTGAAATGTATGGAGGTCCCTACTTCTCTGCCATCTTGCCTCCTCTAAACACATTTTTGAAGAGATTGATGAATCAATTTCCAGATTCCACAATTGTTTAATATGTATTAAGCAAAGAGCTCCCCTTTATTGAACATGAACTCTGTACCTAGGCATTGTGTTTTACATCTACCATTCCACTTAATCTCACAACACTCCTGTGATACTGTAAATAATATCCCCAGTTAGCAGACGAGGAAAATCATTCTCAGTGAAGTGAAAGCCACCCAGCTATACAATGGGTTTATGCAATGACTTGTATTTCATTCTCTCTCTTAATTTTTATATTTTAATTTATCAAATAGAATACCCTAGGAATGTTGTGAATGCACTACGGCTATTAAGATCAGGCACCATGATTTTTAACCCTTTCTTTGTTTCCTTTAGCACTGTATGGTGTGCAAAGCACTTTGGCATTTATTGCCTCATCTGATTTAGCTACTCCAAGGTGAAAGCTTACCTTTTGAAATAAAATACTGAAGCTGTTTCTGATCCATGTGTCCGAAGGTCCGTGCTTAAGAACAAGAATTTGGAGTTACCTGGACCGTGCAGTGTGAGGAGGAATGATTTTGTCATCATGTTGGTAGTCCTGGGTTGACTGTAGCAGAGACTATGGCACTGGTGGGAGCAAGACCTGAGTTTGATTCCTGATTACCTTTGTTTTGCCTCTATTGTCTCATATGTAAAATGTTGATGATAATTGCAGTCCCTGTGTCATAGGATTATTGTGAAAATTAAATTGACTTAGGAAAGTGAGGGATTTAACTCAGTGCCTGGCTCTTAGTAATTGGCCATATATCTCATGTTAATGCATTCATTATCATACCGAATCTTTTCTCAAGATTTTCTAGGATTTTGAATTCTTGCCTCCACACCTGAGATTTGTAATTGCTTCCTTCTGTTTAGGCAGCTGTAAAAAGTTCACATGAAAATAGTCTCCTTCCTCTCTCTGTATCCATGATATTGAACATACATTTTCCCTCCTCAACAATTACATAGAGGTTACATAACCTACTTGTTGAATTGGAGTAACAGATCTAGATTAATAAAATGTTACCATTGACAGATCCTTACAGGGGATCTATGGGTAGATGAATCGGAAAGACATATTGTGTTACATATTTGTAACACCGCTAAGCAGAAAGATTTAAATGGACCTAGACATAAGAATCCAAAGTACTTCTTAGAGAAAACAAAGTTACTCTAAAGTACAACTGGCTTCTCTAGTGGTATATCCACTGGAACTAGTGGCTGATATGAAAGTTTCTGTCCAGATGTGATTATGTAAAGTTTAGCCCCTCTGGCAAACTACTTAAATATATAGCCTACTGGAAACTCCCTTTCAAAGAAAGAAGATTAAATATCCAGCATGTCTTCCTTTTAATTTTTGAAATTCCTTAAACTTTTGCCTCTCAAAGGGGGTAGGAGATGATGAATACATTGCCAGTTTAATGTCTGTTACCTAGGGCTCAGTTTTGTGGCTAAACGTATTGAATTGTTGATTAGTCTTTTACCTGACAACTTAATTCCCACTCATATTTGGGGTCTCCTTAAGCATGCGCTTCATCCTTCATATTTGGTATTTAGGTGGGATTATGAGAAGGAATTCTCTCCATGTTCTAGGTTTCATATGACACAACAGTTTGACCACTTAATTCTTTCTTTTTAGTAATATGATAAATGAATATTTATCTAATGATGAAAGTAGGACTTGTTTACTGTAGGACATTTAGAAAATATAGAAAAGTTATAAAGAAGAAAATATAAAAGAAGCAGAAAGAACAGAACCACTGGAATTCCACCCTCATAAATAACCATTTGGTGATGTTTTCCTCATCTATTTGTGGTGTGCATAATTTTATTTTTTTAAGTTTATTTACTTTGAGAGAGAGAGTCAGCTGGGGAGGGTTAGGGAGAGAGAGAGAGAGAGAGAGAGAGAGAATCTCAAGCAGGCTCCACACTGTCAGCATGGAGCCCATTGTGGGTTGAACTCACAAACTGAGATATCATGACCTGAGATGAAATCTAGAGGTGGATGCTTAACAAACTTAGCCACCCAGGCACCCTCTGTGTGTATAGTTTAAATCACATTGGGATATTATATAAATAATTTTGCATTCTGTTTTTTTTTTACTTGGTATTATTATATGAAGAACATATATCAGCATCACTAACAAATTCATGAAAAATATCTTTCCTTTTCCCCCTCAACCTCCTTCACCTGTTTTAATTTTTTTCTCTTTTTGAGAAAATCTATGTGATAATTGCGTTATAAGAATGTACCAAAATTTATGCAATAATTCCTCTATTATTTTATGTTGAATACATTACATATTGTTTATTACTATAGATTTGGTTGGCAAAATTTTTCTAAAGAAAGCAAAATAGAAAATATATTCAGCTTTGTGGACTATAAGTTTTCTGTAGCAACTACTCAACTCTGCTGTTGCAGAATAGCCATTAACAATAGGTACATAAAGAGTAGTGGCTATGTTCCCATGAAACTTTGTTTACAAAAACAGGCGGCAGATGAGATTTGGCCTGTGGACTGCAGTTTGCTTAACCTGGAAATAAACAAGGCTGAGATAAGCATTCTTCCACATGACATTAATAATTATTTCTATATAATAAATTCTTAGAAGTGGAATTATAGGAAAAAAGGGATGACTATTTTAAAAGAGCTTGATATACATTATTAAAACTTCTCTCCCAAAGTGTTGTAAAAGCTATTTTTCTATGGAGAGTAAAAGTCTTGGTTTCTCTATGCACTCACAAACATAGATTACAATCATTTAAAAAATTAATCTGATAGATACAAATTAGTGATATCTTACTGTTTTGATTTATTATTTTAATTACTATATTCAAAATGAGCATGAATATTCATTGGATATTTATATCTATTTAGTTTGTGTTCAAGATGTTTTGTGACATATGGGAGACTTTTATTGCATGCCATTTAATTTTTTTTAATTGAATATTAAAAATCCATTATAACCCAAATTTAAGGGAGACACATTCAGAACGTACATAGATTAATATTAATCTGATTAAGTTAACTATTGGAACCATCAAAGTTTGAATCTCAGGAGTTTAATACAAGAAAAGTTTATTTCTCACTAGTGACAGAGTTCAATGTAGGTCTTCAGTGACTCTGCACTAGGAAGTCATTCAAGGACAGAGGCTGACAAAAGCCCTTCCATTCTCAGTACATTGTATCCCTGCACACTGATATCCAGCTTGAAACTGGGGAACCACAGTGTGGAAAATGCGGACCTCCCGCTAAGTGTTTGAACCTGAAAATGACATGCTACTTCCAGGCATTGTCCCACTGGTGGGATCACCTGGCCTCACCCTAGAGGGAGACAAAAATTCAGGTGAACCTTATGCTCAGGAAGAGGAAGTAGGTTTGGTGAGAATCTAGCCACTCTCACCACATAATTAAACTTAAAAATCCAGACTTCAGGACTTTCTTTCTTTTTTTTTTTTAAGTCATTTTAATGTGGGGCGCCTGGGTGGCTTAGTCGGTTAAGCGTCCGACTTTCGCTTAGGTCATGATCTCGCGGTTCAGGTTCGAGCCCCGCGTCGGGCTCTGTGCTGACTGCCAGCTCGGAGCCTGGAGCCTGTTTCAGAGTCTGTGACTCCCTCTCTCTCTGACCCTCCCCTGCTCACGCTGTCTCTCTCTCTCTCCTAGAAAAAAAAAAACAAAATCATTTAAGTCATTTTAATGTTTATGGTGAAGACCAGTAGTTTTTTACACAAAATTTTGACCAGGGCACACAAATATAAATGTATATTTCTGTAAGAAAAAACAGAGAGCCAATGATGAAGCTATAAATGTTTTTTTTTGTTGTTGTTTCTTACACTAAAAATATTGAAGTGTATCTTTCATTTGTAACTGGTCCCATGCTATCATAACAATAGCCAAAATGTGCACAGATTTTACTAATATTCTCAAGAGTAACAAGATTTAGCCATTGGCTTATATCACTCAGTGAAGCCAAATAGAAAATCAGTCAATTAAATAGCAACAAAGGGGAGTATCTTTGAAGAGAACATTCATATATATGTCAAAAGAATTTTTGCAGTTAATCAGCATTAAATAAAAAATAACAACTTGACACGCTAATACAGTCTTCCTAACAATGAAGTCAGGAAAATAGAAGCAAGTAAGATCATTAGAGATTTATGTACGAGATCAGAATAAGAAAACTTAACATTTTCTTCTTTGATAAAGGAGATTAGAAATGGAAATTGTGCACTTATTTCTTTGATGCTTATATTTGGGTTTTTCACTGAGAAAGTGTGAAAGCATCCAAATCATTCTATCCCTTCTCATTTTAGGATGTTTATTCTAATACAGGATAACCTGGCCAGAAAAGCACAGGAAAGTGAGGAGGCTGCTCAGAGAAGGGGATTTAGCACCAGAAACTCCAAAAGAATAGATTAACATTGTCTGCTTTTAAACTCTTCAAAGAAGACCATAATTGTGCCTTTTATATCCTACCCTGTGCTCCAACTGCAGAATTCCTGAAGTCCCAGGAGGAGCCTCATAGAGATGCTGTGCTGTTTGATTTGGCACTATTCACAAACCTTGGCAGACGATCAAATAGAGGGCACAGAAGTGCAGGAAAAACCTTAAGAAACTGTCTTCGCTGCTGTCGTTACTGCCTCCATAAATTGAAATCTCAATGGTAAGCATAAAGAAGCCATAGATATTAACCGAGCGTGTATAGCTCCAATTTAGATGTTTAACACACTTTGGCATGGAGAAAGTATGCAAATCTACACCTTGATGTGCTTTATCTTGAGTTGTATTTGTCTCAGTTTTCAAATAAACTTGGTTTCTTAAGATAATTAAGTATTTTCGCCCCAGGACTTTTGGACTATGTGTGTAGGCATGATCAATGTACAAGTTTTGGCTTTGAAGTCAACGGATCTGAGTTCTAGTCTAAATGTTACCAGTTCCTAGCTGTGTGACCTTGGGCAAGTTGCTGAGTTCCTTTGAGGCTTGGTTCATATGTCTATTAAATAAGTACTACCCCACACACTTTATTGGATTTCTGTGAGAAGCAACAGAAAATTATATTTGGGATCATTTGAAAATAGTATATGGAAAACATTTGGTAAAATATAAACACCAATACTGTTGTGAGAAATTATTAATCTAATTAAACAGAACTTTGCAGGAGTGTTGCAAAACATCATTAAGGGACTGACGTTTTAAGCACTATTTTACAGTGAAAGAACATCATCCAGAAAAGAATCTGCTAAACTATTTCTGAATTTAAAATGTAAGTGTAGAGAAAGCTCATAGAAAGAAGGAAAGAAAGAAGAAAGAAAAAAAGAAAGGAAGGAAGGAAAGAAAAAAGAAGAAAAAATTAAAAATTGAGAAATGTTATGCTAACTATGGAGATGATTAGCAAATAGTGGAATTTCTAAGAGAGAAATTTTTAAAAAATAGATTAATGATATATTTAAGAGCTCTTTTTCCAATGAATTTGGTGACCTTAGGTTGGTTTTTCTCAACCTTTTCATTCATTCATTCTTTCATTCATAGAATATAAACTGTTTTGGTTGTATTTCTTAATTTACAGAGTAAATGTCCATTAAATATTTGTGGAATGAATGAGTTGGTGAATTAATGACTTTATTAACTCAGTTTGCTGTGCTATTCTTGTGCTAGTTATTAAAGGTGAAAGAATTCTACAGTTAGAGTTTTTGCTCTCTGGGAGTTCCTAACTTAGTGAAAAAAATAGGTACATTAAATATACAGTAATACAATATATGAGTCCTATGATCCTGTACTTACCGATTCTCTTGGAAAAAAATCATAAATAATAACTAACAAAATATAAATATAGTAAAACTTAAACATTAAATATAAATATGTGATAATACATAAGTATGTAATTCACATAGGATAAAAAGTATATAAATATATTAAATGTAACAATAATATAATAAATAAAATATAACCACAAATATGAGGGGTGCCTGGGTGGTTCAGTAGGTTAAGGATCTGACTCTTGATTTTGGCTGAGATCATTATCTCATGGTTTGTAAGTTCAAGCCTGCATCTGGCTCCATGCTGACAGTGTGGAGCCTGCTTGGGATTCTCTCTCTCTCTGCTCATCCTTTCATGCTCTCTCTCTCTCTTGAAATAAATAAATAAAGCTTAAACTAGTTAAAAAATAATCACAGACATGAATTTAATCAGCTCCACAATTTTCACTTAAATTTTTAAAAAATTTCTTTTAAACTTTCATTTGTATTATTCAAAATTATAACATTATATATATGGAGGGAAAGCTGATTGATGGTTCCACTAATCTTGTTCCTTTACTCATTTCTTCACAAGTAATCATTGCTATGAGTTTGGTCCATATCTTTCCAGAGATTTTGCATGTATATACACACATGTACACATGCACATACAGATATTATTGCTTTTAAAGTGTATGCTAGGGACACCTGGGTGGCTCAGTTGGTTAAGTGTCCGATTCTTGGTTAGGTCATGGTATCTTTGACTGTGAGATTGAGCCTGTGCTGACAGTGTGGAGACTGCTTGGGATTCTCTCTCTGTCTCTCTCTCTCTGCCTCTTCCCTCCACCCCTGCAGGCACACGCTTGTGGGTGTGCGCTCTCTCTCTCAAAATAAATGCACTTAAAAATAATTATTAAATTGTATGCTAATAAAACAATAACCTGTATGTATACTTTTCTGAAATGTTTTCCTTCAGTAGTATGCCTTGAAAATCTTTCTGTATTAGTATAGTTTAATCTTATACTTTTTAGATGCAGTGAACAGCCTGCACAACTGTTTGTGGCAGCTCTCTGCCCTGCTTACATAACATGACTATATCATAGCTCATTTAGTTATTCCTCTATTGATAGACATATAGGTATTTTCTAACTTTTCAGTATTACCAACAATTTTTTAATGAATATCTTTGTACAACCTATAATAGCTTAAATGTCCACATAAATCTAATTAAATCATTCATTTGTTTCAAATCCTATATTTGGCATCAGAAATTCCTTTCTGAATTCCTGTAAGTTGTATATACACTGAACAGCAGAAATATGAAAAAAGAATAAGCCTTTTGAGAAATTGAGAAGGACAAATAACCTGTTTACTCTGCAAACCCAGAAGGTTTAACAATGAATGCCTTCTTTTATTTCATCATGCATATGCACAGAAATTAAAGTTTCTGAATCAGTTTTTGCCTCACCTTGATTTGGTTTCACTGTGGGCATCTGAAGATATAATATGTATGCACTATTTGAAGCTAACTGGGATTTTATGTGGTTTTGAATGGCAACATTTCTTTTCCACGGAAGATAACCTCATGACAAGTCACATTTATATTGCACTGCTTTGACATTGTGTTCTTATAGATTCATGTAGTTTCATGCATTCAGCAGAGATAGATGCTTTCCCTGTAATGCCTTTGATCTTTTTTCTGTACAGAGTGCTTTTGAATATTGAGGGCTGTTTGTCTGAAGCACAGCCCCTTGTAAACATGTAGGCATCCCTGAGGAGTTGTGTATTGTTCCAGAAATGGTGAAGAAACCAGTTCTTTCTGGTGCCCAAGAAAAGCCCTTTAGTGCAGTCCTCTTAAGGAAATGTGGACCAGTGAAACTAACTTAGTGAAATCGCTAAGTGTTAGAAATGGCATCTTTAAAAGGGGGGAAAATGGACAAGGGCCTCCTTGTTGTCATTTGGCTGTGATTTGTGGTATTGATTTTGGCCTTTGGCTGGATCTTGAAATAAGTACAGCAGAGGTCCAAGCACCTTGACCTCAAATGGAATGTTTACTCCATCACAGAAGTAGCCGGCTTCCTGTAGACGAAGAAAGAATGGTGCAGTGAAAGCTAGGAGGAAGGCTGGAGAAAGAGCAATAGAAACCACATCCAACTCCTGAAGGTCTAAGGCTACTACACACAAGGATTAGAGGAGGCTGCCTCCCTAGGAGGGACCCTGATGACCTGGCCTCGCCTGCAATTTTGTTTCAAGATGTTTGGTAGAGAATTCTAAGACCAGAGGCAAATCTTCTCACAGCGGTGTTGCGAGACCCTTAGTGGGGCTGGTCATGTGGCCGAGCACTCCGCTTGACTGCCTTGGGAGTGTAGAAGCACTCATTCCTGCCTTTAGGTTTGCGTCAATACATGTGACTCAACTTGGTCCTCCACTTAGAGTCATTGAATTTTCAAACAGGAAAGTAGCATAAAGATTACCCATCAAAATCTTTTTCACTTGAAAGATGAGGGCAGCAATCCCCAAAGTGGATAAGTGGCCTCTGAAACTAGGTCATTCAGCAAGTTAGTGATTCTACAGTCAATTTCCTTTTGGGCAATTGTCCCATTCCCGACTCTTCCTCATCCCATCTTCATCCACCTCATAATCACCATCACCATCTTGAGTTTCCATGAATATGCTATCCATTGCTCCTGCATAACACATACAGTTCCATCAGCATTCGTGGGAAGGACTCAGCAGTTGTAATCCTTCCTGCATAATGAAAATGCTTTTGGATTTGGAAGCACACACACTTGATTTAAAGACAAACTCAGTCCTTTACTCTGAGTGACCTTGAAAGCCACTTTATTCCTTTGAGCCTATTTACTTGTCTATAAAGTAGAGACAATAATGTCTGCTTTAGAGTTCCTATGAGGCTTAAATGGGAGCGATACCATTAGTGTCTACTGCCTGGTGCATGATAGGTCCTCAGTAAATGGAACTTGGGATCCTTGTTAGTATTGCTATTATTATTATTGTTATTTCCAGGAGACTTGAGTTTGAGTCCTGGCTCTGTTATCTAAGATGGTGCTTAGAAAGCCTCATTTGTAAACTGGGGAATTGCAACAGGCTCCTTCTGAAGCTCAGTGCATATACTTTGTCATACAGTGGTTCTCCAGCTTTGACATACTTCAATCACCTGGAGGTCCCATGCCTAGAGATTCTGATTCAGTAGGTTGGGGAGGAGCCCAAGAATCTGCATGTTTGACAAGGACTCCAAACTTTAGTTTGCTCTTGTTATAACTAGGAAAAAAAAGATAATACCCATGTGGTGGGTTACTGGTGAGGAGCAAATGAAATCATATCTGTAAAGCCCTTAGCATAATTTGCTGCACATGACAATTACCCAATGGATTGCCAACTGCTGTTATTCTTCTTTCCCTTTGTTGCTTTGTTTAGCACATATCCCCAGTTGGTAAGCTAAGTTTGGGTCATAAACAGGACTCCACCATATGTGAATTAGATGCAAATATTGAAAAATTAAAAGATTTCTGGATTCTCTTGAAGTCCCAAGAAATCTGGCAAAGTCAAGCTTGCCACAATTTTCAGTAGCTGTCCCTGGGTGTTGCTACCTATTCAAACCAGTCCCCACTCACTCTGCTCCACATATTTATTTGTTTGTCCCCTGTAGGCATCTGGGTGTGTAGATTCTTGCTATAGGATCTAATTCAGCCTCTCTATCCAGAGTTTTAGAAGAAGTAAGAGACTATCCCTTTCATGGTGTTATTCCAGCTATTCTAGATTAATTAACCAGCTGTCTGTGGGCAGAGTCACCTCCCCCCACCATCGCAACTACTTTTGAACCTGCAAAAATAATGGGCAGAGAAGTTTGTCTTTATAACTCTTATGATATAGTGGCATAATTTAGGATGAGTTCCAAGGGGGAAGCATTATGAAAGTCTACAGAAATACTTTGCCAGGGAACCTAACCCAAGCTGAGATGTTGCCTAACAGAATCAAAGCACGGTTTAAAGTCAGCTGCTGCCTTTATTACACACTCAAAACTTGGCAGAGGAAGTTCTTTGGGTTGGGACCACATGAAAGAAATCCGGGCAAGTGAAGGGTGGTTGAAGAGAACAGATGGACTTGGACATCTTACACCATGGTAGTAATGCTCTGACTTCCAAAGATACCTGCTTGGATGCTCTGAAAGTTATCGTCATCTTTGTATTTTTTTTTTCTTCGCTAGCTACGGGTGTCACACATGAAAAAAAATTGAGGCAAGAAAGGGCTTTATAAAAAGGTATTGAGGCCACATTTGTCAAACCCAGAATCCCACGTAGATTTGGGAACTATGTTTCAAGCTGAGCTCAAAACTTTCAAGTCTCAAAAGTGCTACTTACCCCAAGTAAAAGGCAATTTTCCAGCTCAAAGAAAGGCAGTTCTGCAAGGTTCAGGAAAAAAGGTCAGAAGACTCCTTGTACATCAATCAGCTCCTGGAAAACAACATGTCAATGAGTTAAGTGAACACGAATCAGGCACATATGGATTGAATTTCCCTTGAAATACTCCTGGGGTCCAAGTTTAAGGAGTGGAGTGGAGGAGGGGTGAAAAGTCTTAGTAAAATCTCATGTATTCTTCTGCAGACCCCAAACATATGAAAATACTTCCAAGATGTCAACTGGCCAGGCTGCAAGTCTTGCTGGACTGAATCAATGTTGAGGCCGGCTGACCTTTGTTTCTGGAGATGAGAGTGTATCTAAGGCTTAAATGATAGCCCAGGAATTCACTGCCTTGGTTCCAACCTCATTTCATGGCATGGAGATAGGGAGATTTGGTAGAGGGTGGCTTTGAAGTTCCGGGGAAAGGAAATAGACTTATTTCAGTGAAAAAATGAACTGTAAGAAACATTCAAGTTTACCGGTCATTACTGCCAGTAGCCTATGTTTCTAAGTAAGGAAATCAACTCTTCTATGCTTTCTTTCCTCCTGGGATCATAAGAAAAGCAAGTGGAAATTAATAGAGATGTGGGAGAGAAGAGCAAGTGCAAGAGAATTTTCCTAAGACCATTCCACATGGAAGTGTGTAACATTGTGGAAATATGCTTTATAAATAGAGGTTCTCGTAAAATCTTAGGAAAGAGAACAATGCAGCATTGAATGCAGCAAACTCTAAACAATAATGTAGTGGGTAAATAACATTTATATTTTGCATCCCATATAGGGTTCATATACACGGGGGCTATTTAAATCTGACTTTACATGAGATTGTAAGAAATCACTCTTGACAATAAGCTAGTTCCATCATATCCACATGGACCGAAAATTGATTGCTACCAAACACTTTTCCCAGATAGCTTCATAGAAAACTTAAACTGGGAATCAGATATTTAAAAGTTTTTAAAAGGAAACCTGTTGAGAAACAAGATGGCTCATTTGTTTTTGTTTTCTATGGCATCTTGTGGTCGAACTATAATTTGTCTTTAGGAAAAGTACCAAACTAGAAACTTCTTGGGCAGCAGAGGGAACCGTTATGGACTTTTTCCCCTTCTTTTTTTTTTTTTTTTAAAGGCAAGAGGTAATCAGAGATAAATGTTAATGGGATTTTTTTAAACAAATGATGCACTGTCAAGAGAAAATTTTTTCACAATTGTCAAATTGTGTAGACAGTGTTCAAATTGCTCATTCATTATCAGTAGCACCACCAAGTTGAAAACATACTTTTTCTAGTCTGCAGTTGATTGATGTACATTACTCATATCAGGCTAATGGCACTTTATTTTCCAACAGTAGCAAGTAATGAGTGACCTTGAGTGCATATTGTTTTCCTGCAAGGGTTTGTTGCTCTGCTTCCTTCATAAGCACCCCAAGGAAACAAGGCCCCTGTATTGGTGTTTTGCAGCAAACCTCATTTCTTTCATGGCTTTCTGTAAAAGAATTTGATACAGGGATAGAAGCTAACCTCAGTGAGTAAATGAAATATTGATCCATGCTACTCTGGCCTTGCCTTCACCTTGTCCCAGGGCGGTGAGTTACTGACTTTTCCGTTTTGGCTGTAATAGGAATTATTACAACAGGCCTGTGCAAGTAATTACTTGGCATGGTAAAAAAGGAGAGTCCATCATATATTTCTGTAGAGACGTTAGTTTCCATCAGCCCAGCAGTCGGCTTTTTTGGCTCTGTCTTTCCTACTCTTGATTCAATTCTTTTAACCATCATTAATCACACTCCTTGTCAGCAGAAGTTTATCAAAAGTATTAAGTGAGCAAGGTTGCCTGGCCTCCTTAAAAAAAAATCAGCCAACATGGGGCAGTAAATTTCAAAATATGGAAGGTTGGTTCTGTGATATATATGAGTGTCTCTTCAGCTAGAATGAGCCGTTTGTTTTAGTGATAGATATTGTAGTTTGAGCTGTGATAGAATCCTTCTCAAGTTTATGTGTCGTGGGCTATCGTTTATGAGAGACCATGTGTTTCTAAATGGTGAAGGTCAAGGCTGATGGCAAAAGTAAAAGCAGTGGTGATTCATTAAAAATAGTTAATAGGGCCTGTGGCTGACAGGGATAAATAGGAACATGTGGCTTGCCAACCCACCAGCACCTAAATTGACATTGTGCTTTTTGGTCCCAACTCACCACTTCCAATTGCCAGACAGCTGTGAGCCAACAAACAGACAGTAGGCAAAGTCGCCTCTTGTTAACAACAGATGCAGAAAAACTTTTTGGAAACACAACTGCAGATGATCTGTTGAAACTCATTTCCCTTCACTTTGGCATGGCTAATATTTATTTTTAAATCGGTACTGATTTTTTTACTGACCACAAATATGTTCATCATATGAAATTCAAATACCATAGAAAAGTGATATAGAGAAGGAAAACTTCTCTGTTATATCTGAAGTGTTCACTTAAAAAAAAAATGATCTGAAGCATAATGCTAGGATCTGACAAAACTGGGAGAATGTTCCACAAGTGTTCTTATGTCAGTTTATGTTCTATTTCTGTCTGTTTGAAATAGTTACAACTAAGGTTTTTTTTGTTCTTTTTTTGTTTTTTTGTTTTCTTGTTTGCCATTTAGCAACTAAGTGAAGCTCCCACCCTGAATCCCACCTTCCAGAGAGAATCAGTTTTATCAGTTTGTGACTATCCCTCCACATATGTATGGTAAAGAAAAATGTATATACGCTTATGTGCATACGTAAAGAAAAATAATATATTCAATGTAATAATTGAATATATGTAATGCATGTTTAAATATTAAGTTATGTTATGATACAGTTTCACAACTTAATTTAACAAAATTCTAATGTTTAAGTGTGAATATTTGATTAAACTCATGGACTCATTCATTCCTCCATTCATTCATTCAAAAAGTACATCGAATGTTACCCTCGAGCAAAACACGTGCAAATTTTGAAGAGAGCATAAGAGCTAAGAGGTCTCTTTCCAGTTTGCATTCAGCATTTAGGTAATAAAGGCCTCTGCTCTGGTCTCAGTATAGCATACATTCTCCTTGCAAAACTTCCTGCTTAATTTGGAGACTCCTAAAACTAGAAAACAAAAAGGACTTTGCTGATTAAGATCAATCGAATTTGACGATCCATTTCAGAAGTGTAAATCAACAAAGGAATGTGTGGAAGTGGATGCGGCCTTAGGCATTTTCCAAATGAGCAACTATGGATTTTCTATACATTACTTCTAATGAAGAAGGTTTTAAAAACAAGATTGTTTGGGGATTTGTTGAGGTTTTGTTATTTGGGTGTTTTTTGTTTTTGTTTTTCTTTCTCACTCTCTGAGAAGTCAGTGAAAAATGGCACAGTGGCTCAAAACAATGCTAGGAGATAAACACTTTCACTTTTCACTTTAGATTGCTTCTTTTCCCTAGAAAAACAAATCGTCTAGGATCATTAGAGTGATTGCTGCCTCTGATGGAAAATAGTAATAACTGTGTGGCAACCGGAAAGTTTCCGAATTCATTAGGCAAGTTTCAGAGCTAGTTTTTGTTCAGTAAAACAAAACCAAAACCAAAAAACAAACCCAAAATTTTATGTAAGGATGTGAGATGGAAGGTAAAAATAAGTAGGGGAAAAAAAACTAAGGAGAAGAAGGTGGTCTTTGACCTGTCCACTTGCAACTAGAGCCTTTATCTGCCCCGCCTGCTTGTAGGCAGCTCCAGACTGCTCTGCTTGCCTCTGCTGTCTGGAGAGCATCCCTGCCCAGGAAACAGCAGCCTCACAGAACGAACCATTCCTTTCCACGATTTGAAAAGGTACAGGTAATCCCACAGCGCAAAGAGGTTGGGGTTTTCCAAATCAAGTCATCACCCTAAACTTGAGTTTATTAATTCATTGGCCACTAAAGTGTGGGGCTAGAGTCGTTACAACAAAACTTCGGGGCAACAGCAGTGCATTCGGTTGAGAAGAGTTCGGCAAGAAGATAGAGCAGCATCGCAAATTAGCATGTTTACGGCGGGGAAAAGCACTTAGCATCAAATCAGCCAGAGAGGACGGGGAAATGTGTTGTGCTTTATTCAAAGCCAATTGGCTGTGGGCACAGAGGATGTTTTGGATGCCATCATCCTGAAGAAGACATTCACAGTGGTTACAAATTGACTTTTTATGGAGAAACTAAGACTATTTCTAACCTATTGCGCTGATATTATATTTAGTTAATATTTTATGAAAGAAAAGTCCTCCCATTAGAGGTAGCAAATTGCTTTATAATTATAGTACTTCACAGAACAGACTGTCTGCTTCATTTTATGGCAAAAGCACAAAATGCAGCCGCCTTTCCCACATAACTTCTTTTCAGAGCCTCTGTGGTAAGTGACTTCCCTCGCATGAGTTTTTTCTTTATTTCAAATATTAGTTTAATTTGAACAGAAAATCCTGTTGCATATTTGGTATGGATTAATGAAATATTGATGTAGAGATTTCACTGAAGCAGGTCAGGGCACACCAGGGAACAGAGGTGAACAAAGATACTTTCTTTGTCTTTCAGACACTGGTCTGACTTCATGCCACTATGACAGTGACTACAAGCCATTAAACATGATGGCTATTTGGGAATCATGACTGTAATGAATTGGTGGGCAGGAAAGCATAAAAATTTCATCAGAGGAGAGAGATACCTGAGTGGCTGTGTCAGTTAACTGTCTGACTCTGGATTTCGGCTCAGGTCATGATCTCACAGTTCATGAGATTGATTCAGCCCTGCGTTGGGCTCTGTGCAGATAGTGTGGAGCCTGCTTAGGACTCTCTGTCTCCCTCTCTCTCTGCCACTTCCCTGTTTGTGCACCTGTGTGCGTGCTCCCTCTCTCTCTGTCTCTGTCTCTCTCTCTCTAAATAAATAAATAAACTTAAAAAAATTTTGTCAGAAAGTATAGACTGAAGGGGAATGAAAACGGGGTTAGTTTCTCTTCCACCTCCTATTCTTCTGCTTTTCTCCATAATCTTCAGTGAGAAGTAACAGAGCTAAGTTCCTAGCAGGCAAGGAACATATTGTATTTATTTTTGTATTCCAGAGAACATCACATGGTTGGCGCTAAATAAATGTTGCCATGAAAATGTCTCCCTTTGATTGAAATGTGCTGTGTAGCAGAAGCTGTTAGTGCTCTGACCTATCTTGTCGACAATCCTCATTCCTTTGCACACCAATGGAGTCTTTCTGCAGGCGCCTGTCACTGTGTGTGTAGGGGCTTTCTCTGGCCACTGGAGCATGCTCCACCTCCAGCCACCCGGGATTGACTTGGGGAATGAGTGCCCTGAGAAACAACTCTTAACCAGTGATGAATTGACTTAGTGAACAAACACTACTTCTCCTCACCCCTCAGGTTGGACAACTCAAAGGTGTATTCTATAAAGTCTCAATTACCCGAACAGCAATTACCCTGAACTCCAATTACCCAGACAGCCTTCTGCTCCTGAACATTCTCTGTTGTCACTTCCTTTCCTTTCCTTCTTTGTTTTACTTCCTTGTACCTCTACTGGTGCCTCCAGGGATCACCCTCAAATAAACAAGAGTTTATCTGAGTAACACTCAAGTAACACTCAAAGCTTTATCTCAGGTCATGCTTGAGGCCCAAGCTAAGACAGGCTGCTATTCTAAGACATCAAGATAATCAGTTGATAAGAACTGATGGAGACTCTTCTGTGTGCCTAGCCTTGTGCCAGGTGCTTGGAGGCTATTAAATCACGTAAGATATTTACTCTTACACAGTTCAGAAATCCTTTGCAATTAACTTGGAAGATAAGATATACACATTTAAAACAATTAGTGGACCAGACAGCATTATACAGAGCTACATGAAGTCCAAAGTGTGTTTTACAGATAATAAGGGCAGTGGAGCAAGGTTCTACATGTGCAGTGTGGTTGAAAGTCCGAAAAAGGATGCTTGACCATGGGGAGTCAATTTGGAGCTGAGGTTGCACTGGATTCAAAGAGAATGGTGCATTTAACAAGCATGGGAAGGGTAGGTCTCCAAGCATAGCATTCTGCATGCAGTGGGGGTTCAATAAATGCTGTGTGGATGGAAAAAGGTGCAGGCAAATGAATTAGTCATCAAACTCAGATGAGCTATGCTATGTATTACCACTACTAAACTTTTGATTTGTATTATGTAAATGCATAAGTACAATCATCTCTTACATGCTGGAATTTTATTTTAAGTATTTGCCTTCCCACTTTTCTTCTCTTTCTCTACTCCACCTACATCATCTTGTCTCTCTCTCAGGAGCTCTGCCATTCTGTGGCTGGGTGACCATAAGCAAGTTATTTAATCTCTTTAGTCTCAGGTAACTGATCTGTAAAATGCCCAAGGTATGGTTTATTTGACCAGAGTCTTCCCTATTCCCAGAAAAAATAGAATCTGAACCTCTCTCTGTTGTTTTGTCCTCGCCTCTATCCTATAGACTTTTTTAAAGTTTATTCATTTATTTTGAGAGAAAGAGAGAGAGAGAGAGAGAGAGCAAGAGCATGAGCAGGGAAAGGTGAGGGGCAGGGGAGAGCGAGAATCCCAATCATGCAGGGCTCCATCTCATGAACCTTGAAAACATGACCTGAACCAAAATGAAGAGTTGGACACTTAACCTACTGAGCCACCCAGGTGTCCCTATCCTAGAGACATTTATCACTGAGCCCCCCAAAATATTAGAGTTTGCCATTGCTGGATTAGATGACATATAAAATTCTCTTTAATCTAACAAAACATACTGAACCAAGCAAAATCATGGACCTACGATTGTGTGGCCTTGAACAAGTCACTTAATCGCTCTGAGACTCAATTTCTATTTTCAAAGGATGAGGCTATTGCTCTTGTACTAGAGATAATTATGCAAAGCACTTGGCTTGTGAATGCTCAGAAGATTGTACATTTTTTCATTAACTATATTGAGATAAAATTTACATAAAATAAAAAGCATGCATTTTAAGGACACAGTCTGATGGGTTTTGAAACATGTGTACAACCATGTGACCAGTTCCGTCAACATGCAGAACATCTCTATCACCTCAGAATGTTCTCTAGTGCCTCTCTGCAGTCAATACGCCCTTTCACCTCTGGCTCCAAGCAAGCACCGATCTGCTTTCTGTCACTGTAGATGAGATGTGACTTTTTCTAGAGTTTTATATAAATAAAATCATAGTGCATGTACTTTTTTATGTCTGACTTCTTTTGCTCAGCATAATGTTTCTGTGATTCATTCATGTTTTTGTGTGCATCAGTGGTTGGTTTGTTTTTAATAAATCATAGATCTTATTTTACTAACCTAGAAAAAAATGTTCTTTCTTTTTAAGGGCCTTTGGGCATTACCATATTTTGCAAATATAACTGTGAGTGATGGATGAATTATAAATAGATTTAGATGATACCTAAGGTACTATGTAAGTTTTTCCTGAAGAATGTACTAATAATAGTAATAAAAAATAATAATAGCTAATATTTATTAAATATTTATTTTGTAATAGGCACAGAACAGAAAATAGAGGATGTATTAGTGACCTTTGACTGTGTAACAAACTACTCCAAACTTTATGGCTTTAAACAATAAATATTTATTATCTCTAAGTTTCTGTGGGACTCAGAAATTATTTAGAGGTGGATGATTTTGGCTCAAGATTTCTTATGAAGTTGTAGTTAAGATGTTGGCTAGAGCTGCCATCATCTAAAGGCTTGACTAAGACTGATGTTCCAGTTGCATAGATGGCTCACTTATGTGGCTAGCAAACTGGTGTCAGTTGTGGGCAGACGATCTCAATTCCTCCCCATGTGAACCTCTCCAGAGGGTTGCTCGAGTATCTTGTCAACATGGATGACTTTGTCCAGAGTGAGTAATCCAAGAGAGAACAAGGGATAAGCTGCAATGTGTTTTAGGACTTCAGCTCCAAAATCACATACTGTCATTTCCCTGTATTCCATTAGCTGCACAAATCAATCTTATGCAGTGTGGGAGAGGACAGCTGGGTCCCCTGAAACAATATGTTGAAGTATTAACCCTGGTACCTTTGAATTGACCTTGTTTGGAAGCAGGGTTTTTGTAGAAGTAATCATATTACGATTAGGTTGTACTGCACCCAGTGGGACTTATTTCGAGAGAGACAAACAGGAGGGAAGAAGACTATGTGAAGACAGAGACAGAGATTTTAGTGAGGTATCTACAATCCAAGGAGCGTCGAATATTGCTGGCAACCACATGAAGCTAGAGGAGGCAAGGAAGAATTCTTTGCTGGAGGCTTCAGAGGGAGCATGGCCTTGCCAGCACCTTGATTTTGCATTTCTACCTTCCAGAACTGTGAGATCATAATTTTCTATTATTCTAAGGCCACTAAGTTTTTGGTAATTTGTTATGACAGCCCTAGGATGCTAATGCAAGAACTAAATAATATCATGAATACCAGGGGGTAGGGATTATCTGGGGCTATTTTAGAGGCTGACTGTCACAGCGGGGGAGAACTTACTTTGACAGAGTAGTCAGGGAATAAAATTTAGACTGATAACTGGAGAATGAGGAAGTAGGTGAAAAGTAGGAGAAACATTTCAGGCAGAGAAAGCACCTTGTGAAGACTTAAGAAGAAGAGGAGCTTGGTATGTTTGAGGAATATAGGGAAGGCTCCTCTGGATTGTTTCCCATTCAATCAAGGAGAGAGACACAAAAAAAACAGCCTGCAAAGATGAGCAAAACCAGATGATGCTGGACTCACAGACCGTTGGAGGGAGTCTGGATTTTATTCAAAAGGTGATAGGAAGTGGCATGCTTTTCATTTTAGAAGATGACTGGCCGCCATGTGGACAAAAGACTGGATAGAGATAAGAGTGAAGTAAGAAGACCAACTAGGAGACTGCTGCAGAAATCTAAGCCAACGTCCAAAAAGTTGGTTGAGGGTGAGGGACTGAAGATGAAAGGAAGTACAGAGATCATTAGAGATATGGATTGGTGCTCAAGGTATAGGACTTACTCATTAGATGTGGAGAATAGGGATGCAAATAAGGAAAAAGAATCAAGGATGATGCCTACTGAATTCAGACTATTCATTCTCAAGTAATTGAAAATCCCATTAATTTTAAATATGAGCTTTATCCAGTAGGGGGATCTTCAGACTTAGAATTCTTTGTTATTCCATATTGCCTATAGGAAAAAAATCCGCACTCCTTAGCATGGTACAAGGCCAGTCTCAATCAGTCTTTTGCTTAAAAGCTCAGCTTCAGCTCTTCATATACATTTAGTCCTTCTGGGCTGTCCATCATTCTAGGAACATGGTATGCCTACAAAACATGGAATGTCCTGCCAGCTCTCATCCGTGAAGCTGTCCATACCAGCAAGGTGTTTCCACACCCTGCTACTTGGTTCCCATAGCATCCTGCATACTCCTTCTTTGTTCTTACTCCCCATATGCCAAGTTTTATCCTGCCATATATTATAGGTCTGTATGTCCCATTAACCATGGGCCTCCTGATATCAAAACAGCCAATTAAATTCTTATTTTATATTTGTATTTGCTCTTAGCAATACCTCTGTTATATTGTAGAGACTCAGTGTTTCTCAAATGAGTAACAGAGGCCAGAGGAGGATATATGACAGTTATGGGTAGATAGAATTATTTCTGAGGAATATTGAGATACCATACTTTCTTCCTAAATTAGAATCAAAGAAACCTAGGCTCACCAGAAAAGATAGAAATGTGATTCACACATCTGCTAAATTATTTGTTTGACAAATATTGAGCACCAATTATGCATCTATCATGGTATTAAGGGACCATACCAGGAAATAGGATCAAAAAGTGCCCAATTCTCATAGATATTAAATTCTTTTGAGAAGATTTAAACAAAAATCAAGTGTATAGAAAAGCTGAGGAAAATAACTTGAAGCTGTGAAGAAAAGAAAACAAGGATGATATGAGTGGGACTGTGCAGCCGTTTCTGGTAGGTGAGTAGAGGCCTGGAGAAACCTTCTTGAGCCAGCCATGTTAAAATCTGGTAGAAAAATTTCCTAGTGAGACAGACCGACTGCAAAGGCCCAGAGTGGTACCAGCATGGCGTGTTTCCAGAAGAAAAAAAAAAAAGCCAGTTATGTATATACGAAGCTCTATTTCGAAACGCCATGACAGTCTTCATGGGTTTTTTTTTTTTTTTAATGTTTTATTTATTTCTAGGAGAGAAAGAGAGAGAGGCAGCGTGAGCAGGGGAGGGTCAGAGAGAGAGGGAGTCACAGACTGAAACAGGCTCAGGCTCTGAGCTGGCAGTCAGCACAGAGGCCGACGCGGGGCTTGAACCCACGAACCGCGAGATCATGACCTGAGCGAAAGTCGGACGCTTAACCGACTAAGCCACCCAGGCGCCCCGACAGTCTTTGTGTTTATGTTTAGGAAAATCAAAACAAAGGAAATTGTTAATATATTTTGAAACAAATTTAAAATGTCATTAACATCATACAATATCTATATCTATAACCTACTATAACTATCTATCTTCTATCACCTAGCTCCCTTTCTTAACTTGTTATCTTTCATTGCCATTAAACTTGTTTGAAAAACATTTTAATGGCTGTATAGTATTCTTGTCAAGTTGTCACTATAGTTTAATGAACTCTATGATAAACCTAGATAAACAAAGTTCTATGGTAACCATCTTTATTTCTAAAAATTTTGCACATACATGATTATTTTTCTTGTGACACATTCTTACAAGGAAAACTGCCAGAGTTTAATCCACATGACCAATTTGCCCTTCGGAAAGTTTGTAACAGTTTACTACCTCCTCCAGCTGTGTGCAAGCAAGTGGGCTTTTTTAGTGGTGATAATGGAGGTCAGATGCCTGATTAGAGTTAGCTTGCTTTGTACCATGTGAACAAAAAGAGACTTGTGCAAGTTAGTCCTTAGCAAAGCCGCAAATGTGACTGGAGCTGCCATCATTCAGGTTGCCTCCGTGGGCAACCTTCCATTAGCAGTTATTGCTACAGTCATTGGGGCTATAGGTGCAACGCTGAGCCATTTGAAGTAGCTCAAAATCAACAAACCATTCTCAGTAGGCAGAATGAGAGGAATACCATCTAATGACATGCCCACATGGCTGTTTTCTGATTCAACTATCATTTTCTAAAAGCATCTTACCTAGACAAGGTCTAAGAGCTCCTAAGCTTTGCCAAACTGACCATCAATAGTATAGGAAGTGGTCAGTTTATGCCAAAAACATCACTGAGGGTTCAGAGAAACAGACATTGCTAAATCTACCAGTTTCTGCTTTTTAGTGACTGTCTCCACAAAGCATTGGGACATTCACTGCCTTTGCCAAAAAAAAAAAAAAAAAAAAAGCAACATGAAAACTATGTATGAATGGGAAAAAGTAATCTAAATGCATTTCCCCTGAAAGTTTTAAAAATTAGTAGTCAAGTCATTTAAATTCTTTCTTACAATCACAGAAATTTACAACTAGAGAGTTTGGGGATATCATCCTAACTTATGATTTCTTACCTTTGAAGAAGCGAAAGCCCAATTTTACATAAAAACTTTTTTTGGGAATCCTGATTTGATAGTAATAAATCTTTTAGTATGTTGTCTGAGAGCATATCATGACAAAAACTTAATGAATTCAGAAATAATTTTTAAGTTTCTTTTAATATTACAGAAACAAATCCGTACATCTCTAAAACAGAAGCATGCATATAAGCAAAACATGTGAGTTAATTCAGCCTACAGCAGTGCACAGATCACTTACAATGAACTACAAGCCCATTTCTTGGTCCTTCTCCACATGAGGAGTTTGTTGGCTACAGTTTGGGAATTGTTGAGCTTGTAATTTTATGAAAGAGGAAGCTAAAAATGCATGAAAGCCTTGTGAATTCTCCAAATCACAGTTATAAAGGAACTAGAAGTAGAACCAGAATGCCTGAATTTTCCTCTAAGCTCTTTCTTCACCTGAGTTGGAACCACAGCTAAACCACTTATTACCACTGTGATCTTGGGCGAGTCACTTCACTAAGTTTATCACCTTCACACATGAAATGAATATTCAATCATAGTATTCATGCAGATACCTCTTCTGAAAGCACAATGCCTGATGCAGAAAACAAGTGTTCTGTACACACACTATTGATGATGATGATAATGATGTTGATTATTTCCATTTCCACAATATCCCTGCTTCAGGCTTTGTGACAAACAAATTAAAGGGCTCCAATCCTTCTTTATGATTTTCCTGCCAGGACTCTTTGCTTATCAATTTTTTAATTACCCATGTAACCCTGTATAATTCAGGGCTGCAGAGATGCCTTTTAATCTGGGGAGTGGGGGAGGGCAGAAGTTCCTTCTCTGTAACTTCCAAATTAACCTTGCCTCCTGCATATTTACATAAGAACACGAATTTATTTGTCTAGAAACTATGGGAATAAATTGCCTTTAACTTTTCTACAATTATGTGCATGGGTTTCCATCAGTTGCATCTACCTCTGCAGAGTGATAGTTATGAAAAAGTGAAATTTGGTATGTCTGGACTAGTGAGATCATGAACTCTGATGGAAAATTGTTATTATTTCTTCTATGAAAATTGGTCTATTTGCTGGGTTTTCATTTAAACACACTGTTAAAGTAAAACAAACAAACAAAACATAAAACAGCAACATCCTGATTTCTCAACACTTCCATTAGAGCAAAGAGAAATTAGAAATCCTCTTTTTCCCCCTTCCTGTCTTTTTTGCTATTGTGATTGTTAGGAATACCAGTACAATGAAAATGTTACCCTGAAACAAATTATAGTAGGAGCTAAGAATTTTATTACATTTTGTAAAAGACTATCAGAGTTTATTTCAAATTGCTTTTCTATATTCATAAATGACAACACATTTGGTGCTTTTCTTTTTGGGCCACACATGTGAATTACAAATTACCATATGCATCGGGGAAGTCCTTGTTCAAGACAAAAATAGGCATAAGAAAGAGAAATCTTCACCATTCCTTTGATGTAAATCTTAAACGAAACTGACATCAGTCACCTTGGCTAAAAGCTCCCCGAATCTGTTGCAATAAAAATTGTTTGCTCACAGAGGACATGATGAGCTCCATAGTGAGAGGATCAAAACCTAAAACAACGTAGAATAGAAGGAGAGGAAAGAGTGTGAGCTACTGGAGAAAACGTCCCAGCTATGAATTCACAAGAAAAAGATTGTGTCTTGACGCGAACATGGACTGTTTGATCTTGGACTTAACCTCTTAGAATATTTTTTCTTATTTATAAAGTGGGAATAGTGATAATCCCAGCCAGTTTTGCCTCTCAGGTAAAAGGGTTTTGTAAACTTTGAATGTTCACAATATTATGCAAATAAATTGAAAACAACTTAAAAATCTCTCTTAATTTGTTTTCACATGCCAACGAAAAAATTAATAAAGCATAAAAGGGGACTCAACTCTAATTCTTTATTTCCACACATGGTGAAATATGCATCATCTGAGAGAGAAATAAAACAATGCTTTTATTCTCGCATCATGAAAACACAAAAATAAGATCTCTCTCTGCACATTGTGATCTAATCGTACTTTGCTGTATTTAATTTCCTTTAGAGTGGACATTCTTATCTGACTGTCAAAGGTTAGGGTCACGATGTTGAAACTCTATATTCACTTTTATCTCCCACCTCTCTAACAATCTGCTTGATGCAGTCGGTATCAGGACTGCCTTATCTGCCCTCTAAAATATTTTTCTGTTAATCACCAGGTAATTCAATTGAGACAGTAATTGCTTCTTAAAAATAACTGAATGTATACAGTTTCCTTTTTGATGTATACCAATACCCAAATGATAAATTTTATCTGTTTGCCCATATCCCCCTGTGACCTTTTAGAAATTATCAGCAGCTTTCAAAACATTGCTTTTTACAGAAATTTTTAACATAGATGTGCTAAGCCAGTGCCATAATAAAATAAGGGTTATTTCTTAATTTTAAAATAATGGTCAACTTTTGAAAAGTCTTTCATAGGTGTGATCAGGCTGGAAGTCAGGCATGGTAAGAAAAGCTCCTTTAACAAGAGTTGCGGTGTTTGAAGAGGGAATGTTATTATTATTATTTTTTAGGCAAATCTCAAGTTTTTCATGTTCATCACTGTCATCAGTGATATTTAATTTAAAACTCTGGTTAGTACCTGAGGTACCTGGCCCCTGGGGTACATGTTACTTTCTGAACACTATTTTAGAAGAATTCTAGTGGCTATGTGCTCACAATAGTGCAAAGGGGAGGATTGGGAAGTAAATCCTACAGATAAGTTCACAATAAAATGTAGATACAGGGTGTTTTCTTAGTGATGCTTGCATGCATTTAGCTCACAAGGTGACACTCAGGGCTGCTAGACCACCAGCCAGTGTGTGTTTTGTGGTAGCACCGACATGTTATAACCCAGCACATGCAGCCAAAATCATCACCGTGTGATTTACCACTGAATCTGACTGCACTTGCTGCTTTTAAGAAGAATGGTGCCTGTATGTAAAAGCCATGAAGCAAGCACTGTTGGGTGCACTCCGTGGCTTATTCATTATTCTGTTTGGTGGACTGGTGAGGTAGAAGAATAAAAAGAGTTATTGTTCACATCTCCATGTGATTTGACTCAGGCATATTTAAAGTGTAGCTTTTGTACCAGGGAGATGAAGACTTGATCTTGCACTGCTCCTAAAGTAAATATTTATACTTAATTTGATCTAAATGACCATTGGACTCTACTCTTATTTTTTTTTTCTCCTGGTATTTTTCTCTTCTCATTAAAATCTCTGATCCTGCTTTGTCATAGTTTCCACCCAACTCAGGGTCTCTTGCTCATTATACACTGGCTCTGAGTTTTGGGACAAAGGTCATTTAAAGAAGAGAAAATCATGCTAAATACAACTTGGGGAGAAAATTTGAATATAGCAACAACTACAAATCTGTTATAAATATAATGAATTTTGACTACTTTTTTCTAGAGAAAAATTCAAGACATCAAAGAAAATTCTTTAACTAGAAAATTTTGATTTCATAAAACATTGTCTTTCAACTTCTTACTAATTTGTCTTCTTTTGGAAATGTAAGCGATTGTTTAATGACATCCTGATTCTTTATGAAGCCTCAAGTCAACTGCATCTCTTTTTAAAATATATTTACTTAATAGAGGGCTGGAGATGGGGATGTGAAGAAGATATAAATAAAATTTAAAATTCATTGGGAAAACAGAATAAAAGCCATTTAAATGTGAAATCAGTTGTAAGTGACAAGACGAGAAAAAGGGATGTGAGCTATATCTTTTATAGAGTCAAATACAAAAGTTGGACTGCAATAATGAAAAAGACATAATAAGTAAGACTGTGGCAATAAGGCAATACAAACTGCCATTTTTTTGGAACACTTTCTATGTGCTATGCACATGCTAACTACAGTCTTTATCTCATATGTAGGTACAGCCAGAGGTAAGTCTATTTGAATCATAATAACTCAACTTCTGAGCCATTTCATTTTATTATACCCTTACTCTAGCATGTCAGCTATTTATGTCAATTGCATTTACAAAGACTGACATGGATAGTGTGTCGCTAGCACAGTGTTGAGGGCTGGGAGGGGGGCCTCCATGACTTTTTTACCGTTCAAATGTTCAATCTCATGATGTTCTCCCCCAGAGCACTCTGATTTAATGTCCTTGGTAGTCTCATCCATTCAGCTGTATACATTTCATCATTTTCACAATTTTCTTTTGTACTGTTAGGGTTGTGTTTGTTTTGTTTCTACATTAAAAATGAATACATAAGGGCACCTAGAGTCGGTTGGGCATCCAACTTCAGCTCAGGTCATGATCTCACAGTTCATGAGTTCGAATTATGCCCTGGGCTTGCTGTTGTCCGCACACAGCCCACTTAAGATCCTCTGTTCTCCTCTCTCTTTGCCCTTTCCCCCCACGCATGTTCTCTCTCTCTCTCTCTGTGGATCAAAAATGAATAAGTATTAAAAAAATGAATTACATAAACATTGTTGTAAGTGGTTATGTGAGTATAATACTACAGATATGGTACATGAGAGCCATAGAGAAAAAATGGCCAAGTGATAAAATAATTAATGAAGGTGATACCTTGTTAGCTTGTATAATGATAACCAATATTAACTATTGAAGAATTTTTATGTATTATTATGGGCTTTGGTGTTCTTTTGGCATAAATGGTGCCAATGTTAGAGTTCAGAAACACATAAAACTTAATATACTTAGTATTTTAAAAAAGTAATAAGGATTCCATATTTATTTCTGATAATTAACACTTTAAGAGGTAGCTGGCACAGACTCTATAAAATAAGTATAGTATTTTCATTTTCCCACATGAGAAACTAAATTGCAGATAGCTTTAATGATGTGCCCAAGGTCATACTTCTGGGTAAGTAGTAACATCGGGGTACAAAGTTACTCCGCCAAAAGTTGATGTTTTGAAATCCTGCTACAAACAAGGATGACGCTCGTCTAACAAACAGCCTGCTTGCCAAATGAGAGTTACTAAACTTACTCGAACATTTATGGCAAGGTTTAGAATAATTTTATTTATTTACTTATATAAATGTTTATTTATTTATTTTGTGAGAGAGAGCATGCAAACGTGTGAGTGAGAGAGGGGCAGAGAGAGAGGGTGAAAGAGAACCCCAAGCAGGCTCTCTGCCAAGTGTGGATTATGTCCCCACATTGCGGCTTGATCTCAAGTGTGAGTGAGATCATGACCTGAGCCAAAATCAGGAGTCAGATGCTTAAGCGATTGAGCCGCCCAGGAGTCCCTAGAATAATTTTAGAAGTTGTCTTTCAGTTCTACGTTTGAAGGCTCTTTATTAAATTCACAAAGTAATGGTTTAGTACTTTATAGTCATCTTTGAACACAACTTAACCATCTTGTTGACAAGAGTTTTTTTGTACTGAAACTTGCAAAACTCCTAAAAGGACCAAGATTTGGCACCAATGCTATTTTTTAAAGAATTAGATACAGGCCTAAGGTGCTGAAATAAGAGTCTCTAAAATGGCTTGAACCACGACAATATTACTGTTTCCCAATTAAAAAGTCATCAGCGAGCACTTTAAACGGTTAAGTTCTATATATTGTTTAAAAACAATTTGTTAGTCCTCTGTTAAGCTCCTCCCAATCCTCCTATACGTGCACAGCTTAACAGAGGACCAAGGGGGAGAAGAAGGGCAGAAATGGTGGGGGAAAGGGGGAGAGGCAAACCATGAGAGACTCTTGAATGCTGACAAAAACTGAGGACTGGTGGATGTGGGGGGGAGGAGGGGAGGGCATGGAGGAGGGCACTTGTGGGGATGAGCACTGGGTGTTATGTGGAAACTAATTTGACAATAAACTATTTGTAAAAAAAAAAAACAAACAAAAAAAAAAAACAATTTGTTAGTTGAAGGATCTTAGCATTTAGAGGTTTTGAAGAGACCACATGATTCAGAAAAGATAACACAAGGAGGTAAGAAGAATTACCTTTTGCCAGAAAATTTTTCTGAGGAGTAAATTCCATAAGAGACAATGGAATAATTTATTCAAAGTGCTAAGGAAAAATAAATATCAACTTAGAATTCTATACCCAGTTCAATTGCCATTAAGTAGGATCTAAGGCTTTGCTTTGGGCAAGACCATGAGGCATGTCAGGGGACAGAAATTGAGAACAGCAAGGTCTTAGTAGAACCAGCCAGTGATGCAAGCCAATTGAAAACCATTGCTAAGGGGGATCCTGAGATCCTGATTGTCACAGCTATATCCTGTCATTTGTGATGAGTTCTTGGTTTGAAATGTTATTTATGTTTTCTTTTTCTCTACTCTATCCCCATTTCAAGCAGGAAGTCACCAACTCTGTTTACTGCTTCAAGAGAGGGATGCAGTAAATTGCCTACCAAACAGTTTTTATTCTGGATTTTGTTTCTAGAAGGGTAAGACTCTTGTCCAAACAGATGGAAAAAAATATGAGGATATGAGGGAGAAACTCTCTAACTCTCAAAAGAGACACCTCACTACAGTCTCGCCATCCTACACTCTTGTTGCTCTGATTTCTCCTATGGTAGTAGAATAGAAAATGGCAAAGAGAAAGATTGAGAGAGGTCTAGAAGACTCAAAGGTAGAGTGGAACCTCAGTTTACCACTTAAAAGAGGCAGATATAATGCAAGACCTCAGAAACGTGAAACTGAATATCAGAAAAATGTGCCCTTTCTAGCAATATCACCCACCGGGCGACACACTGTCATAGAGGTTGTGGCTGTGGTGGCATAAGTGGAGGGAACCATAGGTAACCTTCCTGGAAGGTGAAGGTGAGGAAAGAAGAAAAGAAAATCAGAGAATTTCCAGACCTGAAGAATTATACTGCCTGGTGCAGTGGAAATCTCAGTGGTAATCTGTGTGGAAATATGACCTATTAGCATGGTAGCACACTTCTCCTAAAGTCTGGGCACCACATGTTATTGTAGAACTATGGACCAACCCAGCTTTGGGGTATAGAGAGAAGAATGGGAAGGTGGATGAAGGACTGGGCAGGAAAGGGAGGAAGAAAAACCATAGGATATAAGTTAAATCTTTGAGAATGAAAAGAAACATAATTCTTAAAAATTTTTTAATGTTTATTTCTTCTTGAGAGACAGAGACAGAGAATGAGCAGGAGAGAGGCAGAGAGAGAGGGAGACACAGAATCCAAACCAGGCTCCAGGCTCTGAGCTGTCAGTAGAGAGCCCAATGTGAGGCTCAAACTTACAAACTGTGAGATCATGACCTGAAGGTAGATGTTTAACAGACTGAGCCACCCAAGTGCCTCAAGCATAATTTTTGAAAGTGAATGTAATAATTCTTCATATCTGAGGTTGCCAGTGAGATTCGTATCTTATACACACTTCCACCTGTCCAGGGAAAGCTTCCTTTTAGCTCAATCAACACCTTGTTCACATTAAAAATAGTCATAGGTTTAAAGATATGATTACCCTCATACCATGATTGATTTATTTAAATATTCAAATTGAACAACTCTGGACTTCAAAAAAACATGGTAGACTGAGCTTACAGGAACAAAGAATCCTCTTCCTATTAAAAATACTTACAAATGATGAATTAAATATAACCCATAGATGATTTTAAAGAAGGGAAACACCCAGGCACCAGAAACAAATAAATAAAAGCCAGTGATAAGTTTTTTGATGAAACAGCAACTAACAGAACTTTCGGACCTAAATATTCCTGAAGGCTGAAGATGAATTCAGATACCCCAGGGAATATTGAAGACATAGGACAGGGAAGCTGGAATTGAGTTTCCTCAGTAATTCCTGGAGCTTTGATGAATCTTCCAGTTAGGAAAAATGGACTAGGAAAAATGGAAAAATGAAGAGATTAAGAATGTAGCTTTCTAGATCATGGAGACTTACTTGAATGAGAAGGAAAAAAAGTTACTGCTGAGATGTGAACCCCGGTTCTGCCCATCACCCTGGAAGTTTGCAAGGAAAACTGAGATGGAAATTAAAATTTTTGAAGCCTGGAAAGTTCTGACCACTAGGGCTCAGTCAGAAGTGATTATAAAACCTTTGTAGGGACACTTTCTCAAAGCAAGACACACAGCCTCCTGTTTATAAAACCAAGCAACAGCAATCATCTTAAAAGATGAACTCACAATGAAAAAACAAAGATGAGATAAAAGTATTATAAAGCAGAACCAGTTAATGAAACAATCAAGAGAATTAGCACTTCTCAAAAAAAAACAAATAAATTAACAAAAAATATATAAATATATTTCTATTGAAATTAAATGCTCATAAAATATTTGCAAAAGGATACATAAGGAACTGGCAACAGTTTTCTTGTTTCTGAGTCCTCCAAAAATATAGTTTCAAAAGAAAGAAAATAAACAAATATACATTATAATAGATTTCCAAATTATATCTCTAGAAATTGATAAATGAAATAAACAAACAAAAATCAATGAAGGATATAGAAAATTGAAACAACAGAATCAATAACTTTGATCTAATGGGCATATATAGCCTGTACTCAACAAGCAAAAATTATATACTGTTCTCAAGGCTGTTCACACATACAAAAATTGATCAGTCATCTTTAGCAAATGAATTTCAACAGGTATCGATTAATTGTCATCCTATGGGCCACATTCTGTGATATATTAAAATCACAAAACAGGTAAGCCTAGGTGGCTCAGTTGGTTAAGTGTCCAAATCTTGATTTCGGCTCAGGTCATGATCTCATGGTTCCTAAGATCGAGCCCCATGTCAGGTTCTGCACTGATAGTGCAGATCCTGCTTGGGATTCTCTCCCTCTCTCTCTCTGCTCTTCCCCAGCTCTCTCTCTCTCTTTCTCTCTTTCTTTCTCTCTCAAAATAAATAAACATAATCAAATAAAATCACAAATCAATAATAAAAAGAAGAAACCCAAATATTTGGCAACTTTTAAATAATTCATGCATTAATTTAGAAATCATAGGAGAATTCATGAAATATGTGGAAATAAATGATAGCGAAATCATTGTATATCTAAACTGTCAACATGCAACTAGAAAAAGGCTTAAAGGGAAGACTAGCCTTAAATACATAAAATTTAAAACTAGAAAGATTGGAAATGTATAAAGCAATTAGTCCAAGAAAGTAGAAGGAAAGAGCAGTGTACACTGGAATCAAATGGAAGAAAATAGTAAGTGCAAGAAATAGCATAGAAAACAAAAAATAGAAAGTTAAAAGCTGAGTCTTTATAAAGACCAAGAGATATATAAACTGACAAGATCTCGCATGCGAAGAAGAAACAATGTAGACAAACAATATTAGGAAGTTTTAAAAAAGATAATTTTTAACATACTGAAGATGGTAAAGCCATAAGAAAATATCATGAGCAATTTTATTCTAGCGATATTGAAATATTAAAATGATAATTTAAAGAAACACGAATAAACAAAATTATATCAAGAAGGAACAGATCATTAAGATACACATATAGTTATTGAAGAAACCAAATTTAGAACTTTATTCACCAAAAAGAGAGGATCAGATCCAGATAGATGCCTTCAATATTGGCATGTAAGCATCATCTTAAATGAATTATTCCAAAGATTAGAATGAAGGAAAGCTTCCCATCCCCTGTTACAGGTCTATCAAAACTGGACACGAGTAGTATTTAGTGTAAAAACTATACAGCCAGCTCATCAACGAACATAGATGCAAAAACTTAAATAATACCTTAGTGGAATAAGTACAGTGTTGCATTTTAAATACACAATGACTTGGTAAGGTCTATTTTCAGAATATAAAGATGATTGTCACTAAAGCTTTGTCAGGGTCATGTTCCGGGTCAAGCAGTAAGAAACTGGTCTAGAATGACTTGAATAAATAGGTATTTGCTTTACTCATTTAACAAGAAATCTGGAGGAAGACAATTGTTAGTATTGGCTCAATGGCTCATCAATATGCAGACTGATAATCTGTGATTCTTTAGCCTTTTTTTTTTCACGGTCCTAGAGGGACTGCTGCCTCTTCCAGCTTTGGATCCAGATTCAAGAAAGGAAGAAGGAGGTAAGGTGAAGGGATCTGCCTGCCATATTTTCCCCTTTTATTTTCCATGGAGTCCTCCTGGCAGAATTGCACTAATAGGTCATCAGCCACACTGGCCAGAACGCCATGTCTAGCTGAAATGGAGAATGCAAAAATAGTGATGAATATGCACCATTTCTGCCCTGAACCAAACCAGGATTCTGTTAGCAAGATCACAGGGAAAGGATGAATATTGCATCTAGTTGTAATCTGACATAAATATCTAGCAAACAATGCTTATATTAACAGATTCAATGAGAAGATTCATATGGCTGTCTCATTAGTGCAAAATAAAGCCTTTGGTAAAATAATAAAAACTCTTACAGAACTAGAAACATTAGAAATTTCTTCAGCATGAGAAAGAGCCCGTATCAAGAACCTCTAGCAAACATCATGCTTAATGCTGAAACTTTAGAAATGTTCTCTTCAAAGTGAGGAACAAGACAGGGATGCCCATTATCTCCCATATGGCAGGGAATAAATAAATTATAGTCCATTCATTCAGTGAAATGCTATTCATCACTTAAAGTGAATGCACTAGATCTTTATCTATCAACATGAATATATCACAAACACACATAAAAATATCCACTAACCAAAAGATATACACTGTATGATGCCACTGATGTAAATTTAAAAACCTAGACAATATTACTATGTATTTTTTTATGAACATCTGCATATGTAGTAAAAATAGGAGCCACAGCACCTCTTCATTCAGGGGAAGAAGGAAGTGAAAGAGATAGTTGACAGCCACAAGAAGGCTTTTCATTGATTTGAAATACTTTATTTTTCTTTAAAAAAAAAAAAAAACACCTAGGAGCACCTGGGTGGTTCGGTCAGTTAAGTGTCCGACTTCGGCTCACGTCATGATTTCACATTTCGTGGGTTTGAGCCCCACGTTGGGTTCTGGGCTGACAGCTCAGAGCCTAGAGCCTGCTTTGGATTCTGTGTCTCCCTCTCTCTCGCTGTCCCTCCCCCACTCATGCTGTTTCTCTCTGTCTCTCAAAAATAAATGAACATTAAAAATTTTTTGAAAAAAGTCTAAAGCAAATATGTCAGAATGTGTTAAATTGGGATTATGGGTACATGATTGTGTTTTCTGTATTATTTTTAGCACATTTCTGAATGTTTCACAAATTTTATAAAGATAAAAACCTCAAGAATGTCTTTCTTTTGTCCCTGAGGTCCCCAGTCTGTGACAAGCCCTAGAATCCCAGGAGTGTTCCGGTGGTTTGTCCAATGTCCCATGTGAGACAGCCAGCCTGGGAACTGCCGGGAAGAGTGTGATCTTAGTTGCCCTGTGGGTTGGCCCAGACATTTGGCTTCTTGTCTCACCCAACTACTTTCTGAAGCTTCTGAAGATTCTTGCTGCTTCTTGCAGGCCCCATAATAGTTTTCCTAGGTGGGAGTAAGATACTTATCTCTCAATTTTACTCCTAGATAATAAATTTATACCAAAAACTAATTGCTTTAGGTTTCAGGTATTATAACTTTGTACTTTGTAGTATGTAACATACAAACTTACCCTTGACCCTTCCTGCAAGACAGACACACTGCCCTTTTCTCCAAGACTGGATCCCCGTTCTCAGGTGGGCCAAGCTATAGAAATCCCATTAGCAAAACACAGTGCCTGAAACCAGCCAATCCCTCCCACTTGTCAAGACCACAAGACTCTAGGAAAAACCTTGAGCTCAATGTGGGCAAATTAGTACTGGTTCCTTTCAGCTTTTAGGTGTTCTTTTTTTTTTTTTTTTAAATATACAGTGTAATATTTATTTCAGGTATACAATATAGTGATTCACCATTTCATACAATGGATGATTAAGGATCCATTAAAGATTATTTTAAGGATCATCCTTAATCCCCATCACATATTTCATCTATTCACCCATGCACCACCCCACTGGTAACCATCAATTTGTTGTCTATACTTGAGAGTCTGTTTCTTGGTTTGCCTCTCTCTTTTCCCCCCTTTATTTGGATTTTTTCCTAAATCCCACATATGAATGAAATCATATGGTATTTGTTTCCCTTGTCTCTGTTTTTTTCTTGTGAGTTGGAATGTTCTGTAGATAATCAGGTAAAGTTGGTTGCTAGTATAGCTCAAGTCTTCCTTGACTTTTTATTTTTTCTGTGCTCTCTGGAATCTCAACTCTTCTGTATTCTCTTTTGCATTTCCATGTGAATTTTGGAGTCACTTTTACTTTCCTTTTTTTTTTTTTCCTTGGTGTCTGAGTTTTTTTTTTTTTTTTTTCAAATAGTTTATTTTAGGTGTTCTTTGAGCTTGGGGCTCTACTATCTCTGCTGTCGCCTGTACTATCTCCCTTCAGGGAAGTGATAGAGGAGGGTAGAAGAAACTAGAGGCTCTGTGGAACCATTTGCATTAGACAGGTCTGGCTCCATAATTTGTAGGGCTCATTGCAAAATAAAAATGGGAGCTCCTTGTTCACAAACTGAGCGTGGGGTTCTTTGTGATTGCATAGGTCACACATCCATGAAACTGATCCCACACCTGAACTACTTCCTGTGGCTTGTAGTCAGCTATCTCACCTCCACAAATACCATCCCTCTAGACTACCTGCACCTCCCAGCCAGATACCTGAAAGGATGAAATCTCTCCATCCTCATTCACAAGGACCACATCACTGGCAGTGGATGATGGCTGTGGAAATAACCATGATCTTTGTTTCCATTGTCAAGCATAACAAGAAAATAGTATAAGCTGGTCTAGACTAACCATCATATTTTGAGCATTTTACTGTGCATAGAAACTAAGGAGTTTTTATTCATTATCTGATTTAATCCTTACAAAGAGTTCATACATAGGAATTATTATTCCCATTTTACAGATGAAAAAATCTGAGACTACTTGATTAATAAGTTTTTTTTTTAACATGGTTCTGTTTCACCTGAATCCCTATTTTTAAATTCCCTTTTCTAAATAAGAAAACAATCCAGATAGGTCATTGATTCAGAATATCAGACAGTATTGATTAAAGTCCTACTGATCTGAGGACTAGATACGATGAGAGGATCCACAAGAACTAAATACCTTAAGATGTTTGTGAGTCACCTGAGGATATGGTACTTATAAGTACAAATATCAGCAGATAATACGGCAGTCATTAGGTTTGCCTGCAAAGATTCTGCCTGCTTCTGGCACATGATAGGATCACACTGTCCTAACTACTTACGGTCATGCAACTTACTTTCCTCAATGGAATGTCAAACCATTGAACTGACTAAAGGGAAGAAGCTTTAAGAATCTACATCTGTGGCATATTATCTTTCCCTCTGCCATGGAGACCAAGAGTGCTCCAGATTGTGACTGTTCTGCCATCTCAGATCTTAAAGTAAGAATAACAACAATGTAGAGAGAAGCCCCTATATGACCTGTGGTGGACGTAAAGCATAATCATTTGCTGTTCAAAGACATAGAGGATTTGGGGATTGCTTATTATTGTAGCTTAACCTAGTTCATCCTGATTCATACAAAAGCTGCCCCGTAGGGGGAAGCAGTCCTATTTTGTTCCCTTATTGCAACAGAAAATAAACTAGTTACAGATAGCCAGGCCAGAAACACCTAAATGTTTCTGCAACACTGGCCATATTTGACATATCATTTCAATAGACAACCTAAATCTGGTCATTGTAGAATACATGTGCAATGCTTACTTTGTGTTACCATCCAAGATGCTTTATTATAAATACTGACTGGGTTAGTCCTCACAGTAACTTCGTAAAGAGGTATTTTTATCTTCATTTTACAGAAGAGAAAACAAAGCATGGAGAGATTAAATACCTTACTCAAGGTGACATTGTTGATAAATTAGCTGGGATTTGAACCCCAGGGGCTTGATTTCAGAATGCATACTTTTGACTACAAAGCTCTTTCTTGTGAAATTCAAAGCTTAAACTAACTCAAGGAGGAAAAAATCTGCCTCAGAGTTGTAGAGAACATTGATTTCCTACCTCATCATCATAGAAGTTGTTCCTCTCACCCCACTGCTTTCAGCAATAGTACTCTGATTCCTTTGGGTACTTCCCTCTCCTCTACTTCCAGCCAACATGGTTTGGATGGTGTTGACACTAGTCCGGCTCTAAAAATACATCTGGAGTGCCTTAAACCAGTCATTCTATCTCTTCTCTTGGATCAGTTGGGGATTAGAGTCAGTGTGAGGAGAAGTTGGCTGGTTTCTGGAGAGTTTTTGGGAAAAGAAAAAATTCATTTTCTACCATTAAAATGAGCAGAGTATGGATATGAAGCTTGGATCTCTGCCATCTTAAAGCTCAGGGGGTCAAGCCTGAAATTCACAGAGCCTGAAATGGAATCAGTCCACAGAAAGCAAAGCCAATGAGCTGGATGCTACTGTCATTGCTTGGGCCCTGAATCAAGCCACACCTGATGGCAACTGTACCTGCAGGCCGTTAAGTTTCACGAGCCAATTAATTCTTTTCACTTAAGTCCATTTTGATTTGGTTCTTCTGTCACTTCCAGCAGAAAGAATCTTAACTTACAGCAAGGGCAAATATAATGAACAACAGGAACGATAATAAAATACACGATGTTCTACAAGAGGTATAAACTATTCATTTCTACTTAAGGGATGAAGATCAATCTGAATTATTTAAATGGTAGAATTCATCATTATTGAACAGGAAGAATAATACTAAAACAGCTACTCCATGTCACGAACTTTGGTGATGTTTCTAACAATGCATTTAATGGCAAAGGGAGTGCACCCTGTGGATCTTGAGTCTGTTTTTAAGCAAATGACTAAGAATCACTCATAACTGACACCTTCAGTCATTGTTGTAGTATAGGGGGCTTTGCTCAAAGCTGTTTGAAGAAGTCATTATATTTACTTCTTAGGATTGCTAAAATGCATTGTTATATCATTAGGTCTACCTTTTTTTAATGACTTTATTTTATTTTTTTATTAATGTTTGTTTATTTATTTATATTTTATTTTATTTTATTTTATTTTATTTTATTTTATTTTATTTTATTATTTTATTTTATTTTGAGAGACAGAGAGTGAGCAGGGGAGGAGCAGAGAGAGAAGGAAATACAGAGTCTGAAACAGGCTCTAGGCACTTAGCTGTCAGCACAGAGCCCGATGCAGGGGTCAAACTCACCAACCATGAGATCATGACCTGAGCCAAAGTCAGCCGCTTAACTGACTGAGCCACCCAGGTGCCCCTAGGCCTTCCTTTTAAAAAATAATTTCTGGGGACTCTTTTATGGCAGCAGTTATATTTATTATCTGTTGGTTGAATGACCCAAGGTTCCTATGAATTTAATAAAGCTTTTAAATAAAGTTTTGCGTTATCTATCACAACCACATTTGTATACTTTTGGAAATTAGTCCATTTTTATGTATAGGCTTCATTCATGGCAATGCTTGACTTCCGGTTTCTCAAATCTCTGAGCCAACTCTGTGATACCCTCTCTCTGGCTGATGGTGAAGCCCGATTCCTTCCCAAGCTTTCCAAAGATTACAGTTGTCTAATTAATATGGTCTACAACAGGATTGGCCAGTTTTCCTGTAAAACACCAGATAGGAAACATTTTAGCCTTCATGAGTCATGATCTTCATCATAACTACTCTGTCATAGCAAGAAAGCAACCACAGACAATGACAAATGAATGAGCCTGGCTTTGTTTCAATAAAAGTTTACCTACCAAAACAAATGTCTAGCTAGGTTTGGTTCATAAGCCACTGTCTGTCCACCCCTTATCTAAAGTGATGACATTTAAAGATGTTGGACAGATGTCTCAGGCCTGTGAGGTATTTCTTCCCTAGGTTTGAGTGCTTTTAAGTAGTCAGATCATTTGATTAGGGGGAAAAAATATTTTGAATCATATGTACCATTTCTTTTGGGTAGCATTGACTGTAATTATTAATCATTTCAAATAAAGAGAATGTGAAAATAACAATTTAATGAGTATCAGTATTTGCCAGGGACCGTGCTATCTACTTTATTTATATGACATCCTATAGTTCTCACTATAACCCTGGGAAAGATGTATGTTTCAGCACATAAGAGCCTGGTGGGAAAGAGAAAATTTATAAATGTCTAGACAATGTAATGGAAAGAACAGGAGTTTTGGACACCTAGACTTTGCTTCAAGTCCTGGCTTCACCCCTATATTCCATGTGACTTTGGCCATATTTTATACCTCTTAATTGTTACTTTCCTCATTTATAACAGAAAATATAAAATGATGTGATTAACTTATAATGTAATTATAATTGATAATATCACCTACATTTAGAGACACTGAGGGTTTACTGAAATGAGTAAATAAGGTATGTGGCTCAGGAACATGGTAAGCACTCATTATACTTCAGCCATTCCATGCTTCATACTTTATGAAAAAGTGACTTGATGAAGGTCACACTGTGGTAGGGGGTGGCACTAGAATTTCACCCCAGCCTGACTGACTTTAAAGCTTGGGAACTTTCCACTGCATTGCACTGACCCCCAGCTATAAATATGAAGTGGTGATGTTTGGTGCATGCATGGAAACTGCTCAGTTTATTAAAATATGACATTTCCAAAGCCAGTCATACTAGGCGAATCCCCTGTGTTGGGCCAGGGAAGCTGGGTGCATGTTTCTGGAAGTAAACATGACAAATTTAGCATACCTCATGGCTAAAGCTGCCATGTAGTGCTTGATTTGTCTTTCCTCCTCATGCAGACACTATGGGAAATACTGCTGACTACCTAAGTCTAGTTCAGATGCTTTTGCTGCCAAATTCTACAACAGCCATAAAATGTAACCTACACTCTTAGCCTCTCAGGAATCTCTCTGTTACCTCAAAGGGTTTGGCCACAGACAGGACACAAGGGTGGAAACAGGACCAATTTCTCAACCACAGGATAAGATAAGATCAACAGCTCTAAACTGTGGCTCATGACACGTTTTTAGTTATGTCAAGGACATTCTCAAACAAGATGAATTTAATTTATGATTTTCAGAGGTGGAGATGAGTAAATATCTAGAGCTACGCCTTCATTTTGCAGTGTGAAAACTGAAGCCTGGATCAGTTAAATAAGCCCAGATAGCACACTGGCCATTCTCAATCCTAGTCTCACATCCTTTCTCTACACTGCATGTAATTTGAAGAGAAAAACAATTGCCTAAATTAGGGTTGCCAGGTCTAGCAAATAAATTTATTTCAGGTAAATAATTTGTTTTTTAGATCACTGTATCCCATGCAATATTTAGGACAATGTTTGGAACCTATACTTACACTAAATAATTACTGTTTTTCTGAATTTCAAATTTAACTGGGCACCCTGGCAAACATAGCCTGAATCACATAAGCAGTACTAAGGCTTCTACCTTCTGGAAAACATTTGAAAGCATTAGGAATTTGGCTTAAGTGGCAAAGAATTAAGTGGACAGGAAGAACTCAAAACCTCATTAACTGAAGTTGAAAACAGCCAATGTCTAGAAAAGAAGTAACACGAACCTTAAAAAGAACAAGGAAGGTGGGACACCTGGGTGGGTCAGTCAGTTGAGTGTCTGACTTCAGCTCAGGTCATGATCTGGGGGTTTGTGGGTTCAAGCCCTGCGTTGGGTTCTGTGCTGACAGCTCAGAGCCTGGAGCCTGCTTCTGATTCTGTGTCTCCCTTTCTCTCTGCCCCTCCCCTGCTCGCCCTCTGTCTCTCAAAAATAAATAAAACATTAAAAATTAAAAATAAATCAAGAAAGAAGAACAGGAAAGAAAGAAAAGAAGGAGGAAGGAAACAGAAGGCAGAAAGGATGGAAGGTGGAAAGAAAAGACTATCTGGAGTGTGGTGGTTTCTCCTTTACCTGTGTTGACCATAGAGTTACCTTCTTTTCTCTACTAAAATAGCATTATATTTAAGTTTTAAATTTTTAACCAAAGCCATACATATAGATAACTTAAAACTCAAAGAGTACCAAAGGGCTTATAAATAAAAGTTCTAGGCCTTTTTTCTGCCTCCTGGATTACTGCTTTGAGGAAGCACTGGTAAATTTGGTATCTGCTTCTAAGGTGACCAACGGTCCCTGTTTGCCCAGAACTTAGGGGTTTCACAAACTGGGCATTTTGGGTTGTAAAACAAGGACAATCCTGAACAAATTGGGACCATTCATTGGTCACCCTATTTCTTAACTTAGAGATATTTTCATTTTTCTAAATAACCCCCTATTTTTGCTTAATTTGTCAATTTTAGATATTATCTGTTGATTTCTTCCTTTAAGAGGGAGTATTCATTCTGCTTATTTTCAAATGGTTGTTAAAACACTTTTTCCACACAGCTCAAGATCACTAATCTGTCCTAAAAGGCTTCAGAGAGAACCTTCAGAGAGAACGTGTTTTCTCTAGCTAGAGAAAACAAGAATCACACTATGTGAATGTCAAGGTGCCATTTTATTTTCCCACTGAAATAGTTTTCCCCATCTAGGAATCCTTTTAAATATTCTTAACTTTAATTGCCTTTTTCCCTCCACAAAGAAGTCAATTTAAATTAAGCAGAATCCATCACTGTGATAATTTTTTAATGAGTAAAGATAATGTACTGTACAGAAATTGAAATGAGGTGTTCCCAGGATCATTTACAAACTCTCGAAAAGTCCTCCTAAGAGTCAGCTGAAATTAATGAACCTCAGAGTCTCACGACCATCAATACCTTATAACTGAGGACTGGGTTCAATGAAAAAAAGAAAGTCACAATAATAATAGTTACACTTTCCAATTTGAACATTTATCTCCTTTCATCCGAAGATCCTGAGGAATTTTATCAACATTAATTAAACCTCACAGGTGTGATTTATTAGATTAATTCACTGATAGCCATCAAGAACTCTAAATGTGCACAGTACTGTTTAATAGAGCTGGATTGAAAAGAAGAATAAATTAGCATGCTAGGCAGACTGCCATCCTGGGCCAGAGCCCCCAGGATTTGGGGGAAGTCAGAAGAGGCAATGTGCTTCTTTAGCTCAAACTTCTTGGATTAATCCTGATCTCAAAATACAGTGACCACAGTTTGATGCTTTCTAATCTACAATATTCCCCCCCCACACACACACAGCTTATTTGAGCCTTTCTTTATTGCTTTGTTCTTATTATATCGAGTGTCTAAGACAGACATGATAAAATGAGTGACCTTCAATACAACAAAAGAAGTTACTAGGTGCTCTGTGGAAATCTAAATATATTTTCAGTGAAGTTTTTGGGAGAGAGGAGGTAGTCATGACACAGATTCAAAAACTAAAGTTTTATTTTACAGGTTAACCAAGACCTTCTTGGAGTCAAGGGGAGGGAGAAGAGAGTAACTACACTTTTGATATTGTACTGTGACCAATATGTTGCCTTGATAAATTTCCTTGTGCAAATGGCTGCAAATTAAAAATAAATTTTCAAAGATAATTTTCAAGAATGAATTGAGTTTATGGTGGTAAAAAGGGAATTTCTTTTACCCACCCTGTGAACTGAAGGTGAGATTAGCATGAATAATAGAAGAACAATAAACTGAGGGATACTTTATTGTCTTATTTTAGCAAACCTTGAATCGAGAGGGGTCAAACATGATGAAATTTGGGAATTGAGCAGACAATTCCCTATAAAATATGGGATTCTAAAATAGAATTGGAATCCTAGACTCAAACCTTTCTCCTCCTTGGTCAGCAAATTTAATCTCATTCATTAGGTGACAAATTTGAATCCTGGAGAACTAAAGTGGCAGAAACAGAATAGGAGCCAATGTCTATCTCTTTCTTGATTCTTGCACCTCTGCTACACAACCACATGGACTATTTGGCTGTTTTCTTCTGATATTACATTGGGTTAAAGCATTTTCTGGAGAGAGAAGCAAGAAGTCAGATTTGCTCATCTGACAAACATGATGCAACAGTAGATACAATTAGTGGAGCTTTCTTGGGAGATTGACAATGGTTTTTAAAAATGGCATATTGAGAATGCTAAACAATGGAAGAAAGTAGCCAAATATCATAAATAATCCAGAAGATGAATAATTCACCCTTGAGCAACAATTTATTGTAATCTGCTACTTAGTGAAGATTCAACATGAGCTGTCCATTCCCACTGATTTCAACCATCAAAAATGTGTCCCAAAGTAGCCAAGTGGGGACAAAAGGGTAACAGATAGAGTGTAACATTTAATGAAACATGAGTATGATTTAGGGAGAAAGATAGAAATAGTGAAGGCTCATGAATATCAGTGTCTTTGGAACTGAAAACCCATAAGCAGAAATTCCATCTACACACCTGCCCCTTTCCCATAACGGATAATCATCTAACTACTGATCAAACTCCACAGAAACAGGCAGCTCACTAATTTATGTGGCAAGACTTTCATTGTCACACAAGTTGGACCAGTGGAATGTGCTTTAGTACAGTGATCCAATATGATCATTAACATTGTATAATTGTTGTTTCATACCTCAGCCCTATAAGTATTTACCATCTACTATTTTCCAGTGTGTGCTGAGTTTTCTCTATTGGTTTCTCCTTCTCCTACACTGTCCAAGACCCAGTGGCTGCCTGATAAGCCCTAGGATGGATCCTGGGAATATAAACCCTACAGAGTGCAATGCAGGGCTTACTTACTAGTTGTTTCTCATTTGGGTTTGATCAATGGGAAGGACCCAGAGCAATTCAGAAGTCAGAAGAAAAGAGATGTCAGTGATTTCTTTTTTGATCTACATTTTTGCTTGTAGGGTTGTCCTTTTTGTGACTACAGTTCCTATCCAATAGCCTCTTCTCCATGAATCCCTCAACTCTGCCCACACCACTGTAAGCAGCCACTTCACTAAAGCCCTTGAATCGTGCTGGATTCCATTTCCCACTAGGAATTTTGTTGAGACCTAGGTTGAAGAAACAGCCTCTGTTTCTTGAACTTCTCCTCAATTAATATACTTTTCTGACACTCTCATTACTTTGGTTGCTTCTATCTCAACACTCCGTGGTTGATCAAATGTTTCCTGAAGAGCTTAACCTATGGTGGGCTCAACAGTCCAGATTTGATCCATGAGTGCATCACTTTCACCTCGTTGGTTAATGATACATTAGCTCTGTTAATTCATGTTGTATTTTCATGATTTATTTTGTTTGTTGGTTTTTTTGGCAAGCCATGCTGCATTAGTGCCTCACCTGGAACTTTTATTCAACTGAATGTCTAGATATACTTTTTTCCCTTGTGACTTTCTTTTAAACCAGGTCTCTCTTATATATTTTGCTCCTTGTCAGGAGACTGAATTATTTAACAGGCCTGGCCCTGGTATTAACATGCTGGTTCCAAATAAAGACAGGGCACAGAGCACAATATTTTAAAAACATTTTTAGAAAAGAACATTTTAGGTTATCTTGTCCAGGACATTATTTGCTCTCAGAGTCTGTGTCATAAAACTTTTATGAACGTTAACTTCCTTTGACTTCCATGGTTTTGTCTGTTTTGGACACTAACTGCCCTTTCCTGATCTGTTTACTACTTTCCTTTTTTCTCCTCCTTTAGTTTAAGTGTTTAGCAGGGTTCTCCCTAAGGCCTTTGTCACTTCTTTATCTCCAAAACAAAGAACACACATCTAATTGAAGGCCTACCCTGTGCTAGGCACTGTGTAAATCACTTTGCAATCAATCGCCATAAAAACCTTATGAGATATTTGTGTCCTTAATTGGTCGATGAAGAGTTTGACATACACACACTAAAAAAGCTAAACAAGAGAAAATTTCACGTTATAGAGATAGGCCAGACCATGTAAGAGGCAGATTTCGAGAACAGATTGCCCTGGGTGGTCTTCCACAGCTTCCCTGACATATTGCTGCACCATGATAAGAGGTGAATGTAAAGGAAGCATGTCATACATATGGATAGTAGAGCGACTTCCCAAGAGGACACTAAGCCACCTTTATAGTTACTACTGAACAGCATAGTCATTTTACATGTGTCAGCGTACCTTAAGGGTAAGCTCATTGGGCAGAGAGATAATTGTCTACATTTTATATTTAAAATATAGAAACCCCACCTTATAAAAACTTCTATTGTCTCTACCACATCAATATTTTGTTAAAGAAAGAAAGAATATTATGCCTTATTTACAGGAGTTGCTGATATATGGATTTGTGGAAACATTGCTCTTTAAATACATAATTAACATGTTCATTACTAAGAAAACTAAGGACTGGGATGTAGAGAAATCCTGATGAATACACATAAATTGTGATGAACACATATAAATTGAGTATGAAAATTAAAAGCAAACTGTTTTATGGTAAACATATACAAGAAAATCTGGAATAATATTATTTTCCAAATGTCAATAACTACCACCCATTGATTGAGAGAATTGCTTTTTATAACACATGATAAAATTTTAGACTATACTAATACTGCCCATTGAAATTGCCAAGCAATTTTGAAGTTCTAAGAATTCGGTATTTCTTGAAAGGTAAATTTAGATGGGGAAAATAACACACATACAAAAGCATGCACACACACATGGACACAGACACACACAAAATAAAACATACTATGCCATGCCCATGCTGTAATTTATCAACTGAGAAGGAAATTGGCATGTCTTTTCCTGCTGATTTATTGGTTAATTCCAACAATTCACTGTAGAAAAGGCCAACAATGAATTACAATGTGGGAGAAAAAAATTAAGCAGAGCATTTAGAAAGGTGTTGCAGTATACTGCTTTTAAAAACAACTTAAATAGCTATTTTGTAGGCATTCTCAAAGCAATTGGAGCATGTGAAATGCAGTAGACAACATAGAAAATACTCCAGAAAATGTCACATGTCTCACTTCTCATATTTAGAAGAATATGCCAAGCCACATGAAGATTAGACTTCTTTATCTTCAAGCTAGAATCAGATAATATTAGATCCTACTTACTATTTGTTTCAGGAATCATGTTGGAAGGGCAGTAACAAACATGGACTAGCTTAGAGAAGCCAGTGATGGACACTTGGCTTCAGTGATAGAGGCATTCATCTTTGATCCACAAGAAGCATGAGGAGGAACAAAAGCTGAAGGCTTGAATTTCTGTCACTACCATGCATCTTCCCCCCGACTCCCACCCCCAAGGACGCAGAACTGTATAAAGAAGGGAATTTCGTCACTAAGAATCTCCATTTTCAATTTCTCAAATATGGTTTGACAAGCCAGTTGCCTTTCTTTGTTTTCAAAGGTGAGTCCCTTTGAAATGACTTAAGAGGTACATGATGGTTAATTTTATGTGTTAACTTTGCTGGGTCATGGTGCCCAAATATTTGATCAAACATTATTCTGGATGTTTCTGTGAGGGCTCTTTTTGAGATGAGATTTACATTTAAATAAGCTGACTTTAAGTAAAACAGATTGCCCTTTAAAATGTAGGTGGGCCTCATCCAATCAGTTGAAGGCCTGAATAGACAAAAGATTGATCTCCCCCTAGCAAGAGGGAGTTGTGCAGCAGACAGCTTTCAGACTTGATCTGTAACATGAGCTCTTCCTGGGGCTCCAGATTGATGGATTTTATTTAAACCAGGACCCTGGCTCTTCCTAGGACATCAGCCTGCTGGCCTGCTTTGCAGATTCTAGACTTTCCAGCCTCTATAATTTCATCAGCCAATTCATTAAAATAAATTTCCTTCTCTCTACATAAGCATTCCATTGACTCTGTCTCTGTAGAATCTTGACTAGTACAATGCACAAAGTAAATTGTAGCTTAAGGCTACAGAAAATCCTATAGATGAAATTTATAGTGTTAGTATTGGGAGATAGGAAAATGACACTATTTATAGACTTTTTTGTCGATATTACGCTTCAGGTCAAAAAAAAGGAAAAGAGTAAATATATATTGAATGCCTACAGTGTGTCAAACATTATGCTTATTTACTTGTTTAGTTTTTATAAACATCATTGACTTTTTACAATGTTCTTATGAAAAAGATATTATCTCCTTTCTATAGATGAGAAAAAAGAGATCCAGGAAGATCAGAATACTTTCTAGACGCTACATAGCTAGCATGGAGCCTCTGTGGAGCTATTTCACCCCAGAGCCTCTCTCTCTCTCTCTCTCTATTTTTTTTGTTTGTTTATTTGAGTTAATGCCCTTTCTATTCTCCCATGCTGCATTTTCAGCTAACATAGAAAGTCCTCCTAGAAACACATCTGAATATAGAAGTGCTCCTTTGTGAATGAAACTCCTATTTTTGGGAGCCTACTACACAGGAGGCATTGTGCTAAGGGCTTCCTGCGTTATCTCCCATCCTTATTTTAATCTTATCAGCTAGATGACCAAGTTTCCTCCATTTGGCACCCAGGGAAACTGAGGCCTACAGTCAAATAACAGATTTCAGCTCACACAGTTAAGCTGGGATACATGCCCACTTTAGTTTGCCTGACAGCAGAATCCACCCTCATGATTCCTATGTGAGGCCCAGCCTCATGTCCTGGGGATTCCATGTCAGCCTGTTCCCAGACATCATAACCCTTGGTTTTCAGACAGAAGAGCTCCCATGTTGTGAATTTCCTTCTCACTAGCTCAGGGAAAGAGGAGAAAGATGGCTATGTTTGCTACGTGGTTCTTACTGAGCAGAAAAAGAGAAAACAAAAGTGTTCCCTAGCGGGAGTACAGAGTATGGACTACCGGTTCTATTGACATATTCTTTCTATTGATGGTCTCAGATTGTCTCTACCCTGACCCCATTGCTTTATGTCAGGGCAGAAGATTTCATGGAAAGAACTTTCCTAGACTCCTCAGCTTGTTCCTGAAAAGTGATCTCTCAGTACGCACCTTTTCCTCTTTCTGTCCTGTGCCTGTCTGGTCTAAAACACAGAGGAGGAGGTGAAATGAGAACCTATCAGGGTTATTTCGCCGCCTTTAAGGCGTCCTAATCATTCCCAGACGTCATTGTCCAAAGCCACATATACATTGAGGAGGAAAAGAGAAACAGTATTAAACTTCAAGAAAGAGATCAGAAAATGATGCTGTAAAAAAGGTGAGTTCCTGCAGATGGGTGAGATGTGGATCACTCTCCTGGATGTTTGTCGACATGCAAGGAAGCCTGTCTTTGCTCAGGAGCAACAATGTGCTTTTGATGTATATGCCTCTACAGACTCCAGAAAGGTGAGCTCATTTTTTACTGAGGGAGTGTGACAGAAATCTATCAACCTGGCTTATCATCCCACAATTACAGCAATTTATAGTGTGCTTTTCACAAGGTCACCTGTACCAGCAACCAAACAAAAGCACTCTCTCCGCCTTTGTTCCAAAGAGACCTAACACGCTCTCTGTAACTCAGCCTATCCAGGATATTTTTCAATTAATTTGCAACCACTTGGGCTTAGCATCGTGCAAGCCTAGTATATATATATCATTTTTCATTGGCTGGAAACACTGTCACAATCCCCATGTTAGAGAATAACTGCTTTTCCTTTTCTTTTTCAACTCCCTTCATTCAGCTTTTTCTTTCCTCTCAAGATAAGGAACTTGCAGTGAGACAAAAAAAAAAAAAATTCCCATGATTTCAAGAAGGAGCTTTTCTTTCTGATAAGCTGCCTATATATATATTTTTTAATCATTGTGTGAAGTTGTCTGAAGCAATTAAAAGCATGGCTAATTCTTCTGAAAGGATGTTGAACCTCTGGCTTCAGAATAAGACTTCCCTGTGTTGGGTGCCAGGAACTTTTCTTTAATACGCAGAAGCTGTTTTTAGTGAGAGTGCATGGAGACAGGGACTGAAATTTTTAGATCAAAAATGTGCTCATGGACATTTTAAGAGAAGGGACTAGAAAGCTAAATAGCCAGACCTTCTTTCCCTACCATTTTCCCTTTCCAGCACTTTACCTTTCACAAAATCTTATTTATTTATTTATTTTAATGTGTGTATTTAATGTATGTATTTTAATTCCAGTAAAGTTAGCATTCAGTGTTATATTAGTTTCAGGTGTTCAAAACCAATGATCCAAGAATTCTATACGTGACTCAAGCCACAAACTTTTTTCTATTACTACTGGCTGCAGTTCTCATCCCCTGCCCTGGGTCGCTCACTCCCGCAAAGGCTTCTGCTCTGTTCTCCAAAGCTCTAAGTCCATCTGATGATCTTCCTTCTCATAATGCACGTTTCCAGACAGTCTCAAGCCCATCCTCCCACTGTCCTTCAGATTTGAGGAGAAATCTGTCATTCAAATGCCTCCTGGCTGAGAGGGATTTTCAATCTATTCCAATCACTCAGACCACAGGGGAGGTTTTATTATTCTTTTTCAACTCCTACCCCATGCCGGGTGCCATGGTCACCCCATTCCTATTTTCAGCTTCACTCATTTTCTCTGTGAATTTTTCTGTCATTTTACCTCAGTACTTTTGGGGGAAGTATTGTCAAGTGGTTAAAAGATAGTATGGGCTTGATGTCAGTCCCATCTGGGTTCAAATCCTGGCATCACAATGGCACTTCTGCTTCCTCCTTTTCTCCAAATGCATTTGTGGCTGCTTCATGGGGTAGGTAGGCTCAGATGTGGAAGGTGCTTGGTGGAAGTCTTCTGCATATGTTTTAACAAATATAAATGGTAGGAATTATTGTTTCCCCAGGAAATTTCCTTGTGATTTTCCTTTTTTCTTTCTCTCTGTTTTTTCGTCTTGGTTTGGTTTGGCTTTTGTGAGATCATAGGTTGCATGCCCTGTTATTTAAGTTAAAATAATTGCCACCTCTGAACTGGATGCTAAAATTGTGAGAAACAATGTGCTGGTGCAATGTGTGCCTTTTACAATGGAGAGAACTAATCATTCCCCATGGATGGACTCCCACGGTCAGAGTTAAAAGGTGTTCTGTCTTTAGGATCACATCAGATGGAAGACACAATGGGGCACACCGTCCTGAAGGGTCTGGGATTGGCAAGCCAGCTACTCGTATGAAATATAATTGGTGCCACAGATGTAGACATGCAGTGAGTCAAGTCCCAGCAGCTAGGGGGCTGGGTGGGAGAGGTAGGCAGCATCCAGGAAGTCAGTTGAGCAGAACGGAGAATACTGATCCCCAGGGAGGTTGTTTGCTCTCCTCTCCATTACTTGCTTTGGGTTACAAACACTCTTAGCTCCATATGTGATGATAGTGGCCAGAAATCTTACATTTTTACAAGCATTCACAACCTAAACAGCGATCAGATCCCCCAGAAACCCCATAGTCAACTTGTTAGTGTGTATTGATACCAGGGTAAAAATGCCATCTAACTCTCAAATAGTTACTGAGTTACTCGAGTTTTAATAACCCGGTCGAAATATTCTGAAGACTTTCTAATTTCCTTTTCCATAAATCTATACCAATCAAACAACCTTTTCCTGATTAATTTCTTTTCTCAGAGACATTGAAAAGAGGGAAAGGGTATTCTGACTAAAGAATAAATGTATGGTCAATGTACCAACATATCTTACATCTATGCATGACAGTTGTTCCTGCTAACTTGGGACCAGATCTCAGAACCCTTCCCAGCAGGTACCCAGGTATTTCCCCATCAAGTGATTTTAGTTATCATATGACAGGGCTCATCTATATTCCATGTGTTCTACCTTTCTCAGCTTGCCTTGGAAAGGCTGGGGCCATATGGCAAGTTCTACCAAATGGGTAGTGAGCAGAAGCAATGTGCACCACTTTACTTAATTTTAATTGCCAGAGATAATTAAAAGCAAATGTGCTTCCTCCGTTTACCCTTATTTTACTGCAGCAAACTTGAAGATCATGTGTTCTAGGGTGTGTAACAACTAAAGGGGGGATGGCCACCTTTCATGTGCACATTATGTTACATGAATGAGAAATATGTCTAGGGGCACCTGGGTGGCTCGGTTAAGTAAGTGTCTGACTCTTGGTTCCAGCTTAGGTCATGATCTCATGGTTTGTGAGTTCAAGCCCCACATTGGGCTTTGTGCTGATGGCTCAGAGCCTGCTTGGGATCTTCTCTCTCCTCTCTCTGCTCTTCCCTGCTTGCATATTCTCTCTCTCTTTCTCACTCAAAATAAATAAAATAAACATTAAAAAAGGTATATAAAATTTTTAAAACTACATCTATACTTGATAGCATAGAGGTTTAGGATCTGTCTGCTCTAGCAGAAGAATCAGCCCTAACCTGACTAATAGAGCATGTCAGATAAATGTTCTCTGCCATTCCTCCTGGGTACTAGAAAAATAAAGTAGCCAACTTTAACGAACATGGTCAGTTGTGAGTCGGCTGTGACAATTTTCTAGACCTAAAGTCACAGGGAACACTGCAACTCTGGACATACCCTGAGTCTGCATCTGAGGTACCAACTGGCTTCCCTCCATGGAATCCTTCTTTTCACTTTCAGTGGACGTAATTTTCATAGATGAAGAAATGAGAGCCTCTTGCCCAAGTTTACACACACAGTGGATTAGAACTTGAAGCCAGATCTCCTGACTCCAGACCCAGGAGTTCTCCTTCTATCTGCTGCTGTCTGTCCCCATCTCCCACCTCCCTCTGCATTTTTGACAGGTGGGAGCAGTGGGGGTTCCAGCCATAGATTTGCTTCTCTTGATAATGTGGGATAAACACCTAGGCAACAGCAGTGCACACATGGCATTAGTCTTAAGAATTATCTTTAAATCTGCAAACCCTGCTTCCCATTAAGAAGACCTCCCTTTCATTTCACCCTAAACTAGTCATTGAGTTCAACAAGAAAAAATTCTCATTGTAGCATCAAGGCATGACTTTCTCTCCTTCTTGATTGATTGATTAATTAGTTATGTGTACTTGGGTCCAGCAGGGAGCCCAGTGACAGCTGTGACATGAAAATTACCGGAAAGTTGCAAAAATATGTAGCAGTGTTGACTTGCTGAAATGTAGTACCAGGGATTGATTAGAAACAGACACGTATAACGATCACATCTTGAAATTACCTGTCACTGCTGAGGCCTTGAGTTGAATCCTTTTGATTAGGATGAATTAATTCAGTTCCAATTTAATCACCTGGAAAGAAAGTAGTGAATATTCTCTATTCTTATTTAAACATTTTCTGTTGTTGTTGTTTAGAATCCTGGAGTTTAGAAGAACAACTTCCATAGAGACAAAATGATGTTTGAAAAACTGAAGCCCAATCAGGTCTTTCCCTGCCTAAATCCTCTAATGATCTCCCATTGCCTTAGGGATAAAACCAACTACTGAATATTGGCTCTAAGACCCCACCTCATTCAGTTTTCAGCTTCCTCACAACCTCTCCAGTTATCCGCTCTCCCTGACTCTCTCTGAGCTCCAGCCAGTGTCCTTAGGGCTCCTCCAAGTCTTGCCATGGCTTCCACCCACCACAGGGCTTTGGCATATGCTCCTTCCTCTTTCTGAAAGTCTTTTTCTTATCTCCTCTGTTTTATTGTGCAGGTCTTAGCTCATGTCACCATCTTAGGGATGTCTTCCCTGATCACTAGATCTAATCTCACTATCAAGACTCTCCTGGCATCATATACCTCCTCCTTTATAGCACTTGTCACAGATATAATTTTATATTTTGTATGCGTGTGCAATTACATAATTAAATTTTCTTTCCCCAAATTAGAAATGTAAGTTCCATGAGGACTGAGAGTGCCTCCATTTTCTGTTTGTAATAGGCTTTCCTCCAAAAGAGTCTTCCTTGGCACAGAACGGGCCGTTAATTTACATTAGATGAATAAACCAATGAAGGAATAGCTAATCAACTCAGACATATTGCCTGGTATAAACTTAATAGAAATCACAACCGGGTACCTTCTTTACACTCTTTGGATGAAAGCAATGTGTAAATAGACAAGAATCTTAAAAGAATCCAAACTCAGTGTGATTTCTAAACAGCTGATACCTTGCTGCATGAATAAAATGGCAGCTAAAAATTCCATTCTTCAGTTTTCACCTGTGTCATTCTCAGATGGCTTAGCGAACCCGAGGCATTCATAGTTCAAAAGATCTGAAAGTTGTGTGGTATCCTGCATGCTCAATGAAATGATCACATTTGTGCTTGACAATCTCTTTTGATAGTGATACTACTATGAGCAAAAGGACACACATAATAATGGTGGTCAGTTGTGTCCGTCCGGGTCCTGGATTAAGGACATAACAGAAGCTTAATTCAAAAGGAAATATCTGCAAGTGTGTCAGCGTCTAGCCAAATTTTAATATCAGAGATGAAGTTAAAAAAATTTAAATGGGAAGAGAGAACACACTCAACATGTGTAAGTCTCATAGTCTTACACATAGTCACCCATTTGCTCCATGATGGCGCTATTTTCCTGAGCATGAGTAACTAATAACTGATGAGTTTAAAAGTTGAAACAAGTCTGAAGAGTGATATCAATCATGCCTTATTTCAATTTAAAATTACTTGCTGATTTAAAGTTTTCTTTGCTGTAAATTCAGAAAATATAGATACACAAAAGGAAAAATAGAAAACCAACTATAACCTCATTGTCCAGAAAGAAATAACTATCTACCGGCTTTGTCATCTTACTCTTTATTTCTGTTTGTGTCTGTGCATATTTACAGAATTGAGATCATGCTGAATATATTTGTTTAAACTATCTGTAACCAGTAGTGTGTTACAAGCATCTTTCCATATCTTTATATATGTTTTTTCTCTCATTTTAGTGCCTACGATAAAGTTTTCTCTTATAAGGACAAACCACATCTTATCTATTCAATTCCCTAGAGTTGGACATTTAGGTTGCTTTCAGTTTTTCCCTTATTATAAGCAAAATGCTCACAAACAAATCTTTGTATTATTGTTTTACAGAAAATCCACGGAGTGATTTTTTTTTCCTAATAGAACATTCCTGATGCCACTTACCTAATGTCAGAGATTTTATGTCACTAATATCTGAGTGTGATACATAGTTAGGTGTGGGGGATGACGATGACAGGTCTTTGAGGATTTTATATAATTTTATACAATTGTCTCAGTAGATATCAAAAGCTTTACTGTATATCCTAAAATCTAGTTAGGGTTTAAAAAGATCAACATCATTCTTGTTTACCTGAAGTTAATACTGGATAATTTGAGGCTTTTTTCTTTTTTCTTTTATTAAATTGAAATATGTTTAACATATAACACTGTAAATTTAAGGCATTAAACATGTTAATTTGATAAATTTGTATGCCTCGTACTGGATAATTTTTAAAGACCATAAATTAAAAATATATATATGTAGGTCAAAAGTGTCTTGTTGCTGGAAAAAAAGAAACTTGTGTAGTGGGCTGAACATTTTTAGTTAAGGAAGTATGGCTCATGAAAGCAAATGTCTTTGTTTCATTTGCCATACTATGCAGTAGCTAGCTATATTAGTTTCCAAAAAAAAAAGCCTCACAGATCTGTAAGTCTATAAAATGAACGTAAGTGTCATGCACTGTGGTGACTTCTCTCTGAAGTCCTAAAGGCATTTTTAGATGCTCGAGCAGTTCAGTCATAAGACTAAAGGACTTTGATCTTTCCTGCTAACTTAGCATGAAAAGAAATTAAGAAACTTGGTCCTCTGTGATGATGGTATTAATTCTTAGCAAATGTACTTGCAACATTCAGACACTTCAGCATCCAAAATGGGGAAGTAAAACATGGGGTGGGGAGGAAAGAGATCTAATTTCTGAGTCTAACGTAAAGACATCCAATTATGGAGGCAAAGGATGCTTCCTCATTTAGTACAACTGCTGCAAAAAGGTGCCCTTCTTTCCAGATCGTGCCACGGGTTTCCTGTTTGTGGAACACGGCTCAAGCTGCAGGCTCCTAATTGCTATGCTTTGTGCCATTTCTTCATTTCAAAGGCTCTGTCAGAGGCTTTTGGAAATGTCTTGCTAGGCTGTAAGGCATTTAAGATTCAAAATGAGAAACCTATCTTCCATTAGAAAAACTAAAATAAAACCTACTGTGTGCCAGGGTTTGCATGGATTATGCCCTCAGTCCCACGATAAGGATAGGAAGGAGACTCGGAGCTAAAAACAGCACGTGCCGGATCACATGCTAGAAAGTGACAGGTCCAAGGAGCATGGGTGGCTCAGTCGATTGAACATCAGACTTGACTTTGGCTCAGGTTATGGTCTCATGGCTCATGGGTTCAAACCCTGCTTTGGGCTCTGTGCTGACAGCACAGAGACTACTTGCGATTCTTTCTCCTCTCTCTTTCTGCCCTACCCCTGCACTGGCTCTCTCTCTTTCTCTCTGTCTCAAAATAAACAAATAATTATTTTTTTGAAAAAGAAAGAAAGTAGCAGGCCTTCACCTAAGTCTGTCTCCCCCTAAAACTCATTCTATTTTGAATACACTGTATACACCATAGAGTGACATACTTAGGGTGTTCACCCTAATATAATGTACTGTTATAGCAAATATTTTATTATATTATTATTATTTTGTCTGTCTGTCATTCAATCATGCTCCTCCCTAGTTTCTTTTTTGTTAAAACTCCTCTCTGAATGTCAGTTTAACAAGAGAGGACAGTTCTCACCTCCTTCCTATTATAGAATTCTAGGAGATCCTATCATTCCTTACCAGCTCCCCTGGTACAGCTAGGAGACAGTCATAAGACCAAGGTGCCATTCAGATGCCTGTTCTGAGAAGCTGTGTTCATCAGAGCAGTAAATATGGCTCAGCAACCGAATATTTCCTACTCTAAAATATGGAGTTTCATCTCCAGCCCCTGAGCCCCTTCCTTCTGGTCCATTTCCTAACCTATGTAATCCAGCCTCCTATTCATTCTGTGAACTTGCCCCTGCTTCTAACAAATTCCCTTTTGCTAAGTAGCCAACATTAGTTTCTAAGGTTTACAACCAAAAGTATGAACTGATATTGGCTCTCACTTTTATGGGTAACTGGCCAGAAAATAACCCATAGTCTTTACATGAAACTGAAATCTATAATAGAGCTTCAAGGGACCCTCTGAAAATTATTTCTGGGATATTAACAGCAATATATCCATTTAGATCAATAAAAGGTAGATAAATTATTAGGGCCAAGTATGGTGCTTAATGATTACCTTCACCCTTTAACCCATTATATTTGGGCTGTCCCCAACTGGCCACTTAGAGTTTTATAACTGTAAAGGACCCTGGTGGTGTCTAGACTAATACCCTCATTCCCCTTTTATGAGGCTGCTCCCTCATCGGCTGTGAGAAGGATATCACATTCTCTTTACCCTTTGGACTTCAATATTCACAGTGTCACTTCCAAGGCTTCCTTTGTCCCTTTTGAATATTAGCTTAAAGTTATTAAGCTTAATGTACACTTGCTTAATGCACAGGGAATGAAAAAAGGGTCACTGAGGGAAATCTATGATTCTCATTTCTTTTGTTTTGTGGAGTTTCAATTTCAAGTGGCCTTTCCTGCTAAGTCTAAGGAGTTTTATTTAATAATAATAATAATAATAAAATGAGAGATGAATATGTCATCAAGGACAAACAAAAGAAATGAAGTCTCTAAATTGTTTAAGTGATTTAGAATGGCAAAAGAGAAGTAACTGAAAACCAGAGAAATACAGCAAGAGTTTGTAATTCTCTCTGGCAGCAGAGGGCAGTCTGAAATATGGGTCAGACCAGCTGATCCTCTTGGGAGCATCTTATTGGGCCTTTACTATGGTATGATTGATTGTATGCTCCAGTGTGAGTCTCCATGCACTGCATACTGTGGTGGTGGGTGCATACTTGGGAGCAAGGCATTCTGGGACTGGGAGAACCAACGTTTCTTTTGGGGTTAACAAAATCACCAGGACCCAACAGACAGGAGAGGCTGGTCAACACAAGTTCTGTGTCAACTTGTCTGGGTCAGGAGATGCCCAGATATATGGTGAAACATTATTTCTGGGTGGGTCTGCAAGAGTGCTTCAGGAAAAAGTTATCATTTGAATTGGTAGACTGAGTAAAGCAGATGGCCCTTCCCAAAGTAGGTGGGCATCATCCAATCTGAAGAAGGCCTGAATAGGACAAAAGAGCAGAGGAAAGTTTAATTTTTCCTTGTGCCTGACTGTTTGAGCTGAGACACTATTCTTCTCCTGCCTTTGACTGGCACTTATACCACTGTTACTTCAGTTTTTCATGCTTTTGGACTCAGACTAGAATTTATACCACCAATTTCCCTGGTGCATGCAGATGGAGCTTATGGGACTTCTCAGCCTCCATAATCCTGTAGGCCAATGCCTTATAATAAATCTCATTACAGATAGATATAGATAAATGATGATGATGATGAAGATAGATGGATAGATAGATAGATAGATATATAGATGATAGATAGATAGATAGATAGATAGATAGATAGATAGATAGATAGATGATAGATCGATCATCTCCTATGATTTCTGCTTCTCTGGGAACCCTGACTAATACACCAAGTTTTGACTGCTGGTACCCATGCAAGCAGTTGTATAGTTTGAAACACGGTGTTGAAAGATATTGTAAGCTTAGAAGCATTTAGGCAACTGTTAGAGGGAGGCTGGAGGTGAACATTTCAGGCAGGAAGTTGTAACTGCCAGTGAAGGCAAAATTCTTTCCTGGTTCTTCAGATGGTACTGAATGTGGAGTGACTTCATCTCAGGGATTCTAAGAAAGAGGGGTTAAGCAGACTATCAGAGGCCCAGATAGTCATGTTATCTCCAAGCCCAGTTCTGGTCCCAGAGGCAAGTGAGGTGCTAAGCAATATAGCCAACTGCTTAGAGGGGATGACTGTGGAAAGAGGTATAATTGCAAGTGCCTGCTACAAACTGAATATTTGTATCCCTCTAAAATTCATATGTTACACTCTAACACCCAATGTGACAGTATTTGGAGATGGGGCCTTTGGGAAGTGATTAGGTCATGATAGTAGAACCCTCATGAATGAGATTAGTGCACTTATGAAGGAGACCCCAGAGATCTCCCTTGTTCCTGTCATGTGAGGACACACTGAAAATATAGCCCATCCATGAACCAGGAAGCAGGCCCTCCCCAGACACTGAATCTTCCAGTGACTTGATCTTGGACTTCCCAGCCTCTGGGGCTTTGAGAAATAAATTTCTGTTGTTTATAAGCCACTTGGTCTATAGCATTTTGTTACAGGAACCCAACAGACTAAATGCTGAAATCTGTAGTCTTTGTAGGGGGAGTGTTACAACTCAGAGACTTTAAAGTTGTCTTGGGCTAACCATGACAGTGAGCCTAGTTTACCATATAATCTAGCTCCAAAGGCTTAGACTGTATATACTTTCTGCTCTACTTCTGATTAACCCAGCAACTGGGACAAATCTGAGGCTACTGGTCAGGTCTCTCAGAGAATGCAGTACCTGCTACACTTATTTTGAGCATTTTCATTTTGCACAATAATTTACAGATAATTTTACTACATGATAATGTTAGACAAATAAATATCATCTACTCCCAATGTGATACTGGCAGACAATGGGTTAAAAATCCCTATCTGATTTGCTGACTAAGCCAGGTGAACCTGATCAGGCAATTTGTTAGGAAAGCTGAAATATAGTCAAGAAGACTCTCTTGGCTTGGAGTTTGCATTTGTTTTTCTTTTATCTTTCTCCCAGTCATAAATCTTTGATGAGGAATAGAATGAAAAGGGAATGAAGAAAAAAAAAAAAACAGTGAAGCATGTGAAGGGATCTTTCACTCCCCACACATCCATCCTCTGAGCTGGACAGCAGAGATTACAAATTATACTGCACAAATCAGAAGTCGCAGTTTTCATAGCTTCCACAGAAAACTATTTCAGAAAAATATTCTTAGGGTTCTGTTCTCCCCAAACATAGCTCATCATGAATGGATTCTACTCAGATTAACATGGCACTCTGACTTGGGAATCAATAAGAAGTGATGGAAAGTACAACCATTTCCATTTTATGATGTTGAATGAAATGACAGAACTGGGAATCCTTATCCTAAATGACTGGCCACCACTTCAGGCTTCATCATAGTCTCTAAAGTGGAAGGTTCTCTAAATCCTTTCAGGTTATTCTTTTTACCCAATTTGCATGGCAAAGCTTTTCCCATCACCCTCATTCAAATATCTGTGTCTTTTTATTTAAGGTCTAAGTCGTATATAGTTGGGTTTTTTCATGTTTCATCAAGTCTGACAATTTTAGTTTTCAAATTGGAGCATTTAAAGAACCTGGGTTTATATCTTTACTCTCGAGTTTATAGCTACTTATTTTCTGTTTGTCTAACCTGTTTTATTTTCTTTTACTTCTCCATTCTTGACTTCTTGGAGATAAATTCAATATTTCTATCCTTTGTTTCCACTCTCTATAACATTGTTTCACTAACACACACACTGGGTTTATTAAAATTTGATATAAGTACTTTGAGCACGTCACAGGTAGCACAGGGACTTTAGAATACCTTAACCCCATTTACTTACTTTTGACTTTTCTGTTATTGTGATTATGCATTTTAATTCAGTATATTTTGTAACCTCCCCTCAAAGGCATGATTACTATTTTGTGTTCAATATTCATTTGTATTTATCTACCTTTTTAACATATACTCTGGTCTTCATTCTTTCCTCTATTTCCCTGTCTCTTTCTGGGATCATTTTCCATCTGATCTCTGGTATTTCTTTTTATTTAAGCCCTCCTTGTGATGGATTCACTCAATTTTTGTGTATCCGGGAACATCTTCATTTGATCTCCAATTTTGAAGAATATTATTACTGAATATAAAATTTGGGGTTGGAATTTTTCTTTCAGTACTTTAAGGACACATTCCCACTATCTTCTGACTTCCATCAATTCTGTTGAGGAGTAACCTATCAGTTTTAACATTACTATTTATTTATTTTATTTTTTTAAACAAAGCATTTATTTATTTATTTTGAGAGCGAGATAGCAAGCATGAGTGGGGGAGGGGGAGGGGTGGGGGGTGTGGATCCCAAGCAGGATCTACACTGGAGGGCAGAACCCTATGCGGGCATCAAATCCATGAACCGTGAGATCATGGCCTGAGCTGATATCAAGAGTCAGATGCTTAACCGACTGACCCACCCAGGTGCCCCAAGATTAATATTTAAAGATAACATATATATATATTTTTTAATTGCTGGCTGCTTTTTATACTTCCTCTTTGTTTTTTTCAGAAACTATACTATTCTGAGCTTGGGTGAGAGGTTTTTCTGTTTTGTTTTGTTTTTTTGTTTTGTTTTGTTTGTTTGTTTGTTGCCCATTTATATGTTCTTTGAGAGTTCATATGGCTTCCTGTGGCCAATGTCTCTGGTCAGTCTTAGAAAGTGCTTCCTATTATTTCTTCAAATATTTTTCTTCCATTTCCCCTTTATCCTCTGTTTTTACCATGTCTGTATACTTTTATGGTCTTTTTCTATTTGCTATCCTTTTAGCTTTCTGTGTTTTAGCCTGAATATTTTCTACAAGTTGGTCTCCTAATTTACTAATCAATTTTACTTCTATGCCTGATTTACTGAGTTCTTAATTTTATTTACTATAGTTTAATTCTGTAATTTTGAGTTCCTGTTTAAAATAGATATCTACTTACTAGCTAGATATCTAGTGAAATTCTCCATCTTGGCACCTATTTTCTTGAGCATATTAATTATAGCTGTGTGAAAGTCCATTTCTAATAACATTGAGAAATGGATCATCTGCAGGTCTGTTTCTATTGTCATTTTTTCTCTTGGTTTTATTTCTTATCATCCCTGATAATCTTTTACTGATGGCCATGCATTATGGTAAATATTAGAGGCTGTCTTAATGCTATATACTTCCACAAAGAATTTATCTTATCCTCTGATAAGGTAACAGAATGGTAGCAGATAAATTTAATTTAAACAGTCATTGAGTTGACTCAAGGTTGGATTATAATTTTCCTTTCCAAAATTCTATGTATATCCGGTCTGTCCATGCTCTTAAAGTGTCATCATCAGAGTGTGTTCCAGCTAATAATCTGCTGCACTTATGGGCCCTTCCCAATGGCGGCTCCTGAGAATCACTTTTTTTTTTTTTTTTGTCTTCTCAACACTAAGAGAGATGGAAAACTCTGCTTTGTCACTTGAATTTTATCCTTTTCTGTAAAATGAGCAAATACCTCAAGGGAAAATAAGGAAGTTAGGCTCACTTCCCTAAATCCTTCTTCTAAACAGGATGTTGCCCCTCATCAAATTTTGCCTGTCATGGCAACTTTAAATTCCAATTATTTTACTTTGTTTCCCTGTGAGATTGCCAAAATTTCCACTAGCTTCTCTGTTTCCTAACAGAAGCTGAATGTCCTGGTCCTCTGACTGGATTCTTGGCTTCCTGTCCTGAGAATCAACAAATGCCCTCAGGGAAAAAGGAGATCACAACATGTTAGCATATCATCTCTTCTCTGGCATTTAGCCTTCTAAATACTGTTTATATCACCGTTAGTTGAGAGCTGCTGCTTCTTAAAAAATTTAATCTTTTTTTTTCTTTTCCTGTCATTCTTGGAAGGAGTATTAATCTGTTGTTCTAATGGTTTTAAAAAGATGGCTGTAGAGGCACCTGGGTGGTTCAGCTGGCTAAGCGTCCCACTTCAGCTCAGGTCATGATCTCATGGTTCATGGCTTTGATTCCAGCATCAGGTTCTCAGCTGTCAGCACAGAGCCAGCTTCAGATCCTGTCTCCCTCTCTCTCTGCCCCTCCCCTGTTTGCACTCTCTCTCAAAAATAAATAAACATTTTAAGAAATGGCTATAAATTCTTTGACCTCACTCCTATTGAGAGGTGAGGTCTATAACTCCTTCCCTTAAGTTTGGGCAAATTTGTCTAATTTGCTACTTTGTCTAATATATTATAGCAGAAGTCATAAATGGTCATTAATTTATGGCTTGTGCTTCTGGAGCAGTTGCTTTAAAGCTCTGAAATAATATATAAAATATCCAACTACTCTGTGACTGCCATGCTGGCTAGGTCATATGGAGATGCTCTTATAGATAGTCTCACTGATTTTGTCCTTTATTTTTTAAATTTTTTATTGAGGTATAACTGGTATATAATATATTAGTTTTAGATGTATGATATAATGATTTAGTATTTGTATACACTGCAAAATGATTACAACAATAATTCCAATTACCATCCATCAGCACACAATTACATTTTCTTGTGATGCCAAATCTTAAGACTTACTCTTAGCAACTTTCAAATATGCAATATAATATTATTGACTATAATCACCATGCTATACATTGCATCCCATGACTTATTTATTTTATAACTGGAAGTTTGTACAATGACTCTTTTGACCCATTTTGCCCAAACCCCAACCCCCTTTGCCTCTGGCAACTACCTTATCTATGAGTTTTATTTGTTTGTTTTGCTTTTTAGATTCTTAATATAAGTGAAATCATACGGAATTTGTCTTTTTCTTACTGACTTATTTCACTTAGCATAATGCCCCAAGGTTCATCCATATTGTTGCAAATTCCAAAATTTCATTCTTTCTTTATTGGTTAGTAGTACTCTATTGTATTCTTTATTCACTCATCCATCAGTGGACACTTAGATTGTTTCCAAATCTTGGCTATTGTAAATAATGTTGTAATGAAAATAGGAGTGCATATATTTTTTCAGATAAATATCCAGAAGTGGAATTGCTGGATCATATGGTAGTTCTATTTTTTTTTCTTTATTGAAAGTAGTTGACATAGAATATTCTATTAGTTTCATGTGTACAACATAGTGATTCAACATTTATATGGTAGTTATATTTTAATTTTTTAAGGAACTTCCATACTGTTTTCCATGGTAGCTTCACCAATTTACATTCCCACTAACAGTGCATGAGAGTTTTCTTTTCTCCATATCCTTACCAATACTTGTTTCTTGTCTTTTTCATAGTCTTTCAATACTATGAAAAAGATGTGAGATGATATCTCATTGTAGTTTTGATTTGCATTTTATTCATGATTAATTATGTTGGACATCTTTTCATGTGTCTGCTGGCCATCTGTATGTCTTCTTTAATAAATGTCTATTCAGATCCTGTGCCATATTTAAAATTGGATTATTTGTTTCTTTCTTATTGAGTTATATGAGATTTTTAAAAAATATATTTTGGATGTTAACCTCTTATTGGAGATATATATGTGTGTGTGTGTGTGTGTGTGTGTGTGTGTGTGTGTGTGTGTGTGTATAATTTGCAAATTTCTCCCCTTCAATAGGTTGCCTCTTTATTTTGTTGATGGTTTCCTTAACTGTGCAGAGTTTTTTAGTTCAATTTTTTAAAATTTTTAATGCTTTTTATTTGTATTTTTGTTTTTGTTGCCCCTGCCTTTGGAGTCAGATCCAAAAAAATAATTGCCAAGACTGATGTCAAAGAGCTTACTGCCTATGTTTTCTTCTATGAGTTAATATGTTTTCAAGACTTACATTGAGGTCTTTTTTTGTGTGTGTATGAAATAAGATAGTAGTCTAATTTCATTCTTTTGGATGTGGCTGTCCAGTTTTCTCAACACCATTTATTGAAGAAATGGCTCTGTTCTGTTTATATATGCTTGTTTCCTTTGTAATAAATTAATTGGCCATATATGTGTGGTTTTATTTTGTTCCATTGATTTGTGTATCTGTTTTTATGCCAATACTATACTGCTTTGATTACTATGGATCTGTAATATAATTTGAAATCAGGGGTTGTGATGCCTCCAAATTTGTTCTTTTTTCTCAAGATTGCTTTGACTTTTCAAAGTCTTTTGCAGTTCAATATAAATATCAGGATTTTTTGTTTTATTTTTGTGAAAAATGTCATTGAAATTTTGATAAGAATTGCACTGAATGTGTAGATTGTTTAAGGTAATATGGACATTTTAACAATGTTAAGTTTTCTAATCAATAAGTATGGAATATGTTTCCATTTATTTATTTGTGTCTTTTTATTTTTTTAAATATTTTTTTTATTTATTTCTAGGAGAGAGAGAGACAGTGTGAGCAGGGGAGGGTCAGAGAGAGAGGGAGATACAGACTCTGAAATAGGCTCCAGGCTCTGAGCTGGCAGTCAGCACAGAGCCCAATGCGGGGCTCGAACCCACGAACCGCGAGATCATGACCTAAGTGAAAGTCGGACGCTTAACCGACTAAGCCACCCAGGCGCCCCTCTTCTTTTATTTTTTTAATAAGTGTCATATAGTTTTTAGTGCATAAGTCTTTTACTTTCTTGGATAAATTTATTTCTAGGTATTCTATTCTTTTGATGTGAATGTAAACGGGACTGTTTTCTTGTCTTTCTGATAATTCATTGTTAGCATATAGAAATGAAACCAATTTTTGTGTGTTAATTTTGCACCCTGCCACTGTATTGAATTTATTAGTTCTAACAGTTTTTGGTGGAATCTTCTGGGTTTTATATATATGAGAATCATGTTATCTACAAATAGTGACAATTTTACTCCATCCTTTTCAATCTGCATGCTTTTTATTTCTTTTTATTTCATAATTGCTGTGGCTAGAACTTCCAGTACTATGTTGAATAAACTAGGGATAGTGGACATCCTTTTCTTGTTCATGATCTTAGAGGAAATGCTTTCAGCTTTTCATCATTGAGTATCATGTGGGCTTGTCATATATGGCCTCTATTATGTTGAGGTATATTCTTTCTATATCTACTTTGTTAAGAGTTTTTATCATAAAGGAGTGTTGAATTTTGTCAAATGCTTTTTCTGCATCTATTGAAATTATCATAAAATTTTTTTTTAATTTTTTTTAAATGTGGTGTATCATGTTGATTGATTTGCAGATATTGAACTGTTCTTGCATTCCTGGAACAAATTCCACTTAATCATAATGTGTGATCTTTACAATGTATTATTGAATTCAGTTTGCTAATATTTTGGTAAGGATTTTTGCATCTGTGTTTGTTAGGGATATTGGCCCTGTAGTTATTTTTTGTTTGTCTTGTAGTGTCCATGTCTGGTTTGGTATCAGGGTAGTGCCAGCATTGTAAAGTAAGTTTGGAAGTATTTCTTCTTCTTCATTTTTTGGAAGAGTTTAAGAAGTCTAGGTATTAAATCTTTTTTGAATGTTTGATAACACTTTGACTATATCATGCTACTCTGTTCTGGCCTGCAACATTTCTGCTCAAAAATCTGCCCACCAGTATGTCCATCCCAGAAAAGAATCCCAATGGTCTCTGGTCCATCTGGCAGACACTTTAAGATCAGCAAATAAATCGCTTTTAGGTGTTTTTTGAACTCCTTCTGCACTGGGTCCCAAGACAAATCTCAATTCCTTACAGCCCTTTGAGTCTCTTGGAAATAAGCCTCCTTTGGTTTTCAAAGCCAGATGTTTTGGTGGCTCATCGCTGTGATATTGGTCTCAAGAGTTGCAGTGCCTGATTTGGGGCACAAACCCCTTGCTCTTCAGGAAGAAGCTCTGTATTTGTGAGATCTTTTTGATTGTGGATCACTGTACCATGGGTAGGGTTTGGTGAGATCACAGCTCTGCCTCTCCTACCTGTCTTGATGTTGTTGATGTTGCCTTTTTATCCTTTGTTGTGGAGAGCTGTTCAGTTAGTTTTCAGGGTTGGTTTTTCTTTTTCTTTCTTTCTTTCTTTCTTTTTTTTTTTTTTTGAGGGAATTGTTTCTTATGTGTTGTACTTTTGGTGTACCCATGAGAGGAGATGAGTTCAGGATCTTCCTATGCCACCATCCTGAACTGCCTCATGATTTGAATTTTTCTAATCTTGTCCTTTAAAGATCACTTCTCATATATATGAATGAAGAAACCACCCTGGAAGTCGATCTCTTACCTCTTCTTGCTCCCCAGCTGCTTGAGTGACACCAGTTGAGATCCCAGACATCAAGGAATAGAAAAGAACCATTCTTACTTTGTGTTTTCTGAATTCTTAATCTACAGATTCTCTACACATTATAAAATGGTTGGTAAACATCTAACCTGTTCCAGTCAAAATATACACATTTGTGCCCATTGCTTCAAGATTGTACTTGAAGCTGTTAATCCAATCATGAATTATAGGAATATGTGGATCATAGAATCTTTAGTCTAAATAAGATGATCTGGTCTAACCTGCCACTCAAAGGAAGATATTCCCATCTTTGAGGGGTTATTTTCTAGCTTCTGTCAAGCAATTTATTTCTCTTGGAAAATTTGAATTAAGAAATTTCAAGAAAATACAATCAGCTGGCAAAGGATGTCACTGACTTATTTAATAATAATTACAATGATATAAAAGGGAATAAAGAAGAAGTCTCAGTCACTGGCATTGAAGGCATCACACTGCCCCCTGGTTCTCTCGCTGATAGATGATATATCATGGAACTTTTCAGCTTCTATAACCACATGAGACAATTAACTATAATAACTCTCCTCTTAGTTACATCTACATCTTTATATCTATCTATCTATCTGTCTGTCTATCTATCATCTATCTTTCTATCTATCTATCTATCATCTTTCTATCTTTCTGTATATCTATCCATCTTATTGGTCTATTTCTTTAAATAACTCTAATACAGTCTCCTAAATAATCCACATGTGATGCCTGTATTTACAAAACCTAATATTTCATTATTTTCATCAGCCAGCTCATAGTTTAGTCTGTATGTACCTTAAAGTATAATAAGATTTTTTTTTCCAAATAGGTTATTTTGAAAGCAGTCTTTTGTGCTACTCATATTTTAAGTCTGCATTTAGAACTTGACATTAATTCTCCATCTGAGTCCAATGTTTCAGCTTCTGGAGAATTTTGTTGGGGTGGACAGAGTACAAAGTGGAAAGGTCTGATCTCAAATTCTAACAAATGAGCTCTTCCAGATCTGTGTCTGCCTGCTGCAAATGTAATGAGCAAGACCTATGTGTCTTTCTCCATTAAAGAGAATTAAAAATTCTCTTTTTTGGTGATAAAAATGTTGACTAATTCAGAATTCATGTAGTCTTGGACAATAATATATTAATGCATATCTCCTAGTAGGTGACTTATTTGCATTTTTAACAACGACATTCTGGAGAATAGATACCTTTACCTAAAGAAATGATGCAGATGATAGGAATATTAGGCATGCTAGAAGGCCAGTTTGGGAGATATTTTTAAGTATGGGGACTTTTCATACTTCTTAAATCAGACTATCTGGGAAGCTCTCCATTCAGTCTATTTTGAGGTCTTCCTTTTCATTCTCAAACCTTCCTGCACACTGGAATCACCCAAAAAGCTTTTAAAAATATGGAAGCCTGGGTCCCATCCCAAGTAGTGCAACTTCAGCTTTGGTAGTTTTGGAAGCTAACCAAGTTGGTTCTAATGTGCAGTCAAAGTAGAAAACTATGGCTTTTGCAGAAAGTCATCAACTCTGGAAGACTATGGGGTTACATGTCAAATGAGATAGACTCAAGCTCTGTCACATAATAGCTATGTGGCTTGGATAGATTGTGGCATCTCTGAGCTTTAGCTTCTTTATCTATAAAATTGGTGCTAATAAGACTTACAATGCAGTTATGGGGACAATTGAAAGAGATGATGTCTTTAAAGTAACTGATGTATGGTAGGTAAATGGTGAATCTCCCCTTTCTTTCCAAAAGCCCCCAAAACTGATATATAGAACAAGGTCATCCATGGCTGGAAAACAGTTTTGACATTTGAGCTCTCTCTCCTGCAGTTCCTCCAAAGATCAGATAACTTCACCTTCGGTGACCTGAGGCTGAACTCTCTGGCCTCACGGAATGGCTTAAATATCGTTTAAAATGCACAGTGTAGCTTAGCTGGGGCATAAAACATATAATTGACTTGAAATTGGCAAATAGAAAAGAAATGCTTCATTTCCTAAGTATTGGCCATAGAAGAACTCACAGTGCCCAAATTTTATCAATAAGCCTTTCATATGTGCCATCTTATTCTCAATTTCTCATGTAAGACAGCTTTTCATGCATACAGGATTTTGTGTGTGTGAAGCTCAGCAAGAGAAATATGTACTAGAGAAAGCTATCATTTATTTTTAGCTACTCCTATTGGAAAAATCTAACCAAAACGCTAGCTAGAATAAAAAGTTTCAACATCTGAACTGCTAAATGGTCCTTTGAAAGAAATTGAAGTGACTTATAATATATGTAATGAAAATGCATGTATTCTTGGATGCGTGGGTGGCTCAGTCAGTTGAGCATCTGATTCTTGATCTTGGTTCAGGTCATGATCCTGGGGTCATAGGACTGAGCCCTGCATCAAGCTCTACACTGAGCATAGAGACTGTTAAAGATTCTCTCTCTCTCTCTCTCTCTCTCTCTCTCTCTCTCTCTCTCTCTCTCTCCCTTTCCCCCACTGCTCCTCTCCCAGATGCGTGCTCTTTCCCTCAAAAATAAAAAAGTAATGACAAAGGAGAAAATGCATATGGTCTTAAGTTTTTCAAAAGTGAAAATATATACCAAAAAGAGTATAGAATTTAAATTTCACTAAAATTTTAATGTCATTAAAGCCTATTGTTGCAGGGATGCCTGGGTGACTCAGTTAAGTGTCTGACACTTGGTTTTGGCTCAATTCATGATCTCACGGTTTTGTGAATTTGAGCCCCACTTCAGGCTCTGCACTGATAGTGTGGATCTTGCTTGGGATTCTCTCTTTCTCTCCCTCTTTCTCTACCCCTCCCCCACTCATGCTATCTCTGTCTCTCTCAAAATAAATAAATAAACTTAAAAAATTCTATTGTTTCATTTGGATCCTGCTTTCAATCTGATATACCTGTAATTGTAAATATTATGAACAAACATGCCCAAATTTATTTCATCTCATCTTCTTTCCTGTCCCTCCTCTTTTTTCATTTATATCTCATCTCACTCATTTTTCAAAACAGTTATTGAGGCCCTAGTGTCCCTTAAGTATTATGGATATAAAGACAAATGAGATACATGGTCCTCGACTTTGAAGAGCTCACAATCTAGCATAAAAAGCAATTAAAGCCCACCGTAACATAAGCAATGAAAGCTGAAGAAGGTGTGTAGTCTAGTTAACAGTATTGAACCAATGTCAATTTCCTGGTTTTGATAAGGCACTACAGTCATGCGAGTTGTCAGTGTTGGAAGAGGAAACTTTCCATGAGATTGTAATTCTTAGAAAATAAAAAGTTTTGAAAAATCCAACACATTAAGATAAGTCCTAGAGTAAGGCAGATTTTTTTCAAGATAACTGAAAAAGGCAACATGACCCTGTATAAAGGAATAATGGAAGACTTCACAAAAGAAATGGCATGGAATCTGGCTTGAAAGATGACTAGAAGTTTTCTGGGTGTATTAGTTTTCTGTGGCTACTGTAACAAATTACCATAATCTTAGTGGTTTAAAACAACAAAAAGTTATTATCTTATAGCTCTGGAGACCAGAAATTCCAAATCAGTCTGCTGGGCTAAAGTCAAGATGTCAGTAGGGCTGGCTTCTTCTAGAGGCTCTAAGAGAGAGAGAGTTTCCTTGCCTCCTCTAGCTTCTGAAGTCTCTCCACATTCCTTGGCTTATGACCTCTTCTTCAAATCACTCCAACCCCTTGCTTCTGCCATTACATTTCCTACTTCCTCTTTCTTCTGCTTCCTTCTTATAAAGACACTTCTGATTATTTTGGGCCCCACTGGATCATCCAGGGTGATTTTTCCAGCTCAAGATCCTTCACTTAATCACATCTGTAGGCCTATTGTTCTATATAAGTTAACATTTACAGGTTTCAGGGATTACGACCTAGATACCTTTACTCGGTTTCCCACATCTTGTGAACACAGTGATGTCTTGGGGTTTACGGTTGTGAAAAACAATTAATCCAGTTGAGGAATGATTAATCATTTGTTACATCTGGGTTACAGGAAAGGGATCCCGTGAAATGTAAGACAGGCAAGATAGACTTGTGTATTGGACCCTCAGGCTGCAACAACAAATTACCACTAACTGGGTGGTTCAACAACAGCAGTTTATTTCTCACACTCCTGGAGGATAGAAGTCCAAGATCAAAGTGTTGGCCAGTTTTGCTTCTCCTATAGCCTCCTTGTTTGACATGCAGTTGGCTATCTACTTGCTATGTCATCACGTGGCCTTTTCTCTGTGCTTTAACATCTTCAGCAGCTCTTCTCTTATATAGACAAGAGTCATAGTGGATTAGGGCCCACTCATATGACTTCATTTAACCTTAATTATCTTTATTAGGCCCTATCTCCACGTACAGTTACCTTCTAAAGTACTAGGGATTAGGGCTTCAACATATTAGTTTGGGGGATGGGAATACAATTCAGTTCATAACAACTGGGATCAAGTTTTGAAGGACTTTGACTATGGCCTGGCTAGTAACCTTGATCTTGAAAGTTATAGTGAACTAAAGGAGGCTTTTAAGGACCAGAGTGACAAAAAATCAAACTGCTTATGAGGCCAATAACTCTGAAAATGGAAATAAGGAGGAAGGAGTTACTAGTGCAAGGAGAACAGGTACAAGCTTGCTACACTGTTTGGGCATTGTCATATCCTAGGGAATGTGGTAAAAGAGATGGTGCTGGCACTCTGCTAAGAAAAAGGTAATGAATAGATCAAAGCATTGACTGTTTTTTCCCTCCACAAACTCATAGAATCCCAAATAAATTATTATAACAAAACTACCTTTTTTGATATATGGCTAAATTTAAAATAAATGCCCACCCTCCTACACTGTTGGTGGGAATGTAAACTGGTACAGCCCCTCTGGAAAACAGTGTGGAGGTTCCTCAGGAAACTAACAATAGAACTCCCCTATGACCCAGCAATAGCACTGCTAGGAATTTACCCAAGGGATACAGAAATGCTGAGGCATAGGAGCACATGTACCCCAATGTTCATAGCAGCACTCTCCACAATAGTTAAAACATGGAAAGAGCCTAAGTGTCCATCAACAGATGAATGGATCAAGAAGATGTGGTTTATCTATACCATGGAATACTACATGGCAATGAGAAACAGTGAAATCTGGCCATGTGTAGCGACATGGATGGACCTTGAGGGTGTTATGCTGAGCGAAATAAGTCAGGCAGAGAAAGACAAATATCATATGTGTGCATGTATAGGAGGATTAGGAGGAACTTAACAGAGGACCAAGGGGGAGAAGAAAGGTGGAAATGGTGGGGGAAAGGGGAGAGGCAAACCATGAGAGACTCTTGAATGCTGACAAAAACTGAGGACTGGTGGATGTGGGGAGGAGGGGTGGGCATGGAGGAGGGCACTTGTGGGGATGAGCACTGGGTGTTATGTGGAAACTAATTTGACAATAAACTATTTGTAAAAAAAAATAATAATAAAATAAAATAAAATAAAATAAAATAAATGCCCAGTTGGCCAGAAGTTAAGCAGAAAATCAGAGCCAGAGTGGTAAAAAGGGGCTGGTTGGCACTGTCTGGATATCAGACCAAATGTAAGATTGGAATGGGTATTTTAAAGCTCATGGGTAGGATAGAACCACCCTTTGGGTCCAAAAGGGATATAGAGTTTATAAATCTAAGAACTTCAAAAAGCTGCCTTGCATATGGAAAAGGAACTAAAATAACTCTAATCTCTTATTCTGGAAAGCAATAAGGAAGTTTGCTGACTGCCCCAAAATGCAGACTGAGAAGGGCAGTGAAAGGAGGAGGGAGTTTAAGACACTAAACCACTGACTTTAAAAAGACTTTAAAAACTTTATATTTATTTTTTTGTATATGCCAAGGAAAGCCCGAAATTAAGAAAGTAACTTTAAAAAACTCTTCCAGCATTGTTAAAACTTCTCGAGTAAAATGATTAAAAAATGGAAAGTATAGAGAGACAAAAAATAAGAATATGAGATGACCAAGCAACATCTGAATAATAAGAGAGCAAGAAGAGAAATCTTGGAGGAAAGTCTAGTCCCGAAGAAATAAATCAAGAAAGTTTCCTCAATCCAAAGAGCATGAGTCAGATTGAAAGAGTCCACCAAGTGCCCATAAATAATGAATTTCAAATATGAGAGACTTAAATTGTTTTTACATGTTTTCAGAAAGAAAAGCACAGAATTCATACAAATGATCAGAATGTGTGTGTGTGTGTGTGCGCCTGCGTGCATGCGTGCGTGCGTGCGTGCATGTGCGCGCGCGCGTAGGCATGATCCTAAGAGAGCTAATCCTCTTCTTTCAAAAGCAAAAAGCCAATAAATAGTGCCTAAAACTGAAGAAGTCAAGGAGTGGTAGTATATTCATATTATTTAGAAATATAGGGGCCCTGGGTGACTAGTCCTTTAAGCGTCAGACTTTGGCTCAGGTCATGATCTCATGGTTTTGGACTCTCTGTCTCTCTCTCAAAAATAGATAAACATTAATTTTTTAAAATTGAAAACAAAGATATATAAAGTAAAATAGCAAAACCTCAGCTGAAAGAGTTGAAAAAGGTTGGTGGTATTTGCATGTGGTTTGGGGATGCTATCTTTCTTGCTCTTTATTGTTTTTTTCTGGAAACCTGTCCTTTTCTTCACGCTCAAATCTCTGGCCCTTTAGAAGCAGATGGCATCAGACCATGCCATCTTTTCCTTGCCCCTTGTTGCAGTCACCTATTTCCTCAACACCACTCTGCATCACTGAAGATTTTAGTACTAAACTCACTGTCTTTCCCTCCATTGTTATTTCTGCCTTTACCTGGAAATTTCAATATTCACACCCTGTTTCTCATTTCCTTGACCTCACTGCCTGGGACTTTCATCCACAACTCTCCTCAACCCAACCTTCTATTGTCTGACCCTAGGATTTGACATCATTAATAAGTGCACCACTTCCAAAGATGTTAGTGTCAAATGCCCTATACTCTTAAACATCAAACTCTTAATGAATAGTTACGCTTGATAAATCCTAAGCTCTGCCTAAAATTTACTACTGTATTTGAGCAGTTAAATAGAGCTGCAGACAAAACAAGACAGTGCAAAAGAAAACCATAAAACTATACACAACTGGTTTCGTTTTATACTCATGGGAAGAAAATCTTCGCTACAGCCTGGAAATCCTACCATATATCATGAGCCAGTTTGCTTTTCTAATCTCTAAAATGATTATCCGACCTTGTCCTCTCCTTTCAAAACTCCAAAATTATCTCTTCTTTTTCACTTTTAGCTGATGATGATGCCTTTTTATTTTATTCAAGGAAAAAAATAGCAATCAGGAGAGGCAGTTTTAGTTCAAATCCTAGTTTTGCTACTCATTAGTTGAGTGACTACTTGAGCTAGTTATTTGTTCTCTCTGGAACTCAGCTTCCTCATCTGTACAAGGGGGAAGATCATAACAGTAGTGTCTGGTTGTGAATGAAACCCTTTTTACCCTAGTGGCCTATGTACGCATGGACCGTGCCTCGCCTTCTGGTACAATGTAGATCCTGCCTGCCCTCCTTATGCATATATCCATGGACCCTGTCTCTCCTTCTGGTAGAATGGATGAATTGTTCCTGTACCTATAACCAACCCTATACATGTGCTCTGGATCTCACTCCTTCTTCCCTATTCAATGACTTTTTTCCTGCAACTATTCTATCATATCTCATGTGATTTTTTCCCTCTCTGTCTACAAGATTATCCCATCAGCATACAAACATTCTGCAACATCTCTCATCTGAAAAGTCCTGCTCTAGGGGTACCTGGGTGGCTCAGTTGGTTATACATCAAACTCTTGGTTTCTGCTCAGGTAATTATCTCACAGTTCATGGTTTCCAGCCCTTTGTTAGGCTCTGTGCCAACAGTGTGGAGCCTGTGTGAGGTTCTCTTTCTTCCTCTCTCTCTGTCCCTCCCCTAATCCTTCTCTCTCTCAAAAAGTAAATAAACACTTTTTTTAAAAAGTCCTCCTCCAATGCCATGACCCTCTTCACCAACCATTCATTTCTCTCCTTCCCTATGTAGCAAAACTCCCTGAATGAGTTGTCGTTTGTTACTTTTCTTTTCCTCACCCTTTTGAACTACTTGTAATTCCTCTCTCCAAATGTTCTGGTGAATTCTTGGCCCCCTTTCATTGAGTATTTCAGAAGCATGGTCCTTCTAGGGTTCTAGAACTTACCAGCTATCTTAGTCTTCTCAGGCTACCAAAACAAATATCATAGATTGGGTGCCTTAAACAACAGAAATTTATTTTCTCACAGTTGACAGAGTTCAGTTTCTGGTGAGGACTCTCTTCCTGCTGTGGACAGCTGCCTTCTCCCTATGTCCTCACATGGCCTTTCTCTGGTGCATATGTGTAAGGAGACAAAGCGCTCTCTTTCTTCTTCTTATGAGGACACTCATCCTAACAGACCCTACTCTTATGACCTCATTTAACCTTAATTACACCCTCAAAGCCTTATCTCCAAATTCAGTCACATTGGGAATTAGGACTTCAACATATGAATTTCTGGGGGGCATAATTCAGCCCATAGCATGGGGCTTCTACGACACCATATTTTTCTCATTCTTTCTCAGTATTTAAGTTTCTGCTCAGATATCATCTCAAAAAAGGCTTCCATGCCCACCCCATCTACTGTAGCTTTATTTGTCTGATATCATCCTGTTTTCTCTTCTTTAGCAGAACATTGTGTTTAGGAGCTTTGATTATGGAGCAGAGTGTTTTGATTGAAATCTGGCTCCATTACTTACAAACTTAGTGACCTTGGCCAAGATCCTTAACTTCTCTGTGCCTTGGTGTCCTCCTCAGTGAAAAGAGAATAACGATACTATCGATCTCCTGTTAAGTTAAATGGGCTAAATGAGTTAAAATATGCAAAAAACTGAGAATGTTGCCTGGCACAATTTAAGGGCTCCATAAATGTTAGCTAATATTTTTATTCATATTTGTCTATTTTCCTTTATAAGGAAAAAGAAAAGCTTCAAGAGGGCAAGGACTTTCTGCCTTGCTCACCAGGATACCCTCAGTACCTAGAACACTGACTGATTAGTATAACAGATGTTCCATTTATATTCATTGAAAGAATGAATGTATGAACAAATGGTTTCTTGGAAGAGTTTCAGGAGGTATGGTTGAGAGTGTCAAATGCCTCAGACAGCTCGGCAGATGAGGACGTAATCCATTTGTCAATCAGGAGGTCACTGGTGACTTGAGTGGTAATAATAGCCGTAATTTATTGAGGCACCTTGTTAAGTGTGCTAATCTACACAATGACCCTACAAGGAAGCCATTATTATCACCGTTTTATAGATGACAGAGCATTTCAGCAGCTCTGTGGGATAGAAGCAAGACTGAAAAGGATTGAGAGATGAACAGGAATTAAACATGGAGAGACAACTCTATTATGACCGGCATCTTGTTTAAATGTATTAGCCTCTATGAGGAAAATGAATTCAACTGGTCAGGGACAAAAATCTATCAGCCAGTGTTATCAGATAAACCAGGTACTACTGACAGAAAGGTAGGGAGAAATGTATAAAACAAATCAAATTTTTCATCTTTATGTATTTTTTTCCCCTTGGGTCATGTTAATCATGGTAGTAAACATAATAGGACCTAAGTTTAGTTTGTCCTTTGGATTATCTATTCTTTTTTTTTTAATCTTAATTTTTGAGAGAGAGAGAGACACAGTGAGAGTGAGGGAGGAACAGAAAGAGAGGGAGACACAGAATCAGAAGCAGGTTGCAGGCTCTGAGCTGACAGCCCGGAGCCCGACATGGGCTGGAACTCACAGACCGCGAGATCGTGACCTGAGCCGAAGTCAACCACTTAACCAACTGAGCCACCCAAGCGCCCCTGGATTATCTGTTCTTGAAAACACAGAGATGATATATAAAAATCACCATCTTGGTAAGAACCTTACTGGATGAGAAAGATGTTTTTACAAATCAAACTATTGGAGAGATTCCAGCTGGACTTAGAATCCAAATCAACTCAACCTATGGCAGAATGACTTCAAAAACAAGTCCCAAGAACATTTGGGAATTACAAGCCTGCCCTTCTGCAAAGACTATTATGTCTTTCAGATGTTAGATGAGGGTGTAGGAGGAAATTTTCTGAGTAAGCTTATAGTAGCAAGCCTTTAATAGCTTCTGGTAATTATGAACTACATTTCTGGAAGATGGGCCTGAGTTTTGAGTGCTTATACTGGTCTTATAAGGATGATTAAAGGCACAGGCACCTGTATCAGAGACTTTGCCTTCTTTTACCTAGTTTGCTTTGGACAGTGTGACCTGGACTGCTATGTATGTCCATTCTGCCTGTCACCTTTCAGAACTGAGTATAGAAGCAGCAGTAATGATGTGGTCTAATTGTCACCTTAGACATGAAATATTTAAAAGTTTCCCTTTTGTTTTAAATGGGAGGCTGAAATACTATTGTTTTCAGTGCAGTCGAGGACGGTGAAGTTGGACCCAGAGAAGGCAGTACATATTCATCCATGGGTTCTTTGCTTTCTCTGTGTTTGTTTTCATGAGCCATGTCTCCTCTCGGCTCAGCCTCCCTGTTTCAATTTTTCAACAACTTTTCATAGTTTTTCATTTTCTTATTCCTTAGTCCTAGCTGTTTGGCAGTTGATAAGGATGCCTGTTAGTGGTGGATCCTGGCCAATGTGTGGTTAGGACGACTAGTTTGCCAAAATAAGAAGGATCATTTCATAATGTATTTATCACTTGTAGTATTGAACATTAAGCTGAAAAACAAAAAGGAAGCCCGGATGGCTCAGTCAGTTAAGCATCTGACTTTGGCTCAGGTCATGATCTCACAGTTCCTGAGCTCCAGAGCTCGGCTTCGAGGGATTCTCTCTCCCTCCCTTTCTCTGTTTATCCTTCTTTCTCCCTTCCTCTCTGTCTCTGTCTCTCCCTCCCTCTCTAGCTCTTCTGGAATTCTCTCTTTCTCTCCCTTGTTCTCTGCCCCTTGCTCACTCGCACCCTCTCTCTCTCCAAAAAAAAAAGGTCCCCCTCCCAAAAAAGCTGTAAAACAAAATTAATCACCAGTCTTTTTACTTTCATATTCTTTTAATTTAAAGCTGACATATTGCTGGGGTGATCTTTCCTGTTCTGCTCTGTGCTAACATCACCGAGTGAAGTTTGAATCCTGCCTTGTCCCGTGGCTGTGGTAGGTTGGTAAAGTTCATTAGGCTGGTTAGGGCCTGGACTCCCGCTCTGAAGTCCTGCTTGATTCATCTCAGCTCTGGGCCGGAAGGGGTTAACAGAGTCTCCAGCGCCTACCGAGTTGTAAAAGGAACTGCTGAAGCTGATCAATGACCACTGTTAAGACCTGGAAACCAATTATAAACCTGAAATTTGTGATGAACAAAGCCCTGAAACACTGGGATGAAAACTACTGAATTAGTCCAGTTCATTAAAATCATTAATAGTCATGAAATGAAAACCACCAGAGTCCAAAAAGGCTTAATGCTCTATCCATATTAATTAGATGGGAGCAAATCTGAACTGAAAAGCAGCACATGCTTTGTAGAATTAGCAATTGGTCTCTACAGACTACACAGATCTCTATTAAAATTCAGTTTAATTAAAATTGATCACGTTAAGAAACTGATGTGGTTAATTAACTGAATTCCTGGACTTCTTTTCATACATTTCACAGACGCCTTGTACACTGCTTTCCTGGGTGACACTTCATGTTGCACAGAGCAAATCCGATTGCAAAGGTTAACTCTCTGTGTTCCTGGAGATGATACAGACCAAGGAGGAGGGGGGTAGATAGGGGAGAAGGAGCTAAGCTTTACAGAGAGTCAAACCCCAAGCTAAACTGAGTAAACTCATTTGGAAAATTTACCATTCGTGGTGTATAAGTTAATGTGTGTCTGTCAATAATGTAAAGGTTCTCTCTCCCAAGCTTCCATCTCCAGAGGAGCTGAGAAACATTTCCAAAAATGAAGAGTCCCTCTAGTGCCAAATGTAGGGCAGAGACCCGCTGGCAAAGGACAACCGGCAGCTAAGCAGACGCTGGGCCAGTGTTGCTGTGGGCACCTTAGTTTTATTGCCCACAGAGCTTCTTGGTCTGTTTGGGTTAGAATAAATCATTTTGTATTTTTTCATCGGCAGACTGGGGATAATCACATTTCTAGATTTCACCAGGGTGTTGTGAGGCTTAAAATGATGACAATAGCCACTGCCCTTCTGCTCCAGCCAAATCTACCCCTCATCCCCCAGCCCACCAAGCATAGTGCTGCCTACAGAGCTTTCCTAAGAGCTGTCACCAACCTGCTCAGAACTCTACTGATGAATGCACTGCCTATAGGAAGCATCCCAAATCACAGATTCAAAATCAGGGGTCTCCATCATCTGGTCCAACGTGGTCTTATCTTCTTCACCTCTTAGCTCCCTATGAAACTGCCCTATTTCAGCCAAACTGGTTACTTTCACAAACTTGGTATATTCCTCTTTTTTTTCCTAGCCTCTCTTCCTTTTCCTCTTAGAAATATATTTTTGTCCAGCTCTTTATACAGGGTTCAACTTGAATCCCACCTCCGTGAAGTCTGTCTGTCACCAACCTACGGAAGGGATCTGTCCTTCCCCTGTCAGCCCATAATAGGTATTATCTCAGTTGCCTATTTGACTTTTGTTTCCCAGAGTCTGAAATAATTATTCATGTGTACATATCAGCTCCTAAAGATGTTAAATTCTTGGCAAGAAGAAGTTATCTCCTCTTTCACTGAATCATAACAGCTCTTAGACATAATGCATTCTCCATAAATGTCTGTTAGTAATGAAGATGATGCTTAGCCTTGATAGTTTCTGGTGATGTTCCTCAGAGAGGGAAATTTGAGTTTTATCTTATAGTGAATTGGTAGAAATACTTGAGTGTGATACACTAGTAACAGTAACAGTATTATGTCTTGATTTCTTTTGCATCTATGATTGTGTCATCTAACCCATTTTCTTTTTTTTTTTAATGTTTTTTTTTTTCTAGAGAGAGAGAGAGAGAGACAGCGTGAGCAGGGGAGGGTCAGAGAGAGAGGGAGTCACAGATTCTGAAACAGGCTCCAGGCTCTGAGATGGCAGTCAGCACAAAGCCGGACGCGAGGCTCGAACCCATGAATTGCGAGATCATGACCTAAGCGAAAGTCGGACGCTTAACAGACTAAGCCACCCAGGCGCCCCCATCTAACCCATTTTCTAACTTTGTATATTTTTGTTTTTTATTTCTAATTTAATTGGACTTCCGGGATTTTTTGTTTGTTTGTTTTTGAGAAAGAATGAGACAGAGCATGGGTGGGGGAGGGACAGAGAGAGAAGGAGACACATAATCCGAAGCAGGCTCCAGGCTCTGAGCTGTCAGTACAGAGCCCTATGTGGGACTTCAATTCATGAGTGGTGGGATCAGAACCTGAGCCGAAGTCAGATGCTTAACTGACTGAGCTGCCGCAGAGTCTTTGGGCTTCCTGGATTTAAAAAAAAGTTTTAGATCTCATCAAAGAATCGGCTTCTGATATCTATAGTCTTTGCTATGTCTTCTTATTATCTTTATTAATTTCCATTTGTGATTTTTTAGTAGATTTTATCGCTTAATTTTTTTCTAAAAATTTAATAAGACAAAAATAATTCTTAGAAAGTATCCAGTTCATTTTCTCTCTTCTCTTTTTCTTTCTTCTGTAATGATAAAGACATCCAAGGCCATACATTTTCCTCCAAACACAACCTTTTAATATAATGCTTGGGTTTTTGATGAGGTATTTTCATTTCTTTCCAGACCATTTATAATTTCAGATTTGATTTCTTTTGTGATCTAAAGTGTTTAATAAATTATTACTTCAGTCTATTTTAAAAATTACTTATTCCTAACTTCATTATGTTTTGATCACAGAATGTGTCATATACAGTTTCTGTAGCCAAGTATGTAATTAATTCCTATAAACTTTCCATGGAAATATAGAAAATGTACTTTTCTATTTAAAAGTTATAAAATTCTGTTATTTAGTTCTTTTATGTACGTCCTTATTTTGGTCTAACATAACTATTCCATTCTAAATAACACATACTAAAGGATACCACTGCATTTGCATTTTTATTAAATTTTATTTGCATTTCTATGCATTTTTGCTTTATATTCAGCTGCTATGTATTTCAATGCAAGAATATCTTATTCTGTCTAGTATTTTTAACCTAAGTTTATTATCCGATTTTAATATTGTCACTCTTTTCTTATCTCTTGCTTCTGTCTACCCTCCCCTTGCCCGTCCCTTTACTCTCAAAACTTCTTTTCACTTTTCGTGGTTTTTTCTTTGTCATATTTTTCTCTAAGATATACTTGTATATATAGGTTCTTGTAAAAAAAAAAGTCCACTACATCTTATCATAAAACTTATTTAAGAGAATTTACAAAACTGCATAGATTCTCAAAAAATAAAATATCTGGGAAAATTTGTGCCAAAATGGAAAGTTAGAAAGTTCATAGCCAAAATTTCGCTCAATTCTAAAATGCATGGGCCACCTGGGTGGCTCAGTAGACTAAGCACCAGACTCTTGGTTTTGGCTCAGGTCGTGATCTCATATTTTGTGAGTTCGAGCCCTGCATTGGGCTCCATGAAGACAGCACAGAGCCTGCTTAGGATTCTCTCTCTTCTCTCTGCCCCTCCCCTGGTTTCTATGTCTTTCTCAAAATGAATAAATAAACTTAAAAAAAAACCCTAAAATGTAAAGTTAATGGTACATATTTTTTAATTAATTGTAAATTTATCAGTTATTACTATCGACCTGAATTTATTTTTTAAGTTTCATTGTCTTTTATATTTTAATCATTGCAAATATAGAAACAAGATCAGTTAATGAATAGCCACATCCATCTGCTTTTTAAAAAATTTATTTAATAGAGCAGACTATTCAAACACCTGTCTCCCCACCTGCATCCATTAATTTAGGAAGGCAGCTTTATTTTCTATTCCATTTTACTTTCCTGATATTCACAAACTCACACTTTTCTATTACTAAACGAAAACAAAGTAATAACTCTACCTTTCCCAGCCATCCATCTCTCTTCAAAAAGATCTATCCTTACACTAGTTTGCTATTGCTATTTCTTTCTCCATCTCTACCTTGACAACTCAGGGTTTGCTAAGATAGTTTTTAAAAAACTTAAAGAAAAAAGTTTATTTATTTTGACAGAGAGAGAGCACACGTGCCAGTGGGAGAGGGGCAGAGAGAGAAAGAGAGACAAAATCTCAAGCAGGCTTGGCGCTGTCAGCACAGACTGAGCCACCCCGGTATCCTTTAAAAACCTTTTTGTTCCAATCCATTTTTATATCTTCCCTTAAAATATGGTTTTTATGTTTTAAGAATCTTTATTATAGCTCATAAATTATGCTGTCAGGTGATTTTTTAGCTTTATATTTTGTAAGATCTATTGTTTATTCTCCTCTTTGTTTTCTCCTATCTTGAATTCTTTGTTGTGACTTTTTTTTTTTTTTTTTGGTGAAAGTCCTTTTCTTCAAAGGGGCATAGGAGAGCACACAAATGTGCTCCCAACCCCCTGGTGGTTGAAGGACTTTAAATCCTTCTTTCTCAGTTATCTCTAGAAGTTATTCTAATGCCAGAGTGATTTTTTTTCCTTATGCAAATAGTTGTTTCTTTTTAAGTAACACCAGGAACTTAGTGAGGACTTTTACATGTCAGACTCAAGTTTTTTTCAGCACAGAAACTTTAAATATTGCCTCTTTTTCATCTGAATTTTTTCATTTTCTCCTTCTAGACCTATATTTTTCATGCTTAGTCATCTTCCAAGCGCACCTGGGTGGCTCAGTCAGTTAAGCATCTGACTTTGACTCAGGTCATAATCTCATGGTCTGTGAATTCAAGCCTTGTGTGGGGCTCTGTGCTGACAGCTCAGAGCCTGGAGCCTGCTTCAGATTCTGTGTCTCCCTCTCTCTCTGCACCTCCCCCCCACTCTCTCTCTCTCTCTCTCTCTCAAAAATAAATAAACATTAAAAATAAAGAAAATTCCCTGAGAAGACAAAGCCAGTATCATAATATTAGCAAAACTTAGCTTATTTTGTAAGACACTGAAGCTAACTTGACATGAATCATTACTTGCTTGTGTTGCTGAAAAGCATATTTGAGATTTAAGCCATTCCCCCCAAGTTGATATGAGGTAACTACTAACCAATTCCTGTTCATTTAAGAAAATTCTAGAATTGTAACCAAATGCTGTGAAGAATAAGCAGTCATTGCCTACCTGCTGTGTAAACTGCATTTAACATGTACCTCTGAGCCTCATTCCTTGTTTTAGTTTTAGTGCTTCCAGTGTGCAAACTGACTTTTTGGTGTGTGGACAATATAAACTTATATTAATTCTCCTTCAGTGGAGAGTTGGTTTTACTTCTGTTATTCTCTGAACTTTTGATCATTCAGAACTGAGATTTGAACCCAAACTTAAACTTCTCTTGGGCTCTGAGAGTCCTATGCTTTTAGAAGCTACTAGAATAGCCATGTAGATGATTGTCTAGAGACAGATGTTACTAATGGTAGGGAGAGGAGACACGAAACAGTAGGTATTGGTAAAATTTTTTAGAATAAGTCACAAAAGTGTAGTTTTTAAAAGCTTGTCAGCTCAGGCTTTAAGAAAGAAAAGCAAAATGTCAGATAAATTGAGATTTAATCTTCACTATGCCATGGAGATTTGAGGACTTGTGGCACCCAAAGTGAGAGTTTTTTGAATTTTAAGACTTCAATCTATATTTTAAAAAATGACCTTTAAACATTTTTTTTCTGATATTAAGAAATATACACATTCTTTAATGTCAAAATCTTGGAAAATTTAAAAAGCCACAAAGATGAAAATAAAAATCACTCAATTTCACTACCTAGATTTGTTAACCACTATTAATATTTTATTTTATCTTTTCAGCATTTTGAAGCCTATAGACGTGTATTCTTTTTGTAAGTTGAGATCAGCATGTATATGGTGATTTGTGATTTTTTTGTCCTAAATGAAATACTAATAACTTTTTATGGCATCAAAAAATATTTTGCACATGATTCTTTTTTTTTTAATTTTTAATGTTTATTTATTTTTGAAGGGGGCAAGAGAGAGAGAGAAAGAGAGAGAGAGAGTGAGCACCAGTGGGGGAGAGGCTGAAACAGCTCCAGGCTTTGAGCTGTCAGCACAGAGTCTAACACAAGGCTTGAACATATGAGCCATGAGTTCATGGCCTAAGCTGAAGTCGGATGCTTAACCTACTGAGCCACCCCAGTGGCCCCACACACGACTCTTAATAGTAGGCTATTTTATGGTTGTATCCAAAATACTTTTATAATGTTTAAATGGCTAACTTTATGATAAACATCCTTATAGATAAATCTTTGTCACTTTTCTAATTATTTCTTCAAGTAATATTTTTAAAATGGACATGATTGTGGATCATTGTCCACAAACTCAAGGTTTGGAAAATAAAAGTTATACCTGTGTAGTTTTTTTAGATCAGTACAAATTTGACCCCAAGACAGATCAGAATTTTCTGGTTGTCAGAAAATCAGACCCTTAGCATTTTATAAGGATCTGAGAGGCTTATGTGGTACCTGGAACGTAGGGGGATAGCACATTTACCCCCATGCCACCTTGGTCAACATGGACAACAGCATTGGCCACCTCCCTTTTGTTCATTGAAGCCATATAACTCTCCCACTTCTGTACCACCCAAAAGACAAGAAGACTTCTCAGGCCTAGGAACCTTAGTGGCCATGTCCAGTGTCTCCAGGAGTACCACACACTTGTGGCTCCCTGAGCTCTTGTTATACTCTGGGTGCTGCTGGGCAGAAGGTATGGGTCATTGCTGCCTCCCTTCTCAGCTTGGGAGAGACAAGCCCAGTCTTTGTCTTTTTATGTACTTTAAAGTTATTCTTTTCTCCCACTCTCCCTGAGACTCTTAACATAGGCTCTTCCATGATGATAGGCTTTTCTATGAGACAAGACATGGTCTTGACTGTAAGCAGCTTCAACTTTCCACCATGCAGAAAACTTCCCTTGGGGCAAAGGAGCCCCATAATTTTGCCACTTGCATGAAATGGGAAGGACAGAAAAAATATGAGAACATCAGGAGTCGAATTATGTTTGATCTTCACCTTTATACATTTCTACTATGTTCTCATGCTATGTCTAAAATGTTTGTCAAGGTGACATCTGTCTAGTGGGATAGAGAGAACATATGTTATTGCAACACTAGGTGAAAAGCTGAAAGGCACCGTATGAAAGGCACTTTAGGTTTCCAGTGAAATTAAAAACAAAAACAAAAAACCAGGTTATCTTTTGATGGAATCTTGAAAATGGGTAAAAATTAGACACTCAAAGTGGAGAATACATTGTGAACACAGGCATAGAGGTGGAAAATCAAAAACATTTAAAGTCTTGCTGTTCAAAGTGTACTCCATGGAGCAGCTCATCTCATGGGCATCACCGAGGAGCTTGTTAGAAATACAGAATGTCAGCTCTCATTCCAGACTGACTGAATCAGAATCACTTGAACAAGAATTATGGTGATTTCTAGGCAATTGAGGTTTGAGGAGTACTGCTCTGGTATCGGGATTCTCAGGGTGTAATCTCAGGCCAGCAGGAACAACTCTATCTGGGAATTTGTTAAAAATACACATTTTCCAGCCCCACACAGACCTATTGACTCAGAAACTCAAGCATGGTATGTTCACAAGCCTTGCAAGGTAATTCTGGCCCATGTACACATTTGAGAATCACTACTCCAGATCAGAGTTTGAAAATCTCTCTACCTAAAGGTCCAGATACTAAAGATTTTCAGCTTTGCAAGCCATAAGGTCTCTGTCACCACCACTCAGCTATGCAATTGTAACAAGAAAGTACAATAGACTACATGCAAAGGAAAAACCATGGCTGGGCTTTGATAAACTTTAATTACAAGACAAGTGGAGTGCTCGATTTGGCTGTGGATTATGTTTGCCAATACTTGCCCTAAAACATGAATTTTCAAACTTGCCTGTACATTAGAATCACTTGGGGGAGGGTCATAAATCTTGATCCCTAAACCATACCCCATACCAATTAAAAAAGCAGTGTCTCTGTGATTGGGGTGAGGAATCAATATTTTGGAAACCCCCCCAAGTGATTTCAATGTGTAGGTAGGGAGAGAGCCAGATGCTACAGGACAAAATAGATGGCCCCAGCAAAAGGGTGTGAGAGGATGAAGGGAGATTAAATAGGAAGGGTGGCTGGAAGCCTGAATGTGGAAGCCTTTCGAACTCAATCTTCCCCCAAAACCACAATCACATGGGGATTTGACTATCCATATAGGTCAGGGTGCATATTTTTATTTTTTTCTTAACCACACGTTACTGCATTTAAGCCACAATATTAAAAATGAGAAACGTCTGAACAAGGGATAGGCCAAATGGCTTTTAATTCCCCAACAGCAAAACCCTGTTAATACCTTGCCCTGTGTCAGCAAAATAATTGTGGTTCAAGTGAATATAAAATACTTCCATTCAATCTTCTCCCTCCTCCCTAAGGCAAATGCTTTCTTATCATGGAGAAACAGTACTCCTCAAACTGTCAGACCGCATCAGGGGAGTTGAGCAAGAACTATAAAGCCAGGCAAAATCAAGGCATCAGCTGGGAAGGTAAAATTCTTCTGCAGGTGAGCTTTCTTTAGCCTCTTCTCTGACCAGAGCCTCCCTGAGATTGCTGTATAAATGCTGGGAGAGAAGAAGCCCAGACTTTTGCAAGGGAATGAATTAAATTTCTTTGGTAGCAGAAGCTATCTCTGGTTAGCTCAAGTGAAATTGAAGGGTTGGCTGAAAAGATCTGTGGTGGCTCATAGAATAAAAGGAAAAGTTGAAGATCTGGGCTTGGAAAGGACTGGACCATGGCAGATCTGGGCCTTTGGAACAGGGCTGTGAACTGTATGCTCATGATGCTGCCTTCTAGGTGGACAAGCTTTGTCTATTTTCTGTCCCAAGTCACACCATCCAAGAAGCCATTTCCAGGAAAGGAACATCTGACTGGCCAACCTAGGGTCATGTAACCTTAATGAATAGTCCACCTTGATTAATGGTTCCCCAAAGTCCAACTGGGATTCCATTACCTCTAGACTGGAGAATAGACACTAAGAAGGCAAAAACAGCAGATGTCCACTGCAGAGGGCCATAATCAATATTTTTTTAAACAATGCATTAAGGACTGTAATAGAGTTTACCAGTATATCCCACATTGATTGTGGAGTTAAAGTGCATGTTCTCTTAAAATTCTGAAAGGAGACTCCCCACTGGATCGTAGGCATTGGAACCACAGCAAATCTTAAACAACCAACCCTTTTTGTTACAAGGGAGGAAACTGAGGAAGACTGAATAATTTTCTCCAACCCATTCCTATTCATGTTTAATGTCATTGATGAAAAGTATATGATTATATAAGAGTGTAAGCTAGACTCTTCTTCTAGATCGTTCTGCCTGTGGCTGTGAAAGTGAGTGTTTTTAATTTCCCTGAAGGCTCCTATGCATGCATCACGGTTGCTTTTTTAAAGATGAAAAATAACAGTCTCTCACATTTGTTCAGTGGTTCTTATTAAAAGTGCCAATTCCTAGACTCCATCCACCAGGGATTCAGATTTAATAAGTTTGGGTTAAGACCCAGTTTACTGCTTTTTTAAGCAAGTGCCTATATCTACACAGCACACTTGGAACAGCAGCATGGCCCCATACTCACTCTGTTTGAAGAGGCCAGGAGGTAAAGCGGAGTGGGTATGAGGTACGAAGAGGTGAGTATGGTAAGTAGGGAAGTGTGTGCCTAAGGGCACTCAAATTCAATCATTTTTTTTTTAAACTCCTTGCAGGTCAAACAAAACCTGCTCGTAGGACAAATTTTGCTCTTGTGGATTCTCTAAGTTGTGAATCCTATTAGTGCTTCTATTATTTAACTTCTAAGATAAAATTAACAACTACTATTCCAACTTCTAAGAATAAACTATAAGGAGAGAGATGTAGAGTAATCCACCCAAGGCTAAATGGCATCTGCTGGATCAGAATGCAAATGTTCTAGTTCCTGAAATACACCCAAGTAACACATCTCCCCCTTTATTTTCACTGTGATGTGGTTTGAATAAACAGGGATCCTTCCACATGTGACTATATCTGCTCAATCATAAACAGGGCCAGAAAAAAACAGCCAAGCTGTAATTTTTTAAATATGTGAAAAGCATGTAAAATGTGTGGAATCTTTAGGATTTCAGACTGTGATACAAACCTTGGCACATCATTATGTAAAATTACTACATGTCTCTTTAAGATTGACTCCGTTTTCAGAGTTTTCATTTTAGCCAATAAAGTTAATATATATTATTCTCATGTCACAGTTGGATGATTTAGAAACATATATTATGTTTGGCACAGAGTCACAATTCCTTAGTAAAATAAAAGACAAAACCCTCACACCAGTCTGAAAGTTAATTATTTATCTTAGCCAAAGACTCTGAATGTTGCTATGACACAGATTAAAATAGCACTTTTCAAATAAAGTGGCTATTTCATGTCAAGCTTTGAAAGTGCTGGGCTGAGTCCCTCATACAGTAATTGGAAATTCTGGACATATCTGAGTCAACACTTCAAACCACTGCAGTATTCTTATATGATGTTGGAGTTGGAGAACAGAATTAGGAGTAGGTTAGAGGTTAACTGTGTAACATCAGTTTTTCACTGAGCAAAGTTTGCTTCAGGAAACATGCTTTGACCTACCCTACTTTAAAATCTTTGTGGGGCACCAGGGTGGCTTAGTCGGTTAAGCGTCCGACTTTCGCTTAGGTCATGATCTCGTGGTTCGTGGGTTCGAGCCCCGCGTCGGGCTCTGTGCTGACTGCCAGCTCAGAGCCTGGAGCCTGTTTCAGTCTGTGACTCCCTCTCTCTCTGACCCTCCCCTGCTCACGCTGTCTCTCTCTCTCCTAGAAGTAAATAAAAATATTAAAAAAAAATAAAATAAAAAATAAAATCTTTGTGATAATGAACCAAGTTACAACAGGGTTTTGCAGTCCATGGAAGACCTTTTGTAGGCATTAGGACTGATCAAAGAAATAGAGAGAAACACAGCTCTTTTTGGCTATAAGGGAACATACTTGTGGTTTTAACCTGTAGTAAAGGTGGGACTAAATGTTTATCAAAGTACATTAAAATAATATTTAAAACAAAGTTTTATAACAAATGATAGTAAGTTACTATCTATAATATATAAAAAGTGCTTAAAAATCAATAAAAATATAAAACAAACCAATTACAAAGATGATAAAAAGATACTAACAGTTTACAAAAAAAGAAATCAAATGGTCAATAACACATAAAAAAGTCTTACTATGAATGAAGTAAATGCACATTAAAACAAAAATAAGAATTTTACCCATAGATTGGCAAAATTCCAATCATTTAAATAGGAAGAAATCAAAATTATATATGTAGTATAATCTTAATTTTGTTTAAAATATATATTCTGTATTAGTCTGTTTGGACTACCATAACAGAATACCATAGACTTGCGGCCTGAAAAACAGAAATTTATTATCTCACAATTCTGGAGGTTGGAAGTTTAAGATCAACGTGCAGCACGGTTGGTTTCTGCTGAGAATCTCTTCCTGACTTACAGACAGCTACCTTCTTGCTATGGTCCTCACATGGCCTTTATCTGTGCATGCTCACTCTCGTGTCTCTTCCTCTCTTTATAAAGACACTAATCCTGTAGAATTAAGGCCCTATCCTTCTGATCTCATTTAACCTTAATTATCTTTTTTAAAGCTTCTGCACAGCCAAGGAAACAACCCAGAAAATTAATAGGCAACCAACGGAATGGGAAAAGATAGTTGCAAATGACATATCAGATAAAGGCTTGATATCCAGAATCTACAAGGAACTCACCAAACTACACGCCCGAAAAACAAACAACCCAGTGAAGAAATGGGCAGAAGATATGAACAGACACTTCTCCAAAGAGGACATCCAGATGGCCAACAGACACATGAAACGATGTTCAGCATCGCTCCTCATCAGGGAAATACAAATCAAAACCACACTGAGATACCACCTCACGCCAGTCAGAGTGGCTAAAATGAGCAAATCAGAGAACTCTAGATGCTGGAGAGGATGTGGAGAAACGGGCACCCTCCTACACTGTTGGTGGGAATGTAAACTGGTACAGCCCCTCTGGAAAACAGTGTGGAGGTTCCTAAGGAAACTAACAATAGAACTCCCCTATGACCCAGCAATAGCACTGCTAGGAATTTACCCAAGGGATACAGAAATGCTGAGGCCTAGGAGCACATGTACCCCAATGTTCATAGCAGCACTCTCCACAATAGCTAAAACCTGGAAAGAGCCTAAGTGTCCATCAACAGATGAATGGATCAAGAAGATGTGGTTTATCTATACCATGGAATACTACATGGCAATGAGAAACAATGAAATCTGGCCATGTGTAGCAACATGGATGGACCTTGAGGGTGTTATGCTGAGCGAAATAAGTCAGGCAGAGAAAGACAAATATCATATGTGTACACGTATAGGAGGATTAGGAGGAGCTTAACAGAGGACCAAGGGGGAGAAGAAGGGTGGAAATGGTGGGGGAAAAGGAGAGAGGCAAACCATGAGAGACTCTTGAATGCTGACAAAAACTGAGGACTGGTGGATGTGGGGAGGAGGAGGGGTGGGCATGGAGGAGGGCACTTGTGGGGATGAGCACTGGGTGTTATGTGGAAACTAATTTGACAATAAACTATTTGTAAAAATAAATAAATAAATAAATACATAAATGGTAATGGTGAGAGAAGAAAAAAAAATTATCTTTTTTAAAACCCTACTTCCAAATACAATCATGTTGAGAGTTAGAGGTTTTTTTTCTAACATTTTTTTATTTTTGAAAGAGAGAAAGCACAAGTGGGGGAGAGGCAGAGAGAGAAGGAGACACAGATTCCAAAGCAGGCTCCAGGCTCTGAGCTGTCAGCACAAAGCCCGATGCAGGGCTCAAACTCACAAATCGCAAGATCTTGACCTGAGCCGAAGCTGGTTGCTTAACCAACTGAGCCACCCAAGTGCCCCAAGGTTTAGGGCTTTAAGATATGAACTTGCGGAGAGGGTGCACATTTCAGTCCATAATATTTTTCATACATTTAAAGGAAAGATTGGAATGAAGTACTATATTGGTTATCTATGAGTAATGGGAAACATGGATGATTTGCTTTTCTTTATGTTTTTGTGTTCCTCTGTTTTTTTTCTTTCTTTTCTTTTTCTTTTTCTTTTTTTTTCTTTTTTTTGCAATAAGTGTGTGTTACAACAGCAAAAAAAAAAAAGTAAGTAAATAAGTAAAATCAGAAGAACTGATTGGGTGGCTCAGTAGGTTAAGCGTCTGACTTCAGCTCAGGTCATGATCTCAGAGTTGTGAGGTCAGTCCCTAACTCAGGCTCTGTGCTGGGTGTGGAGCCTACTTAACATTCTCTCTCTCTCTCTCTCTATATATATATATCTATATATATATATAGAGAGAGAGGTATATATATATATAGAGAGAGAGAGAGTGAGAGAGAGAGATATCTTTCTCTCTCTCTATCTCTCTCTCAAAAAAAAACTGTATTGCCAAAACATGCTATCATTTGAGCTTTCAATGAGTGGTAATCACTGGTTGTCATACCAGATATAATAACAATGAAAAAGTTTCAAATATGTGAAAATTACCAAAATGTGAACCAGAGACATAAAGTGAGAAAATGCTGCTGGAAAAATGGTAGCCATAGACTTGCTCAAGGCAAGATTGCCATTAACCTTCAATTTGTACAAATGCAACTCTTGTGAAGAGCAATGTGAAGGGCAATAAGTTAAGGTATGCTGATATTTTTGGCCAGCGCATCGATGACTCTAACATGTATCAATTATTCCTATGATGTTGCCAAATGGTGATTTTCTAATCTCATCATTCGTTATATATCGATTAGTTGACAATCTTTCATAAGAAAGAGACTTTACTTTCCCCCTATTTATGTATTTAGTAGTTTGTTTCAGTATTGATTCACAGATTCTTATTTTATTCAATAGTATTTAATAGGCTCTAATCTGTTATCACTACTTAGATGTTCAAATGGTCCCAATTGCTTGCCCTTTTCATATTCTTTTTTCTGCTGCGGCTTCACCTTTCTTTGTTTTCTTACTCTCTTCTCCTGTCACATATTTCCTTCTTTCTCTTTTGGTTATGCACATTCCCTTGGTTTCCTATCCTTACCCTCTGATGTCCCCTTCTTCGTCTTCATCCTGAGCTCATTTTTCTCCTTTATATATGAAGAGTCTGAGTGCATGGAATTTCTCCTTCAGCACAGCACTTCTTCCTCATTTCCTTGGATGTTCTCCAAACTGCAACTACTGCTGGAGTGAATCTGGTAGTTTCTAAAGGTGGTACTTGTCTTGACCTAATAGTAAAGATGCCAAGTGCAGTTAAGAATCTCAGTATTTCCAAGGGTTTATAACTTAACTATAAAAATTCACTTTAGGCTATAGCTTGACATACAATCTCTCAGCCTAAGAGTGAATTTCCTTAACCATTTTCCCTTTAATACAACACTGCTTGATTCAGTGTAGCTTTCATCCTATAATAATATATGCTCAAGAGTTGTCACCGCATCGACACAAACCTGTGTCCATTGCTAAAGTAATTACTGAGGGTAAATATGAAAGAAGATACAATTTCACTGATCCAAGGGTTATAAAATTTAAAAAGTGTTGCTATTCTATGATGCTTTCTTTTCTATCCATTCTTCTACCCATAAGCCCCCAGTCTAGGAATCCTGAAAAATTTGTAGTGTTGAAAAAAAAAAAAACACTGTGGTATTTGTAGAATACTGGCTTTTCTGGGAATGACTTTATCCAAATTTTGTCCATGATCTGGCACCAAATTAAGGGACTTAACCTGACCAAATAATTGGCCAACTATTCTACATTTTGAAGTAGGTAACCAGAATTTGTAGACAGAAAATATTTTGAAATACTTGTAGGAGAGTGGACAACTAGTTGTGCAGCAAATTGTGCAACTTATAAGAGAAACATGCTATGGTAGAGAAAGAGTTGAATCTAGAAGCAGGGACCCAGGATTCCTGGACTGGCTTCATCCCTGACCATCTAAGCCAGGCAGTCACCTCAGCTCCCCTTGGATTCATATTCTCATCTGTAAAAATAAGTGGTTTGGGACATAATAACCCCTAATATCCCGCTAATATAGTTCTGTTATCCGGAAGACTCACAAAACCAGTTACTTTTCCATTTCTTTCAATATGATAAAACAAACCTAACTTAGGGTTAGGAACAGTGAAAAAGAATAAGATTGGAGTAGTTTCTGCCACAACAGTTGATGTAGCCAGTTTAGGGGGGAAAAAAAGAAAAAAATGAGGGCAAATTCAGTGGGAAAAGTTGTTTACTGATTTGCCTTGTTACTTGTTTAAACTTATTTAATGCATTTGATCAAAGTGGTCTCCTGTGTATATCCAGTCTCAAAAGGCAGCCACAGGTAGAACCATCTTTGAAATTGACTGTGATACATTTCTGTCTTCCTAGTCCTTTATTATCATATGTGTAGGAGGAAGGGTGCTGATAAAGAGAACGTGTTTAGGGATCTTATATACAAAATTGTGCATTGAACCTCGCATAGTGCCTTAGACTTAATGGGGACTAAAAGGATATCTATTGAATTGAATTACTTTGAATCTAAACAGTGGCCCTTCTAGGTGTTTGACAGTTTCTTTGTGTTTCCTTCATTGTCTTCTCTTTGTCTTTTCACTTCTTTAAAACAAAAGATAGTCTTAAACATTGTCATTATTGTTCTATAGTCTTACTCTGCACTCTCCTTAAATGATTTTGACCTGCTTTCTGGTTACATTTACCTCTTGATGGCAACGACTCTGAAATCTTTATTTCTGAGCTTGACTTCTCTTTTAATATACAGACTAGAACTTCTGAGTGCCATTTTCAACCAGAGACCTATCAGCATCTTAAACTCAACATGAAATAACTGAACATATTTGTTTCCATGAAAATTCCATGTGTTCTATGTCATGGTTAAGATGACTAGTCTTTTGTTTTCCCTTGGCATATTGTCTAGACACCTTGGTGTCTTCTTTAATTTCTTTTTTTTTTTTTACCTCTTATAACTTTTTCTCTTCCCTGGACCTAATCAGACTTACAACCTGAGTCAAGTTGGACTCTACTTCCAGGTTTCTGTATTTAAATTCTGGGTCGACCAGAGGTGAGGCACCCAATGCAAGTGATATCATCTCTTCAATTTTAGGTACTTTATTGGGCTGGGGTGAGGATTAAAGGGAATAGCAGCACAAGTGGAATGTTTGGCACAATGCCTGGTGCATCACAAGCACTCTTAAAGTCCTGCTTATGTCTCTGCTTTTACTATATGTTCGTTTTCCCTCTGCAGGCACTCTACATTCCTGCTTTACCTCTGTTAAGAATAAGACAACAGGGATGCCTGGATGGCTCAGTCGGTTAAGCATCCGACTTCGATTCAGGTCATGATCTCACAGTTTGTGGGTTCAAGACGCGCATTGGGCTCTGTGCTGACAGCCAGCTCAAACCCTGGAGCCTGTTTCAGATTCTGTGTCTCTCTCTCTTTAACCCTCCTCTGCTCATGCTGTCTCTCTCTCTCAAAAAAAAAAAAAGCAAAAAAAAAAAAAAAAAAAGGAATAAGACAACAGGCCCCAAATAGTCACTGATGCTCAGCCACATGTCTCTGCCTGAGGCTTGAATATGGTTTTGGCCTCTACCAGAAAGGGAATCTTAAACCAGTCAATCAGGAACTACCTGGCTAGCACACATCAGGTCCCCTGCCTGACAGACCCTGTCATCTCCTGAAGGGAAGTGATCCTACCACAACCAATCTACTTTTTGCTAGTATAGCTTCCTCATTCCCGCTCCCTTCTGCTGATAAAGTTCTTTCATTTTCTAACAGTTTCTCAGAGTTTGTTTCTGTCTGCTAGATGGGATCCTGATTCATGAATTGCTGAATAAAGCCAATAAGACCTTTAAAATGTACTCAGTTGAATTTTTTTTAATATCTCTCTATAGCATCTGTCTCCATCTGCCTTGTGGTATTGTTATGTATTTACGTGCTGAAACCCAGGATACTATAAACTCCTAGAAAACAGCACACTCAGGCGGGCCCTCTCCAATCAGCCATCTGATAAACAGAGAGAGCCCATGCAGGATCATGTTTGAGGGACAAACTTCCCCTGTTCCTACATATCAGTGACCAGAATTAGTCATATGGCTCCACTGTGGGGAAATGAGGCAAGGATTTGTCTTTTTGTGTGCCCAAGGGAGAAACGAAAAGTGTGGAGAACACATAGCATTGCCTCTGTCCCACAAAGTGTGCTAATCAGGGGAGAATAATACAAAAAAGGAAAGATAACATGAAGGTAATATAATTACCTTTCTTTTTTTTAAGTTTATTTATTTATTTGGAGACAGAGAGAGAGACAGAGAGAGAGAGAGAATGTGGGGGAGGAGGCAGAGAGAGATAGGGAGACAGATAATCCCAAGCACTGTCAGTGCAGACCCCAATGCAGGGCCTGAACTCACGCAACTGTGAGACCATGACTGGAGCAGAAATAGAGTCAGATGCTCAACCAACTGAGCCACTCAGGTACTTCTAATTACCTTTCTTCCAGATGTCTACAGTTTCTTTTATGTAGTGTTTTTTAAACTTTAGACATTCCAGTGTCACTTAATAAGTTTTACATTGTTTATGTATCATTGTTTAATCTTTATACAGACTTTTTTCTACTAAATATGTTGTTTTTAAAAATAGATTTTTTGTCATTGCTATAAATGGAAAATTGGTACTTTTCTAATCTTCATTAAAATAAATCATGAGTACAAAAATACATTCATCCCCGTCTCACCTAAAACATTTTGTGCATCGTTATCAGGCATTGTACACTTTGAGGAACACTGCCTCAGTGCATTAGAAGCACACGTATGCAGACATCTCCAATGAGGAATGTTTACCATTCAGCACTTGTGTTGAGAAAACATATCGGAATAAATTCAATTAGGGAAGGCTTCTTCTAAGAGAAGTTATCTCTTACTTTCCCCTTCTTTCTCTTTTTCCCTCATTCTGTCCTCCTCTCTTCCTCTCGCCCTTTCTCTCTCTCTCTCTCTCTCTTTCTTTCCTTCTCCCATTCTTTCTATTAGATAATGAAGAGTATTAGTTAGGGCAAGATCTTGGAAGAAGTGGGAGTTTAATAAATCCCTACAGTACTTTTCTCCTCTGATATGATGACAGTATTCCAGGAGAATTTGAAAGCCCTGTCCTATTAAATACACTTTTAAGCTCCAGGATGACCCCACAGCTTCACTTCCCAACCCCAATGCCTATCTTCATTTTCAGTGGGCACCATCTTCAATGGGCTGGGCTTGTTCTCACCACCACTTGTGACCCCGCTCCTCAGAGCAGACATAATGGCAAACTGTTTTATCTCTGACGGTGGATGTTAGCTGTAGCAGAATTGGTTGTGGTCCTTGGGTGGCAGGTCAGATTATGCCCATCAGCCTCAGCCACAGGGCTACAAAGCTGGAGTTGTTATACTTACCTGCCCTCAATTATGCTGAAACAGGGAGAAAGCCTCCTAGCAAGGTACTGGATTCAGTACAGTGATCCAAACAGCTCAGTGAGAGTGCCTGTGAAAAGCGTTCATTTTCCTATCGACAGAGTTTTACATCCATCCAGTAAATTTTATCTGAACCCTCTAACTCTAGTAAAATACAGCGCAGTGCAATAAATTTCACTTTGTGGGTTTTACAGTTTGAAAATAGCTTCAGGGGAGTCTGGTTACTGAAGGGACCCAACTGAGCAATCTCCAGGGGTTGGTTTTTTTATGCAAGGAACTCTAAGGGATGACCTCATACTTGTCCATTCCCAGTCCACTCAGGTAAGGCATTACCTACCAGAACATCATTTATAGCATGATAAAAGTCCTGTATCTATACCTACAAACTGACTTTAAACAGTGAAGATGAAAGCAATTAAATTGCCAAGCAAAGGGCCGCTAGCTTCCCTGGGCAATGAGCAAATGAGCTTCATTAAAGACAGGGATTAAGTCCCTGACTTATTACAGCATAGCTGGCTGTTCCAGAAGGCCCCTCGGCCTTTTCGTCCTTTTCCAAGGGGCTTTGAACTGGGAGTAAATCAAATAACACTCCTTAAGAGAAACTCTTCCAAGCCTCCCAACCAAAAATATTTCTGTAGTTTACTTGGAGGTAGGCTTTCTTATTTTCAACTGCCCTTTAACTGACCGTTTCCTTGTATTTGTAAATTGTTAATACTTGCGCAGTTCTCTTACCCTAAAGAGGCCTGGTCTCTATAGAAATTTGCTTCACACAGGATTTCTTTTTTTCCCCCCACATAGGATTTCTCCCTACTCAGATGTCAAATTCCTATCACCTTTTGGTTTTGGCTTTGAAAAAAAATCAGTATCTGAGTTGAATCCTTGTGACAGAGTCACTGTTGAAAGCGTGTTACCTTCATGTAATAAAGCTCGCTAGCATTTACTATTTGGCAAGCATGGTTGGAAACACTTCATATTACCTTGTTTCATTCACACAAGTAACCCATAGGGTAGAACTTATTCTAGTCCCTTTTACAGATAAGGACACTGAGACAAAGCCTGGGTATGTAGTTGGCCTGGGGTCACAAAGCCAACAAGTAGGAAAGCCAAACCAAGGTGCCCTTTCTCTTATCTGACGGTCTTACCAGAGGCTGTACTTTCTCTTGTGGAGTGCGCAGGTGATAGACACAATGTTCCCTATGTCAAAGCATCCAGCTGCATGAATTGGTAAGTAGGGCAGGTTTTATTTTGACATGAGAAGGGAGGAGTTGTTTTTGAAGGATGAAAGGAGTGTAAGGGGCAGGGGGTAGAAGAAGGAATGGATCCAAATAAATGCTCTGAACACTTTGGAACAGATGGGGTAAGGCCAGAACTGAAGGGTTGTGGTTTTAGGAAAGACTGAGAGACTCTGCTTTGGGAATGCGAGGATGTAGCTAAACAGATTTGAGGAGACTGGGGGGCAAGCAAGGATCAGAGGGAGGTTATAGAGGCCCACTCCTCCCAAAATGCTACCAATTCTTATTAGCCACACACCATAGACATTCCCCAAGGCATTTCCTCCAGGGCTGCTTCTGTTGGATGCCTATTCTGTTGAAACAGTTACAAAACAATGGCTTACACAGCCTACAGACATTCTCAACTACTCCTCCCCAAAGCAGCCTTGGCACCCCTACTTCCCCATTCTACACCTTCTAACCCACTGTTTTCTATTCTTTGGTAGCAGTCTACACTACGTGATATAAATATGCTTAATGTGGTTTTTTTTTTTTCCACCTTCCCTCTCACTAGAATGTCAGCTTCATGAAAGCAGGGACTTTATTTGTCTTGTTCATTGATTCTCAGCACCTGACGTATGGTGGCATATGGTAAGACCTTAATAAACAGTTCTTGAATAAATGAACAAAGGACTCATAAGGTGAAATTAGAAGCCCATGGGTGAATTTGTTCCTATGCAGACAGGAGATGTACCTGGAAATCCCAGACATAATTCAAAGATGGTTGGTTGGATTTTGGGGGTAGAGGTTGAATACACTGGGACAGAAGTTTTAAAGTAAGCAGCAAGAGGCATCTTCCTTTTGGAATGGTAAAGTCTTGGACAGTTTTGTCACAAACATCATCTCAATATAATTATAACCTGTGTGGTAAGCATTACCATCTCCATTATGTAGATGAAAGAGCAAAGGCAAAAAAAAATTTTTTTTAATATGAAAGGAAGTAAAGGCTCATAAAAATTAAATAAATTACTTGCCCTAGTCCTACAGCCATTGTGTAGAAACACAGCTGCTTAAAACCCTATTCCCAGCCCATAGGTCATGCTACTTCCACTTTACCATGTTGGTTAACATCTACCACTTGGACCTGTTTCCCATCCATGAGGTAGATCGGGGAAGAGACAACATGAACATCAATCTCTCAGAGGAACAGCTGAAGCATGTCTTTTGTTTTGACAGTACTGTGCAGAGCCCAAATTAAAAAGCAAAACAAAAGCAAACATGGCCAAAGTTCATGACCTTTGTCTGCTAAGGCACAGCTAACACAAAAGGGAGATCTCTTTGATGTAGGTGATCTGAAATGATCTCTTCATGGTCAGCTTATGACATAAAAATGTTTGTAAGCTCTTGTTACACAAAAGTGACATTGAGCTATCATATTTCATGACCTACATAACTCTCTAGGTACCAGAGCATATGAGTGATAAGGTCGCCCAGAAAGACGCTGTGGTGTTGAATATGTGAGGTCTTCTTGTTCAAAGCTGCCTTCTTTTTATTGTGGTTGACAACTGAAGGATTCGCTGTCCTTGAAGTACCTTTTCAAATATCAATGATGGAGTCTGTGTCTCATTCCTCATTCTCTTACAACTCCCATGAGAAGGCTAAACCTTCTTTTGCTGGGTGCAAAGAAAGTCAATGAGTAGTCAATGGTGGTAACTAATCAATATCTTATCTCCAATTCGATTTCAATGATGAAGAATGAAGTGACTTTTAAAAGGAGACCAAAGGGAAATTCTTTTAAGAATATCCCAGAAAGTGTACCAAGTTCAGATTAAAATAAAATCTTTAATCTTTGGCTAAGAAATTTCATTTCTGTAAATAATTGTTAGCAAATTAATACAGAAGAATTCTCATGCAGAAAACTCATTATCAAAACATTACATATGATCCTGGAAAGTTGTAAATAAACATTTGCAGAAGGTAAAAAGGTAAGTAAATTATAGCTGAATCCACATAGGGGATATTATGTAGTAATTAAATGGTTATGAAATAACATGATAACATAAGGAATTGCCTGTGCTTTAATGTTAAGTAGAAAAAAAAAATGTTAAGTGGAAAAAAACCCAGAAAACAAAAGTTAATATTTAGTATGAGAGTAACTACAAAAAGGTTTAATTCATGGTATTAAGATTGGAAGAAAATACATCCAAATGTTTAAAGGGCCAGATTTTTGTGATGGGACTATAGATTACTTTTCTTTCTTCAGTTAATCCCATCTGCATGTTTTAGATATGTTTTATGTTTACATAAAAGAAAATATCCTAATAAACTTTACTTTTTAAACTATTTTTGGAAGAAATAAGATTTCCAACATACCAGTAGGAATACAAATCCATATGAAATAATTTTTATTTCTTAATGAATGTGGCTTTAGGCTGACAAGCAGTCTACATGAGGATAATCAACCAAACCTCTTCTAGAGAACTGGATATGAAGTAGGCAGATACCTGTTAACATCTCTGAGAGATGCAGGTGCTGTTTTAGGAGTACCCCTAGGCTCAAGAGAAACTGAGAATTTAGAGTTCATAGGTCTCATATCTGAATTGGGTTAATTCACTAAATGAGAGAGCATGTTGAATGTGGTAGCCAGAATTCTAAGCTGGTCACCAAAATTCCTGGCCTCTGATACATACAAATGTTATTCAATCAAATACTAACCTTAGGGTTGCTGAGAAAGGGTTTTTACAGATGTAATTAGGGTCTCAACTCAGTTGACATTAAGACAGATTTTCTATGTGGACTAACTTAATCACATGAGCCCTTTAGGTCTAAGCCTAGAGTTCAAATACAGGGAAGTCAGAGATCCAATGCACAGGAAAGATTTATCATGGCCTTGCTGACATAAAGAAAGAGGAGACCACGTAGCACAGGATGTAGGCAGCTCTAGTTGTGGGAGTGAACTTCATTGGAGAGCCAGCAATGACACTGGGGCCTGTCTTACAACAGAACTTGGCCAACAATCTTAATGAGCTTGGAAGTGGATTTTTCTTCAGAATCTCCACATAGCAGCCCTTTCTGGGCTATATTGGTTTCAGCCTGTGAGACTAAGCAGAGGACCCAGCCATGGGTCCCACTGGACTTCTGACCTACAGAAGAAATGTGTGTTGTTTTAGCTGCTAATTTTGTGAGAATATGTTAGTCAGTAAAAGAAAACTAGTGTAATGGGTACATAGAATTTTGAACTATATAGAAAGGGAAATTTTTCCATATATTATCCTCACCCCTCACCCATTTCCCAAATGGTTAATTTGCTATATGTAATATTCTGAAAGATGTAAATGATGATACTTTTCTCCTTTAAAGAGATCAACACTAATACAAAAAAGAGATAATGGTCATGATAATAACAGAGAACATTTAGAAAGTGTCATGTGTTAGCATTCTCTAAACACTTTGTCTGCATTCTCTCATCTAATTCCTACAAGGGTCACTTGCAGACAGAAGTTTTTGCTTGCATTTTTTTGCATGAGGAAACCAAGGCTAAGGGAATTATAGAAACTTACAAATCTTCATATATAAACCTAAACCCAAGACTGTCTGATTCTAAGCCCATTTGCCTGGTGGGAAGTGATAGATGGTGTTCAAAAGGTCCACTATTCTCTTTCTGTTATATATACTCAGGTTGCTGGTAAACATGAAAAACTGGGAAACTGAAAAGAATATATAAAAGATACAACAATTTAAAAACCCAAAATAAGGCTCATCTGAAAAAAAATTTGATAATCATTTTGCAGAAAACTTTTAAAATTCATTTTTCTTAAAATGAGGGATAATGTGAGTATTTAAGTTAATAATCATCTAGGCTTGGTTCACTGATATTTTTCAACTATTTTTTACATGTGAGATTTAAAAAATAGTAGGAAAATTTATTTGCTGTGAGGTTGAGTCAATCAATTAAGTAGAAATTAAAGATTCCATTTGGAGGGACATAATACTCTAATCTTCTTTATTACATTATGGTAGTGTAAACATTTTAAAAGCCAACAAATACATTCTGTAGGAAAAAGTAGCTCAGATCCATAAAAGAGCCATCAAAATGATTGCCAACTATTGACCAATGAGTAGAAGGATTATGTATCTCAAAGGGCCAAGTACTGGGAGCTTCCTTAAGATCAGTGCTATCTAGGGGACTCTGGGTGGCTCAGTGGGTTACATGTCTAACTTCAGCTCAGGTCATGATCTCATGGGTCATGGGTTCAGGCCCCATGTCAGGCTCTGTGCTGACAACTTGGATTCTGTGTCTCCCTCTCTCCCTGACCCTCTCCTGCTCATAATCTGTCTCTCTGTCTCTCAAAAATAAATTAAAAAAGAAAAAGGCAAAAAAAACCCTGCAGTGCTATGCAATAGGAAAGCAACAAGAGATGAAATTAATTTTATTACCAAATTCTATTTTACCTAATACATAAAAATACTATCATTTCAACATGTAGTTAATATAAAAATACACTGCATTGTTTTCATGCTAAGTTTTCAAACTCTATTGTGTATTATACACTTATATAACATTTCTTTTCAAACTAGTCACATTTCAAATCCTTAATAGGCACATGTGGCTACTGGCTCTCATTGTATTGGGCAGCTCAGCTCTAGCACATGCATTATCCCTGGGGCTGATATTGTTTACATGGAGGCAAAATTTGTAATTGATTCCAGACGATAGATATCTTACTTGCTTTATGTTTATCTGTGGTATAAAATTGTCATGGGGAGGGTGTATTAGTCAGGATTCTCCAAAGAAACAAAACAGAGAGAGAGACAGAAGGAGAGAGAGAGAGGGAAAGTAAACTGACCTCTCCCATTCAGAAATGGCTGACCCTTTCCACTCTGAAAGGGTAAGATGCTGTAGAAGAACAGTGCAGGCTTTGCAGCAAAGCACAAAGGGCCCAGAGCTGTGTGATGTCTAATATGGTAATGTCTATCCATAAGTGGCAATTTAAACATAAATTAATTAAAATAAAATAAAATTAATAATAAATGTGGCACTAGACACATTTCAAGAGCTCAAGAGATACAGGTGGTTAGTAGCCATCATATTAGATAATGCCTCGTGGAGAATGTTCATCATTGCACACTTGTCTATTGGACAATGCTGGCCTTCAGTGTGATGTGTCTGGATTCAAATTCTATATCTGCAGTTTGTTAGTTGAGTAACCTTGGGAAATTACTGTGCCTTTGGTTGCCTCTGTTTCCTTATCTGTAATATGAGATAATGAATAAGGTACCTATCTTAGAAAGTTTTGAGAGAAATATATGAATTCATGCATGTAAAGAGACTAAGAGCAGTGCTTGGGATATAATGAAATATTTCATAAATGGTAGCTTCTATTTAAGTTATCTTCTTTCTGTTGAGCTTTTTTTTGGAGGGGGGAATCAATTAATATTTATAGTATAACTTTACCTGAAGCAAAAAGAAATAAAATGCCCCCTCAAATAACTTAATTTTTGCCATTCAGATGAAATCATCTTGAAATAATCTCAATCATTATTTGAGATTTGCTCTTGGTAACTCCATTATCATGGTTTTTAAATTTTCATTTTGGATTATTTCTGTGACAGACAACTCACCCTCATCAAGGTTTTAATTAATGCCTCAAATACTGATCCATTCTAATTTCATTGCATCATAATTTAGCTGTTATAATGTCAAGAAAACAAATCAGCAGTGTTTAGTCGCTCACACAGAGGTGGCTCTGGAGCTAGCAAGGCCATTGGCAAATGTTATGTAGGAGGCAGATTGCATCCCTTTCTTTAGAATTGCCCATTTAGGTCATTTTACATAATCTAATTCAGGTCCGATGTTCTTGTCTTATACTGTGCCCTCGCTCACTTTTCCAATGGGCATACACTTTGTTATTGTTCATTATAAAACACAGGTAAATCACTCTCGGTTGATATATATTACTCCTACAGTGTCACAGCAGTGAATACCCCAACGTCGTCCCTGTATTTGGATAACGGGTAGAAATAAGAATCGCTGTGTGTGGTCCATTGGTGGTCAGGACATGGCTGTCAGTAACAGATCTAGCAGTAAAGAAAGTTACTGCCCAAGTTTCACATTCTGTGTGGTACACAACTGGTTTTTGTTTGTTTCAGTAAATGCTCCACACTGTTTGGCTATAAGAATTCTACAAATGGAATGTGGGAAAATACAATGTCTCCCTTAAGCAGTGCCTGCAAATCGGAATATATCTACAGTTAGTAAAAACTAGCAGAAAAAAGCTGATGGGCAATGGGTCTCCTGTCTGCTTATTTCAGGCCTGGAAACTACTTACTGATTATAGCGTGAGCTCTACAGACTTAGGGAAGCTTAGATTTTTGGTTAACTTTCTCACATATGATATCTTAGATGCTGTGTGGTTTGATGGGTTGTAGCAATTTCCAAACTTCTTTTTTCTGAATGTAATCTTATATAATCTAACATTTTCAAATGTAATCTCATCTTTAGAAAGAAAAGAAGCTAGAAATGTGGTCCCTAGAGACTTGAGTTCAAGTCCTGAGCCCCATTATCAGTGGGGTATTCTATGGCACATCGGTTAACCTCTAAGCTCAGCATACTTTGATTTCATCTTCTGTGAAATGGAAGGGTTGAAATAGATTCACTCTTGTAACCAGGTATTAAGTTAACAATGCCACAGGTCTCAGTCTAGACATATACAGGGAATGTAGCTTGGGTGAGAGGATGGTATAAATACAAGTCGGATATTGGTCATAGTCGAGAGGAATACAGTCACATACTAAACACACGCACCCCCCCCAGTACCCTAATATAAGAATTTATTACATAGAACAAAGTAGAAAAACAATTTAAGGTAGAAAGAAAAGGAAATTACAGAACATGTATTTTGAATTACCTGTGTATCAATAATCTGTTCAGGGAATAAAAGTAAGTTCTGGGATATGGTAGCCTCATGTTCAAGATGTGACTTTCCCAAGTCATTTTCTGTACACTTCCCAAGTATATGGCAAGCCAAGGAATGGTAATCGGAGCCTGTGTTAATTCTGTCTGAAAACGCCATCTGGTTCTAAGCATTTATCTAGGCCACGGATGTCACAGCCTAGATGTGGTCACCATGATATTCAAAGGTCAAAGAAGGGTCTAATTACATGCCCCAGTACTTAAAGGGCAGATTCACCAGAGCATGAACATAATCACTCAGGCCAAACAAGACCCATTTATAATTTTAATTATCAGTGAATCAGACAACTCTATCAAATACCAATTATTTGGCTGTTGCTGAAAATAACTGTCTTGTCTTGTTAGTCTCTAGAATAATCTCTTGAGGGATGTTGAAACGTTCCCCTTAATGTAAATATTTGTTAATATCCATCAAGCAGAATTAGACTCATTTAATGTTTAGCATTGGTGATTTATTTTATTTATTGTTGAGGAACGTCCAATATAGGAAGAATGTCATGGATAGGCTGTTTAACATTGTACACCATTAGCATCGGGAAAGGTGTATCAGGACACAATACAGCTTACACTCCAAAAGCTCACATTTTGTTTTCATTTAAGGAAATAGTTTACCTCATAATTCAGCAAAATTTTATTTGGGGTCTTATTGATAATTATCATTCAATGACAAATATTTCGTGGGTGTGTCTGTACACCTGGGACATGCAATAGGGAGACTCCCCTCAAGAGTTCACTGTCTGTGTACATCCATGTTCAGAGAAATGAATACACGCTAAAAAAATAGTTTCAGGTTCTAAGTGATTTATTTTTCTTTAATTTCAAAATCACATTTTGCATAAAGGATCCAGGAAACATTCCACAATGGTTACCCTGACTATTCTATTAAATGAACCATATGAAATAAGCAATCCAATAACTATTGAATATCAGTAATTTTGTATGGTTCAAACTAATAGCATCTGGGAGAAAAAAAAAAAAGACAATACCCAGACTGTCCCAGTTTTTTAAAAATTGACTACTTGAGAATGAATACCTTTAAATTTTGAATAAACAGTTTTTTATCATGTCCAGGTTGTCACTTTGAGATCTGTCCTCTCACCAGAGCTTCTCAAAGAGTAGTCTGAACCCCACTTACTCTGTGCACTCAGCTGTCATCATTTCTTCCTTTTGCTTTTTACCTCCAGCAATTAAGACACGAGTAGTATGTTATCTGCACGGCTTTGATATTTCCATTTCATTTGCAACTTCAGCGCTCCTCAGTCATTTTTGACACTCTTATAATTTTTATCTGCAATTATGCTTTCATTATCTTCCTTCCCGATATTTTACATGTCCAATAAGCCTCTCAATTTCCTTAATTAACAAGTAACCTTCCTTCTTCATGCCAAAGGCTATTTTTATTCCTACAATATTTATTACTAATTGGCACATGCACACTTTTACACTTATAATAATTTTTCTGGTCTGCCCTTTATTTACCCTCTGTTTTGCTCTTTGAGAAACATTTCATCCTCCTTGGCAGTATTCAGCATTAGTTCTTGGGAGTGGCGAAATACTGTCAATTTTCCTTGGACATGGTTTGAGGTCTTGCTCTTCATTTACAAATAATACTTATGCTTCTGGAATGGTTGTCCCCACCGCCCTTTTTTAAGGATATTTTACCATCAAGCCCTGTAACCATAAGTCTTTTCAATGAACTGCTACTTAGTTTTGCTATTCTCTCATTTACCATTTAAATATTTTGCACTTTTCATTCTGGCCTTGGAACAAGGAATTTTTGGCTTTGGGCAGACAGCAGCATTGGTACCATTTCCCTATACATTTGCAGCACATCTCAGAAATGTCATCCCAGTTACAAGTTCATGTTTTCAATCACTTCTTCCTATGAGTAGAAGTTGGGTCTCTGCTTTGGAATATCTATATCATCAGAAATTCATAAGAAATTAGCATGTTGAACTGAGTCACTGGAACAGGCTTTTTTAGGAAAAGTAAAACTATATTTAAAATCTGCAGATTCCATTATACCAGATGTACATATTAACTGCAGATATATTAGACAATACAGATACAAAAACAATAAAAAGAAATGAAACCACCTATGTTACCCTCATTCAGAGATAACTATTACTCTTGATTATTTTTAATGACCTTTTCTTTAACTGAATCCTTCTCTCTGCTTTCCTATTTTACAAGTATATTTTTATCTCCTGGAGTAAGGTTTATTATTTTCTTAAGATGTTTATAATGTATTTTTGCTTTTTCTTTCATCTAAGAAGTGTAAATTTTTACACTTTTCTTCGCACCCAGCAGGGAGCCCAGTGCAGGACTTAAACACACGACCCTGAGATCAAGACCTGAGCTGAAATCAAGAGTCTGATGATTAACCGACTGAGCCACCCAGGAGCCCCTAAGAAATGTAATTTTTAATTGATCTATTTCTCAGGAATAACTGTCTCCCAAATTCTCTGAATGTATCCAGTTTCTTTGAGCTAACTGGGTGTCTGTCCTTGGCTTTTTCTCCTCTGTTCTGTACTATACACAAAACTAACATACTGGGGGCCTCAGCCCTCCTTCAAGTCTACATGGAAGTTTTGATTTCACACATCGCAATGAGAAAACATTAAATCAGAGATTAAAAACCATCTCCTGCTCTTGGGACAGACATGAAGGACAACTGGTGATTATGATGAGGTATCCACTCTGCAAGTCAAGTGCTTGCCCCCAAAGCTGTGTGATTGGAAAATCTAGCAGGCACAAGTCCAGTAAAAGAACACTTGAACTAAAAGTGTATTATCCTAAAGTGCACATTTTTATTTAATTCGGGGGAGAGCAGAATGAATCATAATAGGTCAATAATAATGACTTATGGCTTCCTTCATATGGCACATTTACAATAAATGGTAATTTACCATTAAAGAGTGGCATATTCCCTTTTTGTGTGCAAGAAAAATTAGCATTAAATCATCCTGAGAAAGAATAGGTTTTCCATTCCTACAGTTAGGATTTGTATTCAGTTATTCAGGCTTAGAATATCATATGCAAGCCACTTTCTCCCAGATTCCCCCTCCCATTCCCAATTTGAAAATACAGGAAGGATTAAAATGTAACCATTTATGACATCATTCCAACTGTATGCTGATGGACTGCAGATCCATTCAGTGGAGCCATTTGGAAAATATTTCATTTTCCAATCATTAGACTTGCTAAATGAGTTCAGGTTTGGAATTACATGGGTTGAGAAAGAGAAAGATAATATCTGTAGGTGACTGTATATAAATAAATGTAAGGTGTCCATATAATGCAGGCTCCTATCACCTTGATGTTTTAGTACATTTTGTACTTTCCTCCTTCTCTCCTTTTTTTTCTCCTTTCTCCTCCATCCCTCCTTCCTTCCTTCCTTCCTTCCTTCCTTCCTTCCTTCCTTCCTTCCTTCCTTCCTTCCTTCCTTCCTTCCCTTCTTTCTTTTTCTTTCTTTCTTTCTTTCTTTCTTTCTTTCTTTCTTTCTTTCTTTCTTTCTTTCTAAAAGCACTCTGATGTTTCACTTGAGGCATAGATAGATTGATTCTGTTTATCGACAGACTTATACATAGGCCATTATTATTTTCATCAATACATAAGAATTTCAGACCTGGACTCTAATTTGAAAAAGTGGAGAATGAAAGTGATTGACACTAATTTGTTTGGTATCTAACTCTACCTTTTTTCTCTAGGAAAAGAAGTATCAGTGCAAAGTAGACTACAAAAATACAATTCTGAAAGTTCAATCTCTCTATCCACCTTTTAAATATTTGGTTAAAACTCTCCTCCATCTCAGAGAGATGCCAGATTAAATTATAGGGAACATCCTAACACTTTAAAACCTGCATATTCTATTTCTGTCATATATAAACTGGCTCACAATAACTTGATTAGAGAAAAGTCCTGAGTAATTGGATGAAGTCAGGCTCAAAAGATTTGCCCAATAATCAATGAAATCTAGTGCTCCCAGCCCTGCTAGCTCCACGCTGCTTTTCTATCTATCCAAATGGCCTTTTCAAAGATGAAGCTTCAGAGAACAAATATCAAGCCCTCAAAACTGAGCTAATTTTATAAGCTTTTTGAAAGTAGATTGGATTTAACAGGGCTGTGCTTTTGGAAATGAATGGTTGATATAAATCAGAGGTAGTGGAAAGGTAACGTTTATCTGATTTGATTTAGCAGCAATCTGGTCCAGATGGCAACGCAGAATTTAAAGATATTGAAATATACGGTTGCAGCTGGAGACTGTATAAACCTAAATATAAATAATTCAGATGTGCTTATTCATTTAACAATGTCAGTTTTAAATATAGATAAAAGCCAAGACTTTAGGCTAGCATTTGAAAATGGGAAGATGACTAAATGCAGGTGCTCTTACGTATGTGGCCATATTTCAATGCCTAATTTAGCTCCGATCTCAGAACACAGGTAAAATTCATCAGAAGTACCTGTCTAGCCCAAGAGAATGAAGCACAAATTAGTATAAGGTTAAATTTGGTATATCAGAAGCAAGAGGTCTGATGATAAACAAAAGTAACTAGGAGGGACACCCGATTGAATATGACTCAGAAATATACAACTTTTCGACTCATGCCAGGATCACAGACCCAACTTTTTAAGAAGGTAGGAAAGCAAAATGGCACTGGGTCAGCTTAAGCCAATGGAGGTTTGATGCTCTCCTGTAAGCAGACTAGAGAAAAATCACAGTGCCAGAATATCGAGAAGAGTTTCTGGTGTGTGTCACACTGCTCATGTACCCATTACAAGGAACCGTGAATTTAAAAACCTGAATTCAAATCTTGCCTGTCAGTCAAGAGCTCTGTGGCCATGGGCCAAGTGCATAAAGAAGATAATAATCCACACCTCCTTGGGAGCTGTGAGGTCTTATTGAATCAAGTCGAATGAAAGCCAGACCCAACAGTACTTGTTAGTTTCTCTTCATGCTTTGCTCTTTACTTTTCTCTCTTAATTTTCTTTCTTTCTTTTAATATATTACTGCCACTCGAACTGAGGGCTAAGGTTGGACTAAGACTTTGTCTGAATTTGGGCTTTTTTGAGATTTAGAGACAGAGATTTTTGCCAATTTTGCCAACACCTGACGCTCTCTTCTCTCAAATCAGTCTTACACACCTTCACTTCTTTAAGCTTACATGTTTACATGTAAACTGTAAAGTTTACAACTTTACATGTTGCTCTGGAAGCAGGCTTTCCATTCCTCTCCCTTCACTGAAAGCCTACTGAGAAGGCCCTCAAAATCATGGATTGATACTTGGTAAGGTCTTAAACTAAACTTGAGGACAGGAAGAAAGTGATGACTACAGAACATATTATAAATTTAAAAATTAACAAGATTGTTATCAGGTGTCTGTGGAAGGAGAAGGGTGGTGATAAGGAAAAGAGACCTCAGAGATGACTCTAGACCCCACATGTAGGTCTGATCAAAACCACACACACACCTGGGTGCCTGGGTGGCTCAGTCGGTTAAGCGTCCAACTTCAGCTCAGGTCATGATATCACAGTTCATGGGTTCGAGCCCCGTGTCAGGCTCTGTGCTGAGAGTTGCTCATCCTGGAGCCTGTTTCAGATTCTGTATCTCCCTCTCTCTCTGACCCTCCCTTGCTCACGCTGTCTCTCTCTCTTTCAGAAATAAATAAATACATTTAAAAAAAGACCTAGAATCAAAGATCTTGCTTGAATATGAAGAATCTTTTTGGGAGATTAAGGGACTTGTCAAAAGGTCACAAGGCTAGGTACAATTTGGCTTAGAGGAAACCTTCCTTGACTCCTAATACAGAGGCTGATCATCCCACTTCTGTAGAAAAGTTGGGTAAGGAAGCTCACTAAAGTCACTGAGAAAGCAAGATTGATCTACAAGATCAATTTTTTCATAATAAAAACAAGTCTATTGGAAGATGCTGGAAACTTGGCATTCTTTCTAAACTAGAGCAATGTCATCAGAATTCCTGGAATCAATTTTAGGACGACCAGGAAAGAACAACCTCTTTATGAAAGAGGGATGGTGGGGAGGATTGGACAAGAGGCATGTTCATCCTGACACACCTAACATTAACTCAGCTGCTTGAAACTGCTTTATGAAGTTATATTTTCTCCCAAGTGATGGGTGGCTTCATTTCATTAGAAGAACTCCTGTAATGTCAGCCTCCTTCTCATCTGCCCACCACAGATGGCTTACAACCCTGGCTTGGTCTGTTAGCAGAGCCCAAACCCACCAGCCAACAGAAGGAAACAGGGCTTTTTTTTTTTTTTTTTTTGGTATCTCACACCAGACAGAGCCAATGAGCCATCCCTTTACATCAGACATGTCTCACAATGTGTTCCCAAGGCTCACAGTGTCTGGTCTGTACTTCTCTTATGGCCCACTGAGCTGCAACTCAGTGTGGTCCACACAATAGTGTGGCAACTATTCATTTATATACCAGTCCTTCCTGGAAAAAGGGAAAGAAGATTCTTGTCATCCATCTTTGTATTCCCAGTCCCTAAATTATAGAATCTAGAATGAGGGAGTCTCGTACTAAGTTTGAACTATATTATGATAAACCACTTACATCTGCATAACAATTCATTTATTCATTCATTCAAATATGCATCCCAAACTGTTCTAGAGTTGGGATTACTACAAGGATTATGATATAACCTCACCCTTGAGCTAATATAATCTTGTCATTGAGACAGTTATTAAGAAAACAGTTCAAATAGAGTATAAAAAATATTATGATAATGAAAGTATAGGGGGCTTTATGTGGAAGAACCAAGAAAGGGACACAACTCAATCTTAGGAATAAGGTAGTCTTTTCTGAGGATGTGACAACCAAGTAGAAATTCTAAAGACTGAAGGATAAGGAGTAAAAAAGGAGAGAAGGAAGAAAACAAAAGAAAAGGGAAGTATGTAAGGTTGACAGGTGATAACAAGGCAGAAAGGTATTTCAGGAAAAGGTGGGGAGCTGAGAGCACATTCAGGAACTGCATGGTTTCCTATTTTTTCTCACTAGGACTTTCATTCCCATTATCTTATTTGATCCCCATAGTCACTCTCTGAGATAGATAGTGTGTTAGGGGTAGGGTTGAATTAATTGTTATGTCTACAGATGAGTAGGAAGACCCAGACTTAGAGTTTAAATGACTAGGTCAGATCACACTTGCCAAGGTCTTCCGGCTCCAATTTTGGTGCTCACTCTACCATATCACAATGCAACTCATTTTGGCTTTGCTTGATTCCTGAGGTTCATGCCTAAGTGATCAAAATCATGGCTTCAGGCTGGCCCCTGGGTCAGAAGAGCATGCTGTTCCCATGCTTGGGATAGCATTCACCTTGCTTAGCCCAGTGGCCTCTGGCCTCCGCCTAAGTGCACAGATGCCCAGAGGCTTTAACTTCAAAGACATGCCAAGGCTAGAGTCTCCAGCTCTTTGTGGCTTCTCCTGGAATCCACAGTCCCTGTGCCAGAGACTCCAACTGCCATCACGGGAACAACTTGCTCCCAAGCCTGTCCTAATGCACCTTTGGAAAAGCCCTTTGGGAATCAGGGGCTATGTTGAGCTGACCTCTTAGCCCACCACCATGTGTACCTTTGGGTACACTGTACTGTGCCAAAGTCGTAGACCTTTGGGGTGGGAATGGTCAGTAGGGTGAATTCAGTTCTTCCCCTCTCTCACCTTCTGCATCCAAAATCATCTCCACTTCCAGACGCACCTGTTTCTTAAATTCTTACAGAATCTATAACCTGCCATTCATAACTGTTTCATGCTCAAAGCATACCAGACTCAACGACAACATTTATAGAGCAGGCACTATGGGAGGCACTATTTTTCATTTCTGTACACGACTTGACTTGTTTAATTTTTACAACAACCTCATAAAATAGATAATATTACTATCCTCTTTTTACAGATGAACAAACTAAGTCAGAGAAAATTTACATAACCTTCCTAAGACTGAACAGCTGAGTATGTGGAACAGTCAGATTCTGAACATAAGCAGCCTGGCTCTAGAGAACACACTTAGCTGCTCTACTCTAAGTCAGGCCATAGACTGACTGGCTGGAAGGAGTGGGGATGGGGCTTGCTGACGGATATCCATGCCTCTCGGTGCACGCGCCTGCTGTACCCTCTGCCTATTCCACCTTCCTCTTTTTAAAAACTTTTCCATTTCCTCCCTTCTGTTCATAAAACTAAACTCAACTCATTTATATAGTAACAAGTAAACATGATCTCCCTTTGAGGTCTCCTGCTTCCCAACCCCCACCAAAATCAGGGTGAATTCATTACTCCTTAATCAGTGTTCTCATAGGTATATAGTAATGATGCCTTCATGAAGCTGACCCCTTACACCCTCAAGGGGCACTACTTTCTTCGAGGGTAAGGGCTTATTCATGTTGCAACTCTACTACACAACACAAAGGCTGACATATGCTGAGAACCTCACAAATGTTGCGTTGAGAAAACAGGGAAACATGCAAAGGCTGCCATTGAAAGAGGATTTACGTTTGTTCTTCAACCCAAGCAGTGAGAAAAACAACAGATGGAGGCCGCCCTGAGCCATAATTATCTTAATAGAAGTAAAACCCAAAGGTAGAGCAAGCCAACAGGAGGCACTGAGTCCCTCGTCACCTGCAGTCTTCAGGCAGGTCTGGGCAGTCACATAAAGGAGAGGCTACGAAAGGATCCCAGGGTCAGCTGGGAAGGCTGTTAAGATTCTGAACTGAGCCAGATTTCCACTGCCAAGGCCTCGCCTGGAGTCACACAATAGCTTGTGTGATTTAGTTAATTCAATGTGCAAACTTGACTGGGCTAAGGGCTCTCCAGATAGCTAGTAAAACATTATTTCTGGGTGTGTCTGCGAAGGTTTGTGGAAGAAATTTACATTTGAATTAGTAGACTGAGTAAAGAATAGGTGGCCAGGCATCATCCTACCCCTTGAGGGCCAGAGCAGAACAAAGAGGTGAAGAAGGGCAAATTCACTCCCTCTGCTTGTGCTGGGATACCCGTCTTCTGCCCTCAGACATTGGCAGTCCTGGTTGTCAGTACTCTGGACTCATATCAAATTTCATCACGAACTTTCTTAATTCTTCAGCCTGCAGTTTGCACATTAAAGGAATTCTTAGCTTCCATAAGAACCAATCCCTACAATAAATCTCATATGTGTATATATATATACGTATATATATATGTATACATATATACACTATTCTGTTTCTCTGGAGAGCTGTGATGAATACAACCCTGTAACTGGTCTCACTCACAAATCCAGCCCCATGTTAATTCTAGCTACTTCTCTCTCTCCCTCTCTTTCTATCACACACACACACACACTTATTACACTTTCCTACACAAAATCCTCCCCAAGCTCCCCACTGTGCATAGCGATTGTCCTTAAAATTCTGTTCTGGGGAGTCTGCAGCATAATATAGTGGTTTCCCTATGGAATAGAAGGGTGGAGGTAGGAAACTCAGCCAAAAGGATTTGACAGCAAAAGTAGTCTGTTTGACAGCAAAAGTAGCCTCACTTCTTACCTTTGCCCTCAGTGCCCCTCAAACTCATTTCCCCAAGCTTTTGGATATGCTGAAGATGGTGGGGACCTTATCAATCACTTTCTCATTAGGGAGAAATACTCCTCTCTTTAAAGTCTCAGCTCATTCATCGTCTCCTCTGTGAAGTGTCCTATTCTCCTTCCACTGACCTAGGCACTTGTCACAGCCTGTTCCTCTAAACCACAAACCACCTGTTCTGCTCAACCGCAAGCTCTTCATGTCTCAGTGCCCCTCATGCTGGTGACACACAGTGGGTGCTTAGTGAATACTCCTTAAAAGAAAGTGATGATGGTACTTGAAGAAGAGTGAGGCCTGCAATAAACTGTAAGAAAATCTCAGGTTGAGTCTTCAGAAACAAAAATAAAATAATATAAATTAAAAGTGCATGCCCAGAGCCTACAGCCCAACTCAGTGTTTTGATGGCCTGAACTCCCCTGCTTGAGATCATGACTGGTAACTTCTGAGGGGAGAAATACTGAGCAGAACTTGAGGAACAGCTAGGGGTGGGGCCATTTTCCAGAGCCTACACTGTGGCCCTATTCCTTCATGCTGTCAATTAGTCTAAATCAGATATTGTCCCTGGCTATGTACAGAATTAAGGGACGTGAGAATATAGTCTGATAATTAAAGGAAGAAGGCCAGGGCACCTGGGTGGCTCTGTCAGGTAACCTTCCGACTTTGGCTCAGGTGATGATCTAACAGTATGTGAGTTCAAGCCCTACATTGGGCTTGGCACTGACAGCATGGAGTCTGCTTGGGATGCTTTCTCTCTCCCTCTCTCTCTGCCCCTCCACCTCTGTCTCTCTCAAAATAAATAACTTTTTTTAAAAAAAGGAACAAGGCCAGGGAAATGAGAAAAGATTCCAACCTGAGTCATTTCTAATTTAATGAGATTGTGCACAGTGCCCACGTGCTGCTGTGCCTGGGAGCAAAGGGGTTGGCACAAGTTCTCGCCAGGTGGAAATGCCCACAAGGAGAATGATGCCAGTTCTGCCAACTTCTCCAAGAGGAAACAGGGCTCCCTGAGCTGCACTAACTTTTGTGGAATACGCTCTTGCCTTAAGCAAGTGTGTGTATTAGATTAGGAAAACTGTGGGATTACCCAGAAATGCCTAGTTTCACTTCAGCTCAAGAAGGTATCTGCTGAGAAAATTCAACAGGCAGCGTAGGAATTGTGGCAGTGTGTGTGTGTGTGTGTGTGTGTGTGTGTGTGTGTGTGTGTGTGCTAAGAAGCTAAGGAAAAAGTTTTCGCTACATCCTCTAGAAACATTTTTATATCCAAACTTCTAGCAGCTAACATTTTTATGTTATAGCACCAAGGTTTCTAGGAGTCATTAATACCAACAGCTTTAACTTCCAAAGGCCAATTCTGAAGCATACTGAAAGATCTCACCTTCTCCACCAGTGGTCTAAATATAAGAATAATGGGTGGAGTTTTGATTCATTAAAGGTTGTGGTCCCCAGACTCTAAGATGGACCCACATGGTCTTCTGGTATTCACACCTTTAAGTAGCTCCTTATTATTATTATTATTATTATTTGTAAAGAGTTTATACATATCTGTTCTATCAGTAAAATTCATAATAAACTAATGTATGTATATGTATCCATACATTTCCTGCCCTTCCTCCCCCAGAGCACTATGTATTAAACATTCACTAGAATTTTAATAAATAAGAGAGTGAATATGCAGCCTAACTTGGGCTAATAATTTAAGACTGTTCTGTAGGCAGTGGGAGCCATCAGGGGTTCTTGAGAAGGGGCAGTACATGATTAGATTTGCATTTCAGAAAGTTTATTTTGGCTGTGATATGGAGGATAGACTGAGGGTAAGGGGAGATGGGATAAAAATCACTTAGAAAGTCTGTTCAAGTTCAAATGCAATCAATAACATCTCTTAGTTAAATGCTAGACATTAGGCTAAGAAATTCCTTTTGCTCTTCCTTTTACTCCTTATAGCAACCCTTTTGAGGTAGACCTCATCACAGGAGAGGCTCTGGGGCTGGATGGAAGGAAATAGATTGAACAGGGCTTGCCAATTTTACCTTAGGTGTGGATGTCTGTCTATCTGGCAATCAGTCCCTCCACTGAAGAGAGATCCATCTAGATCCTCTGAAGAACTATCTCTCACATTGAATGTACCTGGCCATTCAAGGAATAGTCACATCACCCAAGCTGGGCCCAATAGCTTCTCTCTTGCGTAAAAATGCAAGAACTGGGGGCGGGGAAAGTGGGAGCACCTGGGTGGCTCAGTCGATTAAGTGTCCACCTTCAGCTCAAGTCATGATCTCATGGTTCATGAGTTCGAGCCCCACGTCAGGCTCTGTCCTGACAGCTTGGAGTCTGGAGCCTGCTTTGGATTCTGTGTTTCCCTCTCTCTCTGCCCCTCCCATGCTCATGCTCTGCTTTTCTCTCTCTCAAAAATAAATAACATGAAAAAAATTTTTAATGCAAGAATGGGAGACTAGGTAGAAGACATTTACTCCAGAAGTAGTGCTTAGCATATCTGGCTAAATAGTTCTGCCCATACCTAGACTGCAGGGGTTTTGGTCTTCTTTCTTTTCTTTTTTAAATGTTTATTTATTTATTTTGAGAGAGGGGGGAGAGAAAGAGAGAGAGAGAGAGAGAGAGTAAGCATGAGCAGGGGAGGAGCAGAGAGAGAAGGAGAGGGAGAATCCCAAGCTCAAACTAAGGAACTTTGAGATCACCACCTGAGCCCATATCAAGAGTTGACTGAGTCAGTTGCCCCTGTCCTCTTTCTTTTTTTTTTTTATGTTTATTTTATTTTATTTTTGAGAGAGAGAGAGAAAGAAGAGAAAGAGCAAGCAGAGAGAAGCAGAGAGAGAGGGAGACTTAGAATCTGAAGCAGACTCTAGGCTCTGGGATGGCAGTGCAGAGCCTGATGAGGGGCTCGAACCCACGAACCGTGCAATCACAACCTGAACCAAAATCAGATGCTTAACTGACTGAGCCAACCAGGTGCCCCTGTCCTCTTTCTAAACCTAGCCTCAGCCTCCAAACATTCTCAGTTTGCTTTACTTTTCCAGAATTGCCCTGCACTGTTCATAATCAAAAATCCCTCACCAATGCAGTGACTGGTTAGAACTGAGCAATGTTTAAGGAGAATCCTTTATGTTTCAGAAGACAGCAAACAGTTTGAATTCTGAAATGCCACTGACACAACGACTACAATTTTTTCAGTGGACCTCTTTTCTCTGGGGAACTAACTCCATTTTAACATACACGTATGGTGGGTTCCCCGAGTTCGCAAGAAAGGGAGCCTCGGCTCCTTTATTTCTATTGCTTCCTCTCGCAGGTTGCACTGAGTTGCATATTAATGATGGCTTGGCAGACCCCTGCCCCAGAGGCTCAGGAGCATGAAAGACACACCTATGTATGTGTGAGGTGTGCCACCAAAGGCTATGGGAACATCAATAAGAAGGAAAATTGACACAGAGAATCCACCCCTTATCAAACTGAAGGTCTCATTAGAGAGGGCTCTGTGCTGTAGCCTGACTGAAATGTTTCGGTCTGCAAGGATCCTGATGCAAAGGTCAAAGTGGCCTCGCAATCAGGTATTCTAGATTCTCTTTCTGTGGAGCGGATGAAGGCAGGCCTTAAAATCAGCCAGGATCAGGCCCAGAGCCAGTAGGAGTGCTTAACCAGCTGCCCTAGGTCCCAGGCAGGAAAACTCTGCCTGCTGACAAGGAGGTATTAATGACAGAGACCATAAATGGCAGTGACCTCATCTCTCTCAACTTCTCTGACAAAAGTCCTACTTGGCAACAGATCAGGGAGACAGGTTGCCCCGCTAGTCACATCTGGCTGTATCTATGACAGAGATTAAGGTGACAGACCTAGAAGTATGAGGGAGGCCCACTTACCAATTTCCATCATGGGGCCCACTGCTTGGCACCGGTGGTGCTCAATATGCTTTTGTGGGTAAAGAGTGAGCAGAGAAGGAGGGATCTGTTGTCACCCAGAATCTGGCAGCTCTTGAGCCTTTGGTTCAGAGGGAAGACTTTTCCTCCTATGCAACACCTGTCTTTCCATTTTCAACATGCTGAACAAGGCAGTGGTCCTTGTGGAGGCAGGGGGAGGTCTGGGACTCTCTTACCAATGCTCCCCATAATTTATCTTGGGGCCTCCTTGAAAGATAAGTTCAGGTAGGCTCCAGGTTGGAGCCCCTACTTTATATATTCTAGCTTTGCCTATAACAGTAACTTCTTCAGGGGTCAGTCACTTCATTTGCTGAAAGAAGGGATAAGCCAATTATTCTAAGGGTCCTGTTAAACAATAATCTTCCATTGTGCTGGCAGGATAGAATCATGACTGTCACTGCTTCCCTGGATAAATGTGTCTTTACTTAAAACGCAGGTTCCCTAAAGAGTGTTGTATACCTTCCACTCTTGACAACTGTCTTTCACATTGATACTCTTGTAACCTTGCCCTGACATTATCAAAGTCCAGAAAAGGAAAGCTTGGTGCCAGAGTTAACAAGGCAAAAGCACCCACTACACAGCGCTTGAGTCACGGTCATGCACTAACGGCCACCTCAGCCACCGAAGCCAGGGGACTCAATCTCTCAGTTAAGCCATTTCCTGGAGCAAACGCCCACATTTCTTGACAGAGCCAACCATTCAAAGCTGCCCTCTCTGCCCTTTCAAATTTAATTTGTTTCAAATCTTGAAGGAGCCACAGAATTATTTCAGGATTGGAGTCAAGTGAAAACAGGTGTGCTGTTCTTTTATCCGCTCTCCCCACCTCCCCTTCAAAAGGGCCTGATTAGGCGCCAGATTAATCAGACCAGCCAATGGGGCAGAGGAACCCCTTTACTCTCTTGGGTGCTGGTGACCGGGATGGTAACCCAGATTCCTGGAGGCCCCAGTGTAGAGGCCCTGAACCACCTGACCTTCCCATGCCCCATCCAAGTGCCTGTGCAGCTGGAGGACAGGGCTGCAGGACCAGGCTATGGTGTCACTCACCCTGTGCCAATTGCCTTTTCTGCTCCAATGCCAGTCTTTGCCCCTGAGAGCCAAGGCCTGTTGGTCTAGCTTTCCAAGATCAACCTGAGCTCTGTTCTTGGCTCTCTCAGCATTTGCTTTGGCTGCTTCATTTAGGCCAGCCTTCCTGGTGTGTCAATATTTAGGGGGCTAAGCACAGAAAACATTCACAGAGTTTAAGATGAAATAGAAAAATCTTATTTAAAAAGGAAAATTGGAGTTCACCAAAAAGTCACACCAGAAAAGGAAAAAAAAATGGAAAAAAGAAAAAAAAAAAGATTCTAAACGTGCAGCCCTGGGAAGGGAGCCATTTGTACTAAGAGCTGCTGCTAATGGAGATTTTTGCCTCAGTTCCTGCTGTGGAGGAATCCGAGCTTCGATCTAGGGTATCTTTGCTCATCTCTCTATACAAACACCTTGTTTTCCATATTTCTTCTCATGATTTTATATTTATTTATTTACTTATTTTTAATTTACATCCAAGTTAGTTAGCATTATAGTGCAATAATGATTTCAGGAGTAGATTCCAGTGGTTCATTCCCTATCTGTAACACCCAGTGCTCACCCCAACAAGTGTCCTCCTTAATGCCCCTCGCCCATTTAGCCCATCCCCCCACCCTCAGTTTGTTCTCTGTATTTAAATCTCTGATGTTTTGTCCCCCTTGATGTTTTTATATTCTTTTTGCTTCCCTTCCCTTATGTTCATCTGTTTTATGTCTTAAATTCCTCATATGAGTGAAGTCACATGACATTTGTCTTTCTCTGACTGCCTTATTTTGCTTAGCATAATACCCTCTAGTTCCATCTATGTTGTTGCAAATGGCAAGATTTCATTCTTTTTGATGCTTCTCATGACTTTAAATCCCATCTCGATGCTGACAATTCCCAAGCTCAGATCTTCAACCCACACCTCTGTCTCTTGAACACAAGACCCCGTAACAATAATTGACTTGCTATCTCTTCTTAGCATGGAAAATATTCAAATCCACTCTCCCTTAAGCCCACTCTGCCCTCCATTTTCCCTATGGCAATGCCATCCTTTCCTTTGTTCAGGCCAAGAACCTTGGGGTCACTCCTGCCTCCACTTCCCATTCCCCATCTGTCAGCACATCTCATCTGTCCTACCTTCAAAATATTTCCCATGTGTAACCACTTCTTGCTATTTATTTCACTACCACCCTGTTACAAGCCACTATTTTCCACCTAAAAATTGAAGTAGTCTCCCGGCAGGTCACCCTACTCACTCTGTCCCTCTGACCCTGGCAGCACAGAGAAATGAAAGTGATTCTTTTAGGATGTAAGTTTGGTTTTATCACCACCTGCACAACACTCTAAAATGGCCTTCTTCCTTACTCATAGTAAGAGCCAAAGTCTTTGCAATGGCCTTAAAGACCTTCCAATATCTGTTCCCTGTTTCATTCCCCACGACTTAATGACCTCATCACCTATGTCTCTCCTCCTTGCTCACTCTGTTCCAGCTGCATTGGCCTCCTGGATGGTCCTCAAGCCTCCAGCCATTCTGCCACCTCAGGACATATGCCCTTGCTGTTCCCTCTGTATGGAATGCCCTTCCCCTAAATGTCTCTGTATAGTTTGCTCCCTTGGTAATTTTAGTGCCATTTTTATGTGTCACCTTAAAAGAAGTGCCCTCTCCAACCACTCCACATAAAATTGGAATGGCAATACTCTCTTTGCCTCATGCCGTTACTATTTTGCTTATCCTACTTTACATGTTTATGGAGCAATTATTTCTACCTGGCTTATTGTATACATGTTTATTTGTTTATTTTCTGTATTTTCCAATTAGAGAATAAGTTCCAGGATGACGTAGCTTCATTTTATTTACTACTGTATCCTCAGAACCTAGACTAATGTCCTACATGGTGGACATGAGTAAATAGTTTTCTAGATAATTAATACCCAGGACTTTTCAAGTTTTCTGGCACCCTCAGCTTTTCTTTGCATGATTATGCCAGTTTTAAAGGTGGAACATCAGACCCAGTCCTGACCAACCATAGCATTTCACGTCTCCCCCTCTCTACCCCTACCCTGTGCAAAGGAATTAGATCACAAATGATCACATGAAAATCAGAGCCAGTGAGATGCAAAGAACTTTTCTCTGATACTTGGGTGGAAGTATTGTTCTTCCTCATTTAACTTTAAGCTAACAAGGTATAGAAACGACTGAACATGTTGTAGCCATTTGGTTGCTATGAAGAGAGTCTGTGAAGCCTTTGAGATGAATTGATGGGGAGCAGTCAGAAATCTTGAGGACATAGGTTATCTTGACCATGACCTGTTCATCTCACATAGAGAACACTGAACTCCAGGGAGAAAATAGAAGGCAAAATAATAATAATAATAAGGCCATCTTCTTTGCCTCTGTCCTCCTGCTGAGCTTTCCCATGTCCACCATCTAGAGCTGTGAAGATTTTCTAATCTAGAACAGAGATGGCGTGTTATAGCCAACTCCAACTGACATGTGGTGGTTACCTTGAGCCTAATGGACAGAAAGACACATAGGCTGTGAATAGCTCAGTGGGAAAATGTGCCATGATCAACTAGTAATGTCTGTTATGAATACAAGAGGGGAGAGTGGCACATATTAGTATAGAATTTTTCTTTCTACAAAAATACATGAAAATTACATCAGCACAGATATGCTTTCATGGATAAAGCATGAAAATAGATCCAATTTCAGAAATAGAATCCTTATTAAATATGTACATCATAAGGGGACACAGAAAAAAAAAACACATAAGATTAGATTGAGGGGAAATTCAAGGATGGCTTCTAGCAAGTGAAACATTAATGGAAGCCCAGAAGTACAGACAGCTCATAGACTGATTTATCTGGAGCAGAGGAGCCATGTTGCAGAGAAATCTGAGATAAGACTGATATTTCCACCAGGGACAGCATAATTGACAAGGGCCTTGAATACTAGGCTGAAAGGGGAATATTGGCTGAAGGCAGCAACAAGGAGGTTCTGTCGGGTCTTGAGCAGGTGAGGGTTGTAATAAGATCGATGTTTGAGGCAGATTATTCTGTCAGTTGAATCCAAGATGAATTGAAGCCATGGGAATTGCTGGTGGGGAGGCTGGTTAGCATCCTGCTGCAATGAGTCAAGGAAATGCTCTCTGGAAAATGTCTTAAGCAGACCTGTCATGAGTATGACCACAGACTCCTTAGCTGTGTCCAGACCTGTGTCATGGACATGTTTAGAAAAGTTTCAGAACCTCCATAGAGCTTTCAGAGTAAATGACTTGAGCAATTGTGGAGGGTCCTTCAAGTCCATTTACTTGACAGTGGCCAGGATGAGGAAAGAGGCAATTCTGAAGAAGCTATTAAAGATTCTGGTGTGGAAGGAATTTTGTGCGTTTTGTTACTGTGGCACCACAGAGTTGGTCTGTTAGGGTCTTCTGAAGTTTCTGCCTGCTGCGTCACTGAAGGGATGATTTGTTAATTATCAATTTCACTCATATAAGTGTAGACTATACACTAAGGTCAACCATGGTAAGGGCATGAGGTGCAAATGAAATATCACAGGGTGCAGGCTGGTAAGAAACCAAAGTGAACAGGTGAAAACAAGGGATGGCCAAAAAACGGAGAGGGAGGCAAACCGTATGAGACTCTTAAATACAGAGAACAAACTGAGGGTTACTGGAGGGGAGGTGAATAGGGGATAGGCTAAATGCATGGGCATAAGGGGAGGCACTTGTTGGGATGAGCACTGAGCATTATATGTAAGTGATGAATCACTAAATTCTACTCCTGAAACAATTAAAAAACAAACAAATAACAAAACAAAAACAAACAAAAAGCAAAGTCAAATGTGGCAGAGAAGTGGAGAGGTCATTTTCTGGAAAAGCAGCAGATATTGTGTTCTCACTGGCAGCCCAAACATGGGCTAACCACTTCCAATTTTTAAAGAGAAGTTCTCTATCTAGAGTTTTAGGTAAAATGTTCTAATGTTTATTGAATTGTTTTTAACTAGTTGAATCCTCCATTCAGATTCCTCAATTCAGAAACTATCAATGTGGGTTTCGACAGTATTATTGGGGATAGCCCTTGATTCAAGAGAAGCGGAAGATGAGCTTTGAAACAGGCAGCCTGGAATAAAATCTTGGCCTGCCCCCCTTTTCCTTCTGTAAACCAAAACAAGGAACCCCTCAGGGCCCAGCTTCCATTTCATTATTTGTTGAATGACGATAGTAAGGGTTATGATTAGAGTAATTGAGTGCTTACTAAGTACCAGGCACTATTTCAAGGGTTGTCCTTGGATTACATCATTTTTCTCTGTTTTTCAGATGAGGGGATTGAGACACAGAAATTTGAAGTAGTGTTTCACTGGACCACAATAACAATGGATGTGAAGCAGCTGGGTTGTTTGCAAAACCCATTGTAGCATGAATTCTTTTTTCCCCTTCTATTGAAATATAATTGGAACACAATACTGTTTAGTTTTAGCTGTACAACATCATGATTTGGTAGGTTTATATATAGTGAAATGATTACCACTATTAGGTTAGCTAAGAGTCATCACTTCACAAAGGTACAACTTTTTTCCTTGTAAGGAGAACTCTTAACATCTAGTCTCTCAACAACTTTCAAATACACCATACAGTTTTGTTAACTCTAGTCATCAAGTTGTACACTACATCCTCAGAATTTATCTACCTTATAACTGGAAGTTTATACCTTTGACCATCTTCACTCATTATTACTTTTATTATTAGTGTAACGGAGAACAAATGGCCTTTAAAAATTCTAACTCCCGGCAGCTGCTTTTGCTGCCGGGAGACTGTCATACTTCCTTTCTTGAAAGGCTCTTTATTTAGGAAAATGCCTGAAAAGTCCTCCTAGGGTCTAAATGCTAAAGCTTCTGAGGTATGGCTTGAAAGATGTCTGTAGACAAGAGTATGCTGAACCATGCTACAAAATGGTGGGAGCTGGCTTTGGAGGGTCCAGGAGAGGAGGCTGAGCTGAGGAAATGAGGGGGCCGATAAGAAGGAAGGCAGGGGAGGGCACAGAAGAAGAACAGCTTAAGCCACCCACATGTCTAGCTGAGACGGGGGACTGAGGAGATGGTCAGTGAACTTGCCTGGAGCAGGACTAGCAGAGGAATCATAATCATTCACCTCTATGACTGTTGAGAGGAGTCAAACAGTTTGATGTGCAGAGGATGCTCAGAGAAGCAGGGGGAAAGGGAGAGGTAAGGAACAGAGGTAGAGCAATAACACTTAGGAAGCTTTTCCTCTGTGCCAGTCCTCCTCCAAGTGCTTTCTGCTCATTTAATGCAGACAACAACCTCAGAGGAGGTGTTCTATTAGCTCTGTTTCACAGATGGGGAAACTGAGGCAGAGAGGTTGAGTGGATTGCCCAGAGTCGTCCAGCTACAAGTGACCCTACCTCTGCTATCAACCTCTGTGCTATCTTGAAAGACAAATCCAATTGCAGGAGAGGAGATACCTGTAAAAATGAGGACTCAAAGGAAGAAATTAGCAAGAGTAAGAGTGAATAAAAGATGTGTAAGCCCCCTGCAAATCCCTAGGGGCGTTGGGAGGCTCAAGGTGGGTGTGGCTAGTTGTTGGTTTTCCACTGACATTTGGTGGATCTTGGATCTTGAACCATTTTAATTTAAACATTTAACCAAGGTGACACAGCTTATGTTGATCTTTGGGTGACACTGTTTATTTTCATGATTCAAATAGGGTACACAAGTGACTAAAATCTATCATTCAGAAGTTAACCCTCTCCTCCACCACTGGCCCTGTGCTGATGCATGATTAATATGTCCAGATAGCACATCCAAGTGGTGATAGCTGATTCCCCAACTGTGGGGAGAAGCTAATAACCCCAAAGAAGCTTCCTAGGCATCAGAGTAAACTTAGTTTCCAGGATTTTCTGAATGGGGAGAGGGAGAGACCATTTTGTTATGCAGAGGCTTATCAATCGCTTTGAAAGACGCAACTAATACCCAGATCTAAAAACAGAAAATGGTGAAGCATTCATTAGGGAAGCTTTGATTTTATCTGACCATGAGGGAAGAGAAACAAACCTATTACATTGTTTTGAACTTTGTTAGTTTGTATAACGCCTGCTACTTATGTTCTTAAGGAGGCAAAGATCCACATGACGGACACTTTTTTTCCTTATTGATTTACCAAGAACGAGGCATTGTAATTACTTTTAAGAAACGATTTAACTTACAAAGATGGAAAAATCTTTGAATGAAAATGCTATCTATCAAAAGTAAAAAAAAAAAAGTTAAGGCTTGTCACAGACGAAAATGAAACAAACATGATCAAAATGCAATGCATTTAACTCTTAAAGAGATCAGGCTGTCTCAGGATGTGTTGATGTGTGGTTACTAACATTCTCTTTTTTTTTCATTTTACTTTCTCACCTCCTCCTCCTCCTCATCTTTCTCCTCCTCCTCCTTCTTCTGCTTGCTTCTTCTTCTTGCTAGTAATCCACCAATCAAGTGTCAAAAACTTATATTTTACTGATTATCCACTATCAACTTTGCAAGTATAGAAGCAGGCTCATTCTTCCTGCTGGACTCCTATTTTGTTTCCCAGATATGACAGGGGAAACTGGAGGGGAAAGAGGCTTACCCATGTACTATGACTTTCTTAAAATATACCCATGCAGGACCTCAAGAGAAATCCCATTTTCTCATATTAGGAATACATTCCTCTTTGAATTTAGTATACACTTTGCATCTATCTTTCTATCTTAGAAATTATACACATGAAGCAACTTCAAAGTGGCGACTGGGCTGAAAGGTTGGCACAGGTGGTGAGCATTTACAGAGAGAATCACATCATGTGACCTCAAAAGAGATGTCCTGCTTTTAGGTGGAATTTTGTTGGACTGATTGTGGTGAGCTCCATGAGAGGCAGAAGGGAGGGGGAGAATACTCAAAGTGAGAAAAAGGCACTTGTGGAAGCTCAGAATTAAACAAAGACGTCTTGTTGAGTATTAAGAAACAAAAACAATGGATCCAGAGCCATGGAATGGTGCCCAGTGGCCCCAAATGCTCATTTGCTTTTAAGGTTGTTTGGGCTTTAATTAGTGAAGCCTTGACAGAGGGATTAAAAAAACTTGAACTTTGCAAAAGAACAATTTTGCAAGGCCAAATGGGAAGAAGGATGAGTGGATGCAGGTGGCATTGCATACCCCTCAGCTTGTTTAGCTAAGGATTAGAACTCTACACTCGGAGGCGGGGCTGGTAGTTTTATTTAAAAGAAAGGTTAGAATCACTGTATTCTACTTTAAGCGTGAGATAAACTTATCATGAAGAACAGAAATAATGTCCCTCTTTTTGTCATTTTAATCCTTCTGCATTTATCAAGAATCAATAGCTCACATTTCCCCCACACTTGGCCCAAAGTACATTGAAGTTTTTATAGTTCCTCCAAAATGTAAGCTATTTAATGTGTTTGAACCCAGTGCATAAATTGCCCTTCTCTGTCTCTACCTGGTAGACTCCTGTGTAACCTCCTAAATGTTCCCCTCATGTCCTCTCTCTGAATCTTCTCTGAATTTTGTATCATTTACTTAAATCTACTTCTGCAATTATACTTATCTCATTGTGTTACAATTATCTGTAAATATAAAACACAGCCAGGAGAATGCATGTAGCATATATGTTCATTTTAAATAATAATAATTCCAAAAATATCTATAGACTGTTTAAAATAATTCAACTGAGTACCTTTTAAAGATCTTATTGGCTTTATTCAACGATTCATGAATCAGGATCCCATCTAGTAGATAGAAAGAAGCTCCCAGAGGCTGTACAGAATGAAAGCTTTTCATAGGCAGGAGGGAGTAGAAACAAGGAAGTGATATTAGCAAAAAGTGGATTGGTTGTGGCAAGGTCATTCTTCTTTAGGGATTGGCAGGGGCCTATCAGGCAGATTATCTCACTAGTGTCGATCAGGTAGTTCCTGATCAATTGGTTTAAGATTCCATTTCTGGGAAAGGCTGAAACTGTAATTAACTGTTGGTTTGGAGACACCAGGCTTAGCATACGTGATGCCATTTGGAGCCTGTTGTCTTGTCAGTACCAAAGAGAATTTGCCACTAACTTAAAATTTCCTGCATGACTCACTCATCCCTTTACCCACTTGCACTGTAGAGGCAACTATTAAAGACATTTCATATTTACTATATCCTTATTTTTCTTTCCAGTTTTAACACATATGTTCATATCCTTAAACAACATATTGTTTACTGTTGCCTGTTTGAACCTAATAGAAAGAGAATTATATATGTTTTTAAGATTCATCCATATTGATGAATGAATCATGCATTCTTAATTGAGTGAAAATTGATTCTAGGAGTACAGAAAACTCTGATTCTTTTAATGTATGGAGCAAAGATATGCATACAGTATATAAATAGTTTGTCTATGGTGTTGAAGTTTCATAGGGGGCTATTAGGAAAAAATGTTTGAAAATGTCTTTTAAAATTTTTTAACTTTATTTATTTTTGAGAGCGAGAGAGAGTAGAGGAGGGGCAGAGAGAGAAGGAGAAAGACAATCTCAAGCTGGCTCTATGCTGTCAGTACAGAGACTAAAGCAGGGCTTGATCTCACTAACTGAATTGTGAGATCATGATCTGAGCTGAAATCAAGGGTCAGATGCTTAACTGAGGCATGCAGGTGCCCAGAAGAAAACGTCTCTTAGGGGTATGATAATGAAAGAAAAAAGGCTAAGAAACACTCTGTGGGCCACTTATTTTCATTGCTACATAGTCTCTCATTAGATGGTTAGACCACAATTCATCTATCTAATGTTGGTGCATATATGATAGTTTCCAATTGTTTTTATTGTTAAAACACTCTCGTGTCCACAAATTAGATAACCTCAATGAAATGGATTAATTCTTTGAAAGACACAATCTACTAAGACACACACACAAGAAATGGGCAATCAGAACTCGAAGATTTTCCAATAAGATTAGGAAGAAAACAAGACCTCTCTTCTCATCAGTGTTTTTCAACATCCCATTGGAAGCCTAGCTAATGTAACAAACAAAAAATTTTAAAAGGTGTATACAATGGGAAGGAGGAAATAAAACTTTCTTTGTTTGCAGGTGACATGATTGCCTTTATAGAAAATTCAAAAGAATTACCAAAAACTGAAGCTAACAAGAAATTATAGTAAGGTTGCAGGATGTAAGTTAATATACAAAAGTCTGCTACTTTCCCATACACAGCAATGAAATTAAAAACACATTACCATTTATATTAACAACATTCCAAGAATGAACTACCTAGTTATAAACCTAACAAAATGTATACAAAATCTGTGTGAGGAAAATTAAAAACTCTGATGAAAGAAATCATAGAATAACCAAATAAATAGATATTCCATGCTAATAGATTGGAAGACAATATCATCAAGATATCAGTTCTTCTTAACTTGATGAATAGATTCAACATAATCAAAATCAAAATCCCAGCAAGTTATTTTATGGATAACAACAAACTGATTCTAAAGTTTATATTGAGAGGCAAAAGACCCAGAATGGCCAACTCAGTAGTGAAGTAGAACAAAGTCAAAAGATAGTTGCTACCCAACTTTAAGACTATAAATCCACAGTAATCAAGACAATGAGTTGTTGGCAAAGAATAGACAAATAGACCAACAGAATTGAACAGAGAGACCAGAAATAGAACCAGGAACTGATCTTTGACAAAGGAGTAAAGGTAATACAATGGAACAGATAGTCTTTTCAACAAAGGATGTTGGACAACTGAACAGCCACATGAATCTACACACAGACTTTATACGTGTCACAAAAATTAACTCAAAATGGATCATAGTGAAAATATCAGAAAAGGTTGAAAATTGAAAGTTTACCATTAGAAGCTCCTTTGAGGTAGGCTTTTAGACCTGAATGACATAATAATAATAGCAGGAGAACAATAACAGAATTTGCTCTTCTACCACCTCGTTACCCTCTAAAAACCATTTCGTTGTCATCAAAATCCTATTGAACAAAGGTAAAACTCACATTTTGAATGTTATTAAATATTAAAATGCCATTTTAATTTTTATAACTGTATTTTCATTTTATCTGCCTGGTCCTACTTTAGCATTTTCTTTCCTCTACTTCTTTTGGGTTTGTTATGCTGTTCTTTCAAAATTCTTAATTTTAAGCCCTCCTTTTCTTATACAGACATTTACAAGACATTAACTTCTCTCAGTATTAGTTTACTTTTCCCATTATTTTCTAGTTATAAATATTTTTTAAATTTCCATTGTGATTTCTTTTTATACCCATGTGCCTCCCTCCAAATATATATGGTTATTTTAATCATCTTTTTGTTATTGATTCCTGACATACTGTGTTATGGTTATGATTGTGGTCTGTATGATATTCTGAAATTTGTTAAGCTCTCCTTTATGGCCTAAAATGTGAAATAGGCTCCATGTGTACTTGGGAAAAAAAAAAATATATGTTCTCTAGTTATTGGAGTGGTATTCTATAATGTCTCTAGATTAAGTTTCTTAATTTTATTCCTTGATAGTGTAAGCTATCATTTACTAAGATAAATGTGCTAAATATCACCTAGTCTGAAGGTGACTTGTCCATTTTTCTTTGTAGATTCATTGATATTTGCTGCACATATTTTGGTATATTATTAGGTGCACAAAATTTAGAATAATATTATATTCTGTATCTCACTGTTGCTTTTTGCCTTAAAGTCTATTCTGATTAACATTAATCATGCCATCTTTCTTTTTGCTAGTATTTGCCTGGAGTATCAGTCAGGGTCCGATTAGGAAAACAGAAACCTCTTTAACTGTCTAAACAGAGGGAATTTAATTCAGGAAATGGGTTATACACCTTATAGATCTGAGATGCCTACCAAGGATGGTGAGACAACTTGGAGATTAGCAACAGCAAGAAGCTGCTACCACATGTAGGGAGGGAAAGCAAAGGGGAGAATGATATCAAAGACAAGGGGTCATGGCCACCAGGCAGAAGTGGAACCACAGTGACCAAGAGGGGGCTGTAGCAATAGAGAAGATACTCCAGTACTGGAGACTCTGCCTGAAGGAGAGTAGAGATGAAACCCCAGGTGATGGCTTCCTACTGTCAGCCCAAACTCAGCCTCCCATTGACCCAACACAGATAAAAGCCTTGGACCTGGAGAAGGCAGCTACTGGGCATCAGCACCACTTTGATTTGACCAGTGAAAGCCCCTTCACACTGGTCTCTGTGCCCTTTTGACAGGTCCTCAGCAATCTAACTTAGCACTGCCTTACTTTATGACACAAAAACATGTTCTAGGCTCATTTTGTTCTTTTTCAGCAGCCCTCCAGGGAGATCTTTGTTACCCTGCTTTGGTTCTAACAGTTTATGCAAGTCCTCCATCTGGAGCAGAACTCTTCTTAGCTGCTTCAACTATGATTCCGCTTGCTTCCCCAGAGCAGGATAATGAGGACATGAGTCAAAAGGACATGGCTCAAGGCCTTTTCAAATGTCTGTATACTAACGTTCTAGGTCTAGCTCCTGTGAACTGAGTATAAATGAATTCTGTTTTGGAGTCCAATATGATAATCTTTATCTTTTAACAAGATAGTTTAGCTCTTCCTTGTTGTATATTTAGATTAAATTCTACCAACTTCTCTAGTACTTACTATTTGTCCCTCCTATCCTACTTGTTTATCTCTTGTTTTGTCCCCTTCTTGCCTTCTCTTAGGTTGACTTCATTTTTTTTCCTTTTCCCTTATTCCATTTTTCCCTCTTCCTGCTAGTTTGTGTGTTACATACTTTATTTTTGCCCTTTTAGAGATTACCTTTGATTTCTACTAGTCATTTTTAGTTTAACAAGCTTTAAAAATAAAGTCCTTCCCAGGCTTCTGGGTGGCTCAGTTAGTTAAGTGCCAGACTTTAACTCAGGTCATGATCTTACAGTTTGTGGGTTTGAGCCCCACATCAGGGTCTGTGCTGACAGCTCAGAGACTGTAGCCTGCTTTGGATTCTGTGTCTCCCTCTCTCTCTGCCCCCTCCCACTCATGCTCTCTTTCTCAAAAATAAACACTAAAAAATTTTTAAAAATAAAGTCTTTATTTTTCTACTTCTTATCCCATTTTTCCTTCCTGTTTCTTCACTCTCTGCTTCATCCTTCACATTTTTCCCGTTTGTTCTTTTTCCATCTCTTCCCTTTTTAAGTGATTGGGTCCATTAGGTGGGCCTTCCAAGGTAGATGTCTACCCCTGGGTGGAGGTGGCAGAAAGCAACGGTGAAAAGGTGTTTCCATGGGGAGGGGCCAGGGGCAGCTCCTGTGGTGTGACAGCCTGGCTCAGGGTGTTGAAGAGGGTGTCCTTGGAGGAGGTTGCCTGGAATAAGGTATCAGAGCTGGATCAGAATGTGTAGAGCAACCATATGGAAGAGAAATTTGGTGAAGAGTATGGAAGCTTGAAGTGGGTCGGTCAGCTGTACCCTTTGGAAGGAAATATACACAGGACAAGGAGGTATCCATGTAGGAAGTGGAAGGTAGGGGTGGGGCAGGAAGTAAAGACAGGCTTCTGGTTCTGCATATTGAAAGTTTGAGAGTCATGAGAGTATTCATGTGGGAAGGCAGGCTGTGGACTGTTAAGGAAGGCTTCTAGTCAAGATGGTGGTTCTGTATAAGGTGTCAGAGCTAGAGCAGGGTGAGGACGATCTCTCTGAGGTGATTACAAAGAGAAAAGCAAGATGAGCCTGGAACATCTCTTCATGCCATAAAGTAGGAAAGTACTCAAAAAATACTGGGGACATTTCAAAACAATGCAACAGCCAACCTGAAGAGGTTTTCATTGATAAAGTTGATGACAATTGAAATATCAATATAAATAATGAAAATAATGGATTATTAAGCATTTAATAAAATAACTCATGAGTCCATATGACATAAATTAATTAATTAATTAATTGATATTTTGATGAGGAATGACATATTTATGTAGTTTCATTACATGTCCCACCAAGTACTTTTTAACTACCAAAGAAAAAAGAGTAGCTTTTCTACAATGAGTGGAAAAGCTTGGCATATATTACTTTAATCAACTGATCAGATGTAACATTCTTCAGAAAAGGACAACGACAGGACAGGATGCAATAGTATCGGTTGTATGTTACTTCTGACAAAGATGTTATTAACTTAAATCTAATCATGAGGAAACATCAGACAAATCCAAATGAGAGACATTCTACAAAATAAATGGTCTGTAATTTTCAAGTGTCAAGGTCATGAAAGTCAGGGAAAAATTATTGAACTAGGCTAACAAGGTATGACAAGTAAATGCAACACAGGATCCTGAACAGGATCTTTTTGCTATACAAGATACCAGGACAGATGGGAAAATGTGAATAGGTATGATGATTAGATGTAGTAATGTATCAATGTGAATTTACTGATGCTGATGGTTACTTTGGCTATGTAGGAGCATGTTTTTGTTTGTAGGAATCACAGAACGTAAGTATTCAGGAATAATGGAGCATCAGGTCTGCTACTTACTCTCAAATGGCTCAGGAGAAAAAAAAAGTTATTTTATATTGGGTTTTCATTGTAGCTTTCTTATTTATTTTAGCTTAGTATATTAAACATTATTATTTTATATGTCAAGTTTTTTCTAAATTTTCCCATATGTTTATATTTTCTTTACTAACAATTGTTTTTAATACCATGGAACTTCCTTCTGAGGTTTTCATTCTCACAAAAGAAAATCCTTCAGACGGTCTTTCAGTGAGAGAGTATCTGTTGGTAGCACATATTTTTGTGTACCTGAAAATGTTTATATAAATCTCATTCTTGAAATACAGTTTTGCAGATTATAGGATCCTAAAATAACAATGATTTTCTTTCAGCTCCTTGAGGTATTCTCTGTCTTCTGCTTTCTACTCTTAATTTTAAAATGTGTATGGTCATTCTAATTGTTGTATCTTTTATTTAATCTGTCTTATCTTTATGGGAAGTGTCAAGGTTGTCATTTTGCCTTTGGTATTTTTTGGTTTCACTACAAAATCCACAGGTCTTTCTGAATGTGAAGATTGGTATCTATTATCAATTCTAGAAAATCAGTCATTATCATATAGAATATTGATTTTTCCCAATTCTCTCAATTAGCAATTCTGAAATGCCAATAAGCCTCTTAGACCTTTGCAATTTATCTCCCTTATCTCTTCAAATTCTTTTAATTTTTATCTTCTGCATTTCTCAAAATTTCAATACTTTTATTTTAAAAACATATTAAAATGTCATTTTGTTTTGCAAACTGGATAATTTCCACATCTGTAGTCTTGGTGGGTCAAATTCCAAGTGTGCTAATTGTTTATGCAAAGGAGACTTGCACAAAAGTTGTTGCCAACTAGATTGAAAGTTCTTTGAAGGCAACAATGGCACTTAATTCTAGAGAGCCTAGGGCAGGGCTGCTGGGTGCTGCAGCAAAGAAAAGAAAAGAAAAAATGTAGACTGCTTGGTTGATTGACAAAGGTGTATCATATAGACTTTAATTGAAAGGACACACTATAACACGGAGATAAAGCACACTGACTATGAGTCAGGTCTCTTGGGTTTAAATCCAGACTGAGTTACTTGCTAGAAGTGAGATCTTAGAGGAACCTTCTCTAAACTCAGTTTTTAACCTGTAAAATGGGGGCCAGGGTGGGAGAATAACAGTAGTTTTTTTTTTATGAGGCATTTATAAACTAATTTGATTGAAATGATTATTATGGAAAGGATTATGGGTATTCAGAAAATCTCTCAAGGAAGCAGTTGCAGAGAAGTGGGCCCATGACCAAAGCCTTGAAAGACAGTGAGTATTTGGATAGTCAGAAAGGAACCTAAGAAACATCTCACACAGATATATTTGTCTTCCTAATTATAGAAGGGTTAGGAGGAGCTCCTAAAGCCACTTTGGATTTCAACCTCCCTCCTGGTTCATGGAGAGAACACTAAGTAGTACTTATGGATTCTAGATACATTGCCTGGGATTAAATCATGGAATCATAGGTCTACCTTGCTGATTGCTCTTTTTCTTAAGACTAAATCTCAGATTTTTTTTATTTGAAAAGTGGGAGAGGGCTTACTTCACAGGGTTATTGAAATGATTAAATGAAAAAACCAATATAAGTAGTATATAGAAACTATTCAATAAGTATTAATTTTAAATTCATTTTTTAATTCTTAGTAATATTACCATTTTCTACAAATGTTTCCTTCTAAAGTCCTAACTCTCTGGCATATTGCTGCACTTATGTGATCTGCCTTCCTCATCCACCCTTTGCCCTGAGTGGAAGAACACATTTCCTGATTAAAGGGGTACATCCTGTGAAGACTGACTGTGAAGGCAAGTCCACAATAGACAGAGACAATGCATTCTTGTTCAGAGCAGCCACCAACAGTGATGACAACAGCCTTCAATGGACTGGGGTCAAAGATCAGCTGTCTCTCTGTCACTTCATTCTTCTTCTGGCTCCCAATGGAGTTCATTAGGAACTCAATCTCAAGTCTAAAATTCAATCAAAGCCCATCCTCACAAGCCCAAGCAAAGGACACCAAATGAACAAATTCATAAGGCAAAACAAAGTTCTCACTCAGTCTTCTGAACAGTAAGTTTACCATCCGTTTGTGGTTGTGGAAACATGGTGCAGCCACCTGCCAGGTGGGAAATACTAGAAGAAGTTGATGATTGAAGCCCTGGGAATGGGGATTGGAGATTAGCAGGAGGGTTAGATGGAAATCCTGGACACCCTCAGGAAACACCAGAGTGAGGGAAAGCAGTGCATCTCAGGTGGGGCATCTGAGAAAGCTTAAGATGCTGAGCTAAGCTAAAAATGGGAAATGTGACCACAGACTTTGTTTCTTGACAAAGCTCTTTTCTTGTCCCACCCTCATGGAAAACATGCTCCTTGGAAACCATTAGAGTAGTTGATGCCCATCCCACACTTCTCGGGGCACATGCATAACATTTGTCCTGGATGCAGCTGGAATCTGTCCTTCATGGCACAGCTTATTCCTCGATGCCATTGCCTGCTGGGAGATTGCCCAGATCCTGAAAGTGTGCAAGCAATACTTTTCAATTATTTTACATTCATTCTGACATGCTGTGTGGCCTTCACCAATTTGGTGCACAATCTGTCTTGATAGTACCCACAAAGTAGGCTTCTCGATAGTGTGGATAAAGTAATTTCTCTCTTTTGTTGCCCAGAACTCATTTTGCAGGCTCAACTCATCAACGGAGCTATGCAGATCAGAATGTAGGAGAGAGAAACCCGAGTGGTCTCCGACAAAAGACTGTGGGAATTAAATCGAGAAATGTGGATGGGGTAAAAACTAGCAAAACTCTGCAGCAAAAACTCTGCTCAGCAAAGTGAGGGATATGTCTAAATCAGAGAAATCCATCAATCAGATCAGCATGAATGACTCTGCTAGGCGCATCTAATGTCCTTCTTCCCCTTAATGTGGTTGGTTAATTTGTCTTGGAGAACACTCATATTGTGAATGCTAACTATTTCCAAGCATTATGCTCAACATTTTATTTATTTATTTATTTTTAATTTTTTAAAATGTTTTATTTATTTCTGAGAGAGGGTGAGAAAGAGAGAAAGAGAGAGAGAGAGAGGGAGGGAGAGCGTGAGCAGGGGAGGGTCAGAGAGAGAGGGAGTTACAGAATTTGAAACATGCTTCAGGTTCTGAAATAGCTGTGAGCACAGAGCCCAATGCGGGGCTCAAACCCACAAACTGTTAGATCATGACTTGAGCCGAAGTCATACGCTTAACTGACTGAGCCACCCAGGTGCCCTGCTCAACATTTTAAATATATGTCCTTACTTTTGGCTTTGGGCTCAAGGTGGCAAAGTTGCAACTGTCTTCAGTCATCCCAAATCCAGGTTCATCCAACACCATCTGTTTCCACCATGCCACCTGAGGTGGACCCCAATGAGATAAAAATGGTCTACCTGAGTTGGACCAGTGAGGAAGCTAGTGCCATGTCTGTCGTGGCCCCAAAGATCAGCTCCCTGGATCTGTCTCCAAAAGAAGTTGGTGACGACACTGTCAAGACAACCAGTAATTGGATGGGTCTGAGGATTATAGTGAAACTGACCATTCAAAACAGGACCAGATTGAAGGGGGACCTTCTGCTTCTACCCTAATTATCAAAACCTTCAAGGAACTGCCAAGGGACAGAAAGAAGCAGAAAAACATTCAGCACAGTGGATCTTTAATAAGATTATCAACATTGCCTGACAGATAATGGCACTGATCTTTAGCCAGAGAACTCTCTGGCTATTAAAGGGATCCTGGGGACTGCCCAATGTGTGGGATGCAATGTGGCCACCACCCTCACAACATCACAGAAGACATCAATAGTGGTACAGTGGAATGCCCAGCTAGTTAAGAACTACAAAGGAAAATATTTCAGTAAAGGATCATTTGACAACCTAAGTAGGTAAATAAATAAATAAATAAATAACCGTATTTAACTCCCATAAAAATAACATGAAATCGAAACAATTTTCTTTCTTTTTTGGATAAAAGAATCAATACTCAGTCTTGAGGAACTTTTGGTAGAAGCTGGAATTCAAACACAGATTCTGGGTAAATCTAAATCCCATGCTTCAGTGACATTGCTGTCAATCTTGGTTTCTAGAAATACAAAATCTGGCCTCTTCTCTCTGCAGCTTGGAGTTATTTCTCAGTAGCAGAGGATGCCACAAACAGCTTCAGGGTGTTCGGTCATTTTTTATAGCTTTGGATACTTAATGATATATAATTTTCTTACTAAGTTTCTAAAAACCTATATTGCTTCAAGACAAAGTTATTTCTCCCCGTTCTGATCCATCTCATGTATCATTACCAGAAGAGTCTGGTCTAGTTACTTCTTTGCTTGGGAACCTCCTAAATACCCCTAGTGTTTCCCAGGGCCATGGCAACAATTGAATGTCCAAAGCTGGCCACCCCCTGCCTTTTCAGGCTGACTTCCTATTGCTATAGTCCCCCCCCCGGAGGTTCAACAATGCTGTGTGAATATCTACAATAATCAGGATTTTAAGCCAGACCAGGTCCATTTTAAACATTTTCTGGATCTGCATTGAATCTCACTTTAAGAAGGATTTATGCTCATACAAAGTTTGTAAAGTTCTTCTCTCTTTCAACTACACCCCAGTTCATTCACCTGAATGAATGAATCTCCCTACTCTACATCTAGGCTCAAGTTTATCTTTCTCCTGAACTGCTCTTCCTTCCAACACTGACTTCTGATATCTCACAAGTCCTTCATGTCCTGGTTGAAATGTCATTGCCT